>JAUPFV010000001.1:380988503-382188503 GCA_036936605.1 Limnanthes douglasii subsp. nivea
GAGAGAGAGAGAGAGAGAGAGAGAGATCATGTTAGTGAAATTAGGGATTATAGACTGCTATTTACATTTAATGATTTTGGATTTCATAAATTAATTAGCAGTCCCTCAAGTTATTTGCAGGTTTTGAATTTGACTTACAAACTTTCCTAGTTTTTAATCAATCCAATAATTTATTTTAAATTATAGGTGTCTGATGTACTTGCCAGAATATAATAACCTTTGAGTGGGCTTTTAGAGCCCATAATTATAACATTGCATTAATGACCCTCCTCGAGATCTACATTAATCTAACTGTATCCACACATGTACTTTATTAAAATAAATTATTATATGTAGTCCAATATACTAAAAATTCATTACATTTATTTAATTGGATATATAGAAATTTAAAAGTTTACATACCATTTGATAAGTTTTAGGAATGTCCATGGGTGATTTTGTGATACGAGAATCTCTTAGTGTTAAAACTATCTAAAGTACTTTGCTTAGGAGCCTTTCTAGAGAGAGAAACTGAGAGTTTAGATTAAGTAGAGAGAGAAAGTAATACTATATCCATCTTGGGATCTGTGAAGCGTGTGTGGTCCTTTTATAGTACAATTGCGGGTCCCACATGCTTTAATTCCTATTTATTACACTTTTGGTCCCTACATCTTCTGTTCTTCTCATTCTAGCTACTTCTTTAATAGTCTATACAATTTTTCCCTAACACAATTTCCTCTTTACATTTTTCTCCTATCATACTTCTTCTTTACAATTTTCTCCTATCATACTTCTTCTTTACAATTTTCTCCATGTCTTTTATTCTTCCTCATCAGTAGCCCCCCAGTCCTAGTAAAAATAGTTTTACTGGGACTGTAAAGAAGTCTTTATTGCCTCCTCGAACATCTCTTCTTCGAAGAACTTTTCCTCAACCGCAAAATTTGCTTCTCGAAAATGATTTAGACCAATACTTCAAATGCTACATATCTCTTCGAAAAAACATCTCTTCGAAAACATCTCTTCGAAAAAACATCCCTTAGACTATAAACTTCTTTTATCTCATATTAACCAGTGTAGCCCCCCATCCTTGCAATGTCTTAGTAAGGACAAGCCTATTACTTGAAAACTTTGCCCATCGGAATTTGCTTTGTGAGCATATCACAGCCACCATAATACGATGATAAGACATTGCAATCATTGGCTGAAAAAGGGGCATGACATCAGCAGTCATGCTTTCGTGTCAGCGTATCTTTAGAGAGATCATGCCTCTGGAACTTCTCCCACGCCTCTGTCAGCAATATTTGACCTAGGGTACCTATAATGCCCCTAGGCAAACAATAGGAAAAGTCCCCAGACCCGATTTTCCCTAGAAGCCCATTTGGCTTCTATAAATACTCACCTCCTTCATTAATAGCTCAAACTTTCCACCCAGAATTTCTAGAGAGAGAAAGCTGGCTTACAAACCTCGTCGGATTCCAGAGTGGCTCCTTATTAGCAAAAAGTTCGAAGAAAGAGTCGCTGCTGGTGAATACACTGAGTCTCAGCCTCCACCTGCTGTGACTACCTTCTACGGTTCGTGCCCCCCTCCTGCAAATTCAACGGCCATCATCCCCCTCGAAGTATCTCATCAGAACCAAATCATCAACCAGACCACCCTTGAAGAAATGGGGAAAGAAAAGCACCATAAACACTCTTCGGGAAAAAGAAAGAGACACCACAAGGACAACCATTCGCAGGAGCGCAAACGTTTGAAAGAAGTGCCACCAACTACCCCTGAGGCTCCTCGAAATATGGTAGTGGACCCTCCTCTTCCGAGGACCGGAGATCCTGTGTCAAGCCTTCCAGCTACTCCATCCATAACAGGAACTGGGACTCCCTGGTTTTCTCCAGGACAGACCGTGATTACCGAGGCGGAGATTCAAGATTTGCGCAACAAATCCCTAGCTGCTAAAGGAAAAGCTATCGCCTCAGACAATCCTGAGTCGTCTATTCAAGACACTCAGGTTGCGGATCAGAACAATGTCATTAAAATTCATGCTGAGTCGTCTGGTGAACATCCTACCGCCCCGAATAATCCTGATCCACACACTCAAGCCATTCAAGCCACAAGTCCAGACAAACACATCAAAGTCCCAGCAGAGTCCTCTAGCCAAATGCGTACTCCTCCTCCAACCATATCCGAATAGCAGGCGGAACGTATTGCTCCTAAGTCAAAAGGTGATGTAACACTTCCATTAGAACTCGATGCCATCATGGGCAACAATATTCGAGGGATTGAGAACAAGCATGCTGTTGCTCTTTACAGTATATCGTACACGTATTTTTCTCCCTTAGAAGAAATGTTACTTCTTACTCGTTGGTGCATCCCTTCGTACATCAACATCAGATTCCCCTCCGAAGGAGAGACTCCACTACCCGTTAGGGATCTTGAGCTTGTTGTTTACACCGAAATCATGAATTGGGGACTAATATTTCTTTTAGACCCCTTCTTCATCGAATATTTTACTAAGATTGATCTTTGCCCTTCTCAAGTTGGACCCAACATGTGGTTCACATTAATGGCATGCATCATGGCCTCGAAAATTTCAGGCCAAGAGTTTTCCTTGGAGTAGTTTATCGGATTATCCGGTTTGGCTAGGAACCCATTCTTCCCATTCTACTCATTGACCTTTAACCGAAGGCAAAAAGTGATAAAAGATTTGCTAGAGGATGACAAGAAATGGAGACAACAATTTATTTTCTTCTCAGGACACTAGGAGACAGGCTCTGAAGCAACCTCTTCAAACCCTTACAAATTATCTCTTCTGTGGACCAACAAATATAAGTCTTCAAACAAATTTACTTATGATAGTCCTTCGAATAATATGAGTCTAACTTAATATTTTTGTAGCCATGACTGGAATTTCCAAGCCATTTGCTGATCATGTAAAGAGTGCTACTACTATTTTTACCAAGCTCAATGAATGGGCCAAAGAGAAATGGGAAAACAGATTCGCTTGTGTTTCAGGGACAACAATATGGCTCTGAGCAGACTGTGGAGGTTAAATCCCCTTGATCGACTATCTTTGAAAGAGTTGATGACCCCTCCTTCCCAAGATGAAGTGCTAGAGCGAGTAACAAAGAAGGATATAATGATATATCTTACGAAGCGTTCTCGTGCACAGAGTCATCGAGATGTATCCGATAAGGAACTTCCTACTAAGGAACAATAGCCACAGCTAGAAGTGGCCATCGTCCCAGCCTCCTCGGACAACATAGTGACTCCCAATCTTGACTCTTCCCCAAAAAAGGCCATTCACCCTCAAAAGAAGAAAAACTTGAAGGCCAAAGGGAAAGAAAAGGCTGCCTTAGAGCCTATCCAAGAGCTGTCCGAGGACGGTAAACTTCAAAACGACGCCCCCGAACCAGCCCGGGAAATTGAAGATCAAAGGGCACTAGGTGAGTCTGAGCATGAAGTGGGAGATAACTCTCCCAAACAGAACTCCAACTTAACACCTAGCACTCCTCGAACCCAAGCTTCTCATCCAGCTCATCTGGAGGAGCCCCCAATACTTGCTCCACTGCCCATGCCTCGAAGTAAACCTCTCCAACACGTTGACCTTGGAATTCTTGAAGGGGAGTCATCGGATTTTGACGTTGTTGGCCTAGGCTCTCCCAGCAACTCTTTCGAAATTCCCCATGACGACGAATTTTCACTAAGTCTGCGTAGCCTGCTGCACACTTCTGTCATTAGTGGAAAGAAAATGACACACTTAGAGAATCGAAAAAATCACTATAAGTTCAAAGCTTCTCTGTTAGCTGCACAACTTGAAAAAGCCAAAAAGCAATATGCTATTGTGGAGAGCCAGTCAGATGCACTATATGAGAAATTATCTGTCTCAGATAACTATGTCATCATGCTGGAGAGGTGCTGCCAGGAGGAGAGGGACCTCTATCAGAAAAAGACGGAGGGCCAAGAGAAACTCATTATTGATTATCAAAAGGCCTAAGAAATAGCGCGCAGAGGTTTCACTGATTGTTGCAATGACTATGAAATAGTTTACAAGGATAGGGAGAACTTGGTGAAGCGCATCGAATATTTTCCTCGGCAGGTAGAGGAAGAGAAGGAAAAGGCTGTGAATGCCTATGTGTCCAAGTGCACCAACAACCTTGCTGATCGAGATGCAACAGTTCGAGTAGGTCTAATAACTCAACTTCATGCAGAGCACCCCGAATATGACCTTGGCAGTTTTTGGAAACTCGTGTCCCCGGATCTCCGTCCTCCTCATATTGTTGTTAGTGAGAGTGAGTCGTCAGATTCCTAGGAAAGTGACTCCCAAGAAAAATCTCAACAATAGGTAATCATGGTGGCATAGTTTTTTTTTGTATAAGACCTTATAAGGCAATTTTTGTTTTCTTTCGAATTTTATGCGAGGAGATGTACTCCTCGGATTTTTGTGTATGCCCCAACATGTAACATTTAACCCTGCAATTTTTTTAGTGTGTGGCAATTTATATCGTTGTATCAATTCGAGCTGTGGTGTATATCAAAAACTATCATAAGAAAAAGAAATAGGCTAAGGCATGGCATGAATAATAACATAAAAGTGTAAATAGTTCGACGCACAACATACTGTATCTCAAAGAATAATTCGAAGGGTAAAACCATTCAAGGCATTACTCAAACCATTCGAAGGGCCCCAAATTATAATTCGAAAGGTGAAACAACTTGAGGCACAAATTACAGTGACCCGAATAATAATTCGAGGTACAAATTATTGTAACTCAAATAATAGTTTAAGATAGAGAAAAATTCGAGGCACAAGTCATTGTGACCCAAATCATAGTTTAAGGTAAAGAAAAATTCGAGGCACAAATCATTGTGACCCAAATCATAGTTTGAGGTAAAGAAAAATTCGAGGCACAAATCATTGTGACCCAAATCATAGCTTGAGGTAGAGACAAATTCGAGGCACAAATTATTATGACCCGAAAATAGTTTAAGGCAAAAAGTACGTCATATTAATCAGCTCATTAGACACCTCGTTAAAACCTTCCTGTGCCTACCAGGATAGGAAAGAGTATGCCCTCACTATGTTTGGAACTTCCATGTACAAAAAAGGACAACTGTTACGCCCTAACTAATTTCTCATTCAAGATAGAACTTTAAGTGTTCAATGTTCCATGGGAGACGGAGATATCGCCCTTCCTTGTCTTTTAACCGATACGTGCCTGGTTTTACTTTCTCGGTGACCTCATAAGGGCCCTCCTAATTTGGTCCCAATTTACCCAGACTCTTGTCTTTAGTATACAAGAAGACTTTACGTAGTACTTTGTCTCCCACCTTAAAGTCTCTATGCTTTACTTTAGACGCATACCGACTCCTCATAAGAGTTTGATAATGGAGGGACGTCAACTGTGCTCGTTGTGTTTTTTATTTAACCAAATTTAACGCCAGTGCTCTGTTTTGGTCATTCACGTCTGCTGTATACGTTGCCACATGATATGAAGGGAAAACAATCTCTGGAGGGATAATGGCATCCATGCCATATACTAAGGCAAATGGAGATACAGCAGTAGCCGTTCGTGGAGTTGTCCTGTAATCCCACAATACTTCTTGTAAATAATCAGGCCATTTTCCTGCCTTCCCTTCTAAGTTCTTTTTCAAACAATCGAGAATTGTGCGATTGGTCACTTCCACTTGCCCATTAGCTTGGGGATGAAATGGGGCAGAAAAACATTGTCGTATGCCCCTGGAGATGCAGTTGTTATCAAATTGAGGCCCGTTATCCGTTGTGATTTGCAATGGTACACCAAAACGACAGCAAATATTTGACACAACGAATTTGATCGCATCTTTGGCCTTTGTCCATGCTAAAGGTTCCGCTTCTACCCACTTAGAGAAATAATCCACTACTACAATTATAGTTTTCCTGCCACCGGATGCCATTGGTAAATGCCCAACTAAATCAATGCCCCACCTGTCGAATGATACTGCTTCCGAAATACTCTCCAATGATACCCCAGGTTTATGGATCACATTGGCATAGCGCTGACACGTGTCACGTCGTTTTACCAAATCTTTTGCATCTGAAGCGATAGTCGGCCAATAATAACCAGCCAGAAACACCCGTCGAATTAATACCTTATACCCAAAATGCGACTCATCTTTGTTTAGACACCTTAGTAATGGTCGGCTCAAAGATTTCTTATACAGCACGCCTCCCAGCATGATATACCCATGAGATTTGAACCTGATTTTCCTAGCCTCGTACTTTCCGATGGGTAAAGTATCATTTTCTAAGAAGTCAATAATGGCTGACCTCCAATCATCTTTGATCACATTGCTCTCCTCGTTAACATTCATTGCATGCTCCGCATCAATCATGATCGAAGGATGTTCCTGAATCAAGACCCATGGGTATCCCTCCGTTCGCGAGACTGAGGCCAAAGAATCTGGGACAACATTTGCCTCCCTTCGAACATGTTCATACTTGACTTCCTCAAACTCAGACACCAAATCTTCTAATGCTTTCAAATATTGTATCAGCTTATCTTTTCTGGCCTCGGACTCTCCCAAAGCTTGGTTTATCACTAACTGTGAATCGTTGATCAGTTTAACCTTTTTGGCCCCACATATCTGAGCTAAACGCAAACCCGCTAATGCAGCTTCATACTCCGCTTCATTGTTAGTTTCCTTAAAACCAAACCAAATAGCTTGGAACATAGCTAACCCTTCTAGAGAAATCAACTGGACACCCGCCCCACTTCCAGAATTGTTCGACCCCCCATCCGTTCGTACCAACCATTCTGTTTCATCAAAATGGTCAACGACCTCTTTATCCTCTTTGTCTGAATGGAATTCGACCAAAAAAGCAGCTAAACCTTGAGCTTTTATCGCCGTTCGAGGCTCAAATGCTATGTCAAAATCTCATAGTTCTACTGACCATTTAGTCATCCTCCCAAAGATATCAGGCCTCTGTAACAAACCCTTTAGGGGAAAAGTTCTTCGAACAACTATAGGGTGTCCCTGGAAGTAAGGTCTCATCTTTCGAGCAGCCGTTACCAAAGCCAATGCTACCTTCTCCAACTTAAGATATCGTTTCTCCGCATCCAACAAACTCTTACTGACATAATAGATAGGTTTCAGAAGAGATTCCTCTTCGCGAAGTAGAACAGCACTGACTGCACAATCTGACACTGCTACATAGATAATCAATCTTTCCCCCAATAATGGTTTATGCAGTATATCAGGGGATGTCAAATATTCCTGAATTTTGTGAAAAGCTGCTGAGCACTCATCAGTCCAATTAAATTGTTTGGCATTTCGTAATACCTTAAAGAAAGGTGCACATTTGTCCGAGGATCGAGAAATGAACCTATTCAATGATGCAAATCTCCTTGTCAAGATTTGGACTTCCTTGATATTTCGAGGTGGAGTCATGGTGATTAAAGCCTTTATTTGATCCGGGTCAGCCTCGATACCTCTCTCACTGATCATATACCCGAGGAACTTACCCGATCGCACCCCAAAAACACACTTTTCCTGGTTCAGTTTCAAGTTGACCTTACTCAAATTATTGAAAGTCTCATCCAGGTCAGCAAAATGATCTTCGTCCTGCAAAATCTTGACTAACATATCATCGATATATGCTTCAATATTCTGACCAATCTGTTCCTCAAAGGTTTTGTTGACCAAGCGCTGATAAATTGCCCCCGCATTTTTCAAGCCGAATGGCATAACCTTATAGCACTATAATCATCTCCCGGTAATAAACGAGTGCTTTCTTCATCATGAATGTCCAACCGGATTTGATTATACCCAGAATACGCGTCCATGAAAGACAACAATCTATTGCCTGAAGTCGAATCCACTAACTGATCAATACGTGGCACCGGAAACGGATCTTTGGGACAAGCTTTGTTTAAGTCTGTAAAGTTAACGCACATTCTCCACTTGCCATTATTTTTCCTAACCAGGACCATATTCGAGGCCCATACAGGATAATACGACTCACGAATGTGGCCTATGCTTAACAACCTCTCCACTTCCAAAAGAATAGCTGTAGCCTTCTCCGGAGAAACGGGTCTCCTCTTCTGGACAATAGGTCTAACATCAAGTCGTACCGCAAGTTTATGACATATGACCTCCGATGGTACTCCCGTGACATCATGTGCACACCAAGCAAACATATCGAGTTTTTTAGATAAAAACGCAATTAACCTTTCTCTAAATTCAAAAGGAAGTTTTACTCCGATCTTCAGAGATTTGCCACTCTCAAATTCATGTGCCTCGGAATCTTCTTCCGGGACCAGAAATCCGGGGGTCTCCCTCGGATCATCACATGGGATGACTTCGGAGGAAGGCCCCTTTAATTGCTATGCTTTATCTGACACTTCTCCCCGAACTCCCTTCGAGGATAAAGCTATCTGGTAACTTTCGCGGGCCATTTTCTGGCTACTTCTGATTATCCCGACATTGTTCCCTACCACATACTTTAGACACTGATGCATCGTCGAAATTACACCATGCATTCGGGATAACCAAGAGCGAACCAGAATAGTGTTATACGAAGTTGGCGCGTCGATGACAATAAACAACACTTCCACCTCTTTCTTGAATGGCCTACGGCCCAACTCGACCACACACTGAAATTCTCCAACTACCACTGATGTGGCGCCGGTAAAGCCTACTATGGTTCTGTCGGAACGTCGTATGACTGGTGGGTCAGAAATTCTCCTGTAGGTGCTCATAAACAAGATATTTGCTGAGCTTCCTGTATCGATAAGTATCTTCTGAACTTGATCCCCAGCGATACCCGCAGCAATCACCACCGCATCCTCATGCGGGCCCGTAACATTTCACATATCATCGTCGTCAAAACAAATGATGGGGGAGGGTAATCGGTGCATTTGTGCTGACACCCCCGCTTCCATTTGGGTAGTCAGGTTGACCATGTGCCTCTTCCACGAGCTATTGGAATTTCCTGCAATAGTATCTCCTCTAAAGATTGCCAGTGAATTAAAGAAAGCACAAAGGTTGTTCACCCTCCCCCTCAGAATAACCTCTTCCACCATATTCACATTGTTCCTCCCCTCATTGGGATCCAAATATTCTTGTTCAACATCAAAATCACCGACCTCTTCAGAAATTACCATGGCTGTATCAGTGTTCTTTGGAACAACTTTCACCACAACATTTTTCTGAGAGTCCTTTTTGAAAAACTCTAACAACATTCCATTCTCGATCAAAGCTTGCACTTCTTTTTTCAAAGCTACGCAGTCCTTGGTATCGTGCCCGATATCCTCGTGATACTTACAATACTTGTTACCGCTTCTAATTTCCCTCAGATTCTGTATAGGAAAAGGTTTCCTGAATGGTACAGTGGATCTCGCCTTATCAAATATAGCGGCAACATTTTCCGTTAACTCCGCAAAATAGTCCGGTCGAACCCACTTATTCGACATTGGTCTAGTTCCTTGATTGTAATTTTGCTGGTTGCTATAGTACTGTGGGTTTGTTTTCTGCCTCGGCGGATATTGACCCGTACTTTTGGCTTGAACATTGGCACGGGGCCCTTGGCTACTAGGCTCAGATCTCTGAAACTGATTCTGATCCAACTGATCACCAGATCCTTTCTCTGATGCATGAGTCTCCTCCACCAGAGTTCTCTTCTCAACCTGATCCAACAATGCTCCAAAGGTCATGGCCTGACTCTCCGCCACCGTATCCTTCAATAATCCGGGGAGTAGGCCCATCCTGAAAGCTGCAAGTGCCACTGAGTCTTTACAATACTCCATGTTTGTTTTCGTTTTGACAAACCGATTGGTGTAATTTTTCAAGCTCTCCCCAACCTTTTGTCTGCAATAGATTATCGTGTCTTCGTTAGCTCTGAACGTTTTGCTCCCCACAAAGTGTTGTCTAAAGATATTCCAGAATATGTCGAAATTCTTTATCGAACCCTGCGGAAGCCTATTATACCATTTAGAAGCTACCCCCTTGAAGGTCTGAGAAAACGCTCTACACAACAATTTATCATCGTCGTCGAAATTAATCATGAAGTTTTTGAATTGTTCGATGTGATTATCAGGGTCTTGTGTCCCATCGAACTTTTCTAACTTCGAGATATTGAAATGATTTGGGAAGTTTCCTACCAAAATGTCCGGGAACAAAAGAGAAGCTCTCCAATTGTGACCCGTACAATAAACATTGGATCTTAAATTTTCATTTCTCGGAAAATACAATCATTCCTCGGATGGTAGAGTATATTGATGCTGCCATTCCGAATTTCGCGCGCCTACGTCTTTTTTTCTAACAGGAAACTTTGCTTGGCCATAAGCCCGCTCATTAACCTGATCACGGTAACTCATCTTTGAGCTTCTTCCCATTCGGTAATCAGCGTGTCCTCGACCGTGCTTTTTCTTTCTGTGATTTTTCCTAGGAGATGACTCCGACGAACTGTATCGAGAATAATCGCTCGAATTAGATGAATCCAAATGTCGCTTTTCTCTCCTCCTCGACGATCGTCGTTCGTATCCCCTGTATCTATCGTCCTTGTTTTTAGGACGAAAGTCGGTTTCACGCTCCTCTTTTCCACTAGCTGGCTCCCTCCTTATCTCGGAACGAAGATTTGCCTGTACGATTTCCTTTTCTGCCTTCAATCTTTTGATCTCTAGCAATAGTTCATTCCTTCGAGCCAACAGGTCTGAGTCATCGAAAGTGTCTCCGACTCGCTGGCCCCCATGCGCCTCATACTCCATGTCATTCCGATAGTCATCGCCCACCAGGTTCTCCTTGCAATTTTTGACAAAATTGTCCCCTTGTTCTTCCATAGTTTTCCTCGGAATATGAACTATTTCCAGGAAGCGGTTATCGTCAGAACGATCTTCGATTCCCACAGACGGCGCCACTGATAAGTTTTAGGAATGTCCATGGGTGATTTTGTGATACGAGAATCTCTTAGTGTCAAAACTATCTAAAGTACTTTGCTTAGGAGCCTTTATAGAGAGAGAAAGTGAGAGTTTAGATTAAGTAGGGAGAGAAAGTAATATTATATTCGTCTTGGGATCTGTGAAGCGTGTGTGGTCCTTTTATAGTATAATTGCGGGTCCCACACGCTTTAATTCCTAGTTATTACACTTTTGGTCCCTACATCTTCTCTTCTTCTCATTCTAACTACTTCTTTAATAGTCTATACAATTTTCCCCTAACACAATTTCCTCTTTACATTTTTCTCCTATCATACTTCTTCTTTATAATTTTCTCCTATCATACTTATTATTTACAATTTTCTCCATGTCGTCCCCCATATGTCATCGGTATCGGTCCGACCAAGTCAATAACCTAATGATAGATAATCGATTCAAGAGGTACTCATGGTATGTGAATTATATTAGAAAATATTTGAATAACGTCACACATTTTAACCAACTCTTTGGCATTAGAAGCAATTGTGGGCCAATAATATCATACCAAAATAATTCTTCGTGTCAAAGACTTATACACGCGATGTGCAGACCCTTCTCCATCGTGTAGCTCAGATAATATCATCTACGATTCATTCCCCCAAAGCGTCGAAGCGAAGTCCTGTTAAAATATATTTTATATAAGATGTCTCTAAGTACCACATAACTGTGTGTCATAAACCGTATTTTATTTGTTATTGCCTTATCGATCAACAACTATCATTGATTAAAAATTCCTTGATGTCGTATCTCATATATTTTTAGTACTTGTAGAAATTTGAAAGGCTTCACATGGCCCTTTTACCCGCTCAGACCCTTTTGTAATCGATGGATTTTCTTGCATAAAATCTAAGGGTGCTCTTCGAAATATACGATAGTAGCCAGAGAATTAGCCACATGTTTATCAGCCCTTCAAACATCTTTGTATTTCACAATTTCGAAAATAACTGATGATTCTTTTAATGCTCTTAAATACTTCACTAAGTGATCTTTTTTGTCTATAATTGACCAGATGCATGATTTACAAGAAATTGTGAGTCGCTCACTAGCCTAACCTTATGGCTCCACAAATATGGGCATGTCTTAACCCTGCCAAAGCAGCGTCGTATTCTACCTCATTATTCGATGCTCGAAATGCCAAGTGTATAGCTTGACACATTTCTATCCCATCGGGTTGCAAAGTGTATAGCTTGACACATTTATATCCCACCCAGATAAACTAACTGGACTCCAACCCCACATCCCGAAGCTCTAGATTGTGCATCTATTCGGACTTTCCATTTCTCCTCTGATTTTTCTTCATCTATTTCTATTTCTGGATGATCAGAATGAAATTTGACTAAATAATATGCTAGAGCTTGAGCTTTGATTGTAGTTTGGGGCTCAAAATCAATGTCAAAATCACATGACTCCGCATATCAATGTTGATCTTGGTAATATGCTAGAGCTTGAGCTTTGATTGTAGTTTGGGGCTCAAAATCAATGTCAAAATCACATCCCGAAGCTCTAGATTGTGCATCTATTGGGTCAGTTTCTATCCCTCCGCATATCACCAATTTACACCTCGACATTTCGTCCGATTCGAGCCTTGAAAGCCTTGTTTACCAAGCGTTGGTAAGTTGCTCAAATATTTAATAACCCAAAAAACATAACTTTATAACAATACAGACCCATTCTAGTGATGATGATGAAGTGCTCTCTTGATCATTTGGATCCATTTTGATATGATTATACCCTGCTTATGCATCCATTTAAAGACAACAATCGATTTCCCAAAGTAGAGTCCACTAACTAATAGATCTGAGGGACTGGAAAAGGGCCCTTTGGGCATGCTCTATTCAAGTTGGTGAAATCCACGCACATTCGCCGCTTGCCATGTTTCCTTTTACTAAAATCGGATTGGCTATCCATAATGGATACTGGGATTCTTGCAAGTTCCCAACTTTAAATAAACGATCTACCTCGGCCATAATTGTCTCATAATTCTCTTGAGAACAAACCTTTCCTTTTTGCATGATCGATCGTATACTGCTCCGGATTGCCAACTTGTGATAAACAATTTCAGCGGGTTACATGTAACATCTTCGGTAGACCATGCGAACATATGCAAACTTGTTGAAAGAAACTAAATTAATCTCTCCTTTATTTCTAGAGGAAACGTTTTCCCAATATTTAAACTTTTTCCATCGGTAAAAACGTGGTCCTCGAAATTCTTATTAGAGACCAGAAATTGGAGGGTCTCCCTCAGATCATCAATAGGGTCAGACCCCGAAGAAGACTCCACTAACTGCTATGCTTTCTTTGACTTGCCTTCTTTGATCTATTTGGGGCCAAGAATATTCGGTAACATTCTCTTGTTATTTTCTGACTGCTCCTTATCATTCCACATTGTTTCTCATGACATATTTCAAGAATTGATGAACATTCGAAACTACTGCATGCATTCTAGACAGCCAAGATCTTCCAAATATTTCATTGTATGATGTTTGCGCATCTACCATAATAAACAACACTTTCCTAAACGGTTAGTGACCCAGATCTACTATGCCTTCAAATTCTCTAACTAATTTAGCAATCAACCCAGTAAAAGTCATATATGTTTGATCCGAACAAAAAATATCTAGATAGTTTTCTATTTTCTCGGTGGTCGTCATGAATAATATGTTCGTAGAGCTATTAATATATACTAGAATTCTTCGTATCTCATCTCCGGCAATCCGCGCTACAATTACCACGACGTCCTCATATGGGCCAATTACTCCTCTCATAATATCCTTCTCAAAATAGAGCAATGAAGATGGGATCCTATATAAGTGTTGTGAGGTGCCCGCTTCCAAGTGAGTTGCTAGGCCCACGATATGAATTTTTTAAGAGTTGTTTGATGTCATTGAAACGGTATCACCCCCATAAATTGTCAATGACTCAAAGAAAGCACACAATTCACTCACTTTTCCTTTGGAAACTGGCTCTTTTACCAACATAACCTTATTCATGTCCGGCTTCAGAACCAAATAATCAGAAGAAATATCAACTGAGCTGATAGGTTCCGAAATCATCAAAGTATTCTCTTGCTTTGGAACTGCAAAACTTTCTCTGGCCATTGGATCTTGCTGAGAATATTTCTTAATGAATGTTAACAACTTTCCGTTTTCAATTAATACTTGTATCTCGTTTTTCAACACCACACAATATTTGTTGCTTTTAATTTCTTTTGGAGTTTGTATTGGAGTGGGTTTGTGGAATTATATATGATTCCGAGCCTTGATGAAAATTATAACAATACATTTTGTTGATTTGGCAAAATGTACTCGTCAGACCCATTTGTTTGACATTAGCCTGACGCACTGTTGGACATTTGTAACTTGTAAAATTCACCCTCAGTTTTAGAGGTAAATGGTCGGTACCTTGGTTGAGCGACAGTTGTCAGATGATAAGATGAAGGAATTTGTATGAGAAGTAAAATATATGTCACCATCGGAGATTGTTGGAGCTGGTTATGTTCAATTTGTGCCATAGAAGCCATTTTTGACGCCTGTGACTCTTCCACTAAAATTCTTTTCTCTACCTGATCCAATAGTACCCTAAACGTCATGGCATTTTTTTTCTGTAACGTTATCTTTCAAAATATTGGGGTGATGTACCATTTGAAAAGCTGTTAAAGCCACTTGATATTTATAACCTTCCATATTAGTCTTAGTATTGATAAAACGATTGGTATAATTCTTTAAGCTCTCCCCAACTATATGCAACAAATTATCGCATCACCATTTGCACAGAAATTTTTGCTTCCCAAAAAATATTGCCAAAAAATATTTCAAAATATGTCAAAATTCTTGATACAACCCTGCTACAGGCGGTTATACCATTTCGAGGCAGCACCTTTAAACATTTGGGAGAAAGCCATGAACGATAATTTATCATCATTATCGTAATTAATCATAAAATTCTTGAACTCTCAATGCGACTGTCTGGATCTTGAGTCTCATCGAACTTTTCTAGCTTCAAGATGTCAAGACACTTTGGTATGTGTCCTGATAGGATTTTTGCAGATAGAGGAGATGATCTCCAATTGTGCCCTGTCTTATACATACTGCCCCGAGGGCCTTCTTTCGCAACGGTATATAAAATGTTTTTGGTTGGGTTTGTGAACTGGTTACTCACACGGTATTCAAAACTTTGACTTCTTGACGGGACTTGTACATGAGGCGTTACTTTCCCTCTTTTAGCGATGACTATCACTTTATCCCATTCCTCGGACCCAAGTACCCTTTTCTCTTGATTATCTTTTTATCTTCTCGAACCTCTAGTCCGACGTGATGCTCAGACCCAAGTACCCTCTTCTCTTATCATTCTTTACACGTTGGTTGCCCCTTTCCGTGGAGGAATACTCGTCCGAGTTATAAATGGAATAATCATTAGATTCAATAGAATCGTATCGACACCTTTTTTTTACTTTTCTCTTCGAATAATGACTTCGTTTCTAACGTATTTCATGTCTATCACTAGACTAACGGGTTTATTCTGACTCATCATTTTCAGTTACTTGTTCCCTTCGAACCTCCAACCTAAGCCTTGTAACATTCAAAGCTAATTATTTCTATGAATTTAACTTCGTTATATCTTCTAACAATTCGTTCCTATGAGCTACTAAGACAAACCCAACAAGTAGCTCGTCAGGATATTGATCATCATAATGTTGTTCCTTTATCATCAATTCTTCAAAGAGATGATCTTCAGATAAGTTTCTGATCACACGACCATCATTGCCAACATTAGGCTCCCCTCATATTTATGTATCTATTTCTTTCAAAGTGTTTGACAATGCAATAATAGTTTCGAAAAAATGATTCCGGATACCAATCGTTTTCCCAGAGACGACACCAATGATAGTCCCAAAGATTTCTTAGAGGGATTATGTGTCTAAGCTTTGTTTGGAAGAGATTGTTATGGAGAAAAAACACGCGACAATTATAGAGAGAAGTTAACAAAAATAGTAATAATATAATATAATAAATATTCACCATTTCCCAAAAAATGTGTTGCTTTATATAGTACAAAAGGTGGGTCCAAATATCATATGATTATTTCATTTATGGTCACATTACACCATTTTACTGATCTCAACTATATTTATAGCACAAAGTACCCTCAACGTAATACATTTGTGGGGTTTCGTTTACCAGACTTTTATAAAGCCAAATCACTCATATTTAACCAATTTGACTATTATTCTAGATAATTATTTCCTTTATCAACAGTCAATGCATCGATAAATATATGTCGATCCATCGTAATAGAGAAGTTCCAACAAAATGATTGTACAAATACATCGTAATAGTCAGATAACATTAGGTAAACCATGGCTAAAAACCCTGGTTAGCCATGGGTATTTGACGCCTATTACATTCGTGCCATTAAGCTCCAGTCGTCCCCAAAACGAGTCACTAGTGTTTGAAATCGTTGCATTCTTGCCACTAGCGCGTGCAAATTAACAAGAGACTGGCACGTGGCACCCCAATGTACCCAGGTTTGTTACATATACGGTCACTCTCTTTTTCATTCCAAAAACACCCCTCTTTACTATTTATCTTATTTACTTTTACTTTTTATTTTTTACCATACCGTTTTAACCTTATTTACCTTATTTACTTTAAATTTTTACTTTTTATCCTAACTTTTTCATTTACCCAGCCAAACACCAATAACTCGACCCGTTTAACCCTTTCACCCAAATCATCAACCCTTCTTCTTCTCTATCGTCTTCTCTCATTCTCTCCTTCAATTCTCATCGAAAACTAAATCTGCTTTTCTCCACCACCTCCAAAAAATTTTATTCTCTCTTCCTATTTCTATCTTCCTCCTCCTCACTTCTTGCTCATACACACACCACTGTCAGAAAACGGCATGCACCATCGCTGTGAAACAATACCGCAGGAGCCGCCGTGGCAGTGACTTCTCGATCTGAGCATTCTTTGTCAAGAGATTCACCATCTGTGATTTCTGTCGCAAACGATTTTCTTTTATACTCCCTCTGTTCCACTTTATAGGTCGTTTTAGACAAATTTTAAAATTCCAATTTAATTGTCGTTCTCACTTATCAAGAAAGCATTAACTAGAGTCAACTAATTATTTTATTTTATCCGCCAATCAATTTTCTTTATGTCCTGTCTTTAAGAAGAAAGAGAAAACTATACACCACTTTAAACCAATAAAAATGATGGCTTTTTAGCTTTCTACAAGAAAATAAAACAATCATGACTTTTATTAATATCCGTGTAAAATCCTTCAACGTCCATTATAATGGAACGGAGGGAGTATTATATTTTAATTTAACCAATTAACCAAACCCTCTTGTTAACATTAGCGAACCATGGCTCGATGCCGCAAATGTTGAAATCTCACCGCTTGAATTTAGGGTTTCATGGTTAAGGAGGTTTAGATATCGATTTCAAAATGATAAGGTTTTGATTTGGTACGTGGTTTGTTCTTAATTGGAACAACGGATGTGCTCGTGTACTGTTTTCAGACTTTTGGGAATGAAGGGAGGCTGATTAGTATAAATTAGGTTTGATTTGAGTAGAATTTGAGCTCGATTTGTGATTCGAGTTAGGTGTGATTAATCAAAATGTGTTCTTCTTAGATCTCTTGCTATCTCGATTAGTTAGATTTCTAATTGATGGAGGCCAGATTGGAAGGTGATCTGCACCGTTATTTTGGATTGGGAAGTAAAAGCTACACGAGTGAGACATATATCGTCAGCAACTAAAGAAAAGCAATAGCAAAAGCAAAAGCGAAGTCAAAATGGATTCTTGGAAGAAAACAATGGCATCTTCATTTCGAAAAGTTTGCATCTTTTTCAATCACAAAGAAAAAGGCACAAAAACAAGAACAAGTTGTCACGACCATCTCTAATATCCATGAAGAAATAATGGCATGTCGTTACGAACTATTCTTGATCTTCATCTTCATGCTCAAATTTTGTAATCTTCTGTTTCTTTGCTTAGATCTTAGTCCAATCATTATGATATCATAAGATTCACTGATTATTATTAATTAATTCTACTCATTTATCTAAAATAAAAAAGTGAGTCCGTAAGTAGATAGGTAACAGATTATTATTAATTAATTCTACTCATTTATCTAAAATAAAAAAGTGAGTCCGTAAGTAGATAGGTAACGGGTAAAAATATAAAAAGTAATTTATATCGTGGGTCACTATTAAATAAGTCCAATTAAATTAGAAGTTAAATTAAAAAAAAGTAAAAATAAAAGATAAAAAGGTAAATAGAATAAAACAAGGTATTTTGGGTATGTATTATGAGTGACCGTATTTGAAACAAATATTGGTAGATTTGAATGACACGTGTGAACCTCTTGTTAATTTGCACGCGCTAGTGAAAAAAATGCAACAATTTAAAGCAGTGACTTGTTTTGGTGACAACTGAAGCTTAGTGACACGAATGTAACAGGTGTCAAACGTGGATGACTAACCGGGATTTTTAGCCGGTAAAGCATACACCACAATCGAGAAGGTAAAGTATTACCATGTTAGTCTAAGACACGCGAGTACACACAAATTGATTTAAAACGGATTTGTATTGGTCCATTATGTATGTTTTAGTGCATAAACTATTACAAAATTATTTTGCGATCTCAACGTATAAAATTATGTGATTAAAACATTTAAAATGACAACTTTTCTAATTATGATAACCCAAATCGTTTATAAACATTTATTTATTTATTTTCATGGATAATAACGTCATTAGATGAAATTTTTATATTATATAAATAAACCAAGTTTCATAGGAGATAAAGTATATGCTGGGTTTTTCAATTAATACATTAAATTCTTAACTTTTTAAAACATGGTCCAATTAAACATGCCATATGTTTTTAGAATATTAAAAAGTATATAATAAATCTTAACTGTAAACCACTATAAATAGAATGTCGCTAAAAGCAATTTAATATAATTTTCAAAAATAATCGAACTAATATCTTTGAAAAATAGTTATTTTTAGTGAAAAAAAATCAATTGTATTTATACTTAAAAAAATAATAGACTCTTTCAAATTGTATTTATAAAAACTATAATAGGCCTCCAAAGGGTAGTCGAGTTGGTTGAGTAAGTCATGCTTGTGACCAAAGGTTATGAGTTTGAGTCCCTCTCCATACACTTTTTCGGCTGAGCCTGTCACCTTGTGTGGTTTACTTTCTGGTGTTGGTTTACATGCTATTGCGTCAGACTGAAGGTTTACCCTGTGCGCACTCATTGCACTCTGAATAACGGCTGCGAGTTACCTCTAAAAAAACTATAATAAAATTTATAAAAGAAGTTACTCATTAGTTTTATCTTTTTCATTCGAAAAGCAAATACATATTATAAAACACTTATATTAAACCTAATAATCTATAAAACGAATATAATTAAACCTACTATGTCGGAGATTTAACAATCAGGAATAAATTGAAACACTAACTGATTAATTTGAAATTATAATTAAATGCACGAAAATCCATTTTTAAAAAAGAAAGAGATTTTTTAGATTAAAAAATGCATTAAATAAAAATAAAAAGAGTTCTTACAAATACATGGGGCATATCCCGATGAGTGGCCTAAGAACCGTTAAAGAGGAAATCGAAGAAAATGATCTAAACTTGACCAAGCAAGTACAACAAAGCAAAGCGAAGTGTTAAACCTATACGGTCAAAGAGACTAGTAGCAGTGACGAAAGATAGCAAATACTACAGACCAGTAGTGAAAAATGGTTTCCTCAAGCGAAACGCATATAAATTAGGTAAGAGTATAAAATTATTGGATTTTCCTGATATGTCCAAAGAGACAAGGAAGCGACTTCAAAGTTCAGAAAAAGCAAGCATACCTATACTAACAAAAGTCTGCGACAATCTATAAACAAACAACATTAAGTTAGAAATTAAAGAGATTCGGAAGGCCATAAAACTTCTGTACTATGAAATATGAACCGCAGATCAGCAAGAATACGATAAGATATCGCAGAGGCAAAGGTATGAGAAGAGCTAAAAATTCTAGCATTCCTCTCACACCAGACATGGTAGACGATGGCACCAAAGCCGGCACGCCAAAGGTGTCGTAAACTGGATGGAGGCCAGTTAGACGCCTCATAGACCCAAGAGTCCCAATTATTATTGTAACTTAAATAAAAACCAAAATTGGAGCTTGCGAAATCCCAGATGCTCCGAGTGTAACTACAGTCACAAAGGATATGATTAATGGACTCAGAAGCAAAATTGCATAAGACACAATGCGAGGGTGTGTTTAAACCGCAGCTCAGAATCTTATCACGGGTGGAAAGCTTCCCTTGGATATCAAGACAAAGGATGAAATATTGGCGATGGATATTAAATTTATGCCATACTAATCCTGCCCACCCAACATAGGGACATGAGTACGGATGGCATTGTAGGTATCCTTGATTGTGAACTTAGTGACTCCTCTATTAGCGTCCAGTAGTGGAAATCGTTGTAGATGATGAAAGGAGGAGGGAGGGAGAGCATGCTATTTTTGATTTCTTGGAAAGTGCGATGGTTTCTAGTACTAGCAGACCTTAACTGAAGCGGCCAATTCCTCTCTTAGTGTTTTTCTTTTACTAATGACAGTTCTATAATTAAATGAAAGTTGTAGGGTAAATTCGTACAAAGAAAGCCAAACTTGAGTCAAAAGCATTTTTTGGGTAAACTTGGACTCGATTTGGGTATGTATAGCATAACCATAATATAAATTTAACGCAAAATATTAATTTTAACTTGACCCACCAATGGCTCCGTGAGCTACTTCATTGTTTTTTTGCAACAAGCACCTTTCTGAAACCTCGATTTTTTTTTAGTTTCTGCTCTCATATCAATTAAAGTCAACCCTCTTGATAACAACATAGCTCCAAAGCCTGATGGCTTCAACGATGGTTTCTTCAAGTATTCATAAAATATCATTAACATAGATCTCTGCGAGGTGGTTGTCAAAAATTATTGATAACAAAATCAAGGATTTATTTCCTTACATAATTGAATTATTTTTATCTATCATTGTATCCGGCTGAAGCAATTCTGACAACATCCTCCCCTCCCAAGAACTACTTAGGGGGATACCAAACTAATTTTTAAGGTCCGAGGTTCACTCTTAAAATCAATATTCTGAAAGATTTTGACAACGTTCGACGATACCTACTTCTTGACATCCTCGTCGCCATGACCTATTAGGACAAGATGATCACTCAGATTATTAAATGTGTCTCTACCAATTCATATATCATTAAAATTAACGGTGATCCCCATAAAAATTTCTATGACAGTAAGGGTCTCTGAAAGGAGACTCCATATATGTCTTCTTATGCGTCTTAATAAAACAGACCCTTTTTAGTATCATTTACAAAACAAAGTTATGATAAGAAACTACAAAACTATTGAAAGTGTAAAAACACTTAAAATTGTTAACCTCTATTTTGTCGTTGATCTAATGACTTTTTAGGGGAGATCCAAACTCCATCAACCTCATTAAGGAGGGTTTTTAATAATTTTGTTAATATTTTGGATCTCTTATTTAATCCTAGTAAAATTCATATTTTTATCTCCGAGGTAGAGCCTACCCTTAGAGGTGGTATAATAAACCTGGTGGTACACTGTTGGTTCCCTTCCAGTAAAATATATGGTGTCCCCGTTGTGACGGGTCAACTCTTTTTCAACAATTATCGCCCGTTTCTGGATAGGATTACAACTCACATTGGGTCTTAGAACTCTAAACACATTTCTTATAATGATAGAGGTCAACTCATAAAATCCATCTTTTTTATGGGTCGATTTTTTTCAACAATTATCGCCCGTTTCTGGATAGGATTACAACTCACATTGGGTCTTAGACCTCTAAACACATTTTTTATAATGATAGACGTCAACTCATAAAATCTATCCTTTTTACGGGTCAACCATACTAGTCATCTATTTTTATTTTACATATCAAGGTTTCAAGAGTTCACCCAATGTTTCCAGTGTTTCCTCTGGTCTGGCCATGTGATGAGGGCTTTAGAGGCTAAGGTAGCATGGACCATTGTCATCTTTCCATATTTGGAGGGATACCTTAGGATTATAGACCTTAAAATATGGAATCAAATTGCTATCCTCAATTATTTTTGGTCCACTTTGAGTAGTAACACCAATTTTATCTAGTGTTAATCGATAGAAACTAAAAGTATTAATCTGATAAGTACAGAGGATAGATAAAGAAGCTCTCTAACCCTAGTCATCATAAGGTCTGTGTGTCGCCTCCTTCTTTCTATGCTTAATCTTTTTTCTCTTATGGTTAAGGTTCCGCCTTCTTACTTACAGTTGTTTCCTTTCTAACCCTATATGTGTCTTTTCATCTTTACGGTTCTGTCTTCTTCCTTACGGTTCTTCCCTTTCTAACCCTATTACCTATGTTCCGCCTCTTTCCTCATGAATTTTTGGCTTTCGATCCGGTCATGGTCTTTGTTAAAAAGACCCATTTTCTTACTCATGCGACTGTCTTATTTTAGTTTTATTTCAAACTTTTTTCCTTTCTCGATCTTGTATTTTGATGTATGTGATGTGACTACTCTTTTTCGTTCACGGAGTCAGCCATTTTTGTGGCTTTCATGGTGGAGCTTTTCTTTGGTTTTCATAGTGGAGCTACTCTCTTTCGGGTATTCAGATCTGGATCTGAAATGCCAGCTACATGTTTTTCTACTGCACGCAAAAGCGCATTCCAAGTGTTCGATGTAACGTTTGGGTGAGAGTCGGCCACATAGCGCGAGGATCAGTTTGTGAATTGATGTATTTCTTCTTGTCTTAGGTAATCTAGTGTACTTTTATGTATCTTCTGTTATGGTTGTATTGGTTTTCCTCTATATTTAGATATATTGAAATAGGCCGGTTGTATTTAGGTGTTTCGGGTATGCCCCATAACATTGTAATTTTATTTATTATATATTTAATGTTTTTTAAAAAAACTAAAAATATTAAAAATAAAACTTTTAAAATTTAACTAAAGATTTATCTCTTTCTTGCATGGAGAAAAACTTTCTCCATCCTAGCTCTCCAGCTTGAAAAATGTATAGAGTGACAATCAATAATGACAAGTCTACCTCTTTTAAGAATGACCTATGATTGCTCCACACCTCTTTGGTTAATTATTATGGTTTTTTTTAATTCTAGGCTTGACTACAATATCAAGGTTTCTAATATCATTATGGATGACCATTGGAGGTGTTATGCGAGAATTAGGTCGGGTAGTGCTAAACATCATCACAGCCTTTAGGATATTAACAACCTCATTCGCTTGCTCTCCACTCCAAGTATCGGTTGTAACAATGTTCACCGTTGGACAACCAAAAGTGGAAAAGTAATTTTCACCACCAAAAATATTTATCATGTTGTTCGTACATCCACTCTCTGTGTCGGATTGTATGTATTGGTAAAAAATAAATATAATATACCGCCTCACCCATTTATGCTTTGACACACTATCCACGGCAAGTTGCCCCGCTGAGACATACTCATTAGTTGAGGCCTAAACATTCCTTCCAAGTACACGTTATACCTATGTTGAATCCATTAACCATATATTTTATGATGGTTTTATATTCATCGTATCTCGATTGACACCACAAAGCTCAAGTTTGCTCTTAAAGACCATTATCGTTCTAACTAGATCTATGAAGCTACAAACTAGATTTTTTTTTCGCGTCCGCCACATTTGAAGTTCATATTTTGGTATGATAATTTATCACGATAGAGATGAACTCAATAACTTTTGGCGTTCTCGCCACCCTCACCTTTACCGTTTATCGTATGTTTTTTAAAATTTGATTCAAAAATTGTAATACCAAAATTGTTTGATTCCGTAACTACTTTTGTTTATATCTAATTTATTTTTATTTTATACGGTTTGTTTATTTATATATATATATACAATCGCTAATTTTAATTTACAACGGTTAATTTTTAAAATCAGTTATTTATCCATTTATGTATATTACAATTCTTCTTGTCTTTTTCATGTAAGTTTCTAATCCTCTTTACTTCTATTTTGTTTTTAAACTTTTTTCAAAAAAAATTCCGACTTGTTGTACATTTGTCCGGTATTTCGTACCTGGCGAAAAATATGTTCAAAATATTAGAAATATAATTTTTCTTATCTATTTATTTAACACTTTATTTTATAAAAAAATATCCTCAGGTAATACTTTAATTAGGGAACAGTGATTTATTTAATAGGAGAAACCGGTGGACCTAAAATACATACATATTTGTTACGTGGGTCCTTTAATTTTTATGGCTATTCGAAAATTGAAAAGGTTGTGTCACTGAAAAAACACATGCTTCCAACCTCCAAAGTAAAGTTATTTTATATGTCATAATTAATTAATTGTTTAGTTTGATTTGGTAAAGTTTTATTCTAAAAGTCTAAAGTCTATACGACTAATCTTTTACATAACTTTTCCTTTTTGATTAATGGTTAAGAGTCTATAGTCAACTAATCATAATGATTATTTATTGTTTAGTTTCTATCTATATTTGACATCTACTAGGGTGATATTTTGACAAAGTAAATCTGAATAGTTGAAATTAGAGTGAAATAACTGAATTCAAATGGGACAGTTTCGAAATACCACTCTTTTTAAAATTAAGAGAAATTTCACAAATGTCTAATAAATTGAGTTCATACAGGATTTATTTTTTATAACATGTTTTTTTTGTTTTGGCATTGATGGTGCTGAATCATGGCAGGAAAATGACATCTATTTTTTCTAAGAAATGAATTTTTTTTGGATATTTATATATATATATATATATATTTTTTTTTTTTTGAAGTATGATAACAGAGTTACAAGTTGTCTAATACAAAACAAATAAATCATAATGATACGGTTATAAGAGTGTGGGAAGCCTTGCGACTAGATAGCCATCAAACTTTGGTTCCATTGAAGCGGTAGCAAATGTTAGATAAGACGTGGTGAGTAATAGCAAAACTTAGTGAAGGAATATCCTTGAAAATCCTAGCATTCTTCTCGGTCCAAATGTAGTAGATGGTGGAGCACAAGGCCGAGTGCCAGAGGTGAGGGGTTCCAGTGGCAGATAGAGACCTTGATGTAGCCGTAGTCAGCCAGGAGATCCAACTGAAGGTGATTGGGGGAATGCCAAGTTTCCTTGAAAGCGCACCCCATATAGGTTTCGTAAAGCTACATTCGGTGAGGATGTGGTCCACGGTCTCTCGGCAGAAACCATATAGGACATAGTAGGGGAAAAGCTAAGTCGAGCTTGTCTATAGTGGAGAGTTTTTTGAGGATAACGAGCCAAGTGATGAACGAGTGACGAAGGATGTTGTATTTGTTCCAGACTAAAGGGCCTCATGGAGCTTTACTTCCCGTAGGTCTGAGGGAGCTATATGTGCTGCTAATGTTGAACCCGGAGCGACCTTGGTTAGGGATTCAGAGGAAGGAGTCCTCCTCGCTAGCGGGGGGTGGAAGGGCATTTATAGCGTTCCAGATCTCCAAAAGATAGGGCTGGTGTAACTGGCGACCCACATGTGCGAGGGAAGCCAGTGCCATCGACCGCCGTGGATGATGTCAGAGACCAAAGTGTTATCGCGCATACGAGCAAGTCCAATGATGGAGGTGCCGTAACGATCAACCAGAAAAGTGGGGAATAGCCAAGGGTCGAACCAAATAGAAGTCGAGGTACCATTTCCGACGACAACTTTAAAGAGATGAGCGAGGCAGGTGTGGAGCTTAAGGATTTTCCTCCATCCCCAGCTAGTTGAGGAGGTGGAAGGAAGGGTCCATAAGCATGTATCCTTGACCTTTTCAGAAATGATCCATGTGGTCCATAATGACTCTTGGTTCTTAGTCAGTACTTACCAAAAACTCTTAAGGGCAACCGCCTGATTCCAGACGTTTAGGTTGAGAATCCCAAGGCCGCCCTCATCTGAGGGCAAAGTGAATTTGTCCCAAACGATTTTTGCTCATGTAATCTTTATATCTGGGCCCGACCAGAGGAATCTACGAAATAATTGTGAGAGTCCGTTTAGAAAACGGGCAGGAATGAGGAAGATGGAGGACCAGTAGACCTGGCTAGCAAATAGAACGGATTTAGTAGCTAGAGTCTTCCGGTATATGAGAGGTGTTTAGAAGTCCATGAGTTGATGTGATTGGTGAATTTTAGGGTTTTGTTCAATTAGGGGTCCATTTCCCCATGGTAAAAGAAATGTTTGACCGTTGCACAGATGTTTGACTGATCGTAGCCCAACATATCTTGACGAAACCATCACTAAACCCAATAGGGCCCAGAGCTTTGTTACTATCGATATCGAAAAGGGTCGCTTTGATATTCGCGTCATGGATGAGTTTAACTATGTTGGCCCAATTATTTGAGGAAACTTTGATGTTGATGAGGGATTCAATCCTATCTAGGTCTGGTGGTTCGGGGGGCTTCCTAACCCGATACAGTTGAAGAAGTGATTAAAAAAGAAGTTTGACACCTCTCGAGGGTGGAGCTGGTGGATCCATCAAGGTTGTTGATGACAAAGATTTTGTTTCGGGCCCGACATTATTGGATGCTGTTATGGAAATAGTTTGAGTTATAGTCTCCTAATTTAAGCCAGGTTTCACGAGATGTTTGCTTAATGAATAACTTCTCAGCCCGACTAAAGAAAATGTAAGAGTTAGAGGCTTCTGGCTCTAAGGTAATAAGATATCTATTGGTAGGGTTCAAGGCCAAATTCATCCGCGCCTGGTTAGAGCCCTCCTAAGCCTCTTCCACCATATTACTGATGTTACTAAATTCGCGCTTGTTAAGAGAGGAAAGTGCCTCTGCCAAACGAGATAGCTTAATGGGAAGGATGAACATATGATTGTTCGGCCAAAAGGTATTCTAGCTATCAGCTACTAGGTTGGAGAAGTAAGGGTGGGCCTACCACATATTGAAATATATAAAAGGTTTCAGAGTGGTGAGGTAGGGTGTGGTGAGACAAAAGGTAGTGGGGGTGTGGTCTGATGTGCGAGGAGGATCATAATGGACAAAAGAGTTAGGGAATGTGTCATCCAATTTTCCATTAACCAGAGCCCTCTATCCTAGAAGATATAAGGTTATCTACTTTCTTGTTGGACCAGGAGTATCGAAATCCCGTGGATCTGAGGTCTTCAAGGCCACTACCATGCAATAGTCGTTGAAAGCGTTAGTGGAGTTGTTCCAGAGGTTTTTATTACTAGTGCGCTCTGAAGGCTTGTCAATGGAATTAAGGTCGCTAATGAAAAACCATAGGGTACGGGAACGTCCATGGGCTATGAGTGCAATATCATGCCAAAGGAGCAAGCGATCCGAAACTTCATTAAACCCATATATAGCCGAAAGTTTAAATGTTTTTCTTTTGGAAATCTAGGTAAAGGTGCAGCCTATTATTTGAGGTGTAAATCTATGGTTCCAAACAATCCAAATTTTTCGATAGTGGTGATGGTCATGATTAGTCTTGAATTTCCATAATGGGAGTATCATTTGCATAATGAGGTCGACAATATAGATGTTAACTTTAATCTCTAAAAGGAAAACTGCAGTAATGCTATTTGAGAAAAAATAAATCCATAAATCTTTTTGTCTTACGGGTTCATTGAGACCCTTTACATTCCAGCAACCGATGCACATAAATGATAATCAAACAAATGAATTGAACAAAAATAATTAACATGATGGGGTAGTCCCGTACATACTCAACTTGGCACACTGGGTGGTCTAGTATGCAACATAGGTGAAGTGGCTTCACTAATTGAGGGATCTTTTTCCAACGAACCTGAATTCATTTGGCCTAAAACGGATTTATTGCATGTGGCCATTCCTTGATGCAGGTATTGAGTCATTCTCGCTAAAAGTGACAAGTGAGACCTCATAGGATTCTATGATGAGTTCTTATCCGGGTCGATAAAACGAGGGCTGTAGTGGGTGTTATCCCTCGAATCGGTGCATGCAACGACATTGTGGGCAAACGATTTATAGCGCACACATATTGCTGGAGGTACTTGGTATTTTACCCGCAAAACATGACTTTTTCCTGAACAACTTATCGAGGTTGAACTTCGGAGGATATCAAAGGGTTTCGTTATCATGCAGATCTTAGCACAGCGGAGTCTTTCCCGCTTGGTTGTATGGGTATCGACGTAGATTGGGGTGTCTAGGAAGCTGCCAAGGATGCTAAGTCCTCTCTCCAACCATAGCTCATGAGACATGATGTGAAACTTGACCCACATCGGTATAACTTTAAGATCCTTTTTAACGGAGGTATCCGTGGGTTCCCATCTCCTTAGGAATATTGGGTGGTTGTTTAAAAACTAAGGCTAAAGTTCGAGGACCTGGGTAGTATTGTCGGCGGTTGAAAACTTGAAGAAATAATGCATCGAAGACGTCGTTTTACACTTTTGAAGGCCATGGATAACCCATACTTGACTTGCTAGGGCTTGCACTTGGTGGGTTGCAAGTTTTTTGTTGATGAAGTACCCAGAGAGGCCTTTGGCCCACTCATCTTTATCTCTTAAGATGGCATCGGGATGGAACATCGAAACGCTCTCTTCAACCTACCGAATTCACCTTTTATATGTTCATGGGAGAATAGATGTCTTGAGGTTGGCTTATGAGACTTGCCCCGGTTTGGCCTGATGGGCCGGAGGTCAGAGGGTTGGCTGGTAGGATGATGCTGCGGGATGGTTGACAGAATTATGACGGGACGTTGGACGTTTACAAGCGAGAAAGGCGCGCTAAGAAACATGGAAGGGGTGACATTATGGCTAGGGTGATGGTGCCGACGTCCAGGCGCGGAAGGTCGTGTAAAATATTTATCTATTTAAGGTATGGTAAATCCAAAAAGACATCTCATGTATTCCATTAGCCGGCCAATGATGTCCATCTCAGCAAGCCACTGCTATACTTATTGGCAATCCCTATCACCAAAACTGCCCCCAATTGATCAACCTCTGATCATAATAGTAAGAATCGGCCTCCAACCTTATCTTCAATTAATGATTTTCTAAGAGTTAAAAGGTAAAGTTGCTAGAAATTATTGCTTAAAACCTTATCTATTTTAAACACTAAGATTTAATCTTATATATGATCCACAAAAACCCATTGCCATCAGTACACTTCAAACCCAAACCTCAACGATTCCAGTAAAATATTATGCAGAAACCATTAGACCAAATACAAAGGACTTTATTCATGAACAAGTTAAAATAGAAGACAAGGGCATCTATAAATTTGTTTAATTTTTGGATAATGAGAAAATAATTTTGGAATCAAATACAAAGACCATACTTATTGAAAAGTTCTCAAGGGGTAGGACTCCAATCCCAAAATTTAAAAATTATTTAGATTTATGGGTTTCATTAGTAAGATTAGCATGGCTATGTGGAATCACAGAAATCTTATGATCGAGTTCGATCTCCACAAAGACATCAACAAACTGTGGAGAAATAACATGCAAACTATTAAGCATCATACTATGTGTATACTTAAATGGAATCCCTCTTTTCGTTCCATAAAAAGAGTCTCTAATAACCTATGTTTGGGGTTACATTTCCAAAAGTCCCAACATATATGTATAAGTCTGATACCATTAGGGTTATTACTAAGGCTATTGGCAGCCCTTAAGCTTTCTGGATCTCTTATAAACTGAGCCATGTATAATTGTGGCAAGGATTCTATTGGAAAATATATCTGTAAGTTTGGACAAACTGAATGTTATTGATAAAACATCCAATATAATGAAATGCCTAGCTATTGTTTATGATGCTGTCATCGTGGACACAAACAAATAGATTGCAGGAAATATTTTCCTATCAAGGCTCAACAAGATGTTAACCAGCAAAATGATCAATTCAAATCTACTACTACGAACTCTATAACAACATATAAACTGATCCATAATCTCAAATCAATTATTTTCAATAATACTGATAAAAATAAGATATAAAGTAATAAAGATGATTGTTCTAAGCATGTTCAAAATGAATTTAACATGTACCAAACCATAACTCAACAAGATTTTACAACTCTACATTTTGAATTAAAGACACATCAAACTTTGAAATAAATAACTCCTATACCTAGAACAAACCAAGCTATGTCAGTCACAACCAACTACTTCCCTTACACGTGATCAGATAAGAGGAGATGAGTAGAGATCTTCACACTCTAGAAACTCAAATGCTACTCTCAGCAAATAAGGACTTGAATTTAGTATTGTGCCTCACCACAACTCAAATTCACAGACAACCTTCCCACACCACCTATTAGTACATGAGAATACTATACCAAAGTTAAATTGGTAAATAAAAAGGTCTGCAATAGCAAGAAAATAAAAAAAAGTTAACACTAGATTACTTAGAGGAAAACTTTTTGATTCATGTTCTGAGATTACTTAGAGGAAGGCTATGAAATTTCTAATAAGTTGTGAGTTGACACTAGAATAATTTTAAAGGAATCTGATTGAAACTCTAAAAAAATAAGAGCAATAGAATAGATAGACATAAAGACAATGAACTAAGAGTTTTGGAAGACGACACAAAATACCATGCTCTAATGAAGGGTTAGAATATGAGATTTTACATTAAGTAAAATGAATTTTATTTATTTGCGTAGAAGATTTTTAAATATTTTCCTTTAATTAATTTGAAACATACCATTTTTTTATTTTTCAAAATGACTATTTTATTTTCTAATATTGCAATAATTTCTAATGAACTCATCGCTGGCATGGACCATAACCTTTATTGGGTTTCTAAATCCCAATACTGAATTGTTGGATTAAATGAACATCCGATATCCACACATTATTTATAACTTCATAAGACTAAGTAATAATATTAATGATAATATTACTATTATACGTTGGTCCAATATTCCAATTGATTACTTTAATTGGACTTGCTACAAGAGGTCTAGATACGCTAATTTACACATGATAAGACATTCCAATTTAAGATTTCCTTAAAATCTCATACTTAGATCATTCATGTGTATTGAATTGTATCCATCTACGTCGTGCACTATATAACGTTGTTGTTGAAGAATAATATTTGAACATCTACTCATGTTATGAGATAACTAATAACGAACCAAAGAGTTTTACCTTGGCTCTTAATGCGTAATGGTTATACAATAAATCACATTTTAACTATCGTTTTAGTGAACCATGGATTTTCATGTAGTATGGTACGATAATACGAAAGGGCCCTCTAATCAACACGTATCAACTACTCAACTAGTCATATTGAGTTGAGATTGTTTAATTTCAGAGAAAAATTGAAAACTGAATCATTGATAATTCAATATGAAGTACTGAAAGATGAATCATTGAATTATTGATAATTTAGTGTATGCATATAATAATAATACAATCTAAAATACCGAAAGCTGATTAGAATTCAATTCTGAATCGAAATTTTAATTCTATTGAAATCAAAACAACAACACTCCCACTGAATTTTAATATCATCTACACTAAGAACGCCCACATGGATGTTATGTTTATGAAAAACTATAAACGTTGAAATCTTAGTAGAAAGATATGTAAAATAGAAATAGAAATCTATTTCAATATAACCTCAATTGAATTAAAGTTGTTTGTTTTATTTCTTCTATCTTTATTTCTTTTGTTATAAGAAACCGGATGCCTTTTATTTGTTGAATGTTATTAAGTGTGCTATAAATTTTATTCTCATAAAATATGCAGGCTTAAATTCTACTATAACATTCGTTTATCATATAAAGTCATGCAATTAATTGATCTTCATAATTTCCTAAGTTTCTTTAGTCATTATATGATGCTGGATACTCAATATTGGATTACCTAAGTTTCTTAAGTATTCACTTAAGATATTTATAATGAATTGTATACCTTATTTAAATTAACCATGAATCTACGTCAAGATTTCAATTGTCAAAGCATATGAAATATTTTTTACCTTCTGAATATACAAATATGCGAGATGTTTAACTAAAAAATATTATTTCAAATCAACTCAAGTAACCTAAAGGTTTGTTGTTTTCATACTATAACACTTTAGCATACTATTAATACATGTCTTATGCGATAAACCCACAAAATTTATCAAAAGTAATCCAGATTATGTTTTGTTCATTAATACATAAGACACATCACATATAAATTTTAGACTTAATATCACTGATAAAAATTTCTTGATCGCATACAATAATAGGTTAGTGTTGATAAGGAATAAATGACTAGGATAAAAGGGTCTTGGATCTTGAACCTGATGTGACTAGAGCTCAAAGTGTAGAGAGAAAGTAGAAATAGAATATTTTATTCAATTTTCCATCCACCAAGAATAAATGGGCTCACTTTTATAGTGGAGAAGGTGGGTCCCATTTATGTCCTTGGTGGTCTTACATTATTTCATTATTTGTCCCTTGCAAACTACTTTATTTACAAATAGTTTTCCAATAAATAATAAATACAATAAAGGGCATATTTCCTTTCTCCTGTTTACAATTAACTCATTTTTCTTTGAGGGTCAACGAATTACTCCCTTATCAGTAGCCCCCCAGTCTTCAAGAGCATCGTGAATAAAGAATAGTAAAATGAGTTGGTTTGAAGCGCCTCCGTCCCCTATGCCCCGATATCGAACGACCGAACAACCTTGGTGTCGATTGCCCCGGGATTCCCCAACTGACCGCTCTCTCTAATGATAGCCGAGAATCGCACCGACGCTAAAATCATTATCATGGGTCTATTACCGACCCTGATTGACAGGTTTTTCATGGGCTTAAAAGGGTGATCAGGCTTTTTAGACAATAAAAATAGGTATATGAAGCCCAACTAGCGTATCCGTCAGAGCTAGTTGGTGTAGACCATCGACGCTAGCCTGAGTAAGAGCTACATGTGTCATCCGAGTATTCGAAGCGTGCTCGTCTGCCCATTTTTCCAAGAGGCCTTTCGTCTTCCCGCTGCTTTTCATCGTTTGGACTCCCCCATATGTGAAGCGGTTAAGTGAGGGTGCCTATAAATACCTCATAAGCAAGAATCACTCTCAGAGGAATTCTAGAGAGAGAAAGTGCTGTCCAGACCATTCTCGAGAGAGAGCAAGTTTTATGAAAAATAAGAACCCGAAGCTAAAACCAAAAACGAAGAAAAAGAAAGAGCCTACGTTTGGATTTGTTGATTGGGCTAGTAATGGTGACCGTGTTGAAGAGTATCGAGCCGCGGGACTAATTTGGAGTTCTGACATGAAGCTCTTTACGCCCGTGCCGTTTCCTCACGACCCCGTCCTTCCTGATCCGATCCTTGCCGAATCTTTTATTAGACCCGAACCGTCTGGTGCTCAAACCCCCGAAGCCATTGTTATTCCCTTTAACAGCAGCTCTCCGCACTCCCCGGCCACTCAGCTTAACCTCCCGACGCCTTCGTCGGTGAATTCTTATACTGTTCCGACCCTTTTTCTTCCTCGACGTTGAGGCCACGCTAAATGTTTTTCCATGGGAGACTCAAACACTTCAACTTCGCCCGCGGGAGATAATTCTCCCGAAATAGTCCAGCTTACACCCGACATACAAGGGTACCAGACCGACGTTAATACTGCGCGTACCCATCTGGGCCTTACCCAACGAGATCAGGATCGTCAAGAACTAGAGACCGAACATGCTCGTCAACAGCGGAAAGAGTCGCAACTCGCCCAAACTGGAATCAGTTCCGGTTTTGCAGATCCTCTTGCCCAACCGGCCGACCCTTCCGCGGTCAGCCCCCCTTAAACCTCATGCGGTCCCGGTAGAAAATACTGAAGAGCTAGATGCGATCGATTTGGCTGCTGGGGAAAGTGTTGCTGTTGTTGACAACACTGCTGCTCCTCCCGAAGAGCCTCTTCCAGAGGAGATTGAGGCGATCATAACTACAAACTACCATCGCCGGTTGCCCAGGGACAACGTCATTTCCCTGTTTGAGGTCAAGTACCTTTACTTCTCTATCGCGGAGCAGGCAGAGCTTCTGATCCGGTGGGGTATCCCGGAGTGCGTCACTGTCCGATTCCCCGTTCCTAGGGAGACGCCCGTGCATGTTCGGTCATGGGAGATCGTCATTTTCACAGAGCTCTTCAACTAGGGCCTCGGGTTTCCTCTGGATCCTGAGATTGCTCTGTATTTCAAGAACCTTAACATCTGCCCCTCACAGCTAACGCCTAACGCGTGGTATACGCTGATGTCATGCATAATGACCTCACGCCTATCGAGTCGGGTTATGACAATGACTGAGTACATAGCCATGTCAGGGCTCTCGAAATCTCCAAAGTCCCCCTTCTTTTATTCTTCCTTGGCCAATACTTGGAAATTTCAAGCTGAAGAAAAGCCTTATGGGCCAAATGAACAAAAACTAGAGTACAAAATAGTTAGTAGTATTATCATTGGATATCAATACCAAACTATTGGCTTTAATTTTTATGATCCTTCCAATATTAAAATTTTTATCTAAGTATATTGATTTTGAGAAGGAAAATTTGATAGTGAATATTTATTTTAAGAAAAATTATTTAGATATTCATGAAAGTTTTTGCAAATGATACTTAAGTTAAAGAAAATTTAGTATTTATGCTAACCATTTTGAAACCGTTAGAATATATATACACTCAAGATGATGTTCATGTTTCACCTACATATATTTTCCAAGATAAAAAACATAAATTGCTTCCAATAAACTAAAATTAAGTTGCTTAAAAATATTAAAACTCTATTTCTTCAAAAAGTGTAGTATGTAGAAATTGTGCCTTTGTGAAAAAACGATATATGTTCAGGCTATATTGAGCACATAAAAAAACATGAGGATTTTTTTGGTGTAATGGAAAATGATATATAAGTTTCCATTAAGTCATGAAAAGTTATGATTCTCAGTTGTGGATTAACATAATGATCGAATAACATAAATCAACATAATTTAAAGTGGTGTGAGAGGTTGTCCAATTACATGAAGAAAAAAATTGACTGATTATAAATAGATTCTAGATTCAAAACAAGATTCGAAGAGTAATATGAAAAGATATATAAAGTTAGACTTGTAACAAATGGTTTTGCTCAACGTGAAATGATTGAAGTTTAAAAAACCTTCTCTCTTGTTTTATCAAAGGATTACTTTCGAATAATCATGATAGTAGTTGCACATTTTGACCTTGAGCTATATCAAATGGTTGCAAAGACTGGTTTTCTAAATAAAAAATATTGAATAAACGAGCTATATGGTGCAACCTAATTGTTTTTTCTACGATGATCCAAAGTCAATGGTATAAAATTTGAAAAAAATGTATTTACGAGCTTAAACAATCAACTTAATAATGGTACCATAATTTTTTATGCAGTTATTATCTCATTTGGTTATGAGATAAATTCAGTAATCGTTTGTATGTATCAAACTTATTGTGGAAAAAAATTCATATTTTTGGTGATGTATATCAATTACATGTTACTAATACCACAAATAATAAAGTTTTTTTTGCATGTTACCAGTTTTTTTATGTCAGATAAATTTGACACAAAATATCATGATGATGCATTTTTTGTACTTATGAATTCAAATTCATTGGGATTTGGGGTTTATTATAACAAAATGTATATTGAGAGTATGCTACAATGTTATGAGATATAAAAAAACAAAAAAAATGAAATTCGTGTTTCAAATTGGGAAAAGTTTAATCTCAAACAATGTCCGACGATAAACTAGATATTTAGGAAATACAAAATATTTCCTATTCGTCAGCAATTATAAGTCTTATATATACTTAGATTTGTACGAGGATAAATGCTGCATTTGTTACCAATGTGTTAGGAATATATATAAGTAACCTGTGATATAACATTATAAGATAATGAAAAGTGCTCCTGGTATTTACAATAAATAAAACATCACATATTGACGTGTAAAAAATCGAATAAACCAAAGATCGTAAAGCATCATGACTTAAATTTTGATGGATGTGAAGATGCTTGTCATTCAACTTCAAGCATCATATTAATTTTAACTAGAGGTATAATATCATGCAAAAATGTAAAGCATACACTCATTACATATTCGATTATGACAACATATTTTTTGTTTATGTTTTGGAACATCAAACCAAACATTTTGGCCGTAAAAGTTTACCACGAAACTATAAAAAATGAAAAAGATAGAAAAACCTCCATTCGATTATATTGTGACAACAATTCAATGGTACAATATTGAAACAATAATATGTATTTTTAATGTTTAAACATATAAATATCAAGTTTCCATTTGTTAAAAATAGAACTCATAGTTGTCAATCGGTGTAAAGCATCTCGGAATAAAACATACAATTAAAATAATATTGTTTATTTAGAAGAATACTACTTTAGTAGAAATTTGTAATTCAAACACGCATGAACTCACCATGTATGCACGCGTGTATATATGTATTCTTCTTATTTTTCAATGATTTTTTGTACTTTGTTATAAGGAAAGTTTTAATTAAGTATGACCAGTTGAGAATAGACATATCTGATTATATATTATATATTATTATTATTATTATTATTTCTTGTTGCGATGTTGTGATTATTGATGTGTATATTTGTACCATTAATAAAAAATAGAGATTCTTTTAGTTATATATAACTAATGTTCATTTAGAGATTATTAAATTATATAGGTGATGGAAAAAATTTAAAACGTTCATTTGATCGATACATCCTATAATAACATATGATCAGAGTAAAACCATGATTTACCAGTGCACTCAACTGTCATAAATATTTTCTAATATTAAATAAAAGAACTAGTATATAAAATATGGATTATAAAAGTAATTGTTTGGATACAGATTTATTTCCTACAATATTAATTGAAATAAACAAAAATAAATATTTGAAACTATTTTTGAAAAACAAAATAAATATTGAATTATGATCACTAACCCTGAATTTCATTTCAATGTTTATTTAGATTGGAGTTGGAATTCTAAAATCAAAATTTCTAATATTACGGAAAAAAAATTTGATTTAACTCAAATTTTTTTACTTATAATTTAAAAACACGGTTAACTTTTTTGAAAAAAAAGAAAAAAAAAATGCATCCACAACCCTCAATTCTCAACTTATAAAACACAACCCCTATCATATCATTTGTATATTCTCTACAAAGTTTTTAGAGAGATAAAACCATAGAATATTCTTGAAAGATACTCCCAATAATAAGGATATTTAGAATGTAATAAAAGCAAAAGACAAGCACAAATATTAAAAATTATAAAAAAACCAAAAACCAACCATTGGGCTATCTTCTTTGTGCAAGTAGAGACATCTTCCTCCAAAGTCTTGTCCCCTAAAGATTAAGAACCCCATGTTCTCCCCCTAACCTATTATATTTCTCATACTCCACATCACTCTCATTCTCATCTTTTCTATCCAAATCTCTTATCTAACATTTTATTCATAACTTAGTCGCTAAACGTCTCTCCTCTGCATTATTTGCACCGACGAAATTATGACTGTGTATGCAGTCACGACTTGCTTTGGGTTCTTACACGTTGCGTTTTGGTGATAACGGTAGGCCCAAGGTGATAGCGTACACATTTGGGCTTCTATGTGAATATGACTGACTAGTAGACACAAGTTAGATAACGTGATGCCTTCGTATACTGATAGTCGATGGATGAGGGATCCATTAGGTCTTATCAAGGCGGCCTATACTTATCTGTACTGTACTGGGATTGGGAATGAATGACAGTTCTTTTTTTTCGTACGCCATTCTCTTATTCGGTCTTATCAAGAATATTTTATTTTTGGAACCTTCACTTGGGGTCTTCCCCTTCTTGGATTTGGAGGAAAATTCTTCGCCTCCGTCCCCTGGCTTGTAATTTGTGCAGGATTGCAATTGGGAATGGTGAGAGTACCTCTTTCTGGTACGATAATTGGCTTATTCCCCGATCGCTGGCCTCACATTACGGAGAGCAGATCATCAAGGACTCAAGATTGGGGAAAAACCTCAAGGTTGCGGATTTAATCATCAATGGAAGATGGAGATGGCCTTCGAATCTCAGAACAGCAAACTCCCGCAGCCGCGACTGTCTTTTGGAGATCCAAAACCTCATTTGCTCCCTCCCTCCTCCCAACTTATCCTCTATAGATGTCCCCTTCTGGAACGCGAAAGATGGATGCTCTTCCTTTTCCATCAACGACACGTATCACGCCATTCGCGAGACCCACCCCAAAATGGGGTGGGCAGGGTTAGTTTGGAATAAATCCAATATTCCTCGACATTCTTTCATCCTCTGGCTGGCTATTTCTGGCAAGCTTGTCACTAAAGACAAGCTTCTTAGATGGGATATTAACATCCCTGCTCACTGTACTCTTTGCAACTCTACCCTCGAAACTACCTCTCATCTTCTCTATGATTGTAGTTTCACGCAGAGTATCTGGGCAAACGCTAGCTTTAGACTCGGTTTCCCCTTCACTCTTTCGTGTTGGCAATCTTGGGTTTCTGAAGCGTCAAATTGGTCTCAATCTCGAAACCACACAATTTGGAAGTCTTGCTTCGCCGCGGTAGTATACCACGTCTGGAAGGAGAGGAACCAAAGATCCTTTGGTTCCCCTCCGGCCATTGCCTCTACGGTTTCTCACCGAATTTTCTCAGATCTTCGGTTTAGATTCCAAGGCACCAAGATTGGCTGGCCTTACTAATGTTATTATTAATTACTATCTTTTGTTTTTGCAGCGACCTTGTGTACCACTCATACCATGACCTGACATTTCTATGCTGGATGGAGCAAGTGAGGATGCGAGTGCGGATGTCTGTCAAGTCTTACCCACCTTGAAAATTCCGCCTTTTTCGTATTAGTAATGATTGTTTCTTTATGCTACTTCATTTTGTACCACAAAGAAACTTTTTAGTCTTTTGATGTATTTCGAGGGGAATGCCCCATTCGATTGTATGAACTTTATTTTAATTAATTTAAAGCTTTTAAACACCAAAAAAAAAGAATATTTTATTTTTTTACTATAAAGATATAGTGATTTTAAAATGTATTATTTACAGTTATAATAATGATATATAATATATGATTAATTATTATTTAATAATTTTAGATTTTTTTAATGTGATCAAAATTTGTTAGTAGAACTTTCTATATTATATGGAGTATAGTAGTAACATATATTACCATACTCTAATGCTAACTCCATTATTAGAAATATTGTTCCTTTTTGGAAATATGTTACTAACCACTCTTTTCATAGGTTGGATAGGATTTGAGTTATTTGGAACCCTAATGTTTTTTCCATATCTCTTCTCTATTCCTCCTCTCAATTCATTCACTGCAAAGCTTGTAGCCTTAATTGCCCTGCCCTTTTCTTCCTCACGACTATTTATGCATTCAATGATGGGCTAGAGCGTCGTCCTCTGTGGACTGATCTGGAGGCAATTTTGGCTTCTTGTTGTAATTATCCATGGGTTTCTTTCGGAGACTTTAACGCTATTTGTAACCCCGATGAACGTACTAGCTCGTTCTCTCAGACTGAGATTGACGACTTCAATCTCTGTTGTTATCAATGTGAACTGAGTGACCTTCGGTCGTATGCTTCTCATTTCACCTGGATCAATAAAAACTCCATTAACCCTATTGCTTCAAGAATTGATCGGGTTCTTTTTAATAGTGTTTGAGATGATTCCTTCCCCATGTCCATTGCTCACTTTGGACATGCCCGTTCTTCTGATCACGTGACTGTTAAGCTTATATTGGTTCCCCTAGGCCGCGTACTAAAAAACTTTTTAAATTTTTTAATATGTGGCAAACAAATCCTTCTTATAACGAGTTGGTGTCTTCCTTTTGGAACCTTTCGGTCTCAGCTCATGGTATGAGATTGGTTTCCCATGAGCTCACTCGTTTTCAATGCCCTCCGCGAACTTAATCGTAAGGAATATAGTGGTATAAGTTTAGGGTGTCAATTTCCCCCGAAATCATCTTTTCTCAGCCCAAAATCTTTTAGCAAATGACCCATTGAATCAATCTTTAGTAGTTGCCGAGATTGTTGCCTCTTCCGCTTTTATCTCTCTCAGTTGTGCCGAAGAATCTTTCTTCAAACACAAGTCTAGAGAGACTTGGCTCAAACTTGGAGATCGTAATACTAAATTCTTTCAGAATAGTATCTCTAATAGTAATGGGGACCTTGCACTTCCCCAAATGAGGTGGCGAGTGTCTTAGTTAACTATTTTCCAACCTTTTTGGCTCTAGGTCTCTCCTAGGGGCTTGCTCGTACCTCCTCACTTATATATTCGAAAGTGAATTCTCAGGACCGGTCTTCAATGATTCGTCTGGTTACTTGCGCTGAGATTAAATGTGCTCTTTTTAGTATTGATAGTGATAAATCCCCGGGGCCTGATAGCTTCAATGTGGAGTTTTTCAAGAATTCTTGGAACCTTATTGGCAAATATTTCTTTGATGAGATCTTACTATTCTTTAGTACGAGTCGTCTCGAGCCTTCTTGGAATACCACCATCATTCTTTAATCCCTGAGAAAGATAGCCCCTCTATCGCCGAGGACTTCACGCCAATTGCTTGTTGCAATGTGGTTTACAAGATTATTTCCAAGATCCTGGCCGTCAGGATCAAAGACTCTTTCCCCTATCTGATTGACAAATTACAATCAGCTTTTGTGGTTGGCCGTAATATTACGGATAATATCCTTCTATCTCAACAACTCCTTAAGGGTTACCAGACTAACGGTAAGGGCCCGAGGGTCGCTCTTAAAATCGACCTAATGAAAGCTTTTGACAACGTTTGATGGCATCTTATCATTGACATCCTGGTGGCTATGAATTTCTTGGAGCACATGAGCGGCTGGATTATTCAATGCATCGTCACTCATTCTTACACTATTAATGTTAACGGTGATCATCACGGTCATTTCCAAGGCAGAAAGGGGCTTATACAAGGTGATCATTTGTCCCTCTTCTTATTTGTTTTGGTCATGCAAGTTCTCTCTAGTATTCTTAAGGAGAAACGTAGTGACGCAAACTTCAAATTCCACTGGAAGTGTCACAAGCTTAAGATTGTCAATCTCTGCTTCCTAGACGACCTGATGATTTTTTGTCGTGGTGATATTAATTATCTCAACCTCATCAAAGATGGTCTTAATGAATTCTTTGATCTATCCAGACTTAAAATAAGCCCTCATAAAAGCCATATCTTCCTCTCTGGGGTTAACCCCTCTCTTAGAGTTGACTTGATCAATATCATGGGCTTCAATGTAGGCTCCATCCCTGTTAAATTTCTTGGAGTCCCTCTTCTCCTGGGTCGGCTCTCCCATAACGATTGCCGCCTCCTTCTTGATAAAATTATTACATGTATTGCCTCTTGGACTTCCAAACACCTCTCTTATGTGGGTAGGCTTTAACTTATTAAGTATGTGCTTTTTGTGGGGCAGGTTTACTGGTCTTCGATCTTCATCTTACCCGCTAGAGTTCTTAAATAACTCTCTCAGTCTCTTCGTCGTTTTCTCTGGTCGGGGCCTAAGATGAAGGCTTCCGGTGCTAAAGTAGCTTGGTCTGCAGTGACCTTGCCCTTGTCAGAGGGCGGCCTTGGGATTATAGACCTAAGAGTTTGGAATCAGGCGGCCATCCTCAAACATTTGTGGTCCATCGTTAGTAAACATGACAACTCAATATGGTGTGACTGGATTTACTCTGAGTCGATTAAAGACAAAAACTTATGGTCTTTAGAGATTGAATCTTCTCCCTCTTGGACTTGGAGGAAAATTTTAAATCTTAGGCCTCTAGCTAGCAATCTGTATAGGGTGACGATTGGTAACATGAAGAATACCTCTTTCTGGTTTGACCCGTGGTTGTTATCAACCTCTTTGGTCAACCACTATGGGTTTAGTATTATTCGAGATTCTTGTTTGGGGTGTAACCTCTAGGTTTCCGATATCATCCGAGACGGTCTTTGGAATTAGCCGCTTCAGTTAAGGTCTGCTAGTGCTAGAAACCATCGCACTTTTCAAGAAATCAACCATCTCATCCTCTCCCTCCCTCCTCCTTGCATCATCTACAACGATGTCCACTATTGGACCACTAAGAGAGGAGTCACCAGGTTCACAATGAAGGACACCTACAATCCCATCCGTATTCTTGTCCCTAATGTTGGGTGGGAAGGGTTAGTATGGCATAAATTTAATATCCCTCGCCATTATTTCATCCTTTGGCTTGCTATCCGTGATAAGCTTTCCACCCGTGATAAGCTTCTGAGTTGGGGTTTAATCACACCCCCAAATTGTGTCTTATGCAATTATGCTTCCAAAACTATTAAACATATTATTTATGACTGTAGTTACACTCAGAGCATCTAGGATTACGCAAGCTCCAAACTTGGTTTTTCTTTAAGTTACAATAATAGTTGGGACTTTTGGATCCATGAGGCGTCCAACTGGCCTCTATCCTTATTGCAACACCTTTGGCGTACCCGTTTTGGCACCATCGTCTACCATGTCTGGTATGAGAGGAATGCTAGAATTTTTAGCTCATCTTCTACCATTACCTCTGCGATTTCTTATCGCATGCTTTCTGATCTATGGTTCAGATTTCATGGTACGAAGGCTGTCTGGCCTTCCCAATCTATTTAATCTCTAACTTAATGTTGTTTTGTTTTTTGATTGTCGCAGACTTTTGTCAGTACATGTCTGCATGCTTTGGTGAATTTTGATGTCGCTCCCTTGTCTCTTTAGGCTTATCACGCAAATCCAATCAATTTATCCTCTTACCTAAAATTGTATGTGTTTCGCTTGAGGAAACTATTTTTCACTACTGGTATGTAGTCTCTGCTCTCTTTCGTCTATGCTACTAGTCTCTTTGACCGTATAGTTTTTAACATTTCGTTTTACTTTGTTGTACTTGATTGGCCAAGTTTAGGTCATTTTCTTCGATATTTTATTAAACGGATCTTAGGCCACTCCTCGGGGTATGCCCCATGTATTTGTAAGAACTTTTTTATTTATTTAAATGTATTTTTCTACAAAAAAAAAACAAAACATATTAGATGATCATTAAAAATATATTTTACGCATATTAGATATTTGCCATCAACTCTAGAATCATGTTGTCGAACAATATTAAACCATAAATTTTCATTAACTTTTTATTTTTATAACTTTAAAGTCATAGTAGAAATTCTAATCTAGTTGCCGTAATTCTACTAAATATGTCATATATATCAGTAGCCCTCTAGTATGTGTGAAAGCTTCAGGACTACCATTTGTGTAATATATGTGACGCTTGCTATTTTGTTTTTCAATAGGGACGAAGCTCGATCATGTAGCTATTGTCTGAAGTCGGATATTTCTTTCTCTTAGTTGTATGCCAAACCGTACCGTAACTTATTTTTGTGACGTTCCTTTCAACTTACCATAGACAAACAAACATCGAAGGCATTTCCAGATTGGTTTGTACTAACCTCATGCCTCTTTAGAAACTTTTCGCCAACCAAAACCTTGTTTAAAGAAAAAATCTCATTTTTTGAAGATAAAAAGAGTACATCTAACAAGTAGCATGCTGCTAGGTTCATCAGAATACACAATTGAATAAAAAATAATTTTGGATTTGCCTTTGGCTGCGTGGGATTGCTTTTAGGTATAAAAGAGTAGTCTCCATATATTTTGAAAAATAAAAGAATGACTAACGATTATTACCGATGTAGTTTGTGAAAAGCTGAGAAGATACATTTTTTGGTTAACTCATGTGTTGTATCCTCCATATTTAAGAAAGTCGGATGTATCTATGGTAGTTGTTACCTGCATATATAAAATATACATGAATTTGTATGTTGGGGATGTAACAATACATGATCGTAACCTAAAATTTTGATTAAGTTTAAGGGTGGAAATTAATGAGGGGAAAGTGTTGTTGAAAAGTAAAACGGTATTATGACACATGGTAGAAATGTGCGAGTTGGTTCGATCTCCACGCATATGTTCGTTTAGCCTTTTATACTCTTGTCCCTCCACTCTTTTAAATTTTCACCTTCAATCTACAAACATATCATATCCATTATTTTTAAATAAATTCAAAGGCTATTATTAAGGAATCTTATAATATATATCAAACTTCATCTTCATTTTTCACTTTTATGCTTTTTACTATTGTTATTCCTAAAAAATAAAACGCGATTGTGGCTCTTGAACTGTCAGTCGATCAATCATTAGAGTGTTCATTTTCATTTTTCAAATCCTTCATTCACAATATATGTCAGGTGAATACTATATCTGAAGATGTTCCATGCAATGTACTTGAGTCACTGATTGATGTTGTGGTATTTGATTGTCGAAGGTTTTGATTGATCAATCTGAGTTAAGTCACTTATCTCCCCGTGTAATTGTCAACTCTGTTACTTCAAGGGGAAATATTAACATGTCGAGTGAAAAACCTCATGTGATGGATATGGATGTGGCTTCCATATCTTCTATTTTTTCTTTGGAGTAAATCACTAAAGTTGTAAGGTAGATTGTTTTATCGGACAATAAAATAAAGTTACCAAACTAACTTTCTTTTGTGGATTTGGCCAAAATAAAGTTGAACTTAGTAGTAGAGTTAAGCTTAAACTTCATTTTTTATTTTATTATTCTCTATGAATGTATTTTGATGTCATTGCATTTGTATTATAGACGCTACTTAGTAATTTATATACTATGTGTAAAGTATGACAAACTCATGTTATATTCAAGGTTAATCTTCAGCCAACTTTAGAGGTTGTTTTGTAAGCCATTTGAGAATAACAAAGAACTGAATGCAGCATTTTGAGCATAGATATATGCTAAAAAAGCTGAAGGCTGGGATTAAAGATACATGCGTGTCCGAAAGGGTATAGAGGTATGAACTTTAATTAAAAGACGAAGTCGTGATGCGGCTTCACAAACTAATATACGTTAAGGATTTATTTTATATTTCAAAAACACCATGAGCTATCCTGAATTATTACCCAACAATATTTATTCTTTGTTAGTTTTGCAGGGTTTTTACATAGATTGGCTCTTGTCCATGCCTAAAATATTTTCTTATTATATAAGAAGTTGGATAATGCTAATGCTGAATTACATAGAGTGAAAAAGTAGAGCTTGAAGATACCTTAGAGACCAAAACACGCTGATCTTGTGGCTAGTTTTGAAGATGAAATTCTTGAAGCAATCAAAGATGCAATGTATAAAGCTGAGAAAAGACTTGTACTGTAGCTCTATCAATAATATCCAGAGATCAACTTAAACAAATTATATAACTGAGTGGATCAATACTTGTAAGTGGTATAGTTTCCATAACTTCTTATAATTTCTATAAATGAAGGTTATAAGGTGTATGAGCTGATTATAGAAGATGCGAAACAAGATTTAGCTCGTTTGATCGAAGAAGATGCGCCTCTTAACCAAGTTATTTTATGTCACCCCAAAACAAAATCGGAGACATAACTATTAAAAGTGACATTATTATAGAATGAGATGGAGGTAGAGCACCTGCCCCAAATGGTAAATCAAACACCCAATATAAGTTTTGTAACTTAATTTTTATTTATGAATTGCTGCAAATTTGGAGGAAGTTTGATAGCTAAAGTCCATGTGGTTGGGATATTTTTGTGAGTAAAGTCCCATTAAGTTGGGGTAATTATATTGTATAATAGACAGAATGATTTTTATCACTTCAAGAAAAGAAATAAAAAGTAATAAGAAAAACAGAACAAAACAATACTTCAGGGAGTCTACGTATTCCTATCACTAGTGTTCTATTTTTTTTGTTTTTGTTTTTTGTATAAAATAAGTAATATATTTTTAAATGTTCTATGTTCTAAGGTTACCGAATCTGTTTGTCTTGTTCATCCATCGAACGGAATGCTTCTGGTTTCACTATTGCTTCAACTATGTAATGCATTTTCCAGTTATGTGCCAGCATTCCAAGACTTATCTATTTGTTATGAAACGAAAATATTCTGATAAATTTGTCTTTAACGTTAAAGAATTAAAATTGAACCTTGGACTTATATTTGTTTTACATCAGGATTGGTTTTATAGTGTTCAGACCAAAGGTGAGCTTAAATATTTATTCTCTTAATCATTTCTAATTTGGCATACCTCACTCCTAAATTACTGTCATTCTCATAAGTTCAATTTATGAAAGAAATAATTAACAGTTTTGGTTAGTAGTATTGCTTTCGTCTCGTATACCAGAGCAAATGGTTTTTCGTATATTGTCGATCGAGGAGTGGTTCTGTAAAACCATAGGACTTCTTGTAAACATTTGGTCAGTTTCTTGGGATTCCATCTATCATTTTATAATTCCATTTGATTTTGTCATTTTCACCTCCATTTAATCATTTTATTACATATGAAAAATGTGAATATAACATTTCATTGATACCCTTGTTGCATGTAACCACATTAAATTTTATGTTTTAAAATTGGATCTTATTATCAATCATGCTAATTCTAGAGATTTTGATATCTGTAAACAAATGTTGGATCTATAGAAATTGACAACGTCGTTGGGTGTAATCTTAAGTAATTCTTGTGCTTCAACCCTTTTGAAAAAATAATCCACTACGATAAGTAAGCATTTTCTTCCTCCTAAAGAATGTGGCAGGAGTTTAAGATATCCAAACTCAGTCTATCAAGTGAATAAGCTAGTTTTTTTAGTTTTGACCTAAGTAAGTGCTTGATGAACCAACATTTAGGACTATGTAAGTAGTCGGATCCACTTTTCCCCAGAAATGTTACCCGACCTAAGGCTTGCAATGATGGCTTCATATTTTTTCTCTTTAATGGAAGTTGGAAAACCGAGCTAGGTAGACTGCATCAAGATATCTCTGGTGCGAGATGTTATCTGGATTCCTGCCCTTAACCCTTGGTAATTTCTTCGACCATTTGTTTGAACTTTCCAAGTTGATTCAACATGATCCTTGATATCTATTGGTCGTTCAGATTGAAAATTAGTTGAGATGTCTGCCAAGTATTGGGCTTTGATTTTTGTTCGTAGTTCAAACTTAATGTTGTAATAATCTAGCTCTAAGGCCACATGGTTAGTTTGATAGATATATATGGTTTGTTCGGATGATAACTGTGTGGGATTGGTAGAAAGGCCACATCTTTCAAGTTGCAACTACTAGTGTTAATTTTATTGTAGTTGTTTATGGGCCTCTCTCTGCGATTGTAATTGTAATGATTCGGTCTTTCTGAATATTTATATTATTGCATGAAGGCCTTATAGTGTGGTTTGAAATTACTCTAAGCCAATGTTATTCGTTCATTTCTTTGTGCCAAAGGATCGTAAGAGGGGCATGCAATTCGAGTTTTTGTGTATCCATCAATTCATGCTAATGACATTTACTCGACCTTAATATGATGTTACACGTGTTTAAGAAAGTCTACAAAATTGATTAACTTCTTCTTTATTATAGAATACGACAGAGATCATGGAAATATTCATTGTCTATATGCGGTAACTGGCACCATGTCATGACAATCCTGCAATTCTCTCTTTGTGTCGATGAACCTCTAAATATATATTTTAATTTTACCTTTGGATGCTGCTTGTAGTAAATTATGTAGTGTCCATATCCCTTGATCACCTTGGAACCAATGAAGTCGTTTCAGAAGGCTATTTTCAACATTTTAAATATTTTGTGCATTACAAAGAGTGGTTGTTGATACATACAATGATATTCCCCAATAAATTATTAAAAAACATTGCATTTCATTTTGTCATCCGTCCCATATCGTATCATCCAAGTTATAAATCTCTTAATATGACGTGTTGAGTCTTTATTGCCACTACATTTGTTCATCTTGTAGTTGATGAAGTTTGGTGGCAAGTCCACATATAAGATGTCTAAAGATAAGGGAGATGATAATTCCAACAAGCATTTGTCATTAACCAGGATAACTCTAGTGCGATTGTTATATGTTGATTAGAGGAACATATAATCTTGTTGGTGTCTTGGCCCTTGCTACTTCTCAGCCGAATATGGTGCACTATTTTCGATGTGAAACATCACCACTGGAGTTACTAAGCATAGTACATATTTGAACGAGCTTGAGTTTGGCTCTCTAGGTTCAGCTAGATCATATAAACTTTAGCTTGAAGGCTCTAATGACTTCCCTTGATTACAACTAGGGTCTACGTGTGTAATTGGTGTATACTGAGGTATTATGGCGCACATTATGTTAAAGTTTATGCAAGGGTGAAGTCGTTTGGTACTAATTTTTTGGGATCCTGTGGTGGTTCGAAGCATGCTAATATCCAAGTTGGATCTTGGGTAGAGATTTTTTGAGGTTTAATATCAGTCCAAAATATTTATAATGGAACATCTGAGAAAGGTTATCTATGATGATTAGGCTTTGGGAGAATGGATCCTCCTACCAAATGCCTCTCATAGTCTTGAAGTAGCCCTTAGATTCACCATTTATTTGAATGAATATATATACCTTCTTAATCATGTTGGCAACCATGTTTATAAAAACAGGAGAAAAACCAAAGAGGGATACGATTTTCAGAATAAATTTATGAGACATTCGATCAAAGGCTTTGTTGATATCCACATTGATCATAATATTGTCTTTATCAAGAACAAAACCACCCTCAACATTGGATATGATTTTCAGGAGTAACTTAGCTAGTCTGTAATTAAGAGTTTTGGACAGAATTCTATTTAAGAGGGTACAAAGGCTGATAAGATGAAATTATTTCACGGAAGTAGGATTGCTGGACTTAGGAATGAAACAAATTATTGTAGCTACAACACTATGAGGGATATTGTGGCCATTGAAATATTATTAAAGGGTATCACATATGTCTTTGTTAATAATATCCTAACAAATCTTAAAAAATGCTGTTATAACCATCAATCCCTACAACAGTTGATGTTTTCAGGTTAAAGACCACATCATAAATCTCTTCCATCTTAGGAGAACTCATTAAATTTATATTGTCATCCTCAACAATCAGCTTGGGATAAGATCCTGAATATTAAGAACATCTTCATTAGTAGGAGTACTACTTAACATAGTTTTAAAATAATACTCAACAGAGTCACCAATTTGATTGAGGTAATTGATCCATACACCATTCTCCATGATGCAATGAATCTTGTTCCTTCTATCTTTTTTGTTAACATAGCTCTGATAGGTTCAAGTGTTTTTTCACCATCTCTAATCCAATTAATGAAATTCTTATTTTGCCAATAGATTTATTCCTTAGCAAGTAAGTGGATGTGTAAAGCCTTAGCTCTATCCATATTGATCTTGTTTTTAAAACTTATGGAAAGTTGGTAGTTAAGCTCCGAAGAACCGCTCGCTGCCTTTTCTTCGCGAATAACATGTGCAGGTGGCCAACGAGTTAACCTTGTTTTTAGCATCCATTGATGTCGTGGTTCTAGAATTGCTCCATAGTAAACAAGAAATCCTCATTCAATATCCACATATTTTGAAAACAAAAGGTGTTTTAGTTATAGAAAGATCATTTATTATAGATATACTAAGAGGGGAATGGTCAGAGCATATTCTAGCTAAATGAATGACTTTAGTTTCAGTAAAGTAGTCTGAACATGCCTGGTTGTAAAGCACACGTTTCAACATTTTCCATTTGGTTTTGTTGGTCCAATTATATTTATTCATAACGTAGCCAACATCCTCCAATTTACAGTCTCCAATCATGGAACTCATTATGACTTCTATGACAAAGAGTAGAGCAATTCAGTTGCTTCTGATGGGAGGAAATAACATTAAAATCCTCCACAACCAACGATTTCTTAGAGTAAACAATAATAGATCTAAGATCATTTCATAAGTCTATATGAAGTTCTCTTTGACATTTGGCATAAAAATTATAAAAAGGATTATTTTGGCCATGTTTGTGTAATTGACTTCAACATGAATAAGCTGATGATTATCAAAGATACGATCTAACTTGAAATCCTCACTCAACAAAATCCAGATTTTATTGTTAGATTTGGAAATGTAGTTAGGGAAACCAATGTAACCAACAATCTTACTAATATTATCTTGATCGATTAAAGGATAATAGATTGTTATTATATGAGCCTTATGTTTTACTTTTAATGATTTGAGCCTACTCCTCGAGGCTTTGTTACCAATACCACAAATGTTCCAATTCAGAATATTTATGGTCATTTAGGATTGCTAGTAGTAGGATCCTTTGGCTCGTGGAATTGCAAAGCCTTGACAGTATTACTTTTGTTCTTATTTCTCTTAACTTCTCAGTTTCTTATTAAGCAAGTCCTTAAAATCCTTAGTAACTTCGGTTTTTTTGCTCATATGCTAAGTTAAAATAGTTAAATGTGCTATTGAAGTTGAAGTCCGTTTCCAATGATTCAATAGCTTATATGACCTAAATTTCAGTGCGATAAGAGTTTTCCTTTTTCGAAAGTTTAACATTTTGGTCAATCTGAGAGGTGATATCATTCTTTTTAACTTGAGTAGAACTATTAATAATCCTATTTAGTTTGTGGTCTTTTGTGTTGTTCTAGTGAATTATTGGTTTGACCTTAACATGATAGTTAATCTCGTCATCAGCTAAATCATGTGGAGTGGTCCTAGTACGATTGAAAACTTTGATAATTATAGATTTAACTTTAGGATTTGAATATTTAGGTATCCATGCTACCTCCAATCCATAAATATTGGTAGTAGTAAGCTTCCTCTAGTGCTCTTCTAAATTAGGTTGAGGCTTATGATGAAGTTTTTTACAATTAGAGTTCTTGTGTCCTAAGTGATTGTAGTGAGTGCAGTAGAAGAGTAAATCCGTGTAGCTTACATTAAGCCATCATCCATCATTACTACCAAAACCCACCCAAATTTTATACAACAGGTTTTTGGTTACGTTGAGCTCAACCTAAGCATATGAAACATTGTGTTTGAATCTATTTTTTCCCGGTATCCAGGTTTTAGAAGATTGTCCTATTAGTATATGTTATAGTCATGATAATTCTTTCATTGTGCATATTAAATATATTGATCCAAACATGGGTTATAAAACTTTCAATTTTATGATTAAATGATGGTGACCACTTGAACAATCTCATTGGGTATTGTTCAATAGTCCAAACATTCTTTGACCATAATTTGCATAAATCATCTTTCAGGTTAAATTCTATAAGAACATGTCGAATATCCCATCTAGATATATATACATTATAAGAAAATTTGGGGTTATCCAGAATTTTGTTAATATTAGCGATTTTAGGCATACATTTGGAGAATTTGCCTATTAGGATGAACTTTGATGAAACCATCATTTTTCCTTTATCCTGCGTAGTGTATTGAATAAAGACATGGTCTAATTTCTCTAAGATGTCTACTGGTATGAATATTGGTTCTTTTCCTATATTCCAGATTGCCTCAACATATGTCTTGTGTACAAGTTTTTCTTCAGGCATTGGATTTTCTACCATCACATTACTTCTTGTTAAATTTTTAGAAACTTAGTTCTTCTGATTTGAAGAACATGAATTTCTTCTTCTTGTAATCCTATGTTACGTTCTTCATCTGTTGTAACTCAATTTTTGGTGTCAGTGGTGTCTTGGTGGGTAAAAGACCTCAAGAGAATCATTATCCTCCATTTCTTCTTCCATTGAGTGTTGACAAGTAGCCAACCCTGATGAGATAACCAAAGGCAGAAAGGAAGCAACATCAGAAGTCTTGGAAGCATCACTTGAAGGTATCATAACATACTTTTTTGAGGATTAATAAATGTTATTTTGTAAGAGAAGCCTCATATAATAGTAAATTCTATTCATGCAAATTTAAATTTTTTATGGAATACAATTATATTTTTTTTCAAATTTAATAATTAAAATAGTATTCTAAAAATTTAAAGATTGAATTATATTTTTCAAAAATTTGAAAACTAAAATATAATTTTCATAACTTTTGGAAGCTAAAATAAAATTTTATAAATTTTATAGGTGTATTTGCAAAATTTTAAAGATGAAACATAATTTTTAAAAATTTGAGAACTAAAGTCAAAATTTAGGGAAATGTGCAATTTTCAGCACATAAAAACTAGAATGCATATTTTAAAATTTATAGAAAAAAGTTGTAATTTTAATTTTAAAGACTAAATTAAACTTTTTAAAACTCAGACAAACTCAAAGTTAACTTTTAGAACTTTTAATATTTAAATTTTTTTATGACTAAAATAAAATTTTAAACTTTTTTGTAGACTATGATACAATATCTAGCATGTTAAAAAAAACTCTAATCAACCTCTCCAAAATAACATATTAGATGATGTAATATTATATTTTGCTAACTTATGTGTTAAATATGTGCTAAATTACTAAAATGATTTAACATATAAATTAATTGTTTTTATTTCTTTATGAATAACTTATAAAACAAATATGATTAGCATTAAATTACAAATACTAATATAATAATATTTTAAATATATATTTTTACGAGCAAATATTTAATAAATAGAATTCATCATATTCTGAGTTAATTACATAAAACTCAACTCTCTTAGAACATTAACATTTCTTTTACTAAAATAAACTATTAGTAATCATTTATCTAATTTTTCAAAAATATAATAAAAAATATGTTGTCTAAGGAAAAAAAATTAAATTCAAAACTTAAGTTTATTGTAAAAGTATAATTACAACTTCTTCATTAGCGGTAAAAAAAGTTCATTTTCCATGTTTGTCTTCAAAAATCCTCTAACTCTTATAATTTTTATCATCCATTCTAATTGTTTAAGCAAAAGCCGGTGCAATTTAGATGTTATAACTATATATCAAAGAATTTCTAATTACTTTTTTATTTATAAAAAACATTAATTTAAATAAAACAAATCATGCAAATAAGGGCATATTCCGAGAAAGCATGAGTTAACTAAGATACAGAAAACATACCCGATAATGGATGGACAATATATCTAAATAAGCGTAAACCATGTCGATGGTGGGCAACGGATCCAACTAAAGCGTCTGTAGTAGCAAACATTAAACATGACCAATATATAGGGTGAGAGGAATCTACAAGTACTATAGGGTGAGAGGAAATTCACAAGTACCACAATAACAACAGAAGAGTAAATTAAAGTTTATAAAATAATTACCATCGTCAACAAATCTTGATGCCATAAGATTAAACCGGAGGTCCAAGAAAATACGGGATGAAACTAAAGAGAAGACTCTTCTTTTCATGCGTAAAAAAAGACTTTAAATTTTATTTTAGTATTTCATTTTTGTATGTTTTTGTTGTTATATTTTTTTGGTTAAGTGTTTAAACTATAAAACAAATTATTTGTATTTTCTCACCCAACTTTCATATAAATCGGCAACCTTAACTCAAATTAAGAAATAGTTATTACAAAACCGAAGTACAAACAATTTCGCAACCAAAAATTACGCAGCTAGAAAGGTTTTTAATTTCACATCCCAATGGAGTGTCTAATATAACGTAATTTCACAAGCTTTTTACGCAACCACCTATAACGTAATTTCGCAATCCTTTTACACAATCACCTATAACGTAATTTTGAAACCTTTTTATGCAACCACCTATGACTTATTTTCGCAACCAGTTAAAACATAAATTTGCACCCAAATCTGTTAACCCCAAAATTAACAATTTTTAGATAATTATCAAAACATTTACGTGAATGTATGAAACCAAAGATCCAACATAACTAAAACAATTATATAATCATAAAAAAAATACTAAAACATGAGTTGATAAGAAATCTATAAATAAATAAAAAAAATAACAAATACAAATGATCGACAATTGCAGAAATATTGATGGAAGGAAAAAAGAAAAACTAATCTCAAATCGAGAAACAGATTGATCCAATAAAAAAAGAAGAAGAAACAAACTGGTCAAGATCACAATAGTGAGCCGAGAGTACGATGGATTTAAAAAGAACCTTAGGTGGTTATCATTAATTTAGTTTCAATAGTATTGGCTATCAGTACTTTCTGAAACCCTCGATTGTTATAAATAAATAGTTTTGATTTCGGATGGTTATTGGTAGATTATCTATATTTTTTCATTAAAAAAATAAAAATAAATCTTAGTATATTATTTTAAAAAATATTTTAAAAAACTATATATAATAAAGTAAATATTCTAAAAGATAGATAAAAATAAAATCAATTTTTTATATAAAAAATAGTTTTGAAAATAGATGAAAATAACTAACTTTTTTATATAAAAAATATATGAAAATCAAATCAAATTTGTATCCAACGTAAAAGAAAAATTATCTTATTGAAAAAAATGATATAATATCTCCTATAAATATTTCAACAAACATATCTTCAAACGAATTCAAAAATGTTAGGGTGGCGATCAAAGTCCCACATCCTACCTCGGTTAAACATAAGAATGATCAGTGGTATATAAGTAAGAACATATCTCAACTAGTATGAGGCATTTTGGTAGTGGACCAAATGCAAAGCCGTGAGGCCTTTCGGGTGCCAAAGCGGACAATATCATACCAGTGTTGAGATCATGTTGTTCTTACTTATATACGGAGGCGGAATATGCGGACCGGACATGCATATTCTCAACAAAAAATAAAAATTAATTATTATATAAAAATAAACTTTAATATAATATTAATAAAAAAAATTGTTATTATATAAAAAAATTTCAAATAATATAATTCAAATAAAAATAAATCCTAACCAAAAAAAACAAAGAAATATCATTGGCTTGCATTAATATTATAAAGATGGGTGGACTATATTATATTACGAGGCTCATTATTTAAGTTGAGAGGGCCTATTTTTGTAATGGGCTTCGCTTGGTGGTAATTGAATTAAAAGTTAGAACCACGTTCTCATTAGATGGACTTCTGTTATAATATCTTATAAATTTTTATTTAAATATTAAATTTGTTATTTTGTTTTTGTTATTAATTTTGTTAAAAATTGTATATCATCTTTTTTGAAGGCATTTTAGTCTATAACTAGAAAGAGATTCCGCTGTGGTTATATAATATAAAAATATTTATAATTAAGAAAGATATTTATTAATAATAAAATTATGTAAAAAATAATAAAAATAATATATAAAACAATAATGTAATATATATAAAACAAAATAAATATAATTTATAGTGAATTGTGTACAATAAATATATATATATATATATATATATATATATATATATTATATAGGGAAAAGGTAACGATGTTATTATTATATGATTAGAATTTGTACACATGTTCTGTTCTATCTATTAATCCAATTTGAATACTGTTTTGTTTTTTTTGGTGATAAAAGCATTAAATTGAAATTAAAAGGTTCATACAAAGGATATGGGGCATTCTTTTCAAAGTTCGTTTTACAAATGACTTAAATTAGTCTTTTGACATAATAGGGAATAACATAAACTGAATAATCGAGACAAGAGAAAAGAAGGTCTCGTCCGTGACAAGTAGACCAATGATTAGCTCCATCAGCTAGACATCTGCATCAGCATCCACAATCAACATCCGTAAGGAAGTCAGGTCACTAGCCGTCCGCTACACAGATCCCTGCAACAAAGAGATTTATCAATAATAATTTTAGAAAGTCCAACCAGTCTTGGTTCCCTGGAATCTAAACTGAAGATCCGAGAAAATTCGGTGGGAGACCAAAGAGGCGGGGGCCGGAGGGGAACCAAAGGTTCTTTGATTCCTCTCCTTCCAAACATGGTAGATTACCGCAGCGAAGCATGATTGCCAAATGGAGAGGTTTCGAGATGGAGACCAATTTGATGCTTCACTGACCCAAGATTGCCAACAGGAGGCGAGAATGGGAAAGCCTAATCTAATACTTGCATTTGCCCAAAGGCTCTGAGCGAAAGTACATTCATAGAGAAGATGAGGAGTAGTTTCGATATCAGAGCTGCAAAGCAGGCAATGAGCTGGGATGTTATAATCCCAACTGATCAGCTTGTCTTTGGTGACAAGCTTGCCCGAAATAGCGAGCCAGAGTATGAAGGAGTGTCGAGGAATATTGAATTTTTTCCAAACTAACCCTGCCCATCCTACTTTAGGATGGGTCATTCGGATAGCATGGTACGTGTTATTGATGGAGAATTTAGGACATCCTTCTTTGGCATTCCAAAAGGGGGTATCAACTGATGATATGTTGGGAGGAGGGAGAGAGAAGATGAGAGTTTGGATCTCTTGTAGACATGCCCGGCTTCTAGGATTCGCAGTTCTGGTATTCGACGGCCAGCTCCAGCTTCCATTGGTAATTATATCCGCAACCTTGAGGTTCTGCCCAAGTCTGGAATCCTTGATGATGCTTTCGCTATAATGGGAGGCAAGGGACGAACGAATGAGCCAAGCATCGTACCAAAAAGAGGTGTCCTCACCATTTCCAATTGCTATCCTGCATAAATTACAAGCCAAGGGACGAAGGCGAAGAATTTTCCGCCAAATCCAAGATAGAGAAGAACCCATCGGGAGGTTCCAAAAGATATTATTTTTTATCTTTTCAGCTTTTATCCAGCAACTCCAGATGGACTGAGAGTTGTTACTTACTATTGACCATAGATGTTTGAGGACGGCCGCCTGATTCCAGATTTTGAGGTCCAAAATCCCAAGGCCGCCCTCTACAGTGGGCAAAGTTAATGTTTTCCAAGCAACTTTAGCACCATAGATTTTCAAAGCCGAACCAGACCAAAGAAACCGGCGGAGATATTGAGTCAGTTCATTTAAAATTCTCGAGGGGAGGATGAAAATGGAGGACCAGTAGACCTGACCGGCGAAAAGAACAGACTTAATGAGTTGAAGCCTACCAGCATAAGAGAGATGCTTAGTGGTCCACGAATCAATTCTAGAGGTAATTTTATGGATGAGAGGGCGACAATCTGAATGAGTAAGACGACTAGTGATAAGGGGAACCCCCAAATATTTAACAGGAAGGGATCCTTCCGGGAAGTTCAGGATATTGCTGAGCTAGATACGTAGAGGTTCAGCAATACCTGAAAAGAAAATGTGGCTTTTGGAGGGGTTCACTTTTAGACCAGAGAGAGTATAAAACTCCTCGAGTCCATCTTTAATAAGCTTAAGAGAGTTCACATTGCCATGGAAAAAGATCATAAGATCATCAGCAAAACAAAGATTGATGATTTTGAGTTTTTGACACTTCCAATGAAACCGAAAGTTGCTATTTGTACTTTTCTCCTTCAGGATGTTGGAGAGAACCTGCATGACAAGGACAAAGAGCAATGGGGAGAGAGGGTCGCCTTGTCGGAGGCCTTTTCGGCCTTTAAAGTTGCCATGGGGATCTCCATTAGTATTTATGGAGAAGGAAGGGGAAGAAATACAAACGATGATCCAGGTGATCATTTTGACAGGGAAGTGCATGGCGAAAAGAATGTCAAGGATGAGATGCCAATTGACATTGTCAAAAGCTTTCATTAAATCAATTTTGAGCGCGATTTTTTTGTCCCTAGCAATGGTGTGATATCCCTTCAAAAGCTCTTGGGAGAGGAGGACATTATCAGAAATATTTCTCCCATTGACAAAAGCCGATTGTGAGTTATCAATCAGATACGGAAAAGTATCCTTAATACGGTTGGCTAAGATTTTGGATATGATCTTGTAGCTAACATTACAAAGCGCTAATGGACGGAAATCAGATGGTTTTGAAGGAGTGTTAGTTTTAGGGATGAGAGCTATAGATGTGGAACTCCAGGAGGCTGCCAGAGAATTAGACTGAAAGAAATCAAGGACACCATTACAGATGTCATTTCCAACAATACTCCAATTTGACTTGAAGAAACAAGAATGGAAACCGTCGGGGCCCGAAGCTTTATTACTATCAATGCTGAATAAAGCCGATTTTATTTCTTCACGAGTTACCTCGCGAGTCATAGAATCTGAGTCCGAACTGGTAACTTTAGAGGTAAGAAGAGAAGAAATCATCTCAAGGCCAGGGTATCCCACAGGATGCATGGCTCCAAGAGAGTTTTCAAAGAATTTCACAAATACTTTTGAGACACTAGCTGGAGTAGAGACTGTAACTCCATTCTCATTACAGATAGAGATGATCTTATTACGAAAAAGACGGGCCTTAATGCTGTTATGGAAGAATTTGGTGTTTTTGTCTCCCAATTTGATCCAATTCTCTCTGGATTTTTGCTTAAGAAACGATTCCTCAGCTCTGCTAAGAAAGATATATGAAGCGGAGGCTTCACATTCTACTGAGACCAAAGAGGGATTGAGAGGGTCTCTAGCAAGATTGGATTGAGCTTGAAAAAACTTATCCTGAGCTTTAATTACACGGGATCCAACATCACTAAATTCTTTACGATTAAGGCCAATAAGGTCAGACTGAAGGCGTCTCAGCTTTTCTGAGACCAGATTCATCCCAGTGGAAGTAGCTGGGCTATTCCAGCTGGATTTAACGATCTCAATGAAAAGCGGGTGAGATTGCCACATATTAAAAAAATTGAAAGGTTTTTTGCGCTTGGGTCGAGGGAAGCCAAGGTTAAGCAAGACAGTTGTGTGGTCAGAGGATCTAAGATAACCGTAATGCGCATAAGACATAGGGAAATTATCATCCCAAACAAGATTAACAAGGACTCTATCAAGCTTTGACAAAATTGGGTTGTTAGGCTGTTTATTAATCCAAGTGAATTGAAAACCAGTGGATCGAAGGTCACTGAGATCACAATTGAAACAACAATTGTTAAAGTCCTCAATAGCAGAAGACCAATTTTCAGAGGAACCCACACGCTCATTTGGGTGATGAATAGCGTTGAAGTCTCCAAGAGCAACCCAATGACTACTAGTATTAGCCAAGGAAATGGTAGCTAAGTCATTCCAAAGGGGAATTCTATCAATGGCGTCATTAAAAGCATAAATTGCCGTGAATCTAAAGGTAGTATTATAATTATGACACTTGGCTATACAATGAATGTACTGCGAGGATTGGGATTCTCTAGAAATGGTTATGACACTAGGATTCCAGATAATCCAAATTCTTCCTAGGTGGTGAGAGTCATGGTTAGTGAGGACATGCCAGAAAGGTGCCATATTTCTAACAATGGAATCAACTCTATTCAAGGCTACTTTAGTTTCGACAAGAATTAAAAGGGATACACTGTTACTAATTATGAAATCAGTAACATCTTTTTGTCTAACGAGATCGTTTAATCCCCTAACGTTCCATGAAGCAATATTCATAAAAAGGATTCTTACAGTGCTCTAGACGATGGTCCTGTCGGAGGACAACTCCTTTCTACCCTTGGCCGTAGGCTCTGCTGGGTGGTGATCTTTTGGAGGCGAATGTACCTCCTCCCCACTTTCCAGCTCCATTCCTTCTGCAAGAGTATCCAGCTTCTTCATGCTCGATAATGTTGGCTCGAGCTCAGATGGGTCAGACTCCTCTGAAGTGGATACCTGAATGGGCACTCCTTTTTTGCAAAGTCGCGAATGATGTCCAAAAACAGCACAGACCGTACACTGCGGGGGTAGCCCTTGGTACTCAAAATTTACCGTAATGAGTTTGCCACTAATCTTGAAGGAGAGGGAAGAACGAATTTCCGCACATGCAGAAATCATAATGCATATACGGGCAAACCGAAGTTTCTCCATTCTTTCTGTTTGAAGGTCCACATATAGCGGGGTTCCCAAGACCGACCTAATTTTGCTAAAACCCTCCGCAGTCCAGAGTTCCAAAGGGAGGTTAAATACTTTGACCCAGATGGGGATCTCCTTGAGAGGGTCTTTGATAAGAGTGGAGAGAGGAGCCCAATTTTTTAGAATAATCAGATTTCCCCCAAAATGCCACGGGGCATGATCCAAGACCCTCTTAGCTATTTCTTCCGATTCGAATTTAAACAGGTAGTACCCTTCATGAAGGGGCTTAAATTCCTTGAGACCAAATTTCCGCCATAGGGATTCAACATTGGCTTTTAGGAGAGTGAAGTTTTGGGGATGAGAGAGGAAATATCCCGAAAGACAAGCCTTCCATAATTCCGGAGAGCCCATTGCCGATTCATTGAATACATAATCCACTCCATCATGATCCATATGGTTAAGCCCAATAACCAAAGGGGATCGATTGTCTACATGACCCGCCACAACGCTAGCATAGGATGGGAAGGATGGAGCGAGCGATTTGGGCTTAGAGATTAAGGAGTTGGAGTTCGAGGAAGGAGGGTTTGATATTTTTGTCGGGGTTTTGTGGATTTGGGACATTTGGGCCAATTTGTTCTTCATTCTTCTTCCTTTTGGGCCCTTTCCAGCATTACCAAAGTTTCGAATTAGGGAATAAGGTTTATAAGTGGAGCCATTTCCAAGCAAACCTTTGCCTTTATTATCCGAAGGCCCATAATGAGATATGATTTCCATAGGCCCAATAAATTTTGAAACCCTGCCCGTATAACCAGAAATATGGGCATCTGAGTTCGCGAGTGGACTAAGGCCCGCAACAATAGGCTGAAGGCCCAAATGGTTATTACTCTTTTGCTGTCCTAGAGAGGAACTGTTGGGCTGCTGGACCGAATTCGAGTGCCGGCCCAAGAGAAGACCAGAAATAGCTGGAGTCTGGTTCTTCAAGTGAGGTGGATATGGGCCCGGTTCAGAAGAGAAGCAATGATCTGCCAAGAGAGAAGGGATTGGACCCAGAATCGGATTCGCCTGACCCGGTTGCACGTACTGACCCAAATCAGATGAAGAAAAATCAACAGCCCTCGAATTAGGGTTATCGCCACACAGCATAGAGTGAACAAGGCTTTTCCTCGAAATCGAGACTACACCTGAAGACAGGGGTGGAGGAGATAGTCGACGGTTCTGGGTGTCTTGGGATTGGCCATGGCTTCTTCTCTCAGGCCAACGCCGATTTTCAAACCCCGATGAATGGGTGTCACCAGAGCTCAGAGAGGAAGAGGGAAGTCGCCGGTCAAGGGGAACTTGGGAAAGGCTTTCGAGTCTTCTCTCACCCTTATCACATTGCATCGACTCGGAAGAGGCCGGTGAGGCGTGGCCATAGCGAGCGTATGAGTCAGACCGGTCAGGGATACGACCTCTGAGGGAGAGAGGCTCGAGGAAGGAAGGAGGGAGAGCACTCGACATGGGCGAAAGGATTGAGGCAGGGGTTTCGATTGCAACAACCAAGTTACGATAGATGTCGATGGGTACTGGAGGCAGGGGACCAGGAGCCTGGACGTCTATGAGGTTCGTCAAGGGCAGATGCTTCTTGCTGGGTGCTTGGGCTGTAGAGAAGGCGATTGAAGGAATCACTCCTTCAATCGAGACTGGAGCGGAGACATAAGACTTGACTAAAGGAGACTCCTCATTCTGGAATAGAATGAGGCCTTGGCCAGACTCCATATGGTGTCTGGCAGAGCCAAGGTATTCCTGACGAAGGATTCGTGTTGGCTAGAGATGTTGTGGAGGCTCATAGGAGGGGCTTCAGAGGGGGGGGGGGAGATGGTAGTTAAAGAAGTTTGGGCAGGAGGTTGATCAGAGAGATGGGCAACGATGAGGGGCAGAGGAGATGAAGGGTAAGTGGCTAGAGAGGAGGAGAAGCCATCTGAAAGGACTGGAGAGAAAGAGCCCAGTCTTCCAGAGGGTTTGGCAGGTCGAAGGGAAGGCGAGAGATCCATTTGGAAGAGATGGAGGCTGAGGTAAGATCTTTGTTTTGTGTTTAGGGTTAATGTGAGGTGGCTTAGATGTTTAGGGTAGTCTAAATAGTTTTGAAATGCTTGCTTGGTTTGTGGTTGTTGACAGGGGATAAGGGGTTGAGTGTTGTTGAATGATCTAGTCCTTTCAGAATGGTCAGAAACGTAGCTGAAAATAAGTTTAGGATTAGATAGCTGAAACAGGCTAAGGATACAGCTGGGTGGAGTGTTTTGGTTCGAGGAAGGTTTAAGCTTGAAATAGAAAACGAAGAGGGAGGGTTTAATACTTGGGAAAGCATACTTGCAGGTTTCCCAAAGAAGAGGAGAGAGATTATTGGGGTTGTAACTAGAAATGCAAACCAGGACTTGGTTTATGACTTTTTCTTTTGGATCTAACGAGGATTTTAGGAGACATTTCCCTACAGTGGAGGAACAGCTATAGAGCAATAGTACTTGAGCTTTTTGGGGGACAGTCAGGGTAAGGGGGGAGCTTATGCTGGGTTTCAATTCAGTGGGTAGGCTGCTGACGAATAGATTTGACAAGAGGTTTGGAAAGTAGAAGAAGTGAAGGGACAAAAGGTTAGGAGAGAAGAAGAATTGAAGATAAGACCATTGGTGTCTACCAAGGATCAGCTGGATAGAAGAGGGTGTGGAGCTGTGTCCATACCTTTTCCCACCATACATAGGGTATAGACTTGAAGAGAGGACAATGCTCAGGCTTGAAGAGAGGACTATGCAGTGACTAATCCATTGGTCATAATCCAGCATCTCCAAGATAGAAACAAGACCCAGATAAGTCCTTTGCCTCCATTGCCTACATTCAAGATAGAGACCAGGATATGTTTCCTTGCATACATAGGCTTGGGGACAAGCAGCATCACCTTCAATCATGGAAGATTCAAGGAAGAACATTGAGCCAAAATGTTACCGTTGGATAATGTTGTGAAGAGAGAGGAGAGAGCAACATTTCGAAATTAAAAATGAATACTGTTTTGTTGACATATTTAAACTGTTAATCTACTTCAATAATGGTATATGCAACTTAAAAAGATTCAATTAAATCAAAATATTTATAATCTAAAACTCTAAAAAACTTATTACAAAAAATAAATAATATTACTTTCGTACCTTGTTGATGTAGTACATAGATTTGTTTCTCTTTATTATGTATATACTGTCTCGAATAGATGTCGATTCTATTCGGTTTCTTTTCATATTCCTTTTGATATTTTACTAATTTTCGCCCTTTTATAAATAGCACCGAAAACATAACCTAAAATATAACTTTTATTAAGCATATAAAAGTAGTTAATCATATTTTGTTTATTTACCTGGATGTTTTTACTCTTTGTTTATATATTTAGCTAATAAAATACTTAAAATAACAAATTATATAATACTCTATCAACAAAAGTAGATTATAGATCACGAATATAGTCAATTTTTATTTACACGTCAAGACACACACATAACGATAACATGTACAACCAAATAATTTGTGGCTAAAAATTGAAGAAGAGACCTAGATATTGAAACTTGAATTGTTAAGAAATATAATATGTATATAAGTAGTAAAAGCATAAACGTATTATATATAGAAAATACATACCTCGAGATTGATCGATCATGTATGCTTATGCACTGGGGACAGCAATCCTGCACTATTTGGACCAAGATTTCCATAAAATTCTCATAAACACAATCTTTAATTTAATTAGTACCAACCAAAGAAATGTTAAACATCTCAAAAGACTAACAACCAAAATAGAGACATCACTTACTTAAGTGAAAGCTTAGGTTGTTAGTCTAGGCCTAGGCTTTTCCCAGTCTAGGCCTTTTGATTGTCTTATTATTAATAATACTTGAGTGAGAAAATTGAGGTTGCTAGTCAGATGATAGTGAAATCTTAGTTAAAATAGTATTTTACTAGATCAGACAAAATTGATCAGGATGGTTGAATATAATTATTTTCATCAATATATAAAATTTGAAAGTAACTTTATTACGAAATAAGAAATACCTCACTCTGTCTATCACGTAACCAACCATACAATTAGTCATACATCCAACAGCCATGTATAGTCCACATCTTATTGGCTTCTTGGGAGCATGAACCTATGAATCTAAATCCAGAAGTGATTCTAAATAGCTCAATGGAAGAAAAATAAAAATAAAAACAAAACATAATAGTATAAAGTACTAAAGAAACTACAATGACAATTAATCAAATATCATAGAAATTTGTCACATTTAGTGAGCAATATACCCAAAAACAATATGTGATAATTGTAGAGTTTTCAACAATAAAATTCATAACAGAAACCTAATACTTAGTATATATCATATTTAAATTACCTCGATGTTGCCAGATAGCAAAGCTATGGTCAAAATCATCTCGACCAACCATGAAAAACAAAATTTCCATCATTCTCCAGATCTTGATCATAACATATTCTGTTAAATACTAAATGAATATATTATTTAGTAAATGAGAGAACTAAGCTAACTTAAACATCATACAATTCATTTAGTAACATGTAGCACACAATAAATTAAAAAATAAATTGAGTACATATATAAAAATTGAACTAAAGTGGATCTAGCTAAATCTTAGAAGACGGTATATTTTATATTTATAACAACAATAATATGTCATAAAATAACATAAATCTATATAAGTTTATAAATCGAATCCTTATTTTGGTTAAATAAAGAGAATACAAAGGAAAAAATCTATAAATTAAACAAAAGAGAAAGATAAAAACTTGATTCCAGGGGCTTGTGGTTTTGTCTCTAACATAGATATTAGTTTGTGATGAGAACCGGTAAGAAAAAATGCTTAAATTTCATCGGATGTAGTGGTCTTGTGCTTAGCTCACCTATACACAATACACGTAATTAAATTTACTAACTGTCTGATTATTTGATTGTTGATTTGAGGCCACAAGTTTATATGGGACCAAAAATAGAAAATTGGAGTTTTAAGATCAAGAATTCTAATTGTACCTTGATCGATATGGACAGAGAACAAACCACCACTACCACAAGCTCAATATGGATTTCTTTCCATTAACTGACACTAAGAACAGAAAAAAGGAAAAAAACTAATTAGCACCACATGTTGCTTTTTAAAATGTATTCGTGAATTCACAATACAGATAGGTTGTTGGAAACAATTATGGTGAAAAAGAAGAAGATAAAGCTAGCTATATGCTTTATGGGATTTCATTATTATATTGAGACATAAAAATTAGACAAACCAAACTTATAAGCCAGCTGCCACCAATCAAACACTACATTTTAAGAGTTCTTAAAGAATACACTTGTATTAATATATTATGTGCATTGCATTATAATGCCAGATAACACCAAACTGTTCTTTTTACTTTTAGAAAGACTTATTTAATTAAGAGTAATTTATTTGGCATCCCATGAAAAGTTCTTTCGGGTCTTTAAATCCAATTGGACAACATATGACATGTCTCAGAATTATTCTCATTATAACGGTTTTGAGGATAACTCGTTCACATACAAAATTAGGGTTCATTAAGAGAGATTGTTCACAATATGTAAGACACATTTACTATACTTGCTAGTAAAAACTAGTGTACCAAAAGACTAATATATATCCTTTTTTTACTTATATGTCTATATTTAAATTATTAACACATAAACAATGATAATAAAATAGCTAGACGTATTTAATTAAAAAAAGGTACTACTTACAATAATTCATTATTAGATCATAATTTCCTTCTGCTCAAAAAATCAAATCTCAACAATACCATAGCTAAAAAGCTAAACAATAAACCAAATCTAATAAGTGTTGAAACTTACATTTTAAAGAAACTTGAAAACCAAGTTCTCATGTGAGACGATTTCAAACAATGATATGGATTAGGTTAAGTTAGTAATAAAATAAAGAAAATCGAACATATAAACCTTAACTAATGCAGAGAGCGAAGAAGTGAGAAGGAAAACATATGATCGGCTGCATCATGATCCTTTAGACTTATTTGTTCAAAGTAATGAGAAGTAGCTTATTAACTAATGCATGCGACAAAAATAAAGTAATGAGAAGTAGCTTATTTGTTCTCTTTCGAAAAAACACATCTCTTAAAAATATGTTAAAAAGTTTCTCTCACATATAGACTCTCGCACAAAATTCTGATACCATAGACGAAGAAGACGATCAATAGTTGCAGTGAAAAATGGTGGTGATATTTTTGTACAGTGACATCCTACATCGAGCTCCCAACATACCTCGCCAATGGATTATGTCGAGGCACAAAGTTTTCTTTAAAGAATTCGAATATCTCCACAATCGTTGCACAATATTCTTTAGATTCTTCCATTAGTGTCTCATAAAGGTCAAAGTTAGTTTTAGAAAGATAAATGAAAAAAATAAAACATGGCAGAAAAATAGACGCCAACGTTATTAAACTTTTGCTAAATTATAAAATAAAAATAATTAATAAATTCTAGGTAAAATTTTAAAAAAATATTTGTAAAGTATTGATTCATTATTCATCTACACATTTAATATAATTTTATTTTATATATAATTACATTTAAAGTTTATTTTTTAAAATTTATTATAGAATGAGTAATTAATAAATATCAAAATAAATTAATAATTATTATTCGATATATAATAAATTTATAATAGATATTTGTATTAATTTTCTAACATATATTTTTTAAATAAATATTATTATAAAACACTAATTTGATTGATTTTTTATATATTTAAACACTAACCAACACAATACTTTTTTTAATGGAAAAATCAAGAGGATGAGATTACTTATAAATGTGACCCATTTTGATAGCAGTAAACTTGTTTTGTTAAATATTGTTTTTTATAAACTTTCATATTTCATTTTCGGAGTCTAAAATTATTATCTTTTGTCTGTCTTTTGCCACTTATTCTAAACACTCTCACAACTATTATAAGTGACTTTTCTTTTATCTTTTTTAGTTTACAATAATGTTTTATTAGTTTATAACGTTTGGTAGTTTAGGATTTTGATGTTGTAATTTCATTATAACAGGTCTAAAAATAGTGAAATACGAATTTTCAATTTTGTAAAATCTTGTTTGAATATTAGGTATTTCAAATTCATTCATGTTTTATATTATTTTCGAGTTGTTTTTGGTTCCGAGGTTTGTTGCAATAAAGAAATGATTAATATTGTGCGTTTGTATCTCACAATTTTATATTTGAGTGTTCTAAATTTTGCATCTAGATATTCTTAATGCATGTATTACACATATTATTATTCACAATTATTTGATACATGTACTTTGTATTTCGTAAATACATAATTTTAATGCATGTATTTTGTATTTCATAATTTGCAATTATTTAATACATGTTTCTCATTTCACCATTTACAACTATTTTATAGGAGTTTTGCATTTCGAATTTATATCAACGTATGGTTCATATTTCACAAATAATACAGAGAAAATGTTAACAATGTAATTTAGAATCATGACTATACTCTATGCTTAAAATTATGAAATAAAAATAAATAAATAAATAAATAAATGACATGCGTAAACAACTAGAAGAACCTCATTACATATTTTCGACAAAACAATGTTTGACTTGAAGAATGATAAAAGTGAAACTAGAAAACAAAGAGACTTGGTTGCATCAATAATCAAGACGTATAATAATGATAAATAAGATTTCAAGTTGAGGTCAAGAATCATGAAGCTTACATGATGAGAACATACAAACAGATTCGATTAAAGACCAACATGATATCATCAAAGTATCAAATGTTAGAATCGGTCATCTAACACGTTCAAGATCAAATTAACTATATGGTGATTTCAATATTACTGTGAAAAGTCTTATAAACTAAATGGAGCATGTGCTAACTTACAGTTTAACTACTAATAAATTTCATCACATTTTCTATATATTAAAGACCCAAGAGACCACTTGACATGCTTCTTGAACTCGTAAAAAACGAATACCAAAATAAAGCTCAAGATCCATGAAATAAGTTTATTATGGTATATTTTAATTTTTTAACTTTTAGTTAGTTTGTTAGGATATATTTTAATTTGTTATATTTTAATCAATTTGTTATGATATCTTTTAATTTGTTATCTTTTAATTTTATATCTTTAAACAAATCTACTTCTAGTTTTTAGAAATTTCTGTTAATTTTTCTTTAAATAGTTGCAATATTCATTGGAAAAATCATTAAATCAGGTTATAAATATCAATAAAAACAAGTTTTTACTCAAAACATTTGTCTCAGACATATATATTTTAAAATTATTCATGTAAAAACCAATTTTAGTTGATCATTTATTCTGTTTTTATCCCGAATAAAGTTAGTTTAGAATTTTTTTATATTAAAGGATTTCCATCATCTTTGTGGCGTAAATAGATCCATCCTATATCTACCATCACCTTTCATCTGATTTTAATTATGAGTGTTCTCCGAGCCGAATTCTGTTTCCCATTTCATGCATCCAACAACTCTTGTAGCTCGGATTACACAATCGTTGCATTACCTTTGGTATTAATAAGTTCTTTATCAACAGACAACCAAAAATCTTCAATAGTGCTCAGTTTAGTCTAACTTATAAGCGTTTAGTTTCTTCTTACATGAAGAAATGATATTCCCTTGAATAAAAGTAACATTCTTCAGAAAATGACCAACATTACAACTCGTAAAGATCATCTCTTGTGCATGAATCAATGCAATACATAAAATACTTACTCATAAGTTCTTCATTCAAACAAGCCTCAACTTCAGCATTGGTTTGTAGTTCAGATCTCAAAATTCTCTCATTATTCATCAATAATTCAACCTCGGTCTTCAGTTATTTCTCAATGTACACTTTAGTTTGAAGAGAAGCTTTCAGTTTATAGTTATCTTCAAAATGATCAACATTATTATCAAGATTTTCCCAAAGATTATAATTACAATTTTCAAGATGGATATTGGGCTAATGAAGAATTTTCAAGCCATTAAGAATACCCTATAAAAAGCAGGTAACAAATATCCAAAATATAATTAGTTTGTGTACTAAAAGATGAAAAGAAAGAAAAAGGAAAAGGAAGGAAAATAAATTTTATCATACCCAAAATCCTAAAGTCAACTTCCTTTTAGCCAAGTCCAGGGAAGAAAGATGGATTAGAACATTCCTCAGTCTTGCTAAAGTTACAAATTAAGTCACTATATCAGAAATTTGTTCCAAACAAAAGCCATATGATATTGTAGGAGTAAACTCGGCTCAAGGAGAACCCGGGTTTGATAACTCATTGCATGTATTTACAATCATGGTTTCATTAACATTTATATATGCAATAACAGAGACCTGTAAAATAACCTCAAGAAATTTTATAGATTTATCAACAACACTAATAGTATTTCCCAAAGCTACCATGGAGTTTATACAAACTTTTGTGATATTAACCATATCTTCTTTCGACCTTGTTTCTTTATCAACTGAACTCATTATCAAAGTAATTATCAATTTTGTAGAATACTTCGCTACAACGTAAACGTTTTCAAAAACTTCAAGAATAATTTCATTATTAACATGAACAACCATTTTCATATGTGAAGGCTTTTGATGTTAATAAGTAATTTTAAAATTAGTCTTTTAACGGCTAAGGAAAATGAATTATTCAGGTTGCTTTTTAATCATATTCAGACCTTCAACAATGGCCTTCTCCTTCATAGCTGGAAATGCAGGCTCATAGCTAACTTAACCAGAATCTTTTTACTTTCCCCACCAAAATCTTTGCATTCGCATACAACTTTAAAAGATAAGTTGCAAGAGCTGAAGCCTTTGGAATACATGTCTCAACCACATGCTTTTAAAATAAAAAAAGTTGAAGGGATGAAGAGTACATAACAACAAAGATACCCCAATCCTCAAATACATGTGCCAAAAGTATGAAAGTTTTATTCTCAAACATTAAACTATTTTTAGTAGTAACATCAATACTCTGAGAAATATTATCTCTAGTTGCCAAAGTTTTTCTCCGCTTAATCAGATGCATATCATCTTCTTAATATTTTGTTTCCTCTTCAGAAATACTAGAAACAAGGCTTTACCTTCTTGTTTAAGCTAAAACATTCGCCATAATAGCTTTATAAACAACATAGCCTCAGCTCAAGTACTTTTTGAATTAGATTGAACCATAACTACTTTTTAAACTAGTTTCGTTTGACTTAATACTTACCTTTCTATTCAGATAAGGTCTCTCCATGATTTTCTTCCTCAAAGATTCTCTCTCCAGATTCTTCTTTCCCACAAAATGTTCCTCCTCATTCTCCTCCCTAGGGTAATCACAAACAAAAAGTTGTTGCAAAGTGCAATACTTGACCACAACCAACTATAAATAAATTCCTCGAGTACCAAAATTGAAGAATAATTTTAAAAAAATAAGGAGGTTTTCTTCATTAATATAATATATTTTTTATGAGTACAATCCTCTCTATTTATATCTAATATCATCTTAACGATAAGAAATTAGGACAGGTAACAAAGAAAAACAATAATTATAATTATATAAAGACAAAATAAAGTCAAGGAAGTAAATATTTTATAAAGGATAACAATTTACCCTTTCAGACCCAAGTCGGCTAATGCGAACTATTTTTTCATGACTAGTCTCCCAATTTACAAAGACAAAAATGAACTTATCATTCCATATTTTATTATATGTTAAAAGGCCAGGAAGGATTTTAGCATATGTATATATTTAAAAGTAAAAGAGAATATTCGTCTATTGGTTATACACTTTGAAAAAAGTAATAAACTTACCCACATAGACATGGTGATGGACCATATGTGATACAATTACGATTGGAAGAAAAATACTCAAAGATGTCAGTATAAGATGGCTAGGACAATTCTTTGTCTAGCCATCTTGTACATGTAATGACTTAGGCTTTTTATCTCATATCTTACATTTTATTTCATAGATACTTGCTTTGCGATGTAGATTTGGGTGACAAAGTAACAAGCTGAGGCGAAGACTTTATTCTTGTACCAAATATTTTGTGCTTTCCTAATTTTTTACTTATGCCATTGATTTTGGATAGAAACGACGAAGAACCGAAACCTCTAAGCCTTAATAGTTCTTCTATAACAATGACAGTTGAGAATACGAGTTATGTATTTATTTTGGAATTTAAGAATTCAATTATGTTTCATATAATGCTTTCTTTTAAAGGTTTTCTTTCAAAATAAAAAAATGATTTTGGCTAAAATAATAGAAAATGAAAGCATTTTTCAGAGAAGACGTCAATGATGAGGTTGAAAACCTTCATCAAATCTACTTAATGTGTTTCAAATCTTTCAAAGAGACAGAATAGACTTTAAAAGAGAGAAAATAGATTTTAAGAGAGATAAAGTAATAAAGAATGTTATTTTGTGATAACATGAGATACATCTATTTCTTGGGATACTTATCTTGTATATATATCAAATATTAAGTGTGCAAGTATAAAAGATTAGTATACACCAATTTGTAGGTATATTCATCCTTAATATATAATATATTTCATATATTTATTTATATCAATATCCGACTATCTATCATCATCGGTTCTAAACTGGTAAAATTTTGTTTTTTGTTTTTTGTATAAAAGAATTAATAAATTTACAAATGTTCTATGTTCTAAGGTTACCGAATCTGTTTGTCTTGTTCATCCATCGAACGAAATTTTTCTGGTTTCACTATAGCTTCAACTATGTAATGCCTTTTCTACTTATGTGCCAACTTTCCAAGACTTATCTATTTGTTATGAAGCGAAAATATTCTTATAAATTTATCTTTAACGTTAAGAATTAAAATTAAACATTGGAATTATATTTGTTTTACCTCAGGGTTGGTTTTATAGTGTTCTGACCAAAAGTGAGCTTAAATATTTTTTCTCTTAATCATTTCTAATTTGGCACACCTCACTTCTAAATTACTGTCATTCTCATAAGTTCAAATTATGAAAGAATTAACAGTTTCGGCTTGTACTATTGCTTTCGTCTCGTATACGAGAGCAAATGGTTTTTCATATATTGTTGATCGAGGAGTGGTTCTGTAAGACCATATGACTTCTTGCAAACATTTGGTCAGCTTCTTGGGAATCCATCTATCATTTTTTAAGGCCATTTGATATTGTGTCGTTTGTCACCTCCATTTAATCATTTTATTACATATAGAATTGAGAATATAACATTTGATTGATACCCTTGTTGCATGTAATCACATTAAATTTTGTGTTTTAAAATTGGATCTTATTATCAATCGTGATAACTCTAGAGATTCCGATATCTGTAACAAATGTTGGATCTATAGAAGTTGACGACGTCGTTGGGTGTAATCTTAACTAATGTTTGTGCTTCAACTCTTTTGAAAATAAAATTCACTATAATCAGTAAGAATTTGGCAGGAGTTTAAGATATCCAAACTCAGTCTATCAAGTGAATAAGTAAGTCTCTTTTAGTTTTGGCCTAACCAAGTGCTTGATGAACCAACAGTTATGACTATGTAAGTAGTCAGACCGACTTTTGTCTAGAAATGTTGCTCAACCTAAAGCTTGCAATGATGGCTTCATATTCTTTCTCTTTATTGGAAGCTGGAAAACAAAGCTTGACAGATTGCATAAAGATATCTCTAGTGCGAGATGTTATCTGGATTCCTTCCCTTAACCCTTGGTAATTTCTTCGACCATTTGTTTGGACTTTCTAAGTTGATTCCACATGATCCTTGGTATGTATTGGTCGTCCAGACTGAAAATCAGTTGAGATGTCCGCCAAGTCCTAGGCTTTGATTTTTGTTCGTAGTTCAAACTTAATGTTGTAATAATCCATCTCTAAGGCCACCTGGTTAGTTTGATAGACATATCCGGTTTGTTTGGACGATAATTGTGTGGGATTGGTAGAAAGGTCACATCTTACAAGTTGAAACTACTAATGTCAATTTTATCGTAGTTGTTTATGGGCCTCTCTCTGCGATTGTAATTGTAATGATTCGGTCTTTCTGAATATTTCTGTTATTTCATGAATGTCATATAGTGTGGTTTGAAGTTACTCTAAGCCACTATTAGTCATTCATTGCTTTGTGCCAGAGGATAGTAAGAGGGGCATGCAGTTCGAGTTGTTGTGTCTCTATCAATTCGTGCTGATGACATTTACTCGACCTTAATATGATGTTACACGTGTTTAAGAAAGTCTACAAAATTGATTACCTTTTTATTTATTATGTAATATGACAGAGGTCATAGAAATATTCATTGTCTATATGCCGTAACTGGCACCATGTCATGACAATCCTGCAATTCTCTTTGTGTCGACGAACCTGTAAATATATTCTTGTAATTTTACCTTTGGTCGCTGCTTGTAGTAGATTATGTAGTCTCCATCTCCCTTGATTACCTTAGAACCAATGAAGTCGTTTCAAAATTCCATTTTCAACATTTTAAATTTTTGCATCACGAAGAGTGGTTCTTGAAACATGCAATGATATGCCCCAAAAAAATTATTAAAAAACCTTGTATTTCATCTTGTCATCCGTCCCATATCGTATCATCCCAATTATAAATTTCTCAATATGGCGCGTTGAGTCTTCATTGCCACTATATTTGTTCATCTTACGGTTGGTAAAGTTTGGTGGCAAGTCCACATACAAAATGTCTAAAGATAAGGGGGATGATTATTCCAACAAGCATTTGTAATTAGTGCGATTGTTATATGTTGATTAGAGAAACAGATAAGCTTGTTGGTGTCTTGGCCCTTGCTACTTCTCAGCCGAATGTGCTGCACTATTTTCGGTGTGAAACATCACCACTGGGGTTACTAATCATAGTAAATATTTCACTAAGCTTGAGTGTGGCTCTCTGGGTTCGGCTGGATCATATAAACTTTGGCTTGACGACTCTAATGACTTCCCTTGATTTCGACTAGGGTCTACGCGTGTAATTGGTGCATACTGAGGTATTATGGCACACATTTATGGTAAGGTTGATGCAAGGGTGAATTCTCTTGATATTAATTTTTTGGGATCCTATGGTGGTTCGAAGCATGCTAATATCCAAGTTGGATCTTGGGTAAAGATTGTTTGAGGTTTAATATCAATCCACAATATCGATGTGTTAACTTGTTTCTTAACTGAAACGCAGTAGAATATTGTTGAAGGTTCAACTAAACTGCTATAAAGAATGAGAAAGGTTGTCTACTTAGACGGAACATCTAAGAGATATGTTGGAGATTCAAGTGAACCGGGAGAGGAGGTTATTAGAAATTCAAATAGAACGAGTGATGGCCTATTATTTATCAAGATTATTTTATTTTTTTATTATAAAAATATTATGATTTTAAAATGTATTATTTAGAGTTAGAATAATAATAATATATGATTAATTGTTATTTAATAATTTTTAATTTTTTTAACGTGATCAAAATTTGTTAGTGTAATTATATACACAATTATAAATTTAATATTTTAGATTTAATAAAAATCAATAAATTTAATATTTAGAATAAAAATTTATGTTAAAAATGAATTGAATTTTATAAAAAAAATAATATCAAATATAATATTAAAATATTCATTATTTAATAGAGATCTAGAGATATCTTTCTATATAGAATATCATTAACTCTAGAATCATGTTGTCCAACAATGTTAAACGATACAATTTTTTTTATAACTTTGAAGTCATAGTCGAAAGTCTAATCTCTAAACGGGTTGCGGTAATTCTATTGAAAGTATGCCATATATATCAGTAGCCCTCTAGTACGCGTGAAAGCTTCAAAGAAAGACTACCATTTGTGTAATATATGTGACGCTTGCTATTTTTGTTTTTCAATATGGCCGAAGCTCGATCTTGTAGATATAGCCTGAAACCAAACCTTTTTTTTTCTTAGCCGTACGCCAAACCGTACCACAACCTATTTTTGTGACGTTTCTTTCAATTTACCATAGTCAAACAAACATCGGAGGCGTTTCCAGATTAGTTTGTGCTGACTTCATGCCGCCTTACAAACTTTCCGCCCGCGAAGCCTGGTTGTATAACACACGATCCAACCTTTCTATTTGGTTTTGTTAGTCCAAGTATATCTGTTCCCAACATAGCCACCATCCTCCAATTTACAGTCTCTAATCATTGAAATCATCTTGGCTTCTAAGACAAAGGGTAGAGAAATTCAACTGCTCCTGAGGGTAGGAAATAACATTGAAATTTTGTACGACCAACCATTCCTTATAGTGAACAGCGGGAGATCTAAAATCATTTCATAAGTCCATATGAAGTTCTCTTTGACATTCGGCATAAAAAATTGTAACAAAGATTATTTTGGCCATATTTCTGTAATTGACCTTAGCATGAACGAGCTGATGATTATCAAGGATAATGTCTAACTTGAAATTATCTATCAATAAAATCCAGATTTTATTGTTAGAGTTGGAAATGTAGTTAGAGAAACCAATATAATCATTAATCTTACTAATATTATCAAGATTAATTAAAGGATCGTAGATTGTTATTATATGAATCTTACCTTTAACTTTTAATGATTTGAACCTACTCCTTGAGGCTTTGTTAACAATACCAAAAATGTTCCAATTCAGAATTTTTATGGTTATTTAGGATTGCTAATAGTAGGATCCTTTGGCTCGTGGAACTGCAAAGCCTTGACAATATTACCTTTGTTCTTATTTCTCTTTACTTCTCTCAGTTTCTTATTAAGCAAGTCCTTATAATCCTTATTAACTTCAGTTTTGTTGTTCAAATTCTAAGTTAACATAGTCAGATGTGCTATTGAAGTTGAAGTCCGTTTCCAATGATTCAATAGCTTATATGACCTCAGCTTCAGTGAGATGGGAGTTTTCTTTCTTAGAAAGTTTAACATTTTGGTCAATATGAGAGGTGATATCATTTCTTTTAACTTGAGTAAAACTATTAGTAATCTTATTTAGTTAATGGTCATTTATGATATTCTAATGAACTATTGGTTTGACCTTAACAAGATAATTAATCTCAGCATTAGCTAAATCATGTGGAGTGATCCTAATAGGATTGGAACCTTTATAGATTTAACTTTAGAATTTAAATATTTAGGTATCCATGTCACCTCCAATCCATAAATATTGGTAGTAGTAAGCATCCTCTGGTGCTATCTAAATTAGGTCGAGGCTTAGGAAAAAGTTTTTTACAATCAAAGTTTTTGTGTCCTAAATGATTGCAGTCAGTGTAGTAGAAGGGTAAATTTTTTTAGCTTATATTAAAACTCATCTATCATTACTACCAAACCCCACCCAAATTTTGTACAACATGTTTTTGGTTACGTTAAGCTCAACCTAAGCATATGAAACATTGTGTTTGACTCAGTTTTTTTGGTATCCAGGTTTTTAAAGATTGTCCTATTAGTAGATGTTATAGTCATGATAATTCTTTCATTGTATAGAAATTCAGGAATATTAGATATATGAATCCAAACATGGGTTATAAAACTTTCAAATGTTGGATTAAATAATGGTGACCACTTGAACAATCTCATTGGGTATTGTTCAATAGTCCAGACATTCTTTGACCATAATTTGTATAAATCATCTTTCAGGGTAAATTCTATTAGAATATGATGAATATCCCATCTAGATACATTAACATTATAAGAAAATTTGAGGTTATCCGAAATTCTGTTAATAGTAGCGAGTTTAGGCATAACTTTGGAGAATTTGCCTATTAGGATGAACTTTGATGAAGCCAACATTTGTCCTTTATCATGCGTAGTGTATTAAATAGAAATATGATCTGATTTCTCTAAGATGTCTACTGGTGTGAATATTGGTTATTTTCCTATATTCCAGATTGCCTCAACATATGTCTTGTGTACAATTTTTCTTCAGACATTGGATTTGATACCATGACATAACTTCTTGTTAAATTTGTAAAAACTTATTTCTTCAGATTTGATTTGCACGAAGGAATAACATGTAATTCTTCTTCTTGTAATCCTATGTTACGTTCTTCATTTGTTGTAACTCTATTTTCGATGTAAGTGGTGTCTTGCTGGGTGAAAGACCGCAAGAGAATCATTTTCCTCCATTTCTTCTTCCATTAACGGTTGGCAAACAACCAACCTTGATGACATAACCAAGGCCAAAGAGAAAGCAACACCGTAAGTCTTAGAAGCAGCACTTGAAGGTAGCATGAGGTACTTTTTTGAAGATCCAAGAAATGCTATATTGTAAACGAAGCCTCCTTTAACAGTAAATTTTGTTCATGCAAATTTAAAAATTTTACGGAATAAAAGTATACTTTTATAAATTTTATGGCTAAAATTGTATTTGCAAAATTTTAAAGATGAAACATAATTTTTAAAAATTTGAGAACTAAAATGAAAATTTTAGAAAAAGGGCAATTTAAAAAACATAAGAACTAGAATGCGTATTTTAACATTTAGAGATGAAAATGTAATTTTAATTTTAGAAACAAAATTATGACTTTTAAAACTCAAATAAACTCAAAGTTTCTTTTAGAACTTTTAAGAATTAAAATTTAATTTTTAAAACTTTTATTGACTACGATGATTTTTTTAGACTAGGATACAATTTTATCTATCACGTAAAAAAGATTATAATGAACCTCTTAAATCACATATTAGCTTGCAAACCAACGTGAGAAGGTAAACCACACAAGGTGACAAACTCAGCCAAAAAAGCGTTTGTAGAGAGACTCAAACTCATGACCTTTGGTCACAAGCACGCATTACACCACCAATTTTGGCTATCCCTTGGGAGCAATTTCTTAAATGACTTAACATAGAAATTAATTGTTTTTTTATTTCATATTCTTTTTACTAATCATTTATAAAAATAAAATAAAAATAATATATATATATATATATATATAATATTTAACAAGTAGGACACTTCATATTCTGAGTTCATTACATAAAAATTAACTCACTTAGAGCAATAACATTTCTTTTATTAAAATAAAATATTAATAATTATTTTATCTAATTTTCAAAAAGTATAATACAAAAATGTATTGTTTAAACAAAAAAGAAATTAATTTCAAAACTTGACCAGATAAATTTATCGTGAAAGTATAATTACAACTCCTTCATTAGCGGTAAAGTTCATTTTTCGTGCTCGTTGTAGATTTTAGCAGAATTTTTAGTTGTTTATGTAAAAACAAGTGCAACTTAGATGTTATAGCTCTCTGTCAAAGATTTCCAATTACTTTTTTTTGGAAAAATATTAATTTAAATAAAAAAAATCATACAAATACAAGTATATTTTAAGGGAAACATGAGTTAATTAGAATACAAAAAACATAGAACGTGAGTGAGGATAACCTAAACATCCCCAATGGATGGACAATATAATCAAATAAGCGTCGACCAAGTCGAGGATGGAAAACATAACCAAATAAAACGTCAGCAGTAGCGAACATTGAACATGACCAACATGTAAGGTGAGAGGAATCTACAAGTACCACAATAACAACATACGAGTAAATTAAAGTTTATAAATGAATTACCTTGGCCAACCAATCTTGGGGCCATAAAACTAAACCAGAGATCCGAGAAAATACGGATGAAACCGAAGAGGCAAGAGCAGAATGGGAACCATAAATTCTTTATTTCTTCTTCCGCCAAACGTGGTATATAACCGCGTCAAAACAAGAACTCCGAAGATGAAGATTTAAAGAAGAAGAATAATTTGATGCCTCACAGACCCAAGATTGCTAGATGATAGCGTTAAACGAGAAATCGAGTTTGCAACTTGCATAGAGCCATAGTCTTTGAAGGAATCTATGATCATATCGAATATAATCATTAGTTTTAAAATCTATACATGAAACACAATATATTGGAATGTTTAAAGCCAAACTCAGAAGCTTATCTCAAGTAGATAAGTTGTCATGGATCACAAGTCAAATGATGAAAGAATGATGAGGAATGTTAAATTTATTCCATACAAACCTGTCCCACTTGATATATGGGACGGGTGTACGAATGACAATGTAGATATCTTTAATCGTGAAATTTAGATTTCCACTCTTCGCCGATCCAATAATGAACATCATTAGAAATGATATTTGAGGGAGGTATATAGAGAATGAGATTTTTAATTTCCTGAAGATTGATGTGGTTCATTGCACGCGTTGATATGATATTTGATGGCCAGTTCGAGTGACATTGTTGATTATATTAGAGACATTGAGGTTCTTCTTAAGTCTTGAATCTGCGATGATACTTTCTACATAATTATTTACCTTAGGGGTAGGAAGGAGCCTAGGATCATACCGGAATGAGTTATCAAATCCATTTCCAATCGTCACACTGTACAAATTATTAGCAATAGGTCTAATACATAAAACTTTCCCCCAAGTGAAAAAGGAGAGGATCCAATGTCTAAATCTCATAAATTTTATTTTTTATTTTTTAGGGATTTGATCCATTCGCACCACATAAAGTGTTTGTTATTACTAATTAGAGACCACATATTTCTAATTATACTTAAGATAATCTATCAATATATACTAAGAATTAAAACTATTTATCAATAACCACCTAGGTTTTGAGAAAGTACTAATAATCACTTGGTTTTAGAAATTAATTACTGACAACTACCTGAAAATTCTGTTAATACCAATATATCCCTTAACGATTTTTCCTCTCTTGTTTTTTAAATACCATATCTTTCAAACAATAGCTCTAATTATTTTTAAAATATAATTGGTTTTATTTTTTAAGATGAACAAAACTAAATCCATAAAATATATTTTGGGCTTTTTTTTATTTTTTGGTTGCGTAATTACGTGTAACTGGTTTTGAAAAAATTTGTTTCTGTGAAAAAAAAATACTCATTTTTGTGAAAATAAGTATTAATTGGGTGTGAAAAAACTAAATGTTTTGGTAGTTGCTAAAATATATCCCTTTTGTGTTGAAAAAACTTGTTTTTTTATATTTTTTGGATTTGGTTAAGTGTGCGAAATTACGTGTAATTGGGGTGCGTAAAAACAGTTTTGTTCTAGTTGCGTAACTAGGTGGAAATGTATTGCGAAAATAAGAAGAAAATAGTTGGGTAAATAGGACTTTTGGTTGTGAAATAAGTCTGATTGTGTGAAAAAACAAAATACAACTTGCTTTTGTGACAATAAGTGTTAATTGGGTGTGAAACAACTAAATGTTTTTGCAGTTGCTAAAATATGTATATTTTTGTGCTGAAAAAGCTTATGCTTTTTAAAAAATAAAAAAGTAGATTGTGTTAAGGGTGTGAAATTACATTTAATTAGGGTGCAAAAATAAACTTTGTTCTAGTCGCGTAATTAAGTGTAAATATGTTGCAAAAATAATAAGAAAGAGGATGTGTAATTAGGACTTTTGGTTGTGAAATCAATCTGATTGTGTGAAAAAATAAAATACAACTTGTTTTTATGAAAATAAGTGTTAATTGCGGGTAAAACAACTAACTTTGTTGTAGTTGCTAAAATATGTGCGTTTTTGTATTGCGAAAACTTGTTTTGTTAAAAAATGGACTACGTTCTAGTTATGAAAATATGTGTAGCTGGGGTGTGAAATTAGTTTGGTAAAAAATATTATCCAAAAATATCACTCACGAATTCCGTCTCATTCGTCTTTAAAAAATAAAAAATGTGTATTTGGATTTTTATGAGTTAGAGTTTGAAAGATATGGAGTTTTCAAGGTTAAAAATAACTAACTATTAAAGTTGTACATATGTTGTGTGTTAAAGTGTATTCTTGGAAGTATTTATGTTATATGCGGTTATCGATAAACTTAAAAATCTTATGGTTATTGGTACTTTTAATTTTTTATGTGATTATTGATAAGTTATCCTTAAATTTAATTTTAGTCAAGTGCGTCATTAATTTTACTCAAACATATCATCAAATTTCAATAATAAAAAGTTAAACACTCATCATATTTCATGGTCGTGATATTCTAACATACTTTATGTAGAAGCAATAATGCCATTCTATTTTATCATTTTACCATTTAGATTAAAGATCGAAATGAGGATTCTAACTTTTGTTACTTATAGTTGATTAACTTCTTTTCTTTCGATTTAAATGAGATTAAGCTCACATGGATACTACACATCAATGTATTGCAAAGAATAAGAATAAGACTGTTGAAAACACAAGGGTTTGCACACGTATTTGATTTGAAAAGTAAAGAAGAATGCAATATTTAATCCCTATTATAGTAGGGAAAAAGTGGAATGATGATGTACAATAATATGGAGAAAAGATTACAATTTGACAATATAATATATAAAAACATAATAGCCACATAAATAGTTAAAGATTATTAGTACTTATTATATGGGTAAATCAATTCATATGTGTAAATATTTATACAAAAATTATTGTTGGAAAAGTTAAAAAAAATTAGCCATCTGGAATATTTTATTGGTATATAAAACAATTATAAAATGATTAATGATAATATTTTCAAACTCATAAGTACGTGTTAGTATGATTTTTCCTCCGGTATCTATTAAAATTGTAAGTTATATTTTACGTAATGTCATGTTTAAGTATTTTAAGTTGATATATGTCAAATTTACTTATGTGTTGTGTGTTATATATGTTCTAGTTAATGTTATAAGTTAGAAACCGTTGGGGAGCAAACATCCAATACTGGATGCTCAGATTTTAATTAGTCAGAAAGAAGAAATGGAGTTGCGCTTGAATTGTTATGATTATTGTTAAGAAATAAAGAGAGAAACGAGAGAAGTAGAAAAAGGTACAAAAAGCTAGACGGCTAGGGTTTTGTATTATTCAGAAGTATAACAATTAGTACAGTATACGCTCTTATTTATAATAAAAGAAAGCTAACGGGCTTGGGCTTTATATGGGCTTTATATTCTTAACACCCTCCCTCAAACTTACAATGCAACAGTAATAGGCATTGAGAGTTTGTCACAAAGAAAACGAAACCGCGCTGTGGACTGAGCCTTTGTGAAAATATCAGCTCCTGAGACATCAACTACAACTGATACTACTTCTGCTCCATCAAGTCCTGATTCAGCTTCTTCTTTTAGTGAACCACCAGCTCCACCCCTTAGAAGATCTACTCGTACAAGTAAGTCTACCAAACTACCAGATTTTGCGTATTCTTCTTACTCAGCTCCTTTTGCCTCTTTTATAGCAAAAATACATGATTTATATGAACCTCAGTCGTTTAAAGAAGCTGTTTCTGATCCTCGTTGGCAAAATGCAATAGTCGAAGAGCTCACTGCTCTTTACCAAACTCATACATGGGATATAGTTAAGCCTCCATCCGGTAAGCATATAATCGGTTCTCGATGGGTTTTTAAAATTAAAACAAAATCTGATGGATCTGTTGAAAGATATAAGGCTCGTCTTGTAGCAAAAGGGTATTCACAAAAGTATGGTATGGATTATGATTAAACATTTGCCCCAGTGGCAAAAATGACGACTGTTCGTACTCTTATTGCGGTTGCTTCTGTTCGCCAGTGGAAAATCTTCCAACTCGATGTCAAAAATGCATTTTTGAATGGTGATCTTCATGAGGAGGTTTACATGACTCCTCCTCCAGGTGTTGCTCACCAACCAGGTGAAGTTTGTCGACTTAGGAAAGCCTTATATGGACTCAAACAAGCTCCTCGTGCCTGGTTTGAAAAATTCTCTACGGTTATAACTTCACTTGGTTTCCTTGCTAGTAATCACGATTCGGCCTTGTTTATCAAATGTACTAGTGTATGACGAATTATTTTATCCCTATATGTAGATGATATGATCATTACAGGTGATGATATTGATGGCATTGCAGCACTAAAACGTGATTTGGCTCAGCGTTTTGCAATGAAAGACTTGGGACTATTACGATATTTTTTAGGTATTGAGGTGGCTCACTCTCCAAAAGGTTATATTCTCTCTCAGACAAAATATATATCTGATTTATTCGAACGAGCGCGGCTTTCTGATAACAGAACGGTAGATACTCCTCTTGAAACCAATGCTCGGTATTCTCCGACTGATGGCGTTCCTTTGTCAGATCCAAGTCTATATCGAACTCTTGTAGGGAGCTTGGTCTATCTTACAGTTACTCGGCCAGATATAGCTTATGCTGTTCATGTGGTCAGTCAGTTTGTTACTGCTCCTACATCTGTTCATTGGGGAGCTGTTCTTCGAATATTGAGATATCTTCGTGGCACTCAGTTCCAGAGCCTTTTATTTCCCTCGACCTCTTCACTTGAACTGCGTGCCTATAACGATGCTGATTGGGATAGTGATCCTCATGATCGAAAATCTACTACCGGTTTCTGTATTTTTCTTGGAGATTCATTGATATCATGGAAAAGCAAGAAACAAGATGTTGTCTCTAGATCGTCTACTGAAGCTGAGTATCGTGCTATGGCTGTCACCACATGTGAGATTGTTTGGTTACGATGGCTTCTTGCAGATATAGGGGTTAATGTTACTAAACCAACTTCCCTACATTGTGATAACAAAAGAGCCATGCAGATAGCAAAGAATTCAGTTTTTCATGAGAGGACGAAGCACATTGAAATAGATTGTCATTTCACTCGACATCATCTTCAGATCGGCACCATCTCGCTTCCGTATGTTCCGTCAGCTTTGCAGATTGCTGATATTTTCATTAAACGGTAACGCCGAAAATTTTGCAAGTTTACAACCACTGCAATCCAAGATATTACAAGTGTTTAGCTGACCTAAAGCACCTGTAGAGACTAAAAACTTTAAACGCGATGTGGATACATGTCCAAGACGAGAATGCCAAAGATAAAACTTAGACGATGAAGGATTCAAACGAAACGAAGACAAATCAACACCCGAGGCAGCAATATCAGTCAAATATGTTTTTTTCACTATCAACACCATAGACATCCATATCTGTTACTTCGAGTTTCTCCAAAACATAAAGTTCCCTTATTTTACGACCTGTCCCAATCACTCTTTGGGTCTGTTGATTTTGTATAGCACAAACAGAGTCGGAAAATAAGACACAATAACCAGATTTACACAATTGACTAACCGAAACTAGATTCAAAGCAAGGGTTGGAACGTAGTAAACATCAGATAACGATATATGAGGGGTACAAACAGAGCCAATACCCTCTACTGACATTGGTGTAGCACTAGCAGACAAAACAGATGTGGGTGAAACATGAGACAACGAAACAAAGTTCGACATGTGATGAGACGCACCCGAATCCAAAATCCACAATGATGAATCAATACCTGAAGTGGAAGACGAGGACATACCCGAATGGTATGCAGATGTAACAAAGTTCTTCTTATCATCTTTTCCTATCATGTTCGCAATAAGATCCACAATCTCCACTGTACCAGTTGCACTTTCTTCACTCTTTGTTTTTTTTTTACTTAAACACTCTTGTTTTACTCAGACACACATACCTCACTCTTTTTGTGTTTTACTCAGACACACATACCTCACTTCTTTTTTTTTTCACTCATACAAACATACCTCACTCTTTTTGTGTTTCACTCCGACACACATACCTCACTCTTTTTTTGTGTTTCACTAAGACACATACCGCACTCTCACTCAAATTGTTTTACTCAAACACACATACCTCTCACTCAGATTATTTTACTCAGATACACATACCTCTCACTCAAATTGTTTTACTCAAACACACATACCTCTCAAAAACACATACCTCAAACACACATACCTCTAAAACACGCATACCTCTCAAACACACAAACCTGGTACGCATACCTCTCAAACACACAAACCTGGCTCTGATACCATGTTAAGAAATAAAGAGAGAAATGAGAGAAGTAGAAAAAGGAACAAACCGCTAGACGGCTAGGGTTTTGTATTATTCAGAAGTATAACAATTAGTACAGTATACGCTCTTATTTATAATAAAAGAAAGCTAACGGGCTTGGGCTTTATATGGGCTTTATATTCTTAACAATTATGACCTCACACTAATGAAACCTAAACCAAATGCTCTTACTCAGGAAAGTTCACGTGAGGAAACGCATGAGTTTGAAAACTAGGAACGGTATAATCGGTTATGCTTAGTCTTCATGCTGCAATGGATACTATATTCGATTCGTGTGGTTATCCCAAAAGATGCTACCATTGCCTCAGAGTTTCTTAGATAAAACATGATCAATGTGGCAATAACTACAATGTTTAGTTAAAAAAAAGCAAACTTTAATTATTGAGTTTATGGTTCCAAACATTTTGGATATAAATTCAATTTATATTTTTATTAGGCTTTCATACAAAAAAAACTTTGTTATTTCAAAATGGCTTCTATAATTATTGTCTTCTCTGATGATGACTCCAGCTTCAATAATTATGATGATTTATCACCAGTTGATATGTTACCAAAACGATAGAAAAACTCAAAATGACAACCACAGAAGAATACTTTTCATCTTCTTCTAATAGTGAAATTGTTTCTTTTGTTGATGAAGATTTTTCTCTATAATATATTGAATATTATGGAGATGAAGATGATCCAAATGACAACCCTTGTCCTACTTGTGGAAAAAAAGTGAAAATTTAGTGAAATGGAAGAAGAGTCTGAAGAAGAAGATGATGAAGAAAAGGAAAAATAAGATGGTGAAGAAGAAGACTATTCTTCTCATGTGTGAAAAAAAAGACTTCAAATTTTGTTTTTAGTATTTCATTTTTGTGTGTTCTTGTTGTTATTTATTTTTAGTTAAATGTTTAAACTATAAAAACTTATTTGTATTTTTGCACCCAAGTTTCACATAAATCCGCAACCTTAACCCAAATTAAGAAATAGTTATTACAAAACCAAAGTATACACAATTTCGTAAATAAATACACTTTCTAATTACGCAACTAGAAGTGCTCTTAATTTCACACCCTAGTGAAGTGCCTAATACAACGTAATTTCATAACCCTTTTACGCAACCACCTATAACGTAATTTCATAACCCTTTTACACAACCACTTATAACGTAATTTCACAACCCTTTTACCCAACCACCTATAACGTAATTTCGAAACCCTTTTATGAAACCACCTATGACTTATTTTCACAACCAGTTAAAACATATTTTTGCACCTAAAAATGTTATTTAAAAATCATATTTTTTAGATAATTATCAAAATATTTACGTGAATGTATAAAATCAAAGAATCAACATAACTAAAACAATCATATAATCATAAAAAATAGCTTGAAACAATAAAAAAAAATACTAAAAACTAAACACGAAAATCACATGTGAATTGATAAGCAATCTATAAATACAAAACAAAACAAATACAAATAATCGACAATTGCAGAAATATTGATTGAAAGAAATAAAAACTAATCTCAAATTGAAAAATAGATTAATCGAATGAAAAAAAAAGAAGAAACAAATTGATCAAGATCACAATAACAAACCGAGGGTATGATGGATTTAAAAAAAGCCCTGAGGTGTTTATCAGTAATTTAGTTTCACTACCATGTGGTTATTAGTACTTTTTGAAACCCTGGATTGTTATAGATAAATAGTTTTGATTTCGGGTGGTTATTGGTAGATTATATATGTTTTTTATTTATAAAAATAAAAATATATCGTTATATATTATTTTAGAAGATATTTAAAAAATTATATATAACAACCTCTCTTGTTAACCATTAGGGTTGCGATTGGTAACGGGGAAAAGCCTTCCTCTGGTTTGACATGTGGTTGCTTTCAATCTTTCTTGTTAACCATTATGGTCTTAGTATTATTCATGATTCTTGTTTGGGGATCAATCTCATGGTCTCAGATATTATTCGGGACGACCTTCCGAATTGGCCTTCTCATTTAAGGTCTGCCAGTGCTCAAAATCATCGTACCCTCTAGGAGATTAACCATCTCATCCTATCTCCCCCCTAACATCTTCTGCAACGACGTTCACTACTGGGTTTCTAAGAGAGATGTCACAAAGTTCACTATCAAGGATACCTGCAACGTCATTCGTACAAATGTCCCTTATGTCAGGTGGGCGTGGTTAGTTTGGCATACATATAATATTCTCTCCTATTCTTTCATATTTTGGCTTGCTATTCATGGCAAGCTATCCACTCGTGATAAGATCCCGAGTTAGGGTCTAAGCAACCCCCCTAATTTTGTATTATGCAACTTCACTTTTGAAACCATTAATCATATCATCTATGGCTGTAGCTTCACTCAGAGCATATGGGGATTCGCAAGCTCCAAGTTTGGTTTTTATTTAAGACGTAATCACAATTGGGTCTCTTTAATCCATGAGACGTCTAACTGGCCTCCATCCAGTTTACGATACCTTTGGTGTGCCTGTTTTGGCGTTGTTGTCTACCACGTCTAGTGTGAGAGGAATGCTATAATTTTTAGTTCCTCTCCGTCCCTCGCCTCTGCAGTTACTTACCACATGTTTTTGGACCTTCACTTCAGATTCCTTAGTACCAAGGTGGTTTGGCCAATCCAATACCTTTAAGTTTTGCAACTTAATCTTGTTTTAACTGATGCAGACATCTATCCCTTCTAGTTTGCTATCTTTGGTCGCTGGCGATTGCGATGTCCAGTATCTTTGATCTCTTCGGTCTTAGGTTATTCAAACTGCTTTGTTATTCTTGTTTGTCCAAGTTTAGATCACTTTTCTTAGTCTTAGCTCTTTCGCCTTAACTTGTTGTAATGTTTGGCCAAAGTTTGGTCAATACCATTGAGTTCTTTCTTTCTCGGCTCTAAAGGCTTCTCCTCGGGGTATGTCCCATGTATTCGTACGAACTTTTTAAATATTTATTTAATGCATTTTTAACAAATAAAAAAACTAACTTTTAAAATATAAAGAATATATAAAAATAAAATCAAATTTGTATCAAACATTATTCATAATAATAAAAAAATTATTGAAAAAAATTAAATAATATTTCAATATAAAATATTTCAAAAAACATATTTTTAAACGAATTCAAAAATAAATTTTAATTTTATATAAAAATATAGTTTAATATAATATTAATAAAAAATTAAATAATAATAATAATTATTATACATAAAAATTCAAATAATATAATTGAGATAAAAATAAATCCTAATATTTTTTTTTTAGGAAATATTCTCCTCTGTTCTAAGCTCCAAGAACAGAGTCTCATTTCTTGATTTTTTTCCATGAAAGCTTGATCCTGGTTGTCATCTGCATCATGGAGGAAGGAGAAATTACCTCCACTCTGAAATTAACAAGGTTAAATCATGGAAATACTTCTTCATATAACATGGAATTTCCTCTGCTAAAAAACCCAAACCAAAACACTATCTCCTATGTAGACATCCTAAAACCAAAATCAATATCCTTCAAACATAACAATGTTGTTGTTGATCGTAAAAAAGAGTATTCATTTATTCAATTTGAGGCAAAAGACAAAGATCATCTCCTTAAACTATCAAAGCATACCCTTATAGGGAAGTTCTCCACTGGGAAATCGTCTCTTGAATCTATCAGAAGCTTTCTTGGGAAATTCAAGTTCAAAGGACAATTCAATCTTTTGGTTTGAGATTATAGACATATTTTTATCAAATTTGACAATCAGGAAGACTTCAAGAGGCTCTGGCATAGAAATGTCTGTGTAATAGGCAATAAAACTATGAGATTGTTGAGGTGGGCACCTCAATTTAATCCTAACCAAGAGTGCCCTTTCACTCCAGTACCTGATTTTCCTGAATTTGTGTTCAATGAGGCTACTATTGATGTTATTGCAAACACAATTGGATCTCCTATGAAAATCTGGGTTCTTTCATCAAACAGAGCTAAGTTAAACTGATGCAGAATCTGGGTTGAAGTTGATATTTCAAAGCCCCTAATACAAAAAGTTCTGATAAGATTTGGTCAAGAAGATAGTCTCTCGGTTAATTTGGTTTACGAAGATCTGCCTAAATATTGCAACTACTGCTCTCACATTGGACATTCAAGATCTAAATGCAAGAAAGAATTCCTCCTTAAAACAATGATATGACAACTCCTACTCATACTGTAGTTCTGGATTCAACACCAAAACCCAAATCTATTATAATAAACAATGCTAACTCTTCTGATAATAGAGTTGCTTCAATAAGTGATAAAAATACCTTCGTTGTGGAAAATGTGTTTAACATAGATGAACCTTCTGCCAGGCAAGAATCTTCTTCTAAGTTGAATACCTCTTGTGAAAATTCTTCTCTGAAAGATTTTGAAGTTATTGAAGCCCTTCAAGCCATTGAAAGAAAATACTTCTTTGATACCCAAATCCCATTTGAATATTCAACTTCCCCTTGTAAAGACAATGTAGGTAGCCTCCCTGGATATCCTCCTCTTGTAACCAAAGAAAAGGACAAAGATCAAGACCCAGAGTTAAGAAAGAATGAAACAAAGAAAGAAAAAAATGAAGAGTTAGAATTCCATGGGACCAACCTCATCTCAACTGTTAAAGCTCAAGAGAGTCTCCAAAACTTCTTCTTCCATTAAATTACCATTTCCATCCTCAACTGGAATGTAAGAGGGATCAGAGACAAAAATACTCTTAAAATACTGGAATTTTTAATCAAATTAATAAGTCCTAGCTTTGTTGCCATCCACGAACCAATGATCCCTTTTTCAAATCTACAAATGATTGCTCAGAAGCTAAATTACAGGGGTTTTGCTAGCAACATCAATGATAAAATTTAAGTTTCTAGCATTTTGATTTCAAGGTGGATGTACTTCTCAATGATGAACAAATTCTACACGTAAATGTTCATCATACAGCCTTTGATAAAAACTTCAGAGTATCTGTAATTTATGAAAAATGTAGAAGAGATCACAGGAGGGCTCTTTGGGATACTCCTAGAGCTATTGATGAACCTCTAATTGAATGGATAATTTTTGGGGATTTTAACACTACTGCTAACATCAACGAACAACTATCTTGTAACACTATCAATTTTAACAACATTAAAGACTTTAATAATACAATCATGGACTGTAATCTTTAAGATGCTGGGTTCAATGGCTCCAGATTTACATGGTCTAATGGCTTCAAATGGAAAAGGCTAGACAGGGTACTCTTTAACTCCTCTTGGATGAACTTCTTTGATATAACTTATGTGAATCATCTAGCAAGAAATTGCTGTGACTATTCACCAATATCCATTACAATTACTTCTAATCTTGAGAAGAAAAAAATCATCCTTTAAATTCCTTAATATGTGGGTTTTGCATCCCACATTCATGGACCTTATCAAAGAAAGCTGGCCAAAAGACATGGAAGGGAACCATATTCAAAAATACTGGTTCAAGAAAAAAAGTCTGAAAGATGACTTAAGGGAATGAAACAAGAAGGTGTTTGGTAATGTCTTTAATGCTATAAAGAGTGCTGAGGAGGAGATAAACTTCAGGGAAAACAATTATCAACACACTCATTCAAATTCTGATAAAATGCTGCTAGAAGAGGCAAAGAAATCTCACCTTTCCTTCTTTGATAGAGAGGAATCCTATTAGAGACAGAAATCCCATTCTCTATGGTTGAAAGATAGCGACAGAAACACTGCTGTTTTTCAAAGTTTTGTCAAGAAAATGAACAAGAAGAATAAGATAAACAGAATAAAAGACGGTGATAGTTGGCTTGACAACCAGGAGGATATCAACTCTTCTGCTATGAATTTTTTTAAAGCTCTCCTAACTGATAGCAGAACTGACAATGATCCAATCACTCTTAAGGATATTATTCCTAAACTTATTTCTGATTCAGACAATGCCAACTTACTTGATATTCCTGATCTAAATGAAATACATAGCATCATCAAGTCTCTAAGCTCTGTTACTGCTGCTGGTCCTGATGGTTTTAATGATAAATTCTTCAAAGTCTGTTGGCTAATCATCAATCAAGACCTTTGTGATGCCATTCAGAGATTTTTCAAAGGTTTCTCTCTTCCTACATGTGTTCATGCCACTATAATATGTCTAATACTTAAGACTGAGCATCATAATACTTGGTAAGAGTATCGTCCTATTAGTCTTACGACAATGTTGAGTATAATTATTTCCAAAGTCATCAACAATAGACTTGCTTGTCTATTACCTAAGTTGATATCTAAAAAACAGGGTGATTTTGTGAAAGGGAGAAGTATCCATGAGACTATTATAATTTCCCAAGAGCTCATCCATGATCTAACCTCTAAAGTGAAAGGGAACAACGTAATACTCAAGACTGACATTGCAAAAGCTTTTGACAAACTCAATAACAGGTTCCTCTTTCAAATTCTATCTTCCTTTGGGTTTAATTCTAATGTTCTGTCTCCCTTGAACAAGTTCATATCAAATGCCCACTTATCAATCTCCATCAATGGGGAACTGAAAGGTTACTTCAATAATACTCAGGGCCTGAGACAAGGGGACCCCCCTGTCCCCGAGTCTTTTTATTTTGGCAGAGGAGTACATAATTAGAGGGATTAAACAACTCTCTAAAAATAATCCTACTTCTAGATATAAGTCAAGAGGGAAGCTAAGGGTGGACTGTCTAGCCTTTGCTGATGATTTCATAATGCTCACTAATGGATCGTCAAATTTGATCAATCTAAAGAAGGAATTTCTAACCACTACCAAAGGGTTTCTGGTCAGTTTATCAACAACAGCAAATCCAAGATCATTGTTTCTAACTCTATGCCTATTCAGAGAATCAACCGAATTGAAAAGGTTATTGGGTTCAACCACACAAAATTACCTTTTAGTTATCTGGGATCATACATCACCTCTGCAACTAGAATCAGGGATTTTGAAGGCATGATTTCCAAGATCAGAAACAAAGTCTCAGATTGGGATAATGCTACTCTCTCCTTTGCTAGTAGATTAACCTTGATTGAATCCATACTGTCAGCCTTTCCCATCTATGTAATTTAGCACAAGGTCATCCCCACCTCTGTCATAGGAAAATAGAAAGAATTTACAACAAGTTTCTACGGGGGGAATAAAGAAAACAAAATCACAATTACCTGGTCTAAATGGGATAGACTCTGCAAGCCTTATGCTGAAGGGGGACTGAATCTCAGAAAGATAGCAGAAATGCAGCTTGTATTCTCTTTGAAGCTCTGGTTTGTATTCAGAGCTCAGAATTCTTTATGGGCCAAGCTGACCTCATCCATATATTGCAGCAAATATCACCATATTCTAGCCCCAATCCCTTCCAAATCTTAAAAAATTTAGATCAGAATCTTAAAAACCAGAGACATTGCTGAGTCATTTATCTAATGGAATCCTGGAGTTGGGAATATTGATTTCTGGCTTGATCGGTGGTGCTCCAGAAATCCCTTCATTCTACTAAATTAGATGCTGATACAGATCTTGGCTATGGGATGCTAATACAAAAAAGGTGAACTGCTTCTGGTCTTCGGGTGATTGGAACATGGAAAAGCTTTGTTGCAGTGTTACCTCCACTGAAATTGAGTTGATCAAGAAAATCAAGCTCTCTGGAAACAAAGACAGAATAAAATGGACCCTCTCTGCTAATGGTTCCTTCAACACCAAAGAAATATGGAAAGCCATAAAGAAGCCTAGAAATATCTCGATTTTTTTTTTCAAAAAACTTGGAACAATGTCACCCCTAGGAAATGCTCCTTCTTTCTCTGCAGATTAATTTTCAACTTGATCCCCACTGATTCGGTCCTTAAGAGGAAACACATTCAACTGGAATCCAAATGCCATTTCTGCAACAATGAAGAAACCACTCAGCACATCCTGATCCAATGTACTATGTCCTGGGCTATCTAGATCCATTTCCGTTCTCTTTTTCAAGTCTACTTCTTCCCAAATATGACTCTGACTCACCTTATTCGAGCTTGGTACGGGTCTTCTTCAAATAACTGTGATATTAAATCAATTCTTCCTTCAATCATATTATGGGTGATCTGGTTTGCTCGCAACCAAAAGAAACATAAAAACCAGAATGCTACTTCAACCTCAATGATAAATCATGTCCTCTATATACTTTCGGGGCTTGATAATGCAAAGATCCTTAAAAACCGGCACTGAGGCAAATACTATAAAATCTCTATCAGTCTTGGATGTGTAAATCATCTCAAAATCATCAGTTTTCCCTTATCTCTTAAGTGGAAAAAAATCCAAAATCCAGCAGATTCAAATTGAATACTAATAGAGCTTGCCTGAAATCCTGGTGAAAGCAGTGAGGGTGGCCTTGTAAGAAACCATGAAGAAAACTCATCACTTCGCAAACGATTATCAATCACATTTATAGAGAATAAAACTTTGTTGCGGATTGGATCGCGAAACAAACTCTCCTTGTTGGTAAGCCGTTAAACTTCAACCATGATGATGTCCCAACTCCTTTGAAGACTATTACCCTTCTTGAGAGCTTGGTATAGGAATCCGAGATCCCAGTAACAGTTCCCTCTTTTTTATCTATTTCAAGTTGCTCTCACTTCATCAAAAATTGCGAATCATCTTTTCTCTTGATTCAATGCTAAAAGCCTTGAAATTATGTCTCTTCGTCTTCCCAACTTTTCGGTTCAAATCAAGCACTTGTGAAAACCTGGAGTTTGGTATCTTCAATGTTCAAAATCGCCCCAAGTTCTTTCCGTTGCATTAATCATTCAAGTTCAAAATTTGACAAAATTATACTTTAGCTTTCAATTATTAAAACCTTATAACTAGGTCCTTGTACTTCCAATTTTTCGTATAAATAAAAAGAAAAGATAAAAATAGATCCTAACTAAAAAACAAATAAATATCATTGGCTTGCATTGATATATAAATTTAAAATCAACGAGAAATACAATAGTCATGAAGATGAGTTGACTATATTATATTACGAGGCTCGTTATTTAAGTTGAGAGGGCCTACCTTCGTAATGGGCTTCGCTTGGTGGTAGTTGAATTAAAAGTTGACCCACTTTTTTCACTAGATGGACTTCTGTTACAATATCTTATATCATCTCACTATTTTCTTAATTCAAAATTTTTAGGCATTTTAGTCTATATCTAGAAAGACTTCTGCTGCGGTTATATAATATACAATTATAAAAATATTTATTTATTGAAAATAATAATTGTATAAATACAAAATAATTGATAATAATAAAATTATAAATTTTTTTTTGGAATAATATATAAAATAATAATATAATATATATAAAACAGATAAATATAATTTATAGTAAAATATGTATAATAGATTTTATATATAAATAAAAGATATTACTGTATAAGACAGCAACGATGCTCCTGCTATATGATCAGAATTTATACACATTATTATTATTTATTATTATCTAGTTCCGTACATCAATCCAATTTGAATATCGGGTTTTTGACATATTTAAATTATCAACTTGTGGTCTACTTCAACATTGGTCTAGACTGTGTTCAAAATCGCAATTAAATCAAAATATTTATAATCTAAAATTCTAAAGAATTTATTAAGAAAATAGATATTATTACCTTCAAACCGTGTTGATATAGTATATATATTTGTTGTTTCTTATTATGTAGTATGGTGTAGACAATCCTATTCTGTTTCTTTTCATACTTTATTAAGTTCCTCTTTCATATTCTACTGTTTTTAAAACCATAACCTAAACTATATCCTTTAATAAGGATATAAAGTTCTTTGTTTTTTTGGTTATATATTTAGTTAAGAAAATACCTAAGAGAACAAATTATATAATACTTTATAAAAAAAAAAGTAGACTATAGATCACAAATCTAGTCAATTTTTATTTACACATCAAGGAAGCAAACATAACAATAACATGTACATCCAAATAATATATGGATAAAGATTAAAGAAGTGACCTAGATATTGAAACTTGAATTGTTAAGAAATATAATATGCATATAAGTAGTAAAAGCATAAACATATTATATATAAAAATACATACTTCGAGATTGATCGATCATGTATGCTTATGCACCAACGGCAGTAAACCTGCACTATTTTGGATCAAGATTTCCATACAACTCTCATAAACACAATCTTTAATCTAATTAACACCGACCAAAAAAATGTTAAACATCTCAAAAAGACTAACAACCAAAGTAAAGACATCACTTACTTAAGTGAAAGCTTAGGTTGTTAGTCTAGGCCTAGGCTTTTCCCAACCTATGCCTTTTGATTGTTTTATTATTAATAATACTGGAGTGAGAAAATTTAGGTTCCTAGTCATATGATAGTGCAATCTTTGTTTCTAAAATAGTATTTTACTACATCAGACAAAATTGATCAGGATGGTTGAATATAATTATTTTCATCAAGATATAAAATCATAGCTCAATGCAAAGCTATGGTCAAAATCGTCTCGACCAACCATGCAAAACATAATTTTCATCACTCTCCAGATCCTGATCATAAATATTCTATAAAATACTAAATGAATATATATATTATTTAGTAAATGAGAGAACTAAGCTAACTTAAACATCATACAATTCATTTAGTAAAATGTAGCACGCAATAACTTAAAATTTAATAAATTGAGTACATATATAAAAATTGAACTAAAGTGGATCTAGCTAAATGTTAGAAGATGATATATTTTATATTTATAACAACATTAATATGACATAAAATAACATAAATCTATATAAATTTATAAACGGAATCCTTATTTTGGTTAAATAAAGAGAATAAAAAGGAAACAAAATCTATAAATTAAACAAAATAGAAAGATAAATACTTGATTCCAAGGGTTTCTATTTTTTATCTAACAGATATATTAGTTTGTGATGAGAACCGGTAAGAAGAAATGCTTAAATTTCATCGGATGTAATTACTCATCTTGTGCTTAGCTCACCTATACATAACACACATAATTCAATTTACTAACTATTTGATTATTTGATTGTTGATTCGGAGCCACAAGTTTATATGGGACAAAAAATAGAAAATTGGAGTTTTGAGATCAAGAATTCTATTCGTACCTTGATCGATATGGACTGAGAACAAACCACTACTATCACAAGCTCAATATGGATTGCTTGCCATTAACCGACTCTAAGAACAGAAAAAAAGAAAAAAACTACTTAACACCACATGTTACTTTCTAAATGTATTCATGAATTTACAATACATATAGGTTGGTGGAAAAATGATGGTAAAAAAGAAGAAAATAAAGCTAGATATATGCTTTATGAGATTTCATTATCATATTAAGACATACAAATTAGACAAACCAAACACTGTAGTTTCTTATAAACCAGATGTCACCCATCAAACACTACATTTTAAGAGTTTTTAGAGAATACACTCGCACTAATATATTATGTGCATTGTATTATAATGCCAGATAACACCAAACTGTTCTTTTTTTATTTAGAAAGACTTATTTAATTATGCGTAATTTATTTGGCATCCCATGAAAAGTTCTTTCGGGTCTTTAAATCCAATTGGACAAAATATGACATGACTTAGAATTATTCTCATTATAACGGTTACGAGGATAACTTGTTTACATACAAAATTAGGGTTCATTAATAGAGATTGTTCACAATATATAATACACATTTACAATACTTGCTAATAAAAACCACTGCACCAAAAGACTAATGTATATTCTCTTTTTACTTCTTTGTCTATATTTAAATTATTAACACATAAAAAATGATAATAAATAGCTAGACGTATTTAATTATAAAAATGTACTACTTACAATAATTCATTCTTCGATCCTAATTTTCTTCAGCTCAAAAAGTCAAATCTCAACAATACCATAGCTAAAAATCTAAAGAATAAACCAAATATAGTAAGTGTTGAAAGTTACATTTTGAAGAAACCTGAAAACCAAGTTCCCATGTCGAACGATTTCAAACAATGATATGGAGTCAGTTAAATTAGTAATAAAATAAAGAAAATCGAACATATAAACCCTAACTTATACATATAGTGAAAAAGTGAGAAGGAAAACATATGATCGACTGCATCATGATTCTTTGGACTTAGGTTGTCGCCAAGGCTCTGAAGTTTTGTAGGATGCCTGCGACAGAAAGAAAGTAATGAAGAGTGGCTTATTTGTTCTCTCTTGAAAAAACGCATCTCGCAAAAATATATTAAAACAATTTCTTTCATATAAAGACTCTCCCACAAAATTCTGATACCATCGACGAAGAAGACGATCAATAGTTGCAGTGAAAAATGGTGGTGATATTTTTGTACAAAAACATCCGACATCGAGTTCCCAACGTACCTCGTCAATGGATTATGTCGAGACACAAGGTTTTCTTTAAAGAATTCGAATATCTCCACAATCAGCGCACAATATTATTTCGATTCTTCAATTAGTGTCTGATAAAGGTCAGGTTTAGTTTTAAAAAGATAAGTGAAAAAAATAAAACATGGCAGGAAAATAGACCACAACATTACAAAACTTTAACTAAATTATAAAATAAAAATAAAAATAATTAATAAATTGCATATAAAATTTTAGAAAAATATTTGTAAAGTATTGATTCATGATTCATTGACACAATTAATATGACTTTATTTAGATTATATATAATTATATTTAAAATTTATTTTCTAAAATTTATTATAGAATGAGTAATTAATAAATATCAAAATGAATTTTTAATTATCATTCGATATCTTTTAAATTTATAATAGACATTTATATTAATTTTCTACCAGATATTTTTAAAATAAATATTATTATAAAACATTAACTTGATTTTTTTATATATTTAAACACCAACAAGCATAATACTTTTTTAATGAAAAAATCACGACGGTCAGATTATTGATAAATGTGGTCCATTTTGATAACGGTAAACTTATTTTGTTAAATATATTTTTTTCTTTATAAACTTTCATATTTCATTCTCGGAGTCTAAAATTATTGTCTTTTGTTGTGTCTTTTGGCACTTATTCTAAACACTCTTACAACTCTTATAAGTGACTTTTTTTTTATCTTTTTCAGTTTGCAATAATGTTTTTATTAGTTTTTAAAGTTTGGTAGTTTTAGGGTTTTTATGTCACAATTTTATTATAACACGCCTAAAAATAGTGAAATAAGAATTTTAAATTTGGTGAAATCTTGTTTGAAGACTAGGTATTTCAAATTTATCCATGTTTTATATTATTTTCGAGTTGCTTTTGATTACGAGGTATTTCAAATTCATCCATGTTTTATATTATTTTCGAGTTGCTTTTTTGGTTACGAGGTTTGTTGCAATACAAAAATGATTAATATTTTGCATTTGTATCTCATAATTTTTTATTTGAGTGTTCTAAATTTTGCATCTAGATATTCTTAATGCATGTATTACGCATTTTATAATTCACAATTATTTGATACATGTACTTCGTATTTCGTAAATACATAATTTTTTATGCATGTATTTTGTATTTCATAAGTTGCAAGTATTTAATACATGTTTCTCATTTCACTGTATAAAACTATTTTATGGAAATGTATGGTTCACATTTCACAAATAATACAGAGAAAATTTCAACAATGTAATTTATAATCATGACTATATTCTACACTTACAATTATGAAAGCAAAATAAATAGATAAATAAATGACACGCGTAAACAACTAGAAGAACCTCATTACATACTTTCTACAAAACACTGTTTGACTTGAAGAATGATAAAAGTGAAACTAGAAAACAATGAGACTTGGTTGCATCAATAATCAAGACGTATAATAATGATAAATAATATTTCAAGTTGGGGTCAAGAATCAGGAAGCTTACATGATGAGAACATATAAACAAATTCGATTAAAGACCAACATGTCAAATGTTAGAATCGGTCATCTAACACGTTCAAGACCAAATTAACTATATAGTGATTTCAATAATACTGTGAAAAGTCTTATAAACTAAATGGAGCATGGGCCAACTTACAGTTTAGCTACTAATAAATTTCATCATATTTTCTATATATTAAAGGCCCAAGAGACCACTTGACATACTTCTTGAACTCGTAAAAAAAAGAATACGAAAATAAAGCTCAAGATCATTGAAATAAGTTTGTTATGATATATTTTAATTTGTTATCTTTTAGTTAGTTTGTTAGGATATATTTTAATTTGTTATGATATCTTTTACTTTGTTCTCTTTTAATTTTATATCTTTAAACAAATCTACTTCTAGTTTTTAGGAATTTTTGTTATTTTTTCTTTAAATAGTTGCAATATTCATTGGAAAAATCATTAAACCAGGTTATAATTATCAATAAAAACAAGTTCTCACTCAAAACATTTGCCTGAGACATATATATTTTAAAATTATTCATGTAAAAAGTGATTTTGGCTGATCATTTATTCTGTTTTTATCACGAAAAAAGTCAGTTTAGAATTTTTTCTTATCAAAGGATTTCCATCATCTTTGTGGCACAAATAGATCCAGCCTATATCTACCATCACCTTTCATCTAATTTTATTTTTGACTGTTCTCCAAGCCGAATTTTTTTCCTCTTTAATTCATCCAACTACTCTTGTAGCTCGGATTACACAATCGTTGCTTTAACTTTGGTATTAATAAGTTCTTTATCAACAGACAACCAAAGATCTTCAATAATGCTCAGTTTAGTCTAACTTATAAGCGTTTAGTTTCTTCTTACATGAATAAATGATATTCTCTTGAATAAAAGTAACATTCTTCAGAAAATGACCAAAATTACAACTGGTAGAGAACATCTCTTGTGCATGAATCAATGTAATACATAACTGAGATGCAATAAAATACTTACTCATAAGTTAATCATTCAAACAAGCCTCAACTTCAATATTGGTTTGTAGTTCAGATCTCAAAATTATCTCACTATTCATCGTCTTTATTTATTTCTCACTGTAACTTTAGTTTGAAGAGAAGCTTTTAGTGTATAGTTATCTTCAAAAGGATCAATATTATTATCAAGATTAGCCCAAAGATTATCATTATAATTTTAAAGATGGATATTGGGTTAATGAAGAATTGTCAAGCCATTAAGAATACCCTATAAAAATCAGGTAACAAATATCCAAAATATAATTAGTTTATGTACTAAAAGAAGAAAAGGAAGAAAAAATGAAAAAGAAGGAAAATAAATTTTATCATACCCAAAATCCTAAAGTCAACTTCCTTTTAGCCAATTCTAGGGAAGAAAGATGGATTAGAACATTCCTCAGTCTTGCTAAAGTTACAAACTTAGTCACTATATCAAAAATTTGTTCCAGACGAAAGTCATATGATATTATAGGAGTAAACTCGGCTCAAGGAGAACCCAGGTTTGATAACTCATTACATGTATCTACAATCATGGTTTCATTAACATCTATATCTGCAATAACATAGACCTCTAAAATAATCTCAACAAATTCTATAGATTTATCAACAACACTAATAGTATTTACCAAAAAGCAACCATGAAGTTTATACAAACTTTGTTATGCCAAACACATCTTCTTCCGACCTTGTTTCTTTATCAACTGAACTCATTATCGAAGTAATTATTAATTTTGTAGAATACTTTGCTACAACGTAAATTTTTTCAAAAACTTCAAAAATAATTTCATTATTAACATGAACAATCATTTTTATATGTGAAGGCTTCTGATGTTAAGAAGTAATTTTAAAATTAGTCTTTTAACGGCTAATGAAATGAATTATTCATGTTGCTTCTTAATCATATTCAGACCTTCAACAATGGCTTTCTCCTTCATAGATGGAAATGCAGGCTCATGGCTAACTTCAACCAGAGTCTTTTTACTTTCCCCACCAAAAGCTTTGCATTCGCATACAACTTTTAAAGAGAAGTTGCAAGAGCTGAAGCCTTTGAAATACATGTCCCAGCCACATGCTTTAAAAATAAAAGAAGGTTGGGGAGATGGAGAGTACATAACAACAAAGATACCCCAATCCTCAAATACATGTGCCACAAGTATGAAAGTTTTATTCTCAAACATTAAACTATTTTTTAGTAGTAACATCAATACTCTGAGAAATATCATCTCTAGCTGCCAAAGTTTTTCTCCGCTTATCAGGGGCATATCATCTTCTTAATATTTGGTTTCCTCTTCAGAAATACTGGAACAAGTCTTTCTTTATTATTTAATCCAAAAACATTCACCATAATAGCTTTACAAACAACACGAGCCTCGACTCAAATATTTTTAGAATTAAAATGAACCATATCTACTTTTTTAAACTAGTTTTGTTTGACTTAATACTTACCTTTCTCGTCAGATAAGGTCTCTCCATGATTTTCTTCCTCAAATATTCTCTCTCCAGATTCTTATTCCCCACAAAATGTTCCTCTTCTTCTCCTCCCCAAGGTAATCACAAAACAAAATTTGTTGCAAAGTGAAATACTTGACCACAACCAACTATAAATAAATTCCTCGAGTACCAAAATTGAAGAATAAGTTTTAAAAAATAAGGAGGTTTTTTCCATTAATATAATATATTTTTACGAGTACAATCCTCTCTATTTATATCCAATATCATCTTAACAATAAGAAATAAGGACAAGTAACAAAGAAAAACAATAATTATAATTAAATAAAGACAAAATAAAGTCAAAGAAGTAAATATTTTAGAAAGGATAACAATTTACCCTTTGAGACCCAAGTCGGCTAACTCGATGAACTATTTTTTCATGATTAGTTTCCCAATTTACAAAGATAAAAACGAACTTATCCTTCCATATTTTATTATATGTTGAAAGGCCAGGAAGGATTTTAGCATATATATCTACTTAAAAGTAAAAGAGAATATTCGTCTTTTGGTTATACACTTTGAAAAAAGAAATAAACTCACCCACGTAGACATGGTGATGGGCCATCTGTGATATAATTACGATTGAAAGAAAAATACTTAAAGATGCCGGTATAAGATGGCTAGGACAATTATTTCCCTAGCCATCTTGTACATGTAATGACTTAGGATTTATATCATAATTCTTAGTCATATCTTCATTTTAGTTCATTGATACTTGTTTTGCGATGTAGATTTGGGAGACAAAGTAACAAGCTGAGGCGAAAACTTTATTATTGCACCAAATATTTTGTGTTTCCCTAATTTTTTACTCATACCATTGATTTTGGATAGGAACGACGACGAACCGAAACCTTGAAGCCTTAATAGTTCTTCTGCAACAATGACAGTTGAGAATACGAGTTATGTTTTTGTTTTGGAATTTAAGAATTCAATTATGTTTCATATAATTGCTTTCTTTTAAAGGTTTTCTTTCAAAAATAAAAAAATGATTTTGGCTAAAATAATGGAAATGAAAGTGTTTTTAAGAGAAAACGTCAATGATGAGGTTGAAAACCTTCATCAAATATACTATATATGTTTCAAATCTTTCAGAGAGGCCGACTAGATTTTAAAAAAGACAAAATAGATTTTAAGAGAGATTAAGTAATAAAGAATGTTATTTTGTGATAAAATGAGATACATCTATTTCTTGGGATACTTATCTTGTATTTATATCAAATATTAAGTGTGCAAGTATAAAATATTAGTATATAATAAATTACTATATATATTTCTATCAATATCCGACTATCTATCATCATCGGTTCTAAACTAGTAAAATTTCAATCTTTACCAGTTTAATACAAGTGTCTCTTAGTCGGTCGTTTCTTTTGATATTATCTATTATGATGTATGAGGCACATTTTTACAAAGGATGATTCATTTATTATATATCTTTTATTGATGATTGTACTTGGTATATGTGGGTTTATCTTATGAGATAAATGTATAATTTTCTTGGAATTTATAGACACTATAAAACATTTATTAAGACTTAACATTTAGTTGTGATAATGTGATTCAAGAGTTATTTAGAGGGTGAATATACCTTTAACGATTCCACTCATTTACTCGCATATGATGGTACTATACATCAGTAATCTTGTATTGACATCCCCTTGTAAAATGATGTTGCAGAATCGAAACACCGTCACCTTGTTGAGACTGGTCGTTCTTTGCTTATTTGTTGAAATTCATATTATTTTTTAGAAGAAAAAACTCTGACTGCTGTGCATGTGATTAATCGATTTTTTATGACACATATTTCAAAGATCTCTTATTTTTAGAAGTTATATGTACAACTTCTAGACTATTCCTCTTTACGAATTTTAGATATACATGTTTTGTTCTCGTGTTCATGTTAAACGAACCAAGTTGGCCCTAAAATAGCTATATGTGTTTTTCTAGGTTGTGGTATTGTACATAAATGATATCTTTATTAAGTCCCACAAGTCATAAGCTATATGTATCTCGATATGTCAATTTTCTTTAATATATCGTATTTTATCCGATTCTGGCAGAATCACATGACATAACAAAGACATACGTTCATGATATTGATCTCTTTGGAATCGATAGTTATACATCCATTGGCATAAGTTGATACTAGTTATGCTCCATCAATGCATCAATATGCTTCTTCCTCTTGTGAAATAATAGATTTTCAATCTCTAAATAGATCTACTCGTACAATAAGTCTACCAAACTTCCAATTTTTTTCTTATTCTTCTTACTAAGCTTTGTTTGCTTCTTTCATAGCAAAAATACACGATTTATATGAACATCAGTCGCATAAAGAAGTCTTTTATGATCCTTGTTGGAAAAATGCTATTTCCAAAGAGTATATAATTGGTTTGTTAAAGATATAAAGCCCAAAATTATAACTCTTTATTTTATCTATAAATATGAACAGATGCTCTATGTAATTCTTATGTTTTTTAATAACAAATTCCTAGCCACTTTTATATTTTCTCTTTGTTTGTTCTTTTGTTAAAATGGTATTAGAGCCTGGAGTAATCTCATCAGAGAAGCGTAGAGATCCTCTATATTTCTGCCAGGTATTCGATTTTTGATTCGTTGTTTGGGTCTAGTTTTTGCTAGGTATTCAATTTTGATTCGTTGTTTGGATTACATATTGGTATTCAGTTTTATATTGGTATTGGTATTGGTATTTGATTTCATCTTGGTATATAAATTCAATGTTTGGATTTTCTTTCTGTTAGGTATTCGATTTTGATTCACAGCTTGGAGTATTCGATTTCGTATTGGTATTTGCAGTCGATTTTTTCTTGGTATTTCAATTCGTTGTTTGGATCTAATTTATGCTAGGTATTCGATTTCGATTCGTTGTTTGGATTTGTTTTTGTTGTGCTTCAGCTACTGGTTATTCTTTTTTTCATGTTGTGCTTCAGCTGTTGGTTGTTCTTCTTGTTTTGACCCTTCTACGTGACATGTGGTTGTGATTGTTCTTCTTGTTTATTTTGGATCTATTTTTGGTTGGCTTCAAATCCGTTCTCTTGTTTTTCATTTGAATATGTTTGGAAATTTTGATCTACTTTCGTCAAAAGAGATAAATTTTTGGTTTTTCCGGATCTATTGTGTGCAACCATAGTTAAACGGTCTGATCGAAATAAAAACGGTGTCAGTTTTGCTGAATTTTAGAGAGCGTGTTTGGGAAATCCAATCCTTCAATCTGACAGTTGGATTGTGATTTTGTGCTACAGTTTAGGATAAATAACTAGTATACCAGTGAAGTGCTTTTTGTCGGTAAATGAGGTTTCATTTTAAACAGAATTTATTATTTGGATTAGATTTTAATTTGATTTTAGATTTCAATTTGTATTCTGATTTGGTTTTGATTTGGATTCGATTTGAGTTTGAATTTGAGTTTGAGTTTGGACTTTGATTTGACGTATTTCCGATGAATTCGCCGATACAAATAATAAGGGTTTAATTGTGAATAAAAGATACTTGGTGTAGTTATTAATGTATTAAGGATCCCCCCGGGGACCAATTTGTAAACACAATACTTGTTAAGGGGCCATATTAATTGTATAAACGGCCCACTAAGGATGTTAGCGGGTCCACCTTATTTTAGTATAAAAGGCGACCCACTTTCTTTGTAGGTGGGACATTGAATATTATTCTATTACATTCTCTTTCTCTATCTAGTCACATCAAGCACAAGATCCAAAATATTCTTCCAAACAATTATTGACTCATCATTGGCGCCGTTTGTGGGAACGAGTGATACCAAAAAGGAATCTTTGTTCTTTGAAAATCACGTTTTGCGAAATGAGCAACGAAGCTGTGATAGAGAGGATTGGTAGAGAGGTGATCCGAGCCGTCTCGGTGTCAGAGGGCGAGGAAGCGCCTGGTCGGGAGCACCACGACCAAGGTCGGGACAAGCGGTCGACCCTAATAATGACCCGAAAACAGCTCCTTGAAGAAATTGCCAGGCTAAACGCAGAAAGGGAGCGGGCACTGGACGAGAAAAGGATCCGGGAAGGAAAAGGCAAGGGACCCCTCTTGGAGGATCGGGAGGTGGCCGACCATGATGTTGGGCCGCGCATCGAAGCCCGACCTGTTAGGTATTATCGAGAGCCACATCCCGAGGAAGGGCAAAATACCAGGACTCGGCGGTACCCGGAGGACCATCGCGGCGCAACAATTGACTACACCTCGGGTGATTCGTCGGGCAGAGAGTATCGGCGACGGGAAAGGGCCCAGCGGACACAAAATAATCGTTCCCGACGCCTCCGGGGGCCCCGGGCGGACTCCCCAAAATACAAGAAGGGTAGCACCGAGAAGCAGACCCCGATATCCTTTGAGAAGGAAGAAATGCCTACCACTAGCCGTGAAGAGCGGGCAGCGCTGCCTCCAGTGCCATGGCAACCGTCGAACAGTCAGAACCAAGGTTACCGAACCAGTAGCCAGTTTGTCAGCCCAGGGGATGAGGGACTCTACGGAGTTCAGACGGAAGGACTTGGAGGAGGAACGTATGGGTTCGATATCAATTGGAGGGCGTCCCCATTGTCCGACGAGATATTAACGGGGCAGCTCCCGAAACGATTTGACATCTCTAAACTAGAAAAGTACGATGGGAAGAAGGACCCAGATAATCATTTGGAAGCTTTCAAAAACTTAATGCTGAGCTTCGACAACGATGACAAACTCCTGTGTAGAGCTTTTTCCATGACCTTAAGGGACCGAGCATCTAAGTGGTACAACCGTTTACCGCAGGGCTGCATCCAGAACTTCGGGATGTTTTGGACAATGTTTAGACAACACTTTGTGGGAAGTAAAAGCTTCCGGGCCAACGGAGACACCATTATGAATTGCCGGCAGAAATTGGGGGAAAGCCTAAGAGAATATACCAGGCGATTCATCGACGCAAAGACTGACCTAGACCACTGCGAAGAGAACGTGGCCCTAACTGCGTTTCGCTTGGGTCTGCTCCCTGGACCAATGAAGCAAGCAGTGACGAAAAAACAAGCATTCACATTTTCCGCACTTCTAGCTCAGATAGAAAAACAGATATTGATCGAAGAGACCGAAGCGTCTGAGTTGGCAGCGCAAATTCAGCAAAGTGTCGAAGCATCGGTAGTGATAAGGCAAGGCACTCGGTCAGATTACGCTAGGGCAGCCCAACCGGTCAGCACGATACACCCAAACCCTCCTGTATCAGCCAAACCCTCGGTCCTGACAAGCCCGAGACCGAAGCAAACAGGTCAGACAACTTCACGTCCCATGTCAAACAAGTGGATCCGACCTGCATATTTCGCATATCTTACAGAGTGTGTAGCGTCGATCTACGAGAAGACTAAGAAGAGCAGGATGTATCGAAGACCTTTCCCGATACCAACACCTCGGGAGCAAAGGAATAACCGCTACTGCCACTATCACGAGGACGTCGGGCATGATACTAAGGACTGCATCGCTTTGAAGAAAGAAATACAGATGCTCATAGAACACGGAAACCTCTTGGAGTATGTTAAGAAGGCACAGCAAAGTACGACCTCGAAGGAAGTCGTGATAATACCAAAACCAGAAACAACCATGGCAATTTCAGAAGTAACCGATCCGTTCGATGTTTCCATCGAGTACCTCGATCCCGAAGCAAACCGCAACATCATCGGGATTATCGAGGAAGAAGCCGAGAAGAACGTCGGTAATGTACGAGGGCTTTGTAAATTTTTTGAATCCCTAACTATTTTTAGGGGAGATTCTATGACAGGAGTTACACATTCTTCCAGGAAGAGGCACATCGTCAATCTAACCACTCAGTTGGAAGCCCGAACTTGCTTCCAAACCAGAAGCGTCCCTTCTCCGATTCTGTACTTTGACGACGACGACATGAGAGACATAGCCGCCCCCCATGAAGACGCCATTGTAATCGGGGCGGCCATTGCGGGGGAGGAGGTTCGGCGCATCTTGGTGGATACCGGTAGTTCGGCTAACATAATCTTCGCGTCCACTTTTGCCAAGTTTAGAACACCGCCAGTGATTGCGCGGTCCGACCGCACCATAGTAGGGTTCACAGGGTCAGCAGCCGACGTTATAGGAGAATTTGAGGGCGTAGTCCAATTAGGTCGCGGGCCATTCAAGAAAGAGGTTACGGTTTTATTCGTGGTAGTAGACGCGCCGGCTTCCCACAATGCCATTTTTGGCCGATCGTGGATATCGCGAATGCATGCGGTATCCTCTACAATTCACCAATGTTTAAAATACGTGGTCGGAAACAACGTGGGAGTGGTCCGAAGTAGCCAGAAAGCATCACGGGAATGTTACTGGGCGGCATTAGCACCTAAAAAGGATCAAGAGATGATTCAAGCTCGGGAATAACAATTAAAGGGGCTCGCCCCGGAATCACACCCCGTTGATGACCCCAGGGAAGCCCCGAGCCTCTTAACGACGGACGAAGAATGCAAGCAATACCAATTCGCTACAGGGAAAGCCCTGCGGATTGGGGTATGCCTCTTGCCGATCTTCAGGGAACAGCTGCTGACTCTCCTACGGGAAAACTTGGATCTGTTCGCATGGTGCTCAAGAGATGTCATCGGGGTACCAGAATCCTTTGTTGTTCACAAGCTAACCATCAACAGGAATGCCAGACCGATCTCGCAAAAGTGTCAGGCTTTTTCCCCAGAAAAAGCAGACATTATCTTACGAGAAGTCGAGAGAATGATCAGCGTCGGTCATATCAAGGAAGCGAGTTACCCGTTGTGGACCTCAAATCCCGTTCTGGTCAAGAAGAAAAATGGGAAATGGAGAATGTATGTGGATTTCAACGATCTTAATCGGGCATGCCCGAAGGACCCGTTCCCGATGCCAAGAATCGATCAGTTGGTAGATTCGACGTCGGGTAACAAAATGCTGTCATTCATGGATGCATACGCCGGTTATAATCAGATCAAATTACACGCTGCGGATCAGGAAAGCACCACATTCATCACAAGCCGAGGACTGTACTGCTACAAAGTAATGCCCTTCGGGCTGAAAAACGTCGGCGCAACATACGAAAGGCTGGTCAACAAAACGTACAAAGGTCAAATTGGGAGGAATATGGAGGTGTACATCGACGATATGTTGGTTAAAAGCGGCGTGGATGAAGCACACCTTACCGATCTGAGAGAAACCTTTGATAACTTGCGGGGAATAAATCTCAAGCTTAACCCGGAAAAATTCTCCTTCGGGGTCCGATCAGGAAAGTTCCTAGGTTTCTTCGTTAGCGAAAAAGGGATTGAAGCCGATCCTATCCAACTTCGGGCTCTGACCGATATGACTCCGCCCCGAAGCATCAAGGAAGTTCAGATCCTTCCTGGGCGTCTGGCGGCCTTAAGTCGATTTATTTCTCGCTCATCTGATAAGTGCGCTCCCTTTTTTCAGGTCTTGAGACAAGCTAAAAACTTTGTGTGGACTCCCGAATGTAATGAGGCGTTCTTGGGAACCAAAAGATATCTGTCATCACCGAACCTTTTGACGAAGCCCATCGCGGGCGAGACACTTTTCTTTATGTTGCGGTTACCGACTTCGCGGTTAGTGCGGCTTTGATTAGCGAGTCATGCCCGACCCCTACAACAGTTTACTTTGTGAGAAAAAGCCTGTTAGATGCGGAAACCCGGTATTTAAAGTTGGAAAAAATGGCACTCGCCCTGGTGACAGCAGCGCGAAAAATGCGCCCATACTTTCAAGCCCACCCTATCATGGTCAGAACATCATTTCCACTCAAGTACATCCTCGAGCGGCCAGACATGTCCGGGAGAATGTCCAAATGGTCGGTCGAACTGGGCGATTTTGACATCGACTACGAACCTCGGACGACCGTTAAAGGCCAAGTCCTGGCTGGCTTTTTAGTAGAATTCTATTCCGAACGACCTGATCAGGACGCGCCTTCCCAAGAGGCCGCACTGAGCGAATGGACCGTTCGTACCGATGGAGGGGCTAACGTCAGTGGCTGTGGAACAGGTATACAGTTAGTGACCCCATCGGGTATTAGCATGCACCAAGCCATCCGATTTGGTTTCCCCACTTCGAACAATGAAGCTGAATACGAGGCTGCTCTGGCAGGATTACGGCTAGCACAGGTATGTGGGGCAAAGCAAGTGCGCCTCATAAGCGATTCCTAACTTTTGATAACCCAAGCTTCGGGGAGCGCAGAAGCTCGGAAAGAACATTTGGTACAATACCTAGCAGCGCTCAGGGTTCTAGCCGCCTCGTTTGACAAGGTCGCCTACGAGCATGTCCCGAGAAGCGAAAACATAGCCGCTGATTCTTTGGCAACACTCTCCTGCTCCAGTAACTATCCTTGGGTGGTCGAACAAGAAAGCCCGTCTATTATCAAGCGTCAAGAGTTAGACAATCGACCTGAAATCGCCTGTCAGATCTCTTCGGTAACCCTCTCAGACTGGCGGCGTGACATTATCGCCTTCTTAGCTGAAGGTCGGTTACCTAGTGATAACGCCTCAGCTCGGAAAATACACAACAAGGCTCAGGTTACGTCCTTTTAGGTGAAGTGCTATACAAGAAATCCTTCAGCCGCCCCCTGCTCCGATGCTTAGGGGTCCATGAGTCGCAAATAATTGTATCCGAACTACATGATGGCAAGGGTGCAGCACATTGCGGTTACAAAGCTCTGATCAGAAGGATTCTTCTTGCAGGATTCTATTGGCCGGCGATAACAGCAGATGCGCGACTGATAGTCAAGACGTACGATACATGTCAACGGTTCGGAAACACGATAAACGTCCCCGCGGCTCCCCTAGAGTCCATATCCGAAGGACTACCCTTTGACCGGTGGGGAATCGACCTGGTCGGACCGCTACCAATGGCGTCGGGAGGAAGACAGACGATCGTCGTGGCAGTGGACTATTTTTCCAAGTGGGTCGAAGCCGAACCTTTATCCGCCACCAAGACCAAAGATATCATCAAATTTGTCTGGTCTAACATATGTTGTCTGTTCGGGGTACCGCAGAGGTTAACTATGGATAACGGACCGCAGTTCGATAGCGGGGAAATGAAAGCGTTCTGCACCACCCATAAGATCCGACAATGTTTCTCCGCTCCTTTCCACCCTCAAGCAAACGGGCAAGTCGAAGTAACCAACCGGACCATTTTGGACGGCCTCAGAAAAAACCTTGAAGGAAAGGCCGGAAAATGGCCCGACTACCTACAAGAGGTACTGTGGGCTTACCGAACCACCCCCCGGACGGCTACTCAGGAATCACCTTACGCTTTAGTATATGGTATGGATGCGGTAACCCCTGCGGAATCCATCTTTCCGTCTTTCAGGATCGAAACCTATGCGGACGAAACAAATGACGACAGCCGACGCCTCGAGCTCGACCTTATAGAAGAGAAGCGCAACCGCGCCCAATTAAACGCTTTACACTATCAGACCCTGATGAGAAGTTGATACGCTTCTAAAGTCCGACGTCGGGAATTTAAGGTCGGTGACAAGGTTTTGAGGCGCGTCTTTCTTCACACCAAGGACAAGAGCCTCGGTAAACTCGCCCCGAATTGGGAAGGGCCCTACGAAATCGTGGAAAAAATCAAGAGCGGGACATACCGCCTGCGAAACAGGCTCGGGCACCATTTGAGGCTACCATGGAATATCGAACACCTAAAATTGTATTTAGAATAGTGGCAAAATGTTTGTAGTTCGTTCGATGTAGTCTGTAAAAACTTATTGGTCGGGGATGCACTCTTTCCTACCTCGGTGGCGCGAGAAGGTTTTAATAAGGCATCATAAATACCCGATCACCTGATTACATTAATCAAATTTTTTCCTTTGCCTTCCAAATATTAAAGTGTTACGACCTCGGTCAGCTGACGAGCTGGTCAGCGTCTGTTCCTGCTAATATTAATGGATCCACATGTTTAATTTTCCCGACCCTTTGGGAAAAGTTTCAATATTGCATTGATCTACAGAACCTACTTTGGTTTTTCAGTTCCCGAACTGATCCACATATATGATTTTCCAGACCCTCTGGGAAAAGTTTCAATATTGCATTGATCTACAGAACCTACTTTGGTTTTTCAGTTCCCGAACTGATCCACATATATGATTTTCGAGACACTCTAGGAAAAGTTTCAATATTGCATTGATCTACAGAACCCATTTTGGTTTTTCAGTTCCCGAACTGATCCACATATATGATTTTCCAGACCCTCTGGGAAAAGTTTCAATATTGCATTGATCTACAGAACCTACTTTGGTTTTTCAGTGCCCGAACCGATCCACACTTCACGATTCCCGATCCTATCAGGAATTTCCAATATTACGTTTGTACTTAGGATTTTTCACAGAACTACTTTATTTTACCCAGGCAACAATATGTGAAAGGATATAACCAGAAAAGTCAATATATTGATAGGGGACCCCGCGACCCCCAAAACATAGTTAAACGTGTTCATAAGAAATATTGATAGGGGACCCCGCGGCCCCCAAAGAGTTACAAAAACAACTAAACAAAAAAACGAGCGCGACTTCTGGGTCACTCGTCCTCTTCCTCCTCTTCAGCATCATCAGATTCTTCCTCATCTCTACAGTCGACTCCCTCAGGGCGGTCCCCCTCTGGCGAATCCAACCACATTGCCCCGAGGTGAAGATCTGGGAAGCGGTTGTGGAACGACAGCACATACGCGGCTTTGGCATCGGCAGTTTCTTTCTCCGACCACTTCCTACACCGATTTGCGAAAGCGACGTTCGAAGATCTTAGCTTTTGGACCTCCTGAGCCAAGGCAGCAGCACGGTCTTCCACGGCTTTCTTTGCCTCCTCCGCAGCCTTCCTCACCTCCCCCATAGCTGTCTTCGCCTCTTCCGCGACACATTCGGCTTCCGCGATCTGGCCCTTCACCGACGCCTGAGCCGTCTTGGCTTTTTCCACCTCACCGGTCAGGCTAACAATTTTTGCTTCCGCGCCCCTAGCTGCTGGCTTAGCTCGATCGCCTGACGCTCTTTCAAGGCCGCCGGTATAAGCAAGTTGTACAAGGATAAAGCCAGACCATCCGATCCCCGCAGCGGGAACGTGTGCGGACTTCCAAGCATCGTCAGCACCGGGTACTTCGTACCGCTCGACGGGGCTGCAGCTGGGTCCGAAACTTGGGGGGGGGGGGGCTCGACATCATCTGGAATCTCCACAAGGTCCGCCGTTATAGTACCTTTCACGCCATCGTCTTGATCAGACAGCTTCGGTATGGTGCCATCCCCCGCGCCGTCAACAGCCCTACTCTCTGCCTTGGAGTGCTTGGATTTCTTTGCTTTAGTCCCCTCCGCATCGGTGCGGCCTTTCCTCTTCTGCACTGGAGCCTGGTCCTGGTTCGCCTCCCCACTTTCATGAACGGGTGCTTCTTCCCGAATCAGCACACCCGCCCCCGCAGCCCCGGTTTCGTTCTCCCCGACTTCGTCGTCTGACTTCGGGCGCTTGCTAGGCGCCTTGTTGCGCTTTGGCAGATACAACTGTGACCCAGGGGCACTGGTTTTCGCGATCACATCCTCCAAGCTCGGGGGCTGTCGCAACTGCTCGATGGTAAGCACCTCGGACGAGCAACGCCAGAGGTTACTCATGATTAAGTTTGTATCTTTGAAGGTCCGATGCATAGCCCGACCCCAATGCTTCCGAGCATAGCTTTTCAGCACCTCGAACGTGGCCTTAGCGGCTTTCGAGTCATCTTTCTTCAACCCTTGCAACCACTCCTTCGACACTGCACGAAGGGTCGGTATAAAAAAAATGGGGAGAAGAGCGGTACCATCATGGACCCAGGTCCGAAGCAGCTGTCTCTTGTTCTCCGGGGTATAGGGAAGACCGTTCTTCCAGCACCCGCTCAGAAACACAAACCGATGCTTCCAGCCTTTGTCTCCCTCCAAGAAGTCATTAACTATCTTCCACTTGTTTCCCAAGGAAGAGTAGAAGAACGGGGACTTCGGAGCCTTGGACAGACCTGACATAGCAATATATTCCTCCATAGGCATAACCCGACCTGAAAGACGGGAAGCCATTATGCAGGACATTAAAGTATACCAGGCATTCGGCGTCAGCTGCGATGTGCATATCTAGAGGGTGCGGAAGTAGAGCGCAATCTCGGGATCTAAGGGGAAGCGCAGACCCCAATTGAACAGCTCAGTAAACACCACGATTTCCCGAGATCGGGCGTGAACAGGGGTTTCCCCAGGGACCAGGAACCGAACCGTGACGCATTCGGGAATCCCCCAGCGGATCAGTAGATCCTTGTGTTTGGACTCAGGGAAGTAGAGGTACTTCCCCTCGTAGAGAGAGACGACGTCCCTCGAAGGAAGCCATCCGAAGTAGGTGGTGGTGATTGCAGCCTCAACTTCTTTGGGCAGAGGGTCATCTGAAGGGTTAGCAGCATTTCCAGCAGCGGCAACGCAGATCTCTGCGGGTGCAACATCCACCTCTGATTCTCCCACATCGGGGTTCGGGGCTCGGTCAGAGCTTCGGGCTGTAGCAGCATCCGGGTCCGATGATCGTACCTGGGAGGTGTAGGGTTCAGCCGAATTTCCTGAAAAAGCCCGATGAGCCGCATCCAACTCCTCTGGCGTCAACCGACGCTTAGGCAAACCTAAAAAAGTTACGGCAGTGTTAGTACCGGTCCGATACCCTCGAATTGAGGGAGTAAGCTGAACCATTTCAAGATAGTTGCCTCCTGCGGGAGATGTAGGGGGACTGTCTTCGCCCATGGTCAAGAATTTAGTTTTGCGAACGCGTCGGGACGGGAACATAGGTGATGGAACGAACGAGTTGACAGATGGTGGGGTCGGATTTTCCGACCGAACTGCAGGGGAACGAGAGGAGCTGCTGCTGGAAGAAAGGACAACGGTTTCCGGAGATAGGCTAATCTCGGGAGATAGAGAGCCGGGAGGGTCGGGCAGAAGAAATGATTCAACAGGGATCGGGTGGCTAAAACAGGGTCGTGACGATGCGGGACGGGAGTAAAGGGTTTTGAGTTAGATCCCCAAATCAAGCCGGCGCGTCGGTATTCTTCGGCTCGGTCTCCGATGCTGGCCCACTCTTTGAAACTCCACATAGGCTTTTTCTTTTTCTTGGCTGATGTTTGCTTCGGGTATCTGGGTTTCATAAAACGAACATTCCCTTCCTAAGAATGGTCTGACAGCGCTCTCCCTCTCTATAAATGATATGGCAGCACTTTCCCTCTCTAGAAACGATCTGACAACACTTTCTCTCTCTAGAATGCCTCTGAGAGAGATCAGGAATTGTGGAGTATTTATAAGCAACGTTGGATGACCGGGGAATACCAATCGACAAAAGCACAGCGGGAAGGCGAAGAGTCTCCCTAAGAACCTAGTCTGGCAAAGACGCGTCCCGTGAACAGGTGACACGTGTTGACCACCTTCTGACGAAGGCTTACCTAGGCAACGCCCTTCGAACTAACTGATAAGGTGGGCCTTCGAAGCCATATCGACTATGAAGGGCCGACCCATCACAATGGGGCCAGGGGAAGAATCTCAAGAGAACGCGGGAACCGACCTGATTCAGGGCAATGCGCATCGGGCAAGAAAAATCCAACAGGACCTGAGTATTGCTTTCGGGTAAAGATAATTAAAAAGCGCTGCGGGAGCGCCATCGAACGCCCGAAGGACAGATCGGGGCAAGCAACGTCGCGGAACGACCGATGCAAGAGGAAAAAGAATAATTTCAACCAAAGGTAAGCCATTGGTCCGATGTACAGGAAACTGCGGACGACAGGTGTAGGCTCGGTAGTGAGTCTCCGCTCCTAATACTCCCGAAGACTGGGGGGCTACTGATGAGGGTAGAATTTGTCGATATAAATAATAAGGGTTTAATTGTGAATAAAAGATACTTGGTGTAGTTATTAATGTATTAAGGATCCCTCGGGGACCAATTTGTAAACACAGTACTTGTTAAGGGGCCATATTAATTGTATAAACGGCCCACTAAGGATGTTAGCGGGTCCACCTTATTTTAGTATAAAAGGTGACCCACTTTCTTGGTAGGTGGGACATTGAATATTATTCTATTACATTCTCTTTCTCTCTCTATACTTTCTCTCTCTAGTCACATCAAGCACAAGATCCAAAATATTCTTCCAAACAATTATTGACTCATCAGATTTGATTGAGTATTCGGTTTGATTTTGCTAGACTATTGAGATTTTAAATTTGGACTTGGTATGATTATTATTTTTGATTTGGTTTGATTAAGATTTTGATATTTTGATTTGTATTTTGTGTTCCTTGATTTTTTAATTTTGTTCGACTAAAGATTGTAGATCTTATTGCGAATATGATAGGAAAATATTATTTTCTACAGTCTATTAGTACCAAACGGAATGAGAAGAACTTTGTTATATCTGCATCTTCATACTATTCAAGTATGTCCTCGTCTTCCACTTCAGGTGTTGATTCATCATTGTGGATTTTGGATTTGAGTGTGTCTCATTATATGTCACCTCACATGCCGAACTTTGTTTCGTTGTCTCATCTTTCACCCGAATCTGTTTTGTCTGCTATTGTTACACAAATATCAGTATAGGGTATTGGCTCTGTTTTTACCCCTCATATATTGCTATCTGATGTTTACTATGTTCACACAATTAATTTGAATCTTGTTTCGGTTAGCCAATTGTGTAAATCTGGTCATTGAGTCTTGTTTTCTGATTATGTTTGTGCTATACAAAATCGACAGAATCGTAGAGTGATTGGGATAAGTCGTATAATAGGGGAACTCTATGTTTTAGAAAAACTCGAAGTAACAGATGTGGATGTCTATGGTGTTAATAGTGGACAAAGCATACTTGACTCATATTGCTACCTCTTATGTTGATTTGTCTTCGTTCCGTTTGAATCGTTCATCTTCTGAATTTTAACTTTAGCATTCTCTTCTGGGACATGTATATGCATCACATTTGAAATTTTTAGTCTCTACGGATGTTTTAGGTCAGTTAAACACTTGTCATATCTCGGACCGTAGTGGTTGTAGACTGGCAAAATTTCCGGCATTACCGTTTAATAAAAGTGTCACTTTTTTCTATTGCTCCGTTTGATATTATTCATTCTGATGTCTGGGGTCTATCTCATGTCTCCATAAAGGGTGGTTCGTCATATTATGTATCATTTATCAATGATTATACTCGATACACATGGATTTATCTGATGAAATAAATGTCAAATTTCCTTAAAATTTATAGAGAATTTAGAGCACTAGTTAAGACCCAAAATACTGACTGTGATAAAATGCTTCAGGTGTGAATTAGGGGGTGAATATACCTCCAATGATTTCAAAAATGTACTTGCATCCAGTGGTAACATAAATCAATCATCTTGTACTGATACTCCTTAGCAAAATGGTGTTGTATAAAGAAAATACCATCACCTTGTTAAGACTGCTTGTTCTTTCCCTTTATCAGCTGGAGTTCGAACTATTTTTTAGGATAAGAAATTTAGACTGCTGTTTGTGTGATTAATTGAATTCTCATTGATCATAATGCAGGAATGTCTCTATTTCAGAAGTTATACAAAAAACTTCCAGATTGTTCTTCTTTACGAGTGTTTGGATGTACATGTTTTGACATTTGTCCTCATATTGAATGCAACAAATTGGGTGCTAAAGAAACTATATATGTTTTTCTAGGTTATGGTGCTAGACAGAATGGTAATCGTTGTTATTATCCCACCAGTTAGAAGCTATATATATCTCGTCATGTCACATTTCTTGAGCATATCCTATTTTATTCGATTCTGACAAAATGTTATGATGTAACAAAGACAAACCTTTAGGCTATTGATCCTTTTGAAACTGATATTGATACATATTTTGACATAAATATTCCAACTCATGAAACATCTACAACAATTATACTACTTTTGCTTCATCAATGCATGAGCCAGCTTCATCAATGTTTGAGCCAATTTCTTTCTCTGGTATACAACAGATCTTTCACCTCTTAGTAGATCCACCCATACAAGTAAGTCTACTAAACTACCAGATTTTGTGTACTATTCTTACCCAGCTCTTTTTACTTCTCTCATAACAAACATACATGATTTGTACGAACCTTATTCGTTTAAAGAAGTTGTTTGTGATATTTGTTGGAAAATTTTTATACCCAAAGATCTTACAAGTATTTATCATACTCATACATTTGATATAGTTAAACCTCCATCTGGTAAGCATGTGATCGGTTCTCGTTGGATTTTTAAAATTAAAATAAATCCTGATGGGTCTGTTGAAAGATATAAGACTCCTCTTGTAGGAAAAAGGTATTCATATAAGTATGGTATGGATTATGATGACACATTTTCCCCAGTGGCAAAAATGACGACAAAGTTTTACTCTTGTTGAGGTTGTATCTGCTTGCCAGTGGAAGATCTTCCAACTAAAATGCGTTTTTAATGGTGATCTTCATGAGGAGGTTTACATGAATCCTCATCCAGGTGTTGCTTACCAACCAGGTGAACTTTGTCGAATCAAGAAAGCTTTATATGGTATCAAAAAACTGTTTGTGCTTGGTTTAAAAAATTATTTACGGTTATTACTTCACTTGGTTTCCGTGCTAGTAATCATGGTACGACCTTGTTTATCAGATGTACGCGTGCAGGATGAACTATTTTATCCCAATATGTAGATGATATGATCATTACATATGGTTATATTGATGGCATTGTGGCACTAAAACGTGATTTGGCTCAGTATTTTGTGATGAACTACTTGGGACTGTTACGTTATTTTCTAGGTGTTGAGGTGGCTCATTCTCCAAAAGTTTATATTCTCTCTCAATAAAATGTATATCTTATTTATTCGAGTGAGTGCGGCGTTCTGGTTACAGGATGATAAATACCCCTCTTGAAACCAATGCTCGGTATTGTCCGACTGATGGTGTTTCCTTGTCATAACCAACTCTATATCAAACTATTGTAGAGAGCTTGGTCTATCTTATAGTAATTGGGCTAGATGTAGCTTATGTTATTCGTGTGGTTAGGGAGTTGTTCTTCGAATATTGATATATCTTTGTGACACTCAATTCCTGAGAATTTTGTTTCCTTCAACCTCTTCACTTGAACTTTGTGCTTATCGCGATGTTGATTGAGATAACGATCCTCATTACCCAAAATTTACTATTGGTTTCTGTATTTTCGTTGGAGTTAAATGAGATGGTGTTGACATAGTGTTGTCTTTATCTCTCGATCATCGATAACTAACCTTTTGTATGACCAATTCTATTTCTAGTCTCATACTTCATATAATTAGATCATAAGGTCGAAGAACCTAGTTTATACTTCACTGGGTTATTGGTGTAGCACACTACTCATTCAACCTAGTGGCATGATACAAACGTGGCTTACAAAAACTTAATTCATTTACTTTTATTTTCATTTCCTTTTTCGCACCTTTGGATTTTTTTTCTCTTTCTTCAGATATAATTTATTTTTATTATTTTATGTCTCAGTTTACCGATAAACACCAAACTAAACAATTTTAGTTTGGACCAAATTTATCGGAGAAAATGACTATGTTCTTCTCCTTCAAGAACAGAGTCCGTAATGTCTGATTCCGACATGGATGGACCACTGTTTTTTCACCAATTTGATCTCTTTTGCTCCATGGAAGAAGAAGAGATTTCATCAACTATTAATCCGACTACCAAACCAAAATCTTCAACCGTAAATCTGGCCATCATTGCTACTCAGATTCCTTTGTCTGTAAAGAAAACTCAGTTCTTGTTAGATAAAGACTTTCTTCTGCTTAGGAAATCTACTATAACTTCTCCTCGTATTGATTCTTCGAGCAATGTAAACATATCTCTTGTGCTGATTGGAGATAACATCAATATAAGAATTAATTTTGCATTTGAGGAATCAAATAAGTTTAATATGAATTCAAGGGAAGTATCTGCTTCATATGCAGAAATTGTGAAGCCAAGAACTAAATAATTTCAGCACAACAACGTATCTGTTTCTCTCAAGATTGATCATCCAATCATCACATTTGAGGAAAATGAAAAATAATCCTTGATCAGTCGTTATGGGATGCTCTAAGGTCAATTGATGATCCTTCCAAAGAGTGGACAATATTTGGTGACTTTAACACTACTATCAATCTTCAAGAGCATCTTTCTTGCACTACATCTAACCTGAGAAGCATGGAAGACTTCAACAACTTGATAATGGATTTTAACCTTCAGGACGATGGCTTTACTGGTTCTAGATTCACCTGGTCAGACGGTAGAAAATGGAAATGGTTAGACAAATTCATGTTCAGCAACTCCTGGATGAATTATTTTTTTGACTTCATTGTTGTTAATTACCTTGCTAGAAACTGCTCTGATCATTCCCCCATTTCCATCACCATATCTTCTAGTATTGAGAAAATCAAACCTTCTTTTAAATTTTTAAACATGTGGGTGCTGAACCCTGGGTTTATGGAGGTTATGGAGAAACGTTGGGCTGAAGGAATTGTTGGAACTGATGGTAATCCACTAAAGAGATTCTGGTTTAAATAAAAAAAATATTAAAGGCTGATTTGAGAGATTGAAACAAGAATGTTTTTGGTAATGTCTTTGATGCTATCAAAAGTTCTAAAGAGAAAATCAATTTCAGGGGGATTAACTATCAAACTACCCTCTCTACTAATGATAAATACCTTCTTGAGGAGGCTAAGAAGAATCACCTGATGTTGCTTGACAGAGAATAGTTGTATTGGAGACAAAAATATCACTCCTCCTAGCTTAAGGACAATGATAAAAACACGACTACATATCATAATTTTGTTAAGAAAAGGGCTAAGAAGAACAAGATAAACAGAATCAAAGAGGGAGATAAAGGGCTTACCTCTTAGGCTGAGATTAGTAACTCTACTATCAATTAATTTTAATCTATTTTATCTCCTAACTTGTGTGATGACAATGCAATTGCTTTAATGGACTTAATCCCTAAGCTTGTCAAGGATGAAGATAACTCCACCCTCCTGGACATTCGTGAAACAAATGAAGTTCTTAGTATTATTAATTCTGTTAGCTTTGTTTGTGCTGCAGGACCTGATGGTTTCAATAGTGAATTTACAAGAAATGCTGGCCAATTATCAGTTTTGACCTTTGTCAAGATATCCAGGGGTTCTTCAAAGGTTATCTGCTCCCAACAGGCATTCAGGCCACTGCAATCTGCCTTATTCCTAAGGCTTCCCACCCTAATACTTGAAAAGAGTTCAGGACAATTAGTTTAACTACTATGATTAGCAGAATTATTGGGAAAATCATCACCAACAGGCTTGCTAATATTTTGCCGAGCCTAATTTCTGATGAGCAAGGAGAATTTTTAAAGGAAAAAGTATAAATGAACTTACCTTTTAAGTACATTGGTTCCACCATTGCTGCCTCCATCAGGATTTCCAACTATGATGATATGGTTTCTAAGATAAGAAATAAAATATTTGAATGGGATAAAGCTGCTCTCTCGTTTGCTGGTAGACTCACGTTGATCCAGTCTGTCCTATATACTTATCCTACTTTCCTCCTTCAACATACCGTTCTTCCAAATTCTGTAATTACCAAGATTGAAAGGTTTTACAATAAATTCGTATGGGGGAATAAAGAAAACAAGCACACTATTACCTAGTCTAGGCGGGGAAAGATTTGTAGGAGTCGTGAGGAGGGAGGTCCCAATTCGAAAAAGTTGGATGATGTACAAATAATTTATTCCCTGAAGCTCTGGTTTATATTTAGAACCCAGAAGATGTTATAGGCTAATCTTACTGCCTCTATTTACTAGAAAAACAATATTCACCCAATTCTAGCCTCTTCCCTTCTAAAGAAATCAAAAATCTGGGCTAGGATTATAAAAGTCAAGGACATTGCTGAGAAACATATCTTTTATAATTCGGGATGTGGGAACATGGACTTCTGGCTCGACCGGTGGTGCGCCTTTCATTCAATTCAGGGATTCTGATAATAAAAGTTGGCTTTGGGATGCAAATAGGGACAATGTCAGCAACTTCTGGGTGAATGGTACTTGGGATTTTGATAGACTTAAATCCTTAGTCACTGATACTGAAATCAACAAAATTAGAACCATCTCTTTGAGTGATGCTCCTGATATGATCCTCTGGTCTCTTTCCCCTGATGGCTTCTTTAGCTGTAAAGAAACTTGGAACTCCATCAAGAAAAAGTGTAACAAATCCAATATGTATGCCAAAACTTGGAATGCTGTTACTCTAAAGAAATGTTCTTTTCTCCTTTGGAGAGCTCTTCTAAACTGGATCCCAAATGATTTGTTCTTCAAAGGAAGCGTTTTCAGTTTGCTTCCAAGTGTCAATTTTGTAGCGATATTGAAACTACTCATCACACGCTGGTTCAATGTCATCAATCTTGGTCCGTTTGGGTTTTCTTCAGCTCCTTATTCAAGATTCAGATCCTTCCTCACATGAACCTCCCCCATCTCATTAGAATTTGGTACTGGTCCACCCCTAAGCATTATGACATTCACACGATCCTTCCTTATATTATTACCTGGGCTATCTAGACTGCTCGAAACAAGAAGAAGCATCTTAATCAGAATGTGAGTTCTTCCACCATCATCAATCATGTCATGTTCATTCTGTCTGGTCTCGACTATGATAAAGTTTTGAAAAAATATCACTGGGGAAAGGATTTCAAAGCTTCTCTAAATTTGGGATGCGTCAACCACATTAGAAACTTCAGAAAGCTTTGTTCCTCAAGTGGAAGAATCCTAAAGCGAACCACTTCAAGTTAAACACTGACGGCGCCTGTGACATCTCTGGTGAAACCAGTGGTGATGGTCTCGTTCGAAACAGTATATGAACTATCATCATAGGCTTTGGTAGGCTTTATGGAAATGGTCTTTCCTTGATTGTTGAATGTAAAGCCCTCTTTGACGGTTTTAGAATCCGTCCAATGCTGCACATGGTTAACTTAGACATTGAAATCGACTCTGAATTCCTGGTGAATCTACTGCTCTTTGGTAAGTCAACCTGGTACTTGGAGCCTATCATGAGTTGCTGCAGGAAAATCATCCACCCATCCATGAACATCAATCATATATATCGCGAGCAGAATTTCGGGGCTGACTGGATTGTAAAGAAAACATTAAATGATGGTAAGGAGATGAACTTTAATCAAAATGATGCTCCTAACGCTTTGAGAGCGATTACTCAACTCGAAAGCATGGAGATTGGATACCTAAGAACAAACGCTGATTAACGTTGCCCTGGGTTCTAATCGGCTATTCTCAAAATTCTTTACTATGTAGCTGCCTCAATTTGCTTTAATCGGCATTTCTCATTTCCCCCAAAATTAACCTAGACTCTCTCTTTCTCGAAGCTCAAATGGAGCTCTGAAGTTAATTTGAATTTATTGCTTTTAGTCCTTCAAATTTATGTAACTTTGCAATGTAATCCTTGTCCCTCAAACTCCTCAAAGTTTCTTATCGTAGTTCAAATTAATTTATTTATTTAGAATTTGACCATCAATTTTATGGTTTATTATATTGTAACGATAATTTAGTTATTTTTTGGGTCTAAGAATAGCAAAATAATAGGTGTATAATATTTTGATTTTTTTGAATATATATATATATATATATATATATATATATATATATATATATTAAAAAAATAAAAATAAAAATAACTAATGTAAATAATATATATATATATCATCCACCCATCCATGAACATCAATCATTCACCCATCAATCATATTAACAATCATATATGAGTAAGATACGTTAATATTGATGTTGATAATAAATTTGGAGCGAATAAAAGTAAAAAAAAAATTAGATAATTCAAAATATGGTGAAACTATTTCTTCCATCACATTTTTTATTTCTTCCATTGGTCATTATGAAACCCTTATATCAACAAAAAAAAATGATTTAGCCAAATTAAATCCAACATATATTATTTAACTTCTAAAATTAAACTCTAGAAACAAAAAAAAACTTCAAATTTCTTAAAGATTACTCATGGAAGAGGAAAACATCCAAACTAAAGATTTAACACCTGATAACATCACCCAATAAACATACAAGATAATTTAATCTTTCTTTTTAGTTTTACATTCATGTAACTTAAAAATCTCTGTTAAAAAAGACATATTTTCGAAAATCCCAATTTGTGCAGGTTTTAGTAGAAAACAACTAATTTCGAGACAACAGTTAGGAATTAGGTGCTTTTTCAAGAAAAAACACTTGATTCTGAGATGGCATCTCAGAATTAGGTGCATTTTTTTATAAAAAAAAACACTTGATTCCGAGACAACACCTCGTAATTAGGTGCATTTCATCTGTTTTAATAAACAATGGTGCATTTTTAAGTGTTGTTATTTTTTAAAATAACGAATAATTTCTACCTTAGACGAATTCGAGAGAGGCTGCTGTTTTTTGTCAAGATTAAAAGAGAAATCTTGAAGAGGAGACCGTCTTTATAGTGGCTAGGCTAGGGTTAGGGTTTATGGGGGATTGATATGAGAAGCTAATAGGACTGTTTGGGTGTGTATGAGTTAATATGATGGAGATAGTTGAGATGGTGGTAGAAATCGATAGAGTTGCTCGACAATCAATGGTTTTTGAATAAAAATAAATAAAATGGTAAATATGTTATTTCCTTTATGGAGTAAATAACAAACTGGAGTTTCGTTTTATTTATGGGGGAAATAAAAAAAATTGATCGAGGAAATAACTTCACCCTTTAAAATGATAAAATAAACTGATGATACGTTATTAGTAGGGTATAGTACCATTTAAGACCCAATAGCCAAAGTATTATCCATTTAAGACCCATATTTTCATTAATCTCCAACAAAGACCTGTTTTAGTCAAATATTTACTATTAAAGATCCACTAATACCCTAAATACCCCTACTCTATATAATAAAAGGCTTTTAGACCCATTGTTCACCTTTTTCCCCAATTTTTTTTTTATCTCTTCGTGAATAGAACAACTCTGTATTAAGCGATTCTTTTATTTTTTACTCGATTTTTTTGTTTTTCTTTTGTTTTCATATGATTTTGATTTGTGTTTTTACTTGATTATGAGAAGATACTCGATGTTTTGTGTGTTTGAAACTCGAATTTGAGCTCGAAATCGCTGTTTTTTAAGATCTGTTTTTGTTCGTTTTCATATTGTTTCGAGTCAAATATCTTGTTAGGTTTGAGTTCGAATTATGGTAATATAGTTTATTTGTAGCATTGTATTAGTATTTCGTTGATTTTAGTGTGTTATTTTGTATTTTTAGGATTTTCAGTCGCGTAACAGTTTTTGTGTTTTCAATGAAGAATATGCGAAACGTTCAATTTCAGTGAGTAAGTATAGATGCGAAACCTGTATATTTCTTCACTGGTAAATGCAAAACATATTTTGTGATATATGCGAAACGTTTGTATTTGTACCTACTGCTAGTTGCGAAACGTGTAATTCTTCTGTAATGGTAGATGCAAAACACGTATTTGATATATGCAAAACGATATTTGTTCTTTTAAAAAAATTAATTCAAAATATATCATGAGTGTACTAGTTTTGTTCTTCTAAAAAAAACAAAACTAACGGTATTTTCAGATTTTTTTTTCGAGTTACGGTTTAAAAGATACAGACTTTGAAAGTTTTAAAATTTATAAGAGTTTCGCGAAAAAAATGCGAAACCTTCTTCGTTATGATAGATGTGAAACCTGTTTTGTTGTGCTAGATGCGAAACCTTCTTTATTCTGCTAGATGCGAAACCTTACTTATTTTGATAGATGCTAAACCTTCTTTATTTTTATTTTTTTAAGCAATTGAAGAAACTTTATTGATCAAATTGCAAAAGATACAAAGAATAGGGGCTTGAAACAATTAGTTCATTTTCCCAAAGTCCAAACCTTAAAATAAAACTAGGCCCAAAGGACTATTGCTCTCTTTCACTTACAAATTACTCAAAACACGAACACTTCACTAATCATCACGAAAGGCACCATGAAAGCAGCTCCATTCCTTCGAAATTCAAGACCTCCAAAAACCATTACTCTTCTACACCAAATAGAGAAAATTTGCATACAAAATAAATCGCAGACAGAGATAATCGAGAGAGAGTGAGCTACTAAGTCCAGCAGCTTGAAAAAAGAGGTATGTAAGTTTCATGGTACTAAACCTTCTTTATTTTGGTAGATGCGAAACTTTTTTTATTTTGATAGATGCGAAACCTTCTTTATTTTGCTAGATGAAAAACCTCTTTGTTTTGATAGATGCGAAACCTTTTTTTATTTTGATAGATTCGAAACTAGTCACTAGATGCGAAACCATATAAGTGAGAAACGTGTGTAATATATATATATATATATATATATATATATATATATATATATATATATATATATATATATATATATATATATATATATATATTAAAATTTTAAAACATGTCATGTCATGAAGGGTCCAAAACCAATAATATTTTGAGAAGTTTATTATCCAATTTTATATAAAAAAGTATTTAAGCTGCTCAACGTAAGTACGTTGAATGAGTTATTAGTATTTGTTTTACTTTATTTATAGGTTTTTAATAGTAGAGTATCTACAATCCACCATGTCAGATCATATGTTAAACTTATATTTTAGTGATCGTGTCAAAATAAATCCGCTTTAATAAACATGTTAATATAGTGGCTAAATGACGCTAACATGATTTTTTGTTAACAGGAATTTCGGGAGCGAGATAAAATTACAGGGTTTGTTTTTTATTTGTTTCTTCTCTTTTTTTTCTTTTTACTAAATATAACTCTACTATTTTAGTTATATTATCTTAACAAGCTTTTAATTTTAGAAACACGATCAACAAATTTTGTTAACAAATTTTGTTAACAAATTTACTAAATATAAATTTCAAATGTTAATAAACATGGTTCTCAATGTATATTTTTTTTATGTATTCATGTAATTTTTTTTTTGCAACTCAACTTAATAGTTTTAATTAAAAAATCAATAGCTAAATCAAATGGTACAATGTTGCCGAAAAAGTAAACGAAAGTATTAAGCCACCTAGATAGTTAAAGATTAGTACCTCTTCAATTCCATTGAGTACTATACAGAGAGCTAACTCTAAAAGTTCGTAGGAGATACGAGTGTCTCCTTACATATAAAGACATCATCTATTGGATTCCTGACCAATATATTTGAACTTATCAACTTGGATCCTTCATGATTCACATAATAATGAGCATTATAATCATCTTCATAAACTTCGACTTCACCATAGATATTGTGTTCAATATTCATCGTTTTCCATTTACCCTCCATAAGTATCCAAACCTTCTCCAAACGTCGATCACCCTGAACCCCGAATTTTTCCCCTATAGCCAAATACCCGCCAAGTTCAGTTAACTTGGCCTCTCTGCCGAGTGAATTAAGAAACTCAAGTGCAACCACAGAGAACTCTTCTGTTTTCATATCAAATGAAAGCAGACTGACCGAGCTGCTTTGAGAAGAAAAGTAAAGCCAATGGATTGATCCATTACAAAACAGACCTTCAGTTGGATTTCTAGAAAAATCAACAGCTCTCTGATGTAGAGCAGGAAGACTATTGGTCGCCTGTTTCCATGATTTTGTTTTGGAACTGTAAATTAGAACAGCCCTACGTTCTTCAAATACCCTTGAAATATAAACAATTTTGTATTCGGTCATGCTGCTATCAAACCCCAACCCCATCCCCAACCCTAAACCTAACCTAAAGAAACCAGACAATGTTTCCACCATACCTCTCGAAACAGAAGGCAGATTGATAGATTCTCGTCGTGAAGGGTTCCACAAGCAAACTTTGCCATCGTTAAGCATAAGAAGAAGAAAGCCTTGGGCAGCACAAAGAACTCGAGACACTTCATTGATAAGTGGAAATGTCGTCGTCGTAGGTATCAGGAAATCGCCATCATTTGTTTCTAATTGAAAGATGATCGAGTTGCGGAACCCGAGGAATAGAGTACGACTTGATCGAGCGCTATAGGTTGTCATGAACTTGGGATCGTCGATTGTTCGGCGATAGAGATTGGATAAACATCGAAAACGAAAAAGAGATTCAACCGGTAATTGGTATAAGATCTCGCATATAATATCAAAGTGTAAATCCTCCACCTTCCTCCTCCTCCTCATTGTTCTGTTCGTCGAAGCTAATCGTTTAACCGAAAGACCGAAAGTAGAGTTCGTATTCATGTAAATTTAACGCAGACTATTGTATATGTTTTTACCATGAATATCGAATTTTTAACTTCTTACTTAAGACTTAAGTGCATTTACAGTCAACATGTTAAAATATCAGTTAAGTATTTATCCTATACAAAGGTTTGTTAATATAATCCTAAAATTACTCCAAAAAAAATGCTAAATGAAATGATAAAAATGCTAACGTTCCTTTGTTAAATGATTTTCAGTTTAATCTTTTTGTTTTATTTTCTTTATTTGTTTTGTTTTTCTAATTTTTTATTTCGTTTTTTCTTTTTATTAACAGATATAATAATAAAATAATTATTTATAGGAATAACAAAAAGAAATATATTACTTTTAAAAAAATATCGACATAACAAAATTAAATTTAATATTTATAAGATATTTAAAAAACTACATATAAAATCATTTTTTATATAAAATATATTTTTAAAAAATAATTAGAAATGAAATAATTTAATATAAAATACATATCTTTGAACAAATTCAAAAATAAAATGAATTATTTTATAAAAACAAATCTAAATATATTAATAATTAAAAAATATTTTGAAATATATAAACGAAATAAAAAAGTTATTATTTAAAAAGATATTTAAAAGATATATTTAAACTGAAAAATATTATCTTTTAATTTATTTTCTTAGTTTTCTCAATTCCCTAGTTTTTATTTTTTAAAATCATATCTTCTATAATATTGTTTTCTTTTCTTCTTTCATCTTCTCAATTTCTAAAACAAGCGGTTGATCTTCTTTCCCAATACAAAAATCATAAAATAAACAATTACAATTTTATATAATAATAAAATTAAACTAATTATCCAAAATTATTATGATCAACACCTTAGAAAGATATAATCAAATAAAATCAAATATATGTATTCTCGTAGCTCTCAAAATTTAACGTACCGGAGTAAAATTAAAAACTCTAACTAAATAATAGTTTAAATCATATCTTTTTCACGTAACCGTCACTTTGATAGAGTTTTAAACTTACCACCTTAAAGCATTCGAACAGATATTTTATTTTTTAGGTAAATATAGATAGTATTTAGGTAATATAAGTTTAAATATTATTTTTTCTTCCAAAATAAGGTATATTTAAGTTAGTTGCCAATTAGGAGAAAAACAAAGGAAATAACAAATAAATTTTACAATAGATATAGATAGTCTTTTAGCGTACCATAAACATCTTGCTTAAAACCTAAGCTATAACAAATTTTTAACTTCGTGCTTAAAATTCTAAGCAACCAATAAATAATTAACATCTTGCTTAAAACCTAAGCTATAACAGTTTAAATTTACTTTAAACTGTCAATCAGCGGGGATGCTTACCATAAACAACTTGCTTAAAACCTAAGCTAAATTTTTAACTTCTTGCTTAAAATTCTAAGCAACCAATAAATCATTAAAAAACTATTTAGACACTCTTATCATCTGCATTATCTAAAAAATTAGGTGAATAGTCTTAAAAAAACCTTACAAACTCTTTTAGGCATTAGAGTTTGAGTTTTAGGGTTTGTAGATGATAAAAAAACTCACAAGTTCCATCAACCATTAGGTTTAGGGTTTGTAGATCATAAATTTTTTTCACAAGTTCCATTAGTCATTAGGGTTTAGGGTTTCTAGATAGTAAAAAGAACTCACAAGTTCCATTTAAGGTTTAGGGTTTAGGGTTTGTACACCAGGACGATCAAAGAGAAGATGATCATAACAAGCACTCCTTCGAACGATCTAGCTTTGACTAATCTATGTTACACCTCCTCTTCCGATCTACTAAGGTTCGCCGTGCCGGAGTATGGGCTTTTCTTCGCCAAAGTCGGCGCCTCCACCGTTTACTCAATTCGATATCCTTCCCTAACAATTTTTTTTTGTAAATGCCATAATCATATATATTTTAGTTTTTTTGGAGTTGGTAAACTTAACTGATGGTTACGTCGCATGAAAGTATGCGGGACGGAGAAATAGGTTTGAATGCCATTCAACGACGACACTGTAAAGTTTCTATAGGCGACCCGGTAATTGTGAGCAGGTGAACCACTCTACTTTCTTCTCTCCGAAAAATCGGATTTTATTTCAATTATTTTTGGTATTGCGTTTTGCAGATTTGTTCCTGTCGGATACTTTTATCTTGCTTCACTTGTACTGGAGTTGGAACTCGAGAACAGGGGAACTAAAAGCGAACAGGTATGTGTTTTTTAATTGAATTTTGTGTTTTTTAATTATATATTAAGAGGGTAGTATTTATTAAATGATGTGTACTTTGGGTCGTAGGTTGATGCAGTTCTCTTATCTTTTCACCTTAAAAAGTCATTCCTATGTCAGGTGCGTGTTTCTTGCTTTCTTTTATAAGAGTATTTACTGCAGTTTTAGATGTTTAAATACACGCCAGTGACTCTCATATAACACAGAGATAGTGTTTGATTCCTGATGCGCAGTTTGTATCTAGGGGTGTTTAGGATGTCAACGGTTCTTCATAACCGAAAACCGAACTGGACCGAACTGATAAAGATCGGACTGAGAACTGGACTGAACCTTAACGGTTCGGTTCGCGGTTTCATTCTAAAAACCGAAAACCGATAAAGAACCGAAATAAAAAATTGGTTAGGAACCGAACCGATAAATCGATAGTACCTATATGGAATCGAACCGATAGATCTGATACGGAATCGAACCGATAAACCGGTAGAACGGAATCAAACCGATAGAACCGATAAACCGCTAGAATCAATAGGAAATCGAACAATAAGACAACCGTGAGAACCGATTATTTATTATTATTATTATTATTTATTCTTTTATAAATTATAATACCAAAATTAATAGTTAATTACCAATTTTTTAATAAAATTAAAAGATTAATTTATAAATTTTAGTTTTTATATCGTTATTTTAATAAAAAAAATTAAAAATCAAATTTTAATTGGATTTATTTTTTTTTTAAGTGGACCAAACCGGACTCATAACGAACCGAAACCGGACCGAAGCGAAACAGACCGAAATGGGACCAGACCGAACTCGGACCGCACCGGATTGGATCAGACCGGACTTAACCAAAAGCTTAACAGTTTGGTCCGGTTCCAAAAATTAGAACCGAAAATTTAGCGGCCCGGTTCTGGCAAAACCCGGACCGAACCGGACTGATAACAGCCTTAGGGGTGTTAACTGGTTCGGTCCGGGTTTTTTGATAAAATGAAATCAGACCGTTAACCTTATTGGTTTGGATCTCATCGTTAAATTTCTGGTTCTAAATTTTTAAACCGGTACAGATCATTAAGTTTTTGGTTTGGTTCATCCGGTTAAATCTGAATCTCTTTCGGTTTATATTGGTATGATCGAATTCTAGTTTGATCTGTTATCGGTTCAATCCCGTTCCTTATTAAAAAAAAAGTTAATTAAATTAAATTTTTAATTTTTTTATTTAAATAAATAACATAAAAATTAAAATTTTTAAGTAAATTTTGACAGTTAAGGTTTATATACTGATTTTGTAATAAAATGGCTGAAATTTAAAATTTGAATAAAACGGTCAAATTTTTAATTTTGAAATTCTGTTGACTTGCAACAATAGTCGACTTAACCAACCAAATTTTCAATTTCGAAATTCTGTTGACTTGCAACAGCTCGACCCCAGCCAAAGGTTCCGCAAGGGGCTTCGCCATTTGACTCCGCTAATCTTAATCTAATCTAACAAACGTGCACTCAACACTCTACGACTTGTTTGATAATGTATCATGATTAAACTGGTCGACTAGTCTATCCAATTACACTGAAATAAATAACACATATTGGTAATCATATCGGACTCAACTTTCGGTTTCGGCTCGATATGATTTTATCGAACCTGTCTGGAGACCGGAATAACCATCTTCATCCGAGCTTTTTTTCTCGGTATTTCTCTTAAAAGCGTCATATTTGTACAGATTATGACACTGGGGCAGAAAGTTTCCTTTGAGTACAGAGGAACAAATTATGTTTTTACAGTCAACCAAGTTGTCGTAGAGGGCCAAGAAAACTCAAAATATATCGAAAGAGGCATGATCACAAAAGCTACGTACTTTGTCTTCGAAGCACCTCATGCAAATGGAATAAAGGTGAGCTTGGTTACTTCTTTAACCTGTTATATATTGATATGAAGTAACTTCGGAGACTATAAGCAACTATACATTGCAGGTTGTTAATCAGCTTAAATCTACTACTAGCAACATCTTTAAGCACAAGGAGTTCAATCCCGTGTCACTCGGTATAGGTGGCATGAATGCAGAGTTCGTCGATATATTTCGAAGAGCGTTTGCTTCCCGTGTGTTCCCTCCACACGTAACAAGCAAGTAAGAGACTTATTTTTCTAAAGATACCTTTTACCTTTTGGTTGTAAGTGTAACTAACAGTTTCTGAGAGTGCAGATTGGGGATCAAACATGTAAAGGGCCTGCTGCTTTATGGACCTCCTGGAACCGGAAAAACTCTCATAGCGCGCCAAATCGGGAAGATGTTGAACGGAAAGGATCCAAAGGTTTATTGTGTGACTTGTGTCCTCTACTCTTTTTCATGTTGTATATATTGTTTAAAGGATTTTAATAACTATTTTGTTTCGTTTTCTTATATGATGCTAGATCGTAAATGGTCCTGAAGTGCTAAATAAATATATCGGTGAAAGTGAAAAAAATGTTAGGGAACTATTTGCTGATGCTGAAAACGACGAAAGAAGTTACGGTAATGAAAATTTTATACAGCGATGTTTCGTCTCTACTCTAATCATATGTAATTGTAATGTTATACTTAATACTTCTATATTTCAGGAGCTGAAAGTGACTTGCATGTCATAATCTTTGACGAAATTGATGCTATTTGTAAGTCAAGAGGTTCAACCAGAGATGGAACAGGAGTCAATGACAGCCTTGTGAACCAGCTGCTTACGAAGGTCAGTCAGTTTTATATGCAACTCTCTATCTTACTGGATGAAGGACTCTTTTATCAAGTAACTTTATTGTATCACTAATTTTGCATTTCAGATAGATGGAGTGGAGGCTCTGAACAATGTTTTGCTGATTGGAATGACCAACAGGAAAGATATGCTTGATGAAGCACTACTGAGGTTTCTCCCTCCCTCTCTTATATAGTAGTGATGATATCATATTCAAATGTCCGCTTGCAGTTTCCTTTTAATATGCACCGTTGATAAGTATATAAATTCCATGTCTTGTAGGCCTGGAAGATTAGAGGTCCATGTTGAAATAGGCCTCCCTGACGAAAATGGTCGCTTACAGATTCTTCATATTCACACGGACAAGATGAAGGAGAATTCTTTCCTTGCTCCTGGTGTGGAGCTTGAAAAGATTGGTATGTTTGTTCAGTGGTTATATAACTTACATGGGAGTAAATGTATATTGACACGCATAATCCAATTTGGTAGAGCGTACGGATTGCTATTTTTCGTTTCATTGGTTGATATGTGCCTAACGATCTCCAACAATGTTTCTTATATGAAATATGTGAACTATCACAATAATAAGTGCTAAACTCTTTATTCGCAAAGATGTAATGCTGTATATTTGGCTATGACGGTTTGAACATTTGTTTTATTCCTTTGCAGCTAAGTGTACGAAGAATTATAGTGGTGCAGAACTCGAAGGTGTTGTGAGAAGTGCTGTATCATCGGCTTTGAACAGACAGCTAAGCCTGGATGATCTCACTAAACAAATAGATGAAAAGAATATCAAAGTTACTAAGGAAGATTTTCAACATGCTTTACATGAAGTGAGGCCTGCATTTGGAGCCTCCAGTGATGACCTTGAACGTGCCAGGTCATAAAGTGTCCTCCTTACTGCTCTTCGTTTACTACTGATCATGCTAAAACTTTCTCGGCTTACTTCAATTTGTAGGCCCAATGGCATTGTGGATTGTGGTCGCCGACATAACCGTATATATGAAAGGGCGGCTCTATTGGTGGAGCAAGTTAAAGTGAGCGAAGGAAGTCCTCTGGTCACTTGTCTTCTGGAAGGACCAAGTGGCAGGTACTAATTATCAATTCATTCCCTTGATATGCACTCATTATTGCAGTTCTTTGATTTTACTCCTTGAACAGTGGGAAAACGGCATTAGCGGCTGCTGTTGGCATTGCTAGTGAGTTTCCATATGTGAAGATCGTAAGCTCGCTCCTCCATAAACATTTTCTGTTTTCGCAGAACATTGTGCTGCATTCTACTCTCTTATGCTTCTAACTTTTATTGCTATTGTGTTTTATAGATCTCTGTGGAAACAATGATTGGTCTTCAAGAGAGCAAAAAGTGTGCAAATATCGTTAAGGTTTGTTGTAAGCTCAGAAGTCACAACTATATTTATATGCCGTCTTATAGCTTTAAGGTCCAATGAATCTATTGGCTTCTCTCAGGTATTCGAGGATGCATACAAGTCACCATTGAGCATCATTATACTTGATGATATTGAAAGGTAATGGTTGGAGTTGTTACTCTAAAAGTTTTCACCTTTCAGCAACACCTCTTTATAGTGATCTAGTTTCATTTCACCTCCCGTTGCAGGCTAGTGGAGTACGTAGCGATTGGACCGCGATTTTCTAATTTAATCTGTCAAACATTATTGGCCCTTCTCAAACGACATCCCCCCAAGGTTTTTCTTCATTCCTTATAATGATTGTGCTTCAACATGTATCTCTGAGTATAGATGACACGAATAATTCGGAAACTTGAGGCTACTTTCCTGGTATGACTATATTTAGTTAAGTCACACTAATTTCAAATTTATTTATTTTCAGGGAAAAAAACTTCTTGTTATAGGGACTACAAGCAAAGTGAGATTCTTAGAGTCAGTTGATTTTTGCGATGCTTTCTCTATCACTTATAGGGTTCCTACTTTGAAAACCGAAGATGCGAAGAAGGTAATTGTTTGCCGAATATTATCATTTTTTAGATATTTTTGTCATGGTTAACTTCACTCCATTCTCTCCAATAACTTGACGAACCAAGTCGAAACCTTCAAATGTTATTTTACTTTAGGTGCTGCAAAAGCTTAATGTGTTTGCTGCAGAAGATGTTAATGAAGCTGCAAAAGCTCTTAAAGATGTGAGTTTGATAACTTGTGATGATTTATAGTATACATTTGTATTTAAGCTCATCTAACCATTATGAGTTTTCAATTTATTTTGCTAGATACCTATCAAAAAGCTCTATGTATTGATCGAGATGGCAGCACAGGGAGAGCATGGTGGATCAGCTAAGGCGATATTCTCGGGGGAAGAAAAGATCAGTATTCATCACTTCTATGATTGTCTAAAAGATATCAGATAGAAGGAGATGTTCTTTTTACCCTAACTTTCAGTTAAGTAGAAAATCTTGCTAATGTTAAGTCACAACTCAAACAGTAGAATTTTGGTGTCTAAAAGCATCACCATTTAGGTGGCTGGGATAGAAAAACAAAATTAAGCCTAGCATTTTTTTTCTTCTGTAATTAAAGATTCATTTAGTTTTAATGAAACGGGTTTCATTTAGATTCTGGTTTTGCAGAAAGACTATCGTTATTTTAGCTAGAATAATCTCCAAATTAGCGACATGTCAAATTAAGGAAAAGCAATATTTCATCACATCATCTTATTCTATGTTACTTACTGAGAAGTTGTATTGAGTTGGTTGGATTTGAGGGTGATAACTTATAATTCATTAGAACATGTTAAAAAATATAGAATTCAGACGAGTCTTAATGTTATTTTTTTCTGTTTTGTGAGATCAAATCAAATTAAGTAATTACAATTATTACCTCATATCAAACTAGAGGTACATTTTTTTTTCAATTTTTCAGGGTTTCAATTGACTGGATTTACTCAGTTTGATTTTAATTGAGTTCAAAACAATTGTGATGAGTTGTTTGTATAAAAACAGACACCAAACAGACCATAAACATGCATATTACACGAACATAAACCTCTATTATACTAAATATGACCACCCAACAAGCATAAAAAAACCTCTATTATACTAAATATGACCACCCAACAAGCATAAAAAAGAACTAGTGATACACTAACTATCTATGAACTAAACATGCACCAAACAAGCAAAAACAAAGAACAAGAAAGCAGAACATGACCACAAACCTCAACTAAATATGTTCACCAAACAAAGCACCCAAAAATGACCAGAAACACACTAATGACAACTAAAGATGAACTAAACACGTTAGAAAGAAGCACCAAATAATATTAACCAAAACAACGGCACAAAATGGGCACTAGTAATCAACTAAATATGATCTTAAACCTCATAAACAACCGTCAGACTACTCTGATGTTGGTTTTGTTGGTTTCTTAAATGATAATTCGATAAAAATTGCTACCAACTTTTGAGCTAAATAAATCAAAGATGCAGGTCAATGTTTCAAACAGTTTCTGTTGGTTTTAAACTGTCTTTATTTAAATTTGGTATAGAACACAGTTTCATAATTAAATATGAACGCAATAGTAAAGAAAGAGACTCTGATTTCAGATGGCAGATTGTATAATGCATCCATAGAGCTGAAACGAATTAAACATCACGGATGCATGCAGAAATATAATATCATACTAAAAAAAAGAAGGAAAAACACAACAAAAAATTGACGCTGAAATTAGAAAAACACTCATGCTGAATAAAGGTTATAGAAATCTGGTGTGCCATTTAACATTACAATTTATCTGACAATCCCAAACATTATACCATTCATCCCCGTTCAGTGTTTCCAGAATTTAACTACAAAAATCTGGAAACCTCTTAATCATTTGAGTAATATTATTTTAGCCGGAAAGCATCTGGATGCTTTTCCTGATGTAGTTTGTTCGGTCACCATCATAATCTGGTAGTGGTGATTAAAAAAATTCCAAGGTTGTATGGAAAACTCATATAGGTAATATAACAAAGGGGTGCAGCAACTACTTGACCTTGTTTATATGCGACTTGAATCCCTTCCGAAAATGAAACGCCTCATCCAATCAGATACCACTAGTGCCCTTGTGCGCCAGCTTACTTGCTTGCTGAATTTTCAAGATAAGTATACAAAAGAAAATCAAAACGTTGTCATAGATACAAGGGATTTTTCTGTGCCAAAAAACTTCTTTGGTGGATCCGACATTTTAGGCTATAACATTGAAAAGAATAAAAAAATGCTTAAAGCTGAATCTTTACTAGCACTTTTGGGTTATTTTTAATTCATTTTTCCTTTCCACAATATTCCTTTCACCGCCTTATTCTCAATAACATGTTTTTATTAAAGACACATTTTTATTCCCTTTAGTTTCAAATTACACGATGTTTAACCTTAAAACTTTGGTTTTTTCTATTATGTATTTTAATTCACATGGTCTTTTTTTCTCATTTTAAGCTAGCTTTTTAGCTTATTGTTTGAGAACCAACCAAACAACCCATGAACCCTAAATGTCCAATTAAGTAGTTGACAATATCCTCAAGCTGGGAGAAAAATAGATCACCTTGCATAGACAGAATACCATAGCCACTGGGAGCTGTGACCAATTGAAACCCAATCACCAGGAAGCTGGGCTGCTGTTTGCTCTCCTCCGAGTGGAGCAAATTGTCCAAGATGTCGGTACCTGTAACAAAGAATCATCTCAATATTGCATTGGGGAATCTAGTCCGAATAAAAGTACACGCTACTGAAACTTGAACATAAATGTGGTGGTGACAACGGGATCATTGAGCTTCAGTATGAAATTGGTCAGATTCTACATTTTTGGAGAAATTTTTCACCAGGAATGATTTGGACAGGTTTTTTACCATAATTAATTTGATTTCCCAAAATTTATAGTACAACTAAACAAGGAGTCAAGGACTAAAGATAAATGCCATAAAATAAGACATCGCTCACCTGACATAATATTTGGTCAATTTCAGTAAAAAAAGAAACAATTGCATAATAAACTGATACATAAATAAATAAAATAACTTGACTCTTTTGTTTTTTATACGTATAAGTTATTATGTCATTGTACTTCTTTTCCTCCAATCAGCCAAACAGCATCGAAGTATGACAGTTATGTATGTCAGGTTTGTACTGTTTCAGCATTTTACCATGCCTTACCATTTTAATTAGATTAAAACTAATAGCAGAAGTTTTATATTATATTAAACAAAAAACTAGAAGAGGATAAGGCTCGTTCGAGAAATACCTGAAGGGGCGGAAGCGATGTCGACCTTCTTCCCTAAACCTAATAGGTCCCTCTGGGTTACGTTCACATTCTTCCATACGGTTAAAGCACTTAGCAAGGTAGTCACCTTCTTGAGCTGCAACCTGATCCGATAGATTGAAGAGTCTTAATAATAGGTTCAACAGTTGGAAACATATTATTAGCAGAAGACCATCTACTCAGTCAGTGTCATACTTGCGCAGTGGCTGGAAGAAGTTTCATTTGAGAGTCAACTTGAGAAAGAGCTGATTTAAATTCTTCGATGTTCAGTTCGATGGCTTCTTTGGAAACATCTCCTTTGGTAGCTTCTTTCAAAAGATCAGCAATGTCACTCATGCGCTTGCTTTTCAAATGAAGCTCCACCTGTGGGTACCTTTCGCAAATATCATGAATGACTTCTTTAAATTCTTTGACTGTGAGCGTTCCAGAATTATCCTTGTCCGCCTTTTTAAAAATTGCGGAGATATCTTCCTGCAAATCCATTTGTGATTAGAAAATTACCACAAAGTTAAACTTAAGGATATTATTTTTTCTACCAGATTTACTAATCCATACACTTTCACATGATTAATAATATATTATGATGGTACAGCCCACATGTGGCCATTCATCAGGTTAATTACAAGTTTGAAAAGCAACTAAGTTATTATGTTTGAGAGATTAAAGTACTATACCATGACTTTACGCTGGTTGATTGTTGCACAATCACCGAGAGCGTAAATATTATTGCATCCTTCCACACGTAGCCATTCGTCCGTTGCCAAAACACGTCTATTAGCCTGAGTTCATCCCAAACATGACAACGAGAAAATAAGCTGACAGAAAATAAATACAAAAATAAAATACTCGAAGCTCATAGTATGGAGTATTAACATACCTGACCAATTTGCTTCATGAAATCTTTTATCACAGGGCGCGTCCCAATGCCAGTTGACCAGACGATCATCCCATATGGTATATTAGCAACTTCCCCTCCTTTTGTTTTACTGGAAATGGCCTTGTCATCTACTTTGGTCACCATGGAACCTAATTTCACATCAATGCCATCTCTTTGAAACTTTTCTTCAGCAAAAGTTGTTATTCTTTTGTCAAACCTGCATAAATATCACCTCTATAAGAGTAAGAAATTTTTTATACGGAGACATAAAACACAATTAAGAACTTTGAAATTTTTCAGTCTTACATTCCCAAGATATGATCTGCTGCTTCTAGCAGTGTTATCTTTGCAAAGTCCTTTGCCTGAGGATAGAGTTTGAGCAGGTCCTCCTTGAAGAAATCGTGTAATTCGGCAGCAAATTCCACCCCTGTAGGGCCACCTCCGACAACCACGAAATGGAGAATTTTCTTTCTCTCTTCATCACTTAAATCTGGTAGGCTTGCCTTCTCAAAGTTGTCTATGACAGTTCTACGAATCTTTTGAGCATCTTCAACTTCCTATCAGTAGAAGTGCACATTCTATTGGTCAATTTAAATGAACACATATTGGCTCATATGCAAACAATATAATATATAGTAGTACTAGCACCAAATCCCTGCAAAATGTTGTGCAGCTTCATCTCCAATTTTATGTCTGGCTCCTTGGGGTTAGCATTTGCTATTACAAGGTGATAGCTTATAGATACAAAGGACGGCATGAATGTGCTAACAAAAGCTTATAAGACTTCGAAAATCTTACTTTTAGGAAATGACAGTTCTCCTCTACACCAGGAATGTTGAAAGTGTTAGACTGAGCTCCCATTGCAATAACAAGGTAGTCAAATTCGACCTCAAATTCCTTTTGCCCGTTTGAATCAATGCCTTGCTTGGATCTACAATACACTTTTTTGTTCTCTGCATCAATCTTAAAACACTCTGCTTCGCAGAAAGAAACACTAACGTTTTTCTGCATCAAAAAAATCCGATAAGGAGCAATGAGTCTTGTCTCAATAAACAATAACAAGCAAAAGTAACAAACTAAACGCCTATAAACTTACGTTGCATGCTCACAGATCATAAGTTCTAGAGATTACTCTAGTTGCATTTTGTCCACTCTTTTACTATATAACTTTGCAGTTTCATATGTGCTGCCCAGTACCAACTATTGATGATCATATACTTTAATAAGTTCTAACTGCTGACACTCACTATTCCATCTTTTTACAGCTATTGCTGCATTTGTTTAGATGAACTTTTTTATGTATGCAACAACAAGAATAGGGAGAGTTGCGGCAACAAGACAATGGGGTAAATTATCAACCGCGTAATAGGTTAGGAGTTAAAGAGAAAACAAGACAAGAGACACAATAAACCTGAAATACCCAAGTGTAACGGCAGAAAAACTTTAATTTCTTGGTAGTAGCCGTGTTGTTTCGGAGATATTTTAATGTGTTAACTATCTTACCTTCCGAGCAATGTTCCGCACAGGTTCAACCACACTGCGAGCTTCCACTGTGCCACATGTAACGCTTGGTAGCAAAGGGGTGAACGCAAAGTAGTTACGAGGTGATATCACCTGAACTTCATAAGATGGATGGCTTAAGTTCCTCAAGAAACTAGTTCCGGCCCAACCGGTTCCAAGCACCAAAACTTTCTTCTTCTTGGGTTCAGCTTCGGATGCAGTGATTGCATTTGCATTATAGGCACTGTTTGCCTCTGCATAAGCTATAATACCACCACCACTGCGACAGTACATAAAGGGCTTGTATCAACATATATAATTTAATTACACATAATAGCATAAACAATAATAAATTTGAACTTAAAGGTAGTTCGAAGTACATGTTTGATATTTAAAATCAATCAGCGGCCGAGAGATGTTTAGCTAAACTTCCTTGGCAACATTGACTACAATTTTAAACCTTCCCTCGGTCGTAGCATATGAACATTAATATTTTCAAAAGCATAATAACATTTTATTAGAGATCTGTAATTATTGTCCCTTCATCACTTAGATTTTCAATCAATCCATGTTTTTCCAACGCACTGCTTTGGGAATCCAGGCATACAAAGAGAGATCAAATAAAATATAAAGTAGCAATGCATCCACATTGATCATTGCTAATAGAACAACAACAACAAAATTGAGCAGCAATCATCAATAACAAAGAATAACAAACAAAACCGAGGTGTATAAAAGCACATACTACATATGGAAATAGAACAAACTCGCTGGCAATATCCATGGAACTTTTTATGCAGATTTCCAATAATCCATGCATTCCAAGAGAGATTACATAATGTGCGAGTAAAATCATGCATATCCAACGAATAGAACATGAACAAACAAAATTAATAAAAAAAAATCAGCCTGAGAAATGACTAGCCTATCGCCGATCTCCCTTACAAAACTAACATTCGTTGCGTACAATGCAGAATTATGTAAGGAAACAGATACACTTGCATGACCCATCCATGGATTCTTAAAGGTAGATCTTCAAGAATCCAGCCATACAAACACAGAAGAAACAAACAACAGAGCTACAAATATTTCCAACCATTGGAACACGAACAACCAAATTTACTCCTCGACTATAATCACAAGTACTAAACAAAACATAAATATACAGAAAGCAAGCGTATACATAAATCAAAACCAAACAAAGTCAATCCGACGATAAGATTAAACTCCGATCACCAAGCGAATATGATCTACATCCAACAAAGCAAGATCTGGAAGCTGAGACCAGTGTACCTGACTGTGGTGAGCACAATAAGCTTAGAGAGAGATGGATAGTCGTTGAAAGCTCGAGAAAGCCTATCGTAAAATCCAAAACTCCTCATTTCTCGATTCTCTTCACAATCAGCTCTTGGGATCTGTTTACAGTCAACAACAATCAGAGAATCGTAGTTACCATGAGAGAATCAAAGCAGAAATTTTGAGGGAGAATCCAACGTACTGAATGGCGGACTTTCTAGAGAGAGAAAGAGTCCAAAGAGGTTGGACTGAAAAACGAAGACGAAGAGAAAAAGAGAAGCGAGATTCGCGTGTCGTTGTCACGACTCACGGTGGTTGCAGCTTTCTGGCGTGCTACTTGGTAAGCAAGTTTGACACGACACGTGTAAATCGGTTATTTTATTAATTTTATTCTTTCTGACTCAAGTCTAAACGCGATGGTCCTGTCCTGGTGGTCCGGTGGACTTAGTTCTTTTATTTGTTGGATCCTCTATAATAAATATTTATTTTAAGTATTTTCGTGGCCAAAAATTATTATTCGTTTTTTGTGTTTTGTGTTTCAATCAAATTAATTTTGGCCAAAGCTATTTTCTCTATGTTATTTTTTATTTCCTCCATCTTTTAAATTTTAAAAAACATTAGTGACTTACGTTTACCAAATTACCTTTATTTTTATTTCAAATTTATCACTAGATGTCATTTATCTAATAGATAGTCTTATATGAAAAAACACAACATTAACCTAACTTTAATCCAAGATATATGATTCTACCTCTAAAATTAACCCTAAAACAAATAACTTCAATTTTATTGAAGATTAATCATGGAAAATGAAGAAACCCAAACAAAGCCGGAGAACAGCACTCAATCGACAAGCAAGATAATTTAAACTTGTTTTTACGTTTTACAACTTCGTAGCTTGAAAATACCTATTTCGAAACTTATTTTTTTCAGCTAAACCCGATTTTTACAATTCTGAAAGAAAAATAACTATTTCTGAGCCGGGCATTAGGAATCAGGTGTAATTTTTTTTAAAAAAAATGTGCATCTGATTCCGAGAAGGCCACTCGGAATCAGTTGTCTCAAGTTTGAACCAAGTTGCAACTGATTCCGAGTGGGCCACTCGGAATCAGTTGCAAGTTTTCAAAAAAATGTGCAACTAATTCCGAGAGGGCCACTCGGAATCAGTTGCAAGTTTTCAAAAAAAATGTGCAACTGATTCCGAGAGGGCCACTCGGAATCAGTTGCAAACTTATGGTCCCGTTAAAAACATCATCTGATAAACAAAAAACATCATCCGAATAACAAAAAACATCATCCGAATAACAAAAAACATAATTCGATTAAAAAAACATCATCCGATAAACAAACAACAACATCCGATAACATCTCGGAAAAAATTACAGCATCAAGTTTTCTGAAATTTTTTGTATGCATCGAGCATGTGATTCCGAGATGCCCACTCAGAATCACATGCTCGATGCATTTAAAAAATTGCAGAAAACTTTTCCAAACCAAACCCTAATCGAAAATGAAAAAGCAAAGAAAAATGAAGAAATCATACCTTTTCCAAGCCTTCTATCTTCTCTCTTCGAATGGTTTTGTGAAGAATGTGTTTTCTTCACCAAGCTTCTCTCTCTTTTGTGAAGAATGGATTTTCTTCGAATGGTTTTGTGAAGAATGCGTTTTGTAAGGTACTAGTTTTGTTGTTTTGTGAAGAATGAGTTTAGTTGTAGTGAATGGGTAATGGTATGTTAGGGTAATAATTTTTTAAGAAAAAATGAGTATAAGGGCAAATGTGTATTTTCATTTATGGAGGAAATAACAACATGGGATTTTTTTCAAATTATGGGGGAAATAATAATTTTGATGGAAGAAATAGCTTTGGCCATTAATTTTTTATGTTTAATTTTTTACTTTTATTAGTTTTTTATATTTTAAAAATTTGTATTATTAGCCTATTTTGCACATATGAATAGTAAGAAGCTAAACACGGGTAGCCCACGTGTTAATATTTTGTTTTATTGGGGTTCTTAAGAAATTTAAAAGGGCTAGGCTAAAAAAACACATTTTGATAGATTTTAAATAGCTGGATCTTATACTCATTTGATATATCTCTCACCTAATTTTGGACAAATTTCCCTATTTCAGAAAACCTAGGTATAAAAAGGTTTGATAAATCTCTCATCGTTTTTTTCTTTTCTTTCTCTCTCTAGAAAGCTCTCAAACACTCAAATCGACCCATTTCAAAAGCTCAATTTTTCAACAATCTAAAGTCAAAAAAACATAAAGGTAAGTAATACAAACCTCATGCTATAATATTTTTTTAGATTTCGTTGGGTATAAACTGCTGAAATTAGGTTTTTAGGTTTTTAAGTTTCGATTTCAAAAATTCAATTTTTGCATGATTTTATGTGTTGTTTTGTTAGATTAGTGTTGTATTGTTGTTAGTTTTGCTATGATCTATGTTTATGTGTTTGATTTTTAGTGAAATGAAGCTGCTTTGGTGGGTTTCTAAAAAGGGGTATAGTTGTTGTTGGTAGCACGATCGTGCTACCATTTTGGATCTGGTCGCACGATCATGCGACCAAGGAGGTATCTCGTCGCATGAGACGGGTTGTGCTTTGTTGTCTCATGCGACAGACAACTTAAGGTGTCTCATGCGACTAGATGCCTTTTTCAGAATACTTTTTTTGTCTTGTCTCACTAATACATATTTCTTTATGTTGTTTTTACAAGATGGGGTAGACCAAGGAGACAGTCAAAAATTCGTTTAAGAAAGCGAGGGAACGCGAACGTTTGGCGCGTGAGGCGGCAGAGGCTAGAGTTTCGCCCGAGCCCGAGCATGTAGAGGCATGTCCCAGTGAGGGACATGCTTCTGGTACGCGTACGAGACGACGTCTCCGTCGTCATTGAAATGACGATTACATTCCAACTGCTGCCGGTAGCACAGGGGCAGGTTCTTCTTCGCATCCACCTGACCTTTCTTACGTTGACGATGCAGATGCACCAGAGGATATGGAGGGGGTGGAGCAGGGGGGGGGGGGACCTGAGGCCTCACATTCACAGTACAAGGACGATGCACCTCATGCATCCGAGGTGGCACCCTACGCATCCCACGCACCCGAGGGTGAGGATCACGAGTTTTTATCGGTGATGTCGCATGTCCCGGCTCTCTTTCCCTATTACACCCACCACGAGGCGTTCAACGTCTATCACAGAGATGTAAGTATTATACTTTTATATTAACTTTTTTTTTTATCATTTTCTTACGTGTTTGATACATATGTTTATAATTATTGTTTTATCACTTTCTTACGTGTTTGATACATATTACAGGTTAGGGTTACCTTGCGATGCTTCGCTATGTACGACAGTCTCCGCAGATGGGACTTGACAAAGCAGACCATGGTACGGGCAAGGGTGATGGAGACTATTTTTGGCCCGCTCGTCGATGCACTCTCCCGCTGGCATACCAACCTCCATTTGGTCGATGCATTCTTAGAGCGATGGCATGAGGAGACTTCTTCATTCCATTTCTCGTTCGGGGAGATGACCGTGACCTTGGACGATGTCTTCATCATCACTGGATTACCGGTTGTAGGTAGGTCTTTTGATGCTTTACCTTTTGACTCGGAGGTTGAGCTGATTAGTACTTATGCTGACATGCTAGGTGTACGACCAGCTGAATTGAGTAAAAGTCTTAGGAATGCTAGTAGTGTGAACCTTGGGTGGCTGTGCACTACATTTACGGGTGCTAGGTATAGTGATAGTAGGATCACAGCTGATAGGGTAGATCATGCCACCAGTGCCTACATACTGTATTTGTTAGGTACCACCATCTGTGCCAACAAAACCGGCAACAACATTCCCTTAGATTACCTCCAGTTCGCGAACCAATACCAGGGTATGCATAGGTTCAACTGGGGTCAGTTGGTTTTAGCAAAGTTATACCACTCCCTTAGTCAGGCATCTCGGCATGGTACGGGAGGCATTTGCGTGTTTATAGGGATGCTCGAGTCGTGGATATTTGCCCACTTTGTTCAGCTACGGGCTCCACTGTTTTGAGATTATGACATATCTATGCCCCATATGTGCCGACATGCGCCACAGAAGATTGGTGTTTCTCCTGATGTGCGCAGGCAGATGAGACATGCACTTTCGACGTGCACGGAGGCAGAAGTAAATCATATTTGTTCATTTTAATTCTAAGTATTTTTATTAATATAAATGGCTGAGTTGTTTATTTTTTTATTTACAGGTCATGTTCCTTCCCTTCATACACTTACGGGACCATTATCCGTTCCAGACGATTACTTGGGTTGAGTTGACGCTTAAGGCGTTTGACGTGGTTGTGCCGTACTACCGTTGTACCATGGTAGTGGAGAGAGTGCTGACCCAATGTACTACATTTGGGTGAAGAGGAGGCTGTGGTACATCGTTAGTAGCTCTGCAGCAGCTAGAGGTCCTCGGTTGGAGCCGCAGGGTGCTGCTGACTTTGCAGGATACGAGCAGATTGCTCGGTATGCTCCATCGATACCGACTCTCGAGTACGAGGATCTTGTAGAGACCGCCCTTCACATGTGCAGGATCGCTGAGAGGTATAGACGTCACTGATTATTACTCACAGCATACTTTTGTCAGACTTTTCGACGTTAGCACTATATTTTGTAACCGGTTTATTTTATGACTGCTTTTATTTATTGTATTTTAATTTATTGAGAATTTATCCATTTTATGGGTTCGATTCCAACTTAATTTTATCCGTTTAAAATTTTAGAATGGAATTACATAGTAAACCGAAAAGACTTAAATCTACTTTCTATTAATCAATTTTATGGGTTCGATTCCACTGAGTTCAATAGTAATCTGAAAAGACTCAAATCTACTTTTATATATCACTTAGCCCTAACCCCCACCTCCCACAAATCAAATTAAAAATACATTATCATATTAACAGATAAACATCCAAAAAGAGATAAAAAGAAAGCACTGGTTTTGTAGTTCGAACATAAGAAACATAAGAATGGCAGTTTTGTCTTCTTCAAGAAGATTCTTTGCTCCCACTATATTATCTCTCTATTTTTCTTATCACGTTTGATTGTTCCTACTCTCCAGAACATTCCTGTTGTGTTATTTAATAAGAAGGCAAGTTCTTCGACAGTTGAATGCTCAAGCTGTGTAGTAAGAGTTATAGCTTCTACGATTGAAAAACATTATATGGTAAGTTTTGCCTTTACTTTTTATATTATTTCTTTTGATAGTATATCATTTTATTATTACTCGCAGCATACCTTTAGTACGAAATATAAGGTCAACATAAACTCAAACACAAATTCAAACACACACTCAAACACAAATTCAAACTTACACTCAAACTAAAACTGAAACACACACTCATACTTAAACTTAAACACACACTCATACTTAAACTAAAACACACACTCATACTTAAAATGAAACACACACTCATATTAAAACTGAAGCACACACTCATACTTATCTATTACGCCAGTTCCATTTCATCAACTTCCTTTCTTCTTTCGCATCCTTGTAGTCACTGATTTCCTGTAGCCGGATGTCAATAATGTCAGAGCGAACCACATCCAGCTGGTCGTCTGTTATAGAATCCGTGACTTGACAGTTAAACCGGTTACACGCAACACGACGTTCCAATTCGGTGAGGCCAGAAACTGGATGTTGACGAAATGTGACAAGGACTGACCACCTAGCTCTCACTTTATCAACACGCCTTGAAATTCTAGGCGGCTGAACACCATCCCTTCCGTACAGGAAGTACATCTGGCATACCAATGCATCGCAGTACCTTTTACCCCCCTCTAGAATGTTTATGTTACCAGCTTCAACTGATGCCCTCATCAAATATTGATCTTCCAACTCAGTCCATAGACATATTTTTCTGCTTAATTTATCAACTAATTTACACTTTAATATGAATAAGGCTTCTATTTATAGACAGTTTCGTTGCAGATAACGTAATCGGAAACTACGAATGAAAACGTGACACGTGTAAAGTAAGAAACCAAAAACTCCCGCTCATTCTCAAAAATAAAAAACTCCCGCTCATTCTCAAAAATAAAAAACTCCCACTCATTCTCAAAAATAAAAAAACTCTCGTTCGTTCTCAAAAATCAAAAACTCCTGCTCATTCTCAAAAATAAAAAATTCCCGCTCGTTCTCAAAAACCAAAATTCACGCTCGTTCTGGAAACTCAAAAGCTCCCTCCAAACTTTACTTCCCTATATAAAGGGACTCCAAAACCTTTTACACTCATAAACACTATTCAAACATAAACAGTTTAACAAATGGATACTCCTCATGAAGACTATCATTTGCTTGAGGCGGTGAAGATTGCCCTCCGAGAGATATGGAAAGATACTAGCGATGCGTTTTTTGATCGAGTGCTTTGTAAGATGTACTACTGCTACGGTCGTTTACAAACTGGAGGTCTCCTCGTGCGCAACCGTGAAAAAATCAAGCAGATGTATATTTTTTGTAAACCGCTCCAGCGTTTGTTGTTTTTGCCATATAAAATTAAGCAAGAAGCTGACGCCGTCTGGAACATGATGTTGGTAGACTACATCACTAGGGATATGGTGGTGTATCTTCAAGATAGGATTACGAAAAAGGAGGAGGGGGTTGATTCTGACGACAATTTGGGGTATGACTTCGACGATTGAGCATTTTGGCTGTTGGCATGTCGTTGTTTAATTATTTTCTTATGTTTGTTTAAGTTAAGATGTTAACTTGTTGTTTTCGTCTTTATGTATTTCCTTCAAGTGTACTGTCCAACTTTAAATTTAAAATTTCCCCTTTTTAATGCTATCTTACTCCAACAATAGTATAAACCGCGTTGTTTAGGCCATAATATATTAGGCTTTGCGTCGCACGAGACAGGGGCCAAAGGCAGTCGCATTTTGGGCGTGCGATATAAGCCCTCTGTCTCAAAAATAGGGCCAACATTTTTGCCTACCGTCGCATGCGACTGGGGCAAAAAGAGGTCGCATTCTGGGAGTGCGATATAAGCCCTCTGTCTCAAAAATAGGGCCAACATTTTAGCCTAGCGTCGCATTCTGGACGTGCGATATAAGCTCTCTGTCTTAAAAATAAGGCCAACATTTTAGTGCATATGACTGGGGTAAAAGGAGGTCGCATTCTGGGCGTGCGATATAATCCCTCTGTCTAAAAATTAGGGCAACATTTCAGCCTAGCGTCGCATGCGACTGGGGAAAAAGGAGGTCGCGTGCGACGGGTGTTATATGTTATCTTTTTAACTTGTTTAAATGAAAAAACTCATAGGAAAGGCTTCTATTTAAACCAAAAAACAACATCATAAAAAATTACATTAACTATAATACATCAAACGGTTGTAGGGATTTTCCTACTATATTACATCAAAATTACATCAACTATATTACATAAAACGTTAGGAAAAATAACTTTAAATGTTGTACAAAATCATTTCAAACGTCGTCTCTAGTCAAATCTGTTACATGTGGTTTTTCGTTCAAGTTGATTTTCCTAGCGGGCATTATTTGTGCAAATTTTTTGAACCGACTGTAGTAGGGATGCGCCCATTGATTCGTCTCTTCGGTTGCGTATGCGGCCCAACAAGGGTATAATGGAGGCAACGGTCCATCGGGTGGAGTAGTAATCTACAAGAAAAAAGAATAAATGAATGCATTAGTAATGATAGCGTAAGAAATTTGGATTGGAAACGAAATATACTTACATTAACAAAGTGACATCCATGTACGAAAGCTATCCCAACTTATATGATTGTTGAATTGTTGACGGGTGGCCTTCAACGGATTGGTAGATACGGTAACGAGGTTGCTTGCGATACATGGTATACCATGCATTGATACCTTGTCGCGATGACTAGTCCAATGTCCGGAAATGTCATCCAATAGTGGCTACTAAGGTTGGGCTTGAAGTAATCTAACCTGTGTACCAAATCGTCAAACACCTTCGGCGAACCATATACATCAAACCAACATGCACGGTTGTCCCGCAACTCCTTCAACAACTCATGTCTAACATCCTCACATCTATCTTCATTGTTGTATATTGAATGCACTACGGAACGATATCCGCATTGTCCATCCGGAAGAACGTTAACTAACTTTAAAATGTAAGTGTGTAGAAAGGCCGGGATGCAATCCGGATATAATGTTAACTTCCCATCCTTAACAATTTACTTAGGCCTTCCAACTTTCGTTTTTGCTAATGGAGGTTTGGGTGGTACGATGGGAACCATGTTGGATGCGGTCTTGCTCCCTAACGGGGTTTACGGGTGTACTACCTACCGAGTTAGCCGGAGTACTAACACTAGCGGTTTGTTCAATGGGATATTCTCACGAACTAGGGTTTCGTTTAGTCGATTTATCAACGCCTCCCTTTGGTCTACCCTTAGCTCTAACCTCTTCTTTAGGATCTTGAATATGACTTATCTCGGGCCTCAATATTTGCATTACCCTATTGATAATGTGGTCTTGTTGGTCGGGTCGGAAACTACGAATGAAGTTGTCAATTAAGGAAAGTTTTTTTTGCAATTCCTCTCCACGAGAGCTAGGATCCCTATGCACAATATTTAATCTTTTCCAAAAGATATCCACGTCTTCTAAAGGGATGCACCTACCATCTCTAGCTATAAACGCAATTTCACATGCACAAGGTAAACCATGTGTTTTCATAAGGAAACAACCTTAACATGCTACCCGATCTACTCCTATATTTCTAGCACGTACAATAGCAACCATCAATATCTTTATCCCCGCATGTGACACATGACTTTTAAGATTTTGGGTCAAAACACCATCAAAACCGGGAATTGTTCTAAACTTACTTCGCTCGAATGATTCGACGATACCCGCATGCTGCTTCGTTAATAAGTTGTGAACTTTTTCCCAAAATAGCTAAAAGTTGCATTAATTCGTCCCAAGATATTTTTTTTATGGACGAGTGAGCACCCTCCGCCCTACATAGTACAAGTAATAAATTATGAACTTTTTTGAAATTAGATAATATAGCTAAACGAAAAATAGGATAAACGGACTAACCTATTTGTAATTGTGTGGCCATAATGCTTAATCTTGTTCGTTCGGTACGCAAGGAACTTGTCACCATATTTCGATATCCACGAGTCCATAACGTACGCAAAACACTCCGGTTTAGATACAAACATCTCCTTCAGTGTATCTCGATTCTTTTGGTAACTCTCAACCTTGTTCGCCCCCGCAACGTAGCCGTAAAAGTCAACAAATTGTTTCGCTACCGCATCATCGTGCAATATCTTCTGGACCGCCCTAAGAATGTTCTTACTAATGTGCCACGTGCATAACAAGTGGTGCGTGTCCATTATCGATCGCTCGCATGAGAGCTAACTCTTGATCGGTAACAATAACTGATGGAAATACGCACACGCTATCCATCATCAAACCACGAAATTTTCGTTTGTCCCCCGTGCTGAACATCCCGATGTTTTTGGCGGCAATTGTGGATTGCACGTATGTTCGAAATGTTCTCGGGATATTGGTACTTCAAACCACTATATATCTCCATAGGGCGCGAACCGAGGTGAGAAGAACTACGAACTAGTTCCTCTTCATCCCGTTTTAGCTTACAAGCGCGGGAATGGCCGTTTAGGCGAACGTAAGGTTCATGATTATGAGTACCGTTTATCACCTCCAAACGCAATTTCATGGCTAGTACATTGATCAGATGACCTTTTAGCGCAAACAGACAATTACATTTCTTCGTCGATGTCTTCCGCTTTCTTAAAGTTTCCGGTTTTGCTTTTGATACGAATACACCGTATCGCTCGCAAACGTACTCTAACCTAGGAGTCCTTCCCCATTTCCCTCTATCGTAGAGCTTTGTAATTGTGACAAACTTGATCTTCTTCGATTCAATGTCCACAAAAGCATCCAATTTGTCTTTAGTAAATAACCTATCCGTATTGAATATTCTACTATAGTCGGCATCCATAAATGGAGGCTGGGCAACTATAAGTTTATATAACAGTTCGGTCGCACGAGACTTGTCTTCAGTGCCGTCGCACGAGATATGTCTTCAGTGCTATCGCATGAGACACGCTTTTATCTTCGTCTCATGCGACGACTACGGTTACCAAGTCGCACGATCGTGCGATGACGAAGTTGTTCATCGCACGAACTCCGTGCGACATGACCAAAAACCGAAAACAGGGTTTAGCTTCTTACCTTCATGCGGTAAGCTTCCTCCTTGTCTAGTAAGTCTTCCAGAGAAACTCCCATCTCATCATTGTCCATAGATACTCTGATTCAAGATTTTTTGAAGTGGATTTGATGGGATTGGGTAAAAAAAGCTAACTTTTTCGGTTTAATGGGTTTAGAGTAGTAGATGTTCGTACAAAGCTTGTAGATTTAGGGTAATAACGGATAGATTTCAGAGTTTTGGCTGATTTTGAAAGTAAATGGCATGAATGTAAAAATCTAGAGGGAGAAAGGGAAATTTTAGAATTTCAACTTTCAGTTTGAAAAAAGAAGGGGGCGGAGTGAGAGATTTATCAAAATGTGTATTTTTTCTAGCATGGCCCAATCTAAAACTATATAGTCTTCTTTTTAAAATTTTAATTTCATAACCATATTTTTTAGATTTTTGAGAGACCAATAGCGAGACAAAATATTGATTATTGGAATGCCACGTTTCAGGTTTTCAATATCTATGTGTGCGAGAGATTAATAATGCAAAATTTTAAAATATAGAAAATTATAGTAAACAAAAATAAGGGTCATGCTAGAAATATGACACATTTTGATGGATCTTACACCGTTGGATCCTATACCCGATTGATATATCTCTCACCAGATTTTGGACAAATTTGCTCCTCCCAGAAAATCTAAGTATAAAGCAATTTATAAATCTCTCACCATTTTCCCCTATTTTCCTCTCTATCTCTCACCAAACCTCTCAATCACCCAATTTTCACCGAAAATCAAACCTTCTTATTTGAAGAATCTGAACACATACCAACGTCGAGGTAAGCCATACAAGCCTCATACTCTATTTTTTTTATTTGTTGTGTTATAGTGGTAGAAAAATAGGTTTTTAGTTTCTGCTTTTAAAGTATAATTTTGGAATGATTTTAGGGTTTGTTTTCATAAATTAGTGTTGTATTTTTGTTTGTCATATGCGAATCTGTCGATTTGGCTTTGATTTTGTTGGAAATAAAGCTATTTGGATAAATCTATGGTTTGGTTGTTTGTAGGTGTTCGTCGCGTGCTACCAGATTTGTGTTCGTCGTACGGGACGAGCGGACCCGAAGGGGTTCTGGCGTATGTGACGCGAACATAAACTTGGTTGCATGCGACATACATGTCTTAGCCATCGCATGTGACTGATTGTTTTGTTTATGTAACTCATGCAACAACAATAATACATGATTTGGAGTAAATTGGTTTATGTTTTTACGATGGTTCATAAAAATGACAACGAAAAATATTTTTTACCGCCGAACACCTACTCATACACCAGAGCCATCAATGGTTGCCCTTTTGACCCTTGCCGAAAAATAAGGAACCCCGGGTAGCCGCAAAAAACGACGCATGCATCGTGGTGGTGAGGATGATGATACCAGCCATGGCGTTGGTTGGGATGCTGCAGGCAGTAGTGGTGTTGCTACGTCTTCACATAACGCATCTAAGGTCGTCGATACAGAGTTCTTGTCAATGATTCCAAACGTCCCCACTCTTTATCATGCTTACGCCCTACATGAGACGTCTAGTGTCTATCATGGTGATTTAAGTTTTAATACTCAATAAATTTATTATATAATTGGTTCTTAATTTTGCTAGACAAATTATTCATTTACGTCTTTGATACATATTTTACAGGATATAGTTTCATTGTGATGCTTCGTGATGTATGATAGTCTTCACAAATGGGTTTCAGGAAACAGACTAGAGTACGGGAGAAAGTTATGGTAACTATTTTTGGACCTCTCGTCGACGCAGTCTCCGGTTGGCATACCAACCTACACCTGATAGAGGCATTCCTCGAAAGGTAGCATGAGGAGACGTCCTCATTTTATTTCTCCTTCGGTGAGATGACTGTGATATTAGATGACATTCACGTCATCACGGGACTACCGGTAACAGGTATGCCTCTCGATGTTTTCTCTTTTGATGATGAGACGGAGAGGAACCAGACTTATGCTGCCATACTTGGTGTACGTTAATCAGACTTGGTTAAAAGTCTTAGAAATGCTAGTAGTATGACCTTGAGTTGGTTGCGTATCATATTCACAAGTGATAAATACAGTGATGCTAAGATCACATATGTTCGGGTTGATTACGCCACTCGTGCGTATATACTATTTTCTTTGGAAACCACTATTTGCGCCAACAAAACCAGCAATAGTATTTCTTTATATTACCTCCAGCTTGTCAACCAATACTAGATTATGGATCGGTACAACTGGGGTCTGTTCGTATTGGCTCAGTTGGATAAAACTTTTAGCCAAGGTTTTTTGTACAGTACGAGCGGTATTGGTGGGTTTATAGGGCTATCAGAGGCATGGATCTTCGATCATTTTTAATAGCTCTGTGCTTTATTGTATAGTTATTATGAACTTTTGATGCCACATATCTATTGGTACGTTCCACAAAAGATTGGTATTTGCCGGTTGTACGGAAGGAATTGAGGCACGCACTCTCGATGTGCACCATGATAGATGTAAGTATTAATTTTTAAACGTTATGTTTCTTACTTTTATACTTGTCATGTTTGTTAACTTATTTCATTTTAGGTAATTTTCCTTCCGTATGCGTATCTAAAGGCGTTTGACATTGTTGTTCATTATTACCCTGATCGTGTCACTCGTCAGATGGGTCACATTCAGCGGATGTCGCTGAAGATATGTCCTCCTGCTACTAAAAAAACAGGGAAGAAGATCGTTCAGAGGTACGGTTGGGATGCTTTGCATTGGCAAAATTGGCATCATCATCTTTTCATACTCTATGTGCGGAATATGATGGCAGGGAGGATAGTGCTGGCGCGATGTACCCTGTTTGGGTGAAAAAGAACATGCGTTATGTAGTGACTAACCTTGCTTCGGTTCGTGATGATGAAGGTACTCAGGTGCACCCTCAGCGTGGTGTTGATTACAAGGGATACAATATGTTCGCTGAGTTTGTACCATGACTACCCACGTTGCTGTACGAGAAGTTGTTAGAGGCTGCGAACGAGATCGGCAGGATTACCGAGATATAGACGTCGCTGATTTGTATTCTATGACTAGTATGTTATTACGTATTTAGACTATGTCACCATGTTTGTTATTGTGTTTTAGACTATGTCACTTGTATGATATTTTATGAGTAATGTATGGTTTTATTTAAAACAACTACTATAAAACAATTACATTGTTAGTAAGCAAAGTAGTATAAAACAAGTAGTATACAACAAGTAGTATAATAGCAAGTCGTATACAACAATCTCCTTGCATGAGATATTTTAATTTGCGGTCACATGTGACACATACCCCTCTGTCTCAAAACATGGGCCAAAAAATTGTGAAGCCGTCGCATGCGACTGTTCGCAAAGATCATTTGCGACACATATCCCTCTGTCTGGAAATCTAAGCCAAATAATTGTGAAGACGTCAGATGCGACCACGCGTTCTATGGTCGCATGCGAATCGGTCGCGATCGACACGCGACACACAACCCTCTATCCAAAACATAAGCCAAAATATTGTGAAGCCTTCGCATGCAACCGTGACCAACCATATAGCATGCGACCATTTCTACTATTCAATAATAGTCAAATGACATACAAACAACCAAGCATAGTAAAATGGTTCAATAAAACTTAAGAGCAACAAAATATAATAAGACTAGAACTTAGTAGTCGAAGTTGTATCCCGTGTTGTCTTCAACAGGTGATGAGTTCGCAAAAGTATTCTCTTTTTGCTCAATCCTATCCTCGAGATATGTTACTATATCATTCATAATGAAATCATAAACTTTCATCTTTTACGCTTCTTCAACTTCTTGCTTAATTTTATATGGCATGTATAACATACGCTAGATTGGTTTAGATTTAACCAGATTGTACCTATTTTTGACTTCATCACGACTACGTGGTCGAGGATTTAGTACTCCAAACCGTTTGTAATTAGAAAAAAATCTACACAATACTAGGTCAAAAAATGCATCATCCGTATCGTCGGACATTTTCAACATGACAAACTTTACCGCGTCAAGCATATGGTAGTCTTCGTCAACCGTAAACTCCATACTGTCTCAACATTTTTTTCCAAAGAACGTTTAGTAGATGAAGTATAATATCATATCCTGGCTCCTTTATATAAAAGAATAGATAATGTTTTTTGGCGGGAACATTTGGCAAGTAATTTTGGCGACAAACAATGGTAAATGAACCAAATGTTGGAGGGAACAAAAAAACGATAGCATAGGATAATAACTAATATTACATCAAGTTGCCCAATAATAACCTATCCATAAGTTAAATGGGATACCAAAAAATAATAATATAAAAACGTTCACGATTACATCAATTATTGTGTTTAGTCAAATCATTTACATGTGGTGTGTCGTTCAAGTTCAGTTTCCTAACTGGCATAAGTTGTGTAATTTGTTGAACCTACGGTAGTACGGATGCGCCCATTGACTCGCTTCTTCGGTGGCGTAGGCACCCCACGATGGGTATAATGCGGCAATGGTCCATCAAGTGGAGTAGTGATCTGCAGAAAAAAACATGAAACTAGTGATTTAGGTATGGAATAAGTAAGAAAGGTTAATAAATATTAAAATGATGATATACTTACATTAACAAAGTGGCATCCATGTACGAAATCAATTCCAACTTCTATAATTGTTGAAGCGTTCACAGGTGGGCGTCCACAAATTGGTAGATACGATACGATAATGACACTGTTTGCGAGACATGGTATACCATGCACTGATACCTTGTCGCAATAACTAGTCCTATGTCTGGAAATATCATTCAGTAATGGATAGTAGGGTTGGGCTTGAAGTAATCCAACCTACGTACCATATCATCAAACACAACGGTAGAACCATAAACCTCCAACCAAGATGCACGGTTTTCGATCAACTCCGTCAACAACTCGTGTCTAACGTATTCTCATTTCTTATCATTATTGTATATTGAATGCGTTACCAACCAACATCCGCATTGTTCGTCCGTAAGAACATCAACCAACTTAATGATATAGGTGTGTAGAAAACCCGGGATGCAACCCAGATATATAATTAACTTCCCATCCTTAAAAGTTTTTCTTGGCCGACCAACTTTCTTTTTGAAAAGCGGTGGTTTGAGTGCTACAACCGAAACCACTTTTGATGCGGTCGTGCTCTCTAACGTGTTAATTAGTGTACTGCCTATCGATTTTACTGGAGTGTTAACACTAGCGGTTTGTTCAATGAGATATTCCCACACACTAGGGTTTCGTTTGGTCGATTTATCAACGCCTTAATTTGGCCTACCTTTAGCTCTTATCGCTTCTTTAGGGTCTTGACTATTACTAGTTTGGGCTTCAAGATTTGTATATCCCTATTGATAATATGATCTTGTTAATCGTGACCAAAACTAAGAATGAAGCTATCTATTATGGATAAAACAAATTCAATTCATCTTCACGTGAAGTGGAATCTCTATGAATAATATCTAATTTTTTCCCAAATATATATACATCTACTAGAGGAATGCATCTACCCTCTCTAGCTATTGACACAATTTCACATGCGCATGGTAACCCATGTGTTTTCCTAAGGACGCATCCTCGACATGCTACCCGATCTACTCCTATATTCCTAGAACGTACATTAGCATGCAGCAAGAGGGTTAGTCCTTATAGGATATATGACCTTTAAGTACCGGGTAGAGTACGAAACTTACTTCGCTCAAACAATTTGAGGATCCCACATGTTGCTTCGTTAGGATGTTGTGAACTTTTTCTAAAAAAAGTTCAAAATTGCATTGATTCGTCCGTAGGAATTTTCTTAGGGTAGAGTGAACACTCTCACACATACATAACATATTACAAGTACATAATTAGAACTTATTTGTAAAGAGATATAATAAGAAAACAAAAAGTTGAATTAAAGCAGATACCTATTTGTTGTTGTTTACATGTAATGTTTGATATTGTTCGTTCGATATTGAAGATACTTGTCACCATATTTCATTATCCATACGTCCATGACGTAATCATAACACTTGGGGTGAGAGGCGAACATATCCTTCAATATAGCTAGATTCTTTTTGTAACTTTCAACCGTGTTCGCTCCGGCTACGTAGCCATAAAACTCAAAAAATTGTCTCGCAATCACATCATCTTGAAATATCTTACGAACCGTCCCTAAAATGTTCTTACCAATATGCCACGTACATACCAAGTGGTGTGTGCCAGAAATATTCTCTCGATAGATCGCATGAGAGCTAACTCTCGATCGGTAACAATAACGCTCATCAAAGCACGATGAGTACCTAAAGCCCATGTATAATATGGTATCTTCTCCCCGCTCATAAAAACATACGCAACGGTAAATGTAATGGAAGTAGACGTTCAACCAAAAATATATAATAACAAAATCTTGTACCTAGTCTTCTTGTAGGTGCAATCCATGAATAACACGTTAAGGAATGTACATAATAAGTTTATGCTCGTAGGATGTGCGAAAAAAATCAGTGATCACTTTTTGATCGTCTTTTAAACGCTCTCACGTCGAATATCCATGCTTCTTCAATTTCGTCAACAAATATTACATTTGGGTTTGTCCCCCCATGCTAAACATCTCGATGTTTGTTTTATGGAAATTGTAGATTACACCCATGTTTGAAATATTCTCCAGATATGGATACTTCAAACCGCTATATATCTCCCTAGGACGCGAGCCATGGTGAGACAAACTACGAACTAGTTCATTTTCATCCTATTTTAGCCTACAAGTGCCCGAATGGCCGTCTTAACGGACGAAGGGATCATGATTATGTGTACCATCTACAAGTGCCCGAATGGCCGTCCATGGCATGGCTAGTATGTCAATGGGATGACCTTTTAACGCAAACGGACAATTGCATTTCTTCGTCGTACCACTTTCGTAAAGTATCCGGTTTCACTTTTGATTTAAAAATACCGTACCTCTCGCAAACGTAATCTAATCTAGGATGTACTCTCCATTTCCCGCTATCATAGAGCTTTGTAATTGGGACAAACTTAATCTTCTTCGATTCAACGTCCACGAAAACATCCAATTCATCTTTAGTAAATAACCTATCCATTGTGAATAATTTTGTGTAATCGCATCCATACACGGAGGTTGGGCAGGTTCCTCCTACAACAAACATCATTTTAATATATAATGATACCCTATAGGGATCACATGTGAATGATACTCTATAAGTGTGAAACATACACCATCTCAGGAATCGCGCGACCACGACGTTGTTCGTCGCAAAAATTCATGCGACCAGACCAAAAACGGAAACACAAGTTCAGCTCGTTACCTCCATCCGATAAACGTCATCCTCATCCAACAAGTCCTCCAAAGAGACGCTCATTTCATCATCTTCGATGAATACTCTGATTTTTGGTTCTTTGTGATAGGTTTTGTGGATTTAGGTTGAAGAACGTAAGTTTTAGGGTAGTAAATAGTTAGGATTTAGGGTAAATTTTGGGGGTTTTCAGATTTTAGGTTGTTTTTCGGATAAATGGCATGAAAAATTCAAGTTTGAGTTTAGAAAAAGGGGTAGGATGAAAGATCTATCAAAATGTGATTTTTTCTAGCATGACCCAAAAAACAAACATATATTTGATACAAATGTGAAACATGAAAGACTTATGATGACTTTTAATCTATTTTAGCTACCAAACTGTTCTTTGTTTTTCTATTTTTGGATCCATCTCACAATAGTTGCTTTTGTATTAATCTAATGTTTAAAAAAAATATGATCTGGTTCATCGCGTGTGAAATTAATTAGGAGATGAGACAGAGAAAATGAAAAATAAACTTGTAATTGGGTGCGAAAAAAATATTTTGTTCTAGTTGTGTAATTATGTATAAATGTGTTGCGAAAATAAAAATAAAATGGTTGAGTAAATAGGACTGTTGGCTGTGAATTGTGCGAAAAAACAAAATACAATTTATTTTTTTGTAAAAATAAGTGTTAATTGGGTATGAAATAACTAACATTTTGTAGTTGCTAAAATATGTGCATTTTTGTGTTGAAAGAACTTGTTTTCTATAATAAAAAATGAAGTGTGTTAAATATGTGAAATTACGTGTAATTGAAGTGCAAAATTAGTCTGAAAAAAACATAATATAACTTGTTTTGCGAAAATAAGTTTTAATTGAGGAAACAATTAATTCTTTGTAGTTGCTAAAATATGTGCATTATATTGGGTTAATTTTTTTTTTTTATAAAAATGGACTTTATTAATGGTGTGAAATTACGTGTAATTGTGGTGTAAAATTACATGGAGTTAGGGTGCAAAAAACAACTTTGTTCTAGTTGCGTAATCATATGTGTGCGGAAATAAGAAGAAAATGGTTGTGTAAATAGGACTTTTTGTTGTGAATAAGTCTTATTGTGCTAAAAAATAAAAAACAATTTGTTTTTGGAATATAAGTGGTAATTAGGTGTGAGCAACTAAACTTTCTATAGTTGCTAAACTATCTTTATTTTGTGTGTTGAAAAAACTTGTATTTAACATATAAAAGATAGACTATGTTAAGGGTATGAAATTATGTGTAATTGGGGTGCAAAATTAGTTTGAAGAAAATTATTTAAAAATATCACTCATGGAGTTCGTTTTGTTCGTCTTTAAAAAATAAAAACATGTGTATTTTTGAAAAAATAAATTAAGTTAAGGTTTGAAAGATACGAAGTTTTGAAGGTTGAAAATAACTAATTGTTAAGATTATACGTGTTTTGTGTGTTCAGGGGTATTCTAGAAAGTTTTTATGTAACAGGTTGTTGTTAGTAAACTTGAAAATTCATGTAATTATCGGTACTTTCAATATTTTTGAGGTGGTTATTAGTAAATTACCCTAAATTTATTCAAACTCATAAACTTAGTTTACCAAAACACATATTAATAAAATCAAGTATTTCCAATGAAACGCAAATTCAAATCATTTCGATAGGCTTTTTTTCTTTTTGAAACTTATGATCATAATAAAATAAAAAATTAAAATCAACAAAATTGTATAAGGTACTTGTTTATAATTAATAATAAAGGAAATATAAGTTGAAAATGCTCAATCAATTATTTTTTGAATTAAAAAAATAAAAAGATGATATCTAATTAATCTGATTATATTTTATTTTTTCTAAATAATTTTTAAAAACCAAACAGACAAGTCTATGATCGAAAAAGAAAGAATGTTAATTCACTAACATATAGTTGACATGGACGTATTAAACGAGCTCGAATTTGTGACGCCGGTAAAATATGGACTAAGTAGACAAATGAGAAATTGAACAAAAAATTTGATTATATCATTAGTTGACTGAATTTTATTGATATTAAATTTAATTGAATATAATCTTGCCAATCCAAAAAAAATCTCCGTAACATGTATCTCAATGTCATATTGAGCCGACGTATAGATTTAGAAAACGAGTTAGATGACATTTGTTTATGTTCATTTGGTTTCGAAATCCATTAAAGAAGAAAAAAATAACAAAAACTTCATTAATCACGGTAACAAAAACTTCGGCCGTGATATAGAACAATAACAATACTATAGATTCAAAATATGAGTGGTTAATGAATTTAAGGTTGATAAATTTGGGTAAAATGTTTATTCGTACGAGTTAAATTATTGATGGGTTGAAGTAGTTATGGATGAACTTGGATCAAATTACTGGATGAGCTTAAATCAAATTATTTGATTGGTTGAATTTATTATATGGCGTGGCGTCTAGGTGGAGGTTGAGGTAGAAAGTAAGGAGCAAATCACAGATATTACTTAGGGGGACCAACCGTGCAACAAATGACGCGACGTCACGTGGTAGCTTTTAATTAATGACATACGTGGGAGATCTAAATGCTACATTTTTTTGAACACGGAGGACTGTTTTATACAAAAATAATATGGATGACTATTATGGCACAAACCTAAAACATAAGGAACTAGCATCATTTTTAGCCTATGATCTTGTTCTGGTGATTTTTTTTTATCATTTTGTATGTAATTTTAAAACTATTTATATAAATGTTAGACAAGTTTTTTCATAAAATTTATTTGCAAAAATTGTTACAATTTTTTTGTAGGTGTTTTTATAAATTTTATGGTAAGGTAAAAAAATATTTTGGAGTAATTCATGATGGAGTAAATAACATTTGGAGAAAACATTTATCACCATAAAAGATAGTTTAGGATTGCTCGAATATTTTTACGGTGGTAGCCGAGAATTTAGTAGTCCAGGAGGAGGCTGAGAAGTTTTTTAAGGAAATTATGAATGAGTAAAGGTTAATTGGAGAGAAAATAAGAAAAACGTCGGATGGGAAGATATTTAGATATCTGAATTAAGAGAAAGTTTAGATATTTAGCTTAAGATAATAGTTTTTTCTTAAGAATCAAATAATTCTCCATATGAAAATATTATCAGATTTATAGCAAGAATTTGAGCTAAGATCTTTGATGTGCTCTTTCTTGAAGTCTCTTAATCTTCAATTCGAATTACATATTCTTAGCATACATGATGAAGTTTCACCCAAATGTCTTATCCTTTAATCATGAACTTTAAATGAGCTTTTGCTCTTTCATTTTATATTATAATAAATAGCCCCCTAATCCTAACTAGAAAATTGATAAATGACTATAATCTTGAAGTGTTTTTTTGCTGAGATATTTGTTGTCTACTTTTGGTCAAGCAATTTTGAAACTTGCGCAGCTCACAGTCTAGAAATTGAAAGTTCATGCCCCCATGATTATCTGTTGAGCTGAGCTACTGAGCCAATTATGGTTGAACTCGTAACAATCTTGAGCTATGTTGACATTATACTTATCTCATTAAAAACATTTCGCCGGCCCAAAGCTCACTTGAGGAAAAAAACTTTACTTTGTCGAATGATAAAAGTATAAGTAGAATTTCATTTATTTTTTATTTACTAGTAGCTCGTTATCTCGTAAACATAAAATTGTACTCATTTTAAGATTGGTAGGAAGTTGAGAAAATACACTTTGAAAACATTTATTTGGATTGACTGTATAGGTATGAGAGTAGCCCATAGTCATTTCAAAGTATTAGGGACACATTATTAATTGAAACTATATTGTTGTAATTCGAGACTTCATGTGTCAGCGTGGTTAAGACTTCTTTTATAGTGAGACATTATTGTTAAGACTTCTCATACTTACGTTGTTGCTTGGCTTGAGCTTTTTCTTTTTGAGAAGCAAAAATGTTAAATGTGGAAGTAATTCACTGATGAGGAGTTTTCTTTGCACGTCATGTAAATTTAGATAGCACATGTGTATCACATGTGTGTAAAAGATTTTATTACTTTATTACGTGTGGTGTTGTCTCCTTAACTTCTCTGTTTATAGTCGTTAGATATTATTAAATTTTAACCACTCATCTGTAAAATAATATGAACCGTTTATTTGATAAAAAATCAAATATTGTGATAACCTTTCATTTAAATACCTAGATTTTTCTTCATTCCATTATTTTTAAAATTTTCACCATTTATATATGTTTGAGGGTTTTTTGTTTGCGTTTTCATATTCCAGTTTTTCAGCTTAAAATTTATCACTTTAATAACCCCCTTTCATTTTTTTCTAAATTAGTTAGAATAAAGAATGCACACATTTTTGGTGATGAAGGTGAAATCTTTTTAGCCCTTTAGTCTTTACTAAAATGGTGCTAAGACTGTTAAAAATCTTCCCACTTTTAACAAAACCTGGAAGAAAAAATTTATTTATGTCTCTAGCAAATGAGAAACATATAAGAAGGAGAAAACGTTTAGAGTCTCTCAGCTCTAAAAATCGAAAAGTATATTTTTACCCTTTTTCTTTTATTCTTGTGCGTTATTATAATGTTTTCTTTATTCATGAAACTTTGTTATATTCAAGTGTGTTACGCACTCAATAGGCATGATTAGAAATTTTTTTATTGTGATCATGTTTATCAAGACAAAATCAATTATGTTTTACTTGTTAAGTTTACTGGACAATGGTCAAACAATTATCAAACGGTCTCGGTAGTTCAGAACTTCCATAAATGTTTCTTCTAATGTCTCGGGTGCTCCAGTCGATACTAGTGATGAGACACCATTTAAGGACATAATGGCTGCAATCGTGATTGTTGTAGTTTTTTCTCCTCTTAGAGCTTCTCGCCCTATGGTTGTTATAACTAAGAAAAAGAAAGTTGTTACTCAACATTATATTTTAAGGAAATATGAGGCCAAACATTTTTAGCATATAACTAAAGTTATTAGACCGACATCTACCCGCTCTGTAAAAGGCCAATCTGAAATTTCTTTGAGATAATAGTCTATTTTGGTCTCGGTTATTCTTTAGGTTATTTAGTTTTAAATACTTCTTAGTGATGGTCATCATTAGTTGTGGGGCAAAATTCCATACTACTATCTGACGACTAAAATGGTCTAAGATTATTAATAATCTTCCCACTTTTGATGAAACCTAAAAAAAACGTTTTTTATATGTCTCTAGCGAGTGTAAAATATGTTAGAATGAGAAAACGTTTAGAGTCTCTCGACGCTGAAAATCAAAAACTCGATTTTTACTCTTTTTCTTTTATTCTTGTGCTTTATTATAATGTTTTCCTTATTCATAGAACTTGGTAATATTTAGGTGTTTTATGCACTTACTAAGCATGGTTAGAGAAGCTTTATTCTGATCATGTTTATTAAGACAAAATCAATTATGTTTTACTTGTTAAGTTTACTAGACAATGGTCGGTCTCAGGTGCTCTAGCTGAGAGTAGTGATGAGATACCCATTAAGGACATAATGGCTACACTCATGATTGTTGCAATTTTTTTCTCCTCTTAGATCTTCTCACCCTATTGTTGTTGATTCCAAGAAGAAGAAAGTTGTTACCGAACATTCTCTTTTCAGGAAATCCGTGGCCAAACATTTTGAGCATGTAACTAAACTTATTGGATATACATCTATCCGGTCTGCAAAAGGCCAATCTGAAAGTTCATTGAGGCAATAGTCTATTTTGGTCTCGACTATTCTTTAGGTCCCATAGTATTAAATAATTCTTAGTGATAACTAATATTAGTTGTGGGGCAAAATTACATACTACTATCTAACAACTAAAATGGTGCTAAAAACTGTTAATAATCTTCCCACTTTTGATGAAACCTGCAACAAAAAAAGTTTTTTTATGTATCTAGCGAGTGGGAAACATGTCAGAAGGAGAAAACGTTTAGAGTCTCTCGACGCTGAAAATAAAAAAAATGTATTTTTAATCCTTTTATTTTATTTTTGTACTTTATTTTAATGTTTTATATATTCATGAGACTAGGTTATATTCAAGTATTTTACACACTCAATATGCATGATTAGAGAAGTTTTACCGTGATCATGTTTATCAAGACAAAATCAATTATGTTTTACTTGTTAAATTTAATAGAAAATTCTCAATCAATTATCAAACAGTCTCGGTGGCACAACTTCCATAAAGTTTTCTTCTAATGTCTCGGGTGCTCTAGTAAATAATGGTTATGGTCATGATTGTTGCAGTTTTTTCCTCATTTTTGATCTTCTCACCTTATGGTTGCTGATTCTAAGAATAAATATTTATGTTACTAAACATTCTTTTTAGGAAATCTGGGGCCAAACATGTTGAGCATATAACTAAAATTATTGGACCTATATCTACCCGGTCTACAAAAGGTCAATCTGAAAGTTCCTTGAAGTAATAGTATATTTTGGTTTTTAGATGAACTCAGTTGAGAATTGTGTATATCAAATGTTCAATGAGAGTAAATTCATATGTTTAGTAATGTATATTGATGACATATTATCGGCCGCAAACTATAATGAATTATTACATAATACTAAGAGATTTTTGTCGGAAATATTAATATGAAAGGTCTTGGTGACACGAGTTTTATATTAGGAATCAAGATTCATTAGGATCGTTCCTCTTGAATCCTTAGATTAGCATTAAATACATATATACAAAGTATGATGAAATGTTACAAACTAACAATAAACATGCCCTTTAACATTCCTATTATAAAAAGAGCTAAATTAATTTTAAGTCAATGCCCAAATACAAATAGATTGAACAAATACAAATAGATTGAACAAATACAAAAGATTTCATATATTTCGAGTATTGAGAATCTAATGTATGCTCAAGTTTGTACAAGATCATTCATTTTATTTGTTGTCGGGTTGTTGTGAAGGTATGCAAGTAATCTGCGGAAAAACCATTAGAATGTGATACACAATATTATTTGGTATGAACAATAAACAAAAAGAAACACATTGACACATAAGAATTCAAATAAATTGGAGTTCATTGGGTATTCTGACTCATATTTTGGTACGATGTGTAGACATATTTTATGGAATTTTGGGAAACATACTCCTATTAGGTGGAGGTACGACATTATGGAAAAGTGTAAATCAATAATATTTGTATATTTCTGTATGACATTGAAATTTATTGCAGTCTTTAAGTCATCCAACCAAACATTATGGTTGTAGAATTTTGTCAATATAAAATGAATAAAAAATTCTATATGGATATAACGTGACAACAATTCTACAGTTTAGTATTCAAACAATAGCATGAGCTCGACTATGATGAGTTCAGATCTTGCAGACACAGCTTATCCACTAATCCGAATAGGGTAATTTGGACCATGTCACACCACTATAAATCCGAACAAGACAAATGTAAACAACTTTTGACTAAGCTATTTGCTAATCTACTTAAAAACTAATGAATCTTTGAACTCGATCCAGTTTCACAACTTGACCCAGTAAGCCCATGTGTCATTAATTAAAGTATAATTACCCCAACCAGTCTCATTAATGAGGGTGATCAGCATTTAATACAAGCAGGCTTCTTAATTATCTCACTACTCCTCACACTAAACACAAAACACCCAAAACTTACCAAAAAACTTTACAAAATCTACCCCCAGCCAAAATAAACCAAACCAAATTGGTGACTACAGTGGGAGCACAAGGTGCCTGAATGTTACATTCAAAAATAGTAAGAAAAACAGTTCGGATGGATCCGAACGAGAAAGGTACTCCACCTCTTGTAGTGGAAATGGTCAGGGAGACTAAGCAATACACTGTTGTGGAGCGAGATCAACTGAGAGCAGAAATAGAGGCACTAAGGGCCATAAAACAAGCAGAGAAAGGTATAGGGAAAAATCGGGGGCGTTAGTTATTCACAAAACTGAAAACCCTGGGGAGAATGAGCCGTCGTTAAAAACTCATCTTAGTTCAAAAATACCCATCTCAACTCTAAGAAGACACATCGGTCCAAGCGTGTTGAAAGTTCATAGTCTGAATCCTCCAGTAGCTCTTCGAATGCGGCTGAGCTTGAGGAATCTTTGTCATCAAGCAGTGATGAGGGGAGATCTAGAAAAAAAGATGAAGTTATTAAAAAAGGACTCAAGAAAGAGGGATAAACATGGTAGACTTAAAAGGAATTTGGGCGAACGGTCATCCCACAGGCATGTTGATCAATTGCTGATAGATTCTTTTACTTTTCAGACTGAACCAGGTATTTTGGCAACACCTAATGAAGATAAAGTCTTTAGTCGTAATAAAAACTAGAAGCAGTCACCTTTGTCTGCAAAAATACTGTCCGGAAATCTACCCAAGAGATTTGATAGCTCCAAAATGGAGAAGTATGATGGAAGTCGAGATCCGGACAACCATATGGAGCAATTCAAGAACTTCATGATAAATTTTGATGATGATGATGATAAAATCTTGTGTAGGCTTCTCCCAAAATGTTAGGGAGAGTGCTACTAAATGGTATAATAGTTTACCTCAAGGGTGTATTAGAATTTTTGATACATTTTAGGTTGCCTTCCGAAGGCAATTTGTTAGAAGTAAAGAGGTGAAAGGTCATGTGGATACCATTATGCATTGTGCCCAAGAACCAAACTAGTCTTTAAAGACTACATAAGTCGGTTTGTGAATACAAAGAACGGATTAGCAAATTGCTTTGAGCAGGTGGCAATTGCTTCTCTGAGATAGGTGTTGAATCTTGGGAACCTAGCTGATTCTGTAACCAGGAAGAAAGCTATGACCTAGGAAGGCTTGTTGAATCAAGTGGGAAAGCAGATTAATATGGAGGAAACAAAGAAAACCAAGGTGCACCGTCAAGTGAGGTCCGCCATAGCAGATCCTCCAGCCGCTAACCAATCCGGTTACAAGGCTAAAGAGACCAGACAAGGGTCCAGCCGATCTAACACAAACTCAGTCCAACCAGAACCAGACCCAGAGCAAACAATCAAGAGGTAAAATAGGACCTTGGGTTCAACTTGAGTTGTTTGCAGAGTTAAGGGAAAATGTAGCCACAATCTATGATAAGACTATAAAGGAAGTCCATTTTTGAAAGCTGGCGACATTGCAGTCCCCCAGGGAAAGCCGAAATACTTTTTTCTGCCAGTATCACAACGATATAGGCCATAACACTCAAGATTGCATAGCATTAAAACAGGAAGTTCAAAACCTTATTGAGAGAGGAAAACTAGGAGCATATGTTAATAGAAGAAGTGGAAACATACCTGACAATGTTCATCGGGCAGGTCCTACAAACAACCTGGGAACATCTGCTCAAGAAGGGGCAATCGTCATTCTTGAAAGATTCGACGTAAAATCCAAGTATCTAGAATCCTGATCCAACTCGAAACAACGTGGGAGTAATAACAGAACAAACCAAGATGGTGTCAGGATTTATCAGCTTCTTTGAGTCATTGACTATTTTTGGAGGAGATACTGTGACTGCATTTACCCCTTCCTCAAGAAAGAGGAATGTCTTCCCATTAATTCCAGTCCTCGTTCATATTTATAGTCTTTGAAGAAGATGATTTGAGGAATATTGTTAGGCCTCATGAAGATGCAGTTATTATAGGAGCTTCTATAGGGGGAAATGATATACGCCTAATTATGATCGATACAAGCAGTTGGACAAACATCCTATCTTAAGCTCTTACAAAACTATTGTAGGCTTCACAGGGAGCTCTGCGGATGTAATTGGGGAATTTGAAGAAGAAGTGTTGTTGGGCAAGGGGCCTTTTAAAAAGATGGCGAGGGTGCTATTCGTTGTGGTAGGCTGCCCCAAATCATACAATACAATTTTTGGGAGGTCTTGGCTTTCCAAAATTCATGTTGTGGCCTCAACAGTCCATCAGTGTTTAAAGTATGCAGTTCAAGGACAAGTAGGTGTTGTCCGAAATAGTCAGAAGATAACGAGAGAGTGCTATGAAACAACTCTTGCTCCTAAGACTCTGGAGGCAGTTTGGATTAATGAAGATTAGCAGTTAGTAGAGCCTTCTGCTGGGGAAAGTGAGATTGATGACCCTAGAGAGTCTCCCATTGCTATAATACCCATTGAAGAAATTGAAACTCACTCCCTTGCAGAGGGTAAGAATGTCAAGATTGGTTCCAAGATGGCACCAGAATTAAAAAAGAAGTTGTTTTCTTTTTTTCTAAACAATCAACATGTGTTTTCTTGGTGCAATAGTGATGTAACCGGAGTACCCGCAAGCATTATTTCACACAAGTTGTCCATCCGGAGTGATGTTGAACCTGTTATACGGAAAATAATAGATTTTTCTAAAGAAAAAGCAGATGTGATAGTTCAAGAGGTTGATCGGCTGACCAAGATGGGACACATTAAAGAATCCCAATATCTTTTATAGACTGCCAATCCAGTGTTAGTCAAGAAAAAGAACGGGAAATGGTGTATGTGCATTGATTTTACTGACCTTAACAGAGCTTGCCCTAAGGATCTCTATCATGTCCCCCAAATAGATCAGTTGGTAGACTCTACCTCTGGAAACAAGTTAGTGTCCTTTATGGATGCCTTCTCCGAGTATAATCGGATACAGGTGGATACGAAGAATCAAGATCACACTACCTTTATAACAGACAGAGGTCTCCATTGCTACAAGGTGATGCCTTTTGGGTTAAAAAACATTGGGGCTACTTATCAGAGGTTGGTGAACAAAACGTTTGCTACTCAGATTGGCAGAAATATGGAAGTGTACATAGATGAAATGATGGTTAAAATTTTATGGAGGAAAATTTGCACATAATTGATCTTCAAGAAACATTTTCTAATTTAGCTGTTGTGAATTTAAAATTAAATCCAGAGAAATGTGTATTTGGGGTTTGATCTTGAAAGTTTCTGGGTTACATAATAAGTGAGAAGGGTATCTAGCCTGATTCGGATCATCTTAATGCGCTATTAGAAATGAATCCTCCTCGAAATATTAAAGAAGTTCAAAGACTCACTGGAAGGTTGGCTGCTTTAAACAGATTCATTTCAAGTTCTTTGAACAAATGTGATCCGTTCTTTCTAACAGAATGCTAAAGACTTCAACTGGTCCCCATAGTGCAACCAGGCCTACATGGAGATAAAGAAATACTTATCCTCACCAAAGACTATTTTCAAGCCCATTCAAGGAGAAAAGCTCTATGTATACCTTGCTGTATAGGAATGTGCTATTAAGTGTTGTCACGGTAAGAGAAGTGGACAATTATCCTCGTCCGGTGTACTATATCAGTAAAAGTTTATTAGATGCTGAAAAGAGGTATTTAAAGTTGAAAACGTTGGCACTAGTCTTAGTGATTGCGGCGAGAAATATGAGACCGTATTTTCAATCTCATTCTATTGTTGTCCGGACATCTTTCCCGTTAAAAAATGTTCTTCAAAAGGCAGATATATCAACTAGGATGACCAAGTGGTTAGTAGAATTAGCCGATTAAGACATTGATTCTGCCCCCCCGAACAACTACTAAAGCTCAATCAGTGGCTGAGTTCTTAGTGGAATTCAATGCGGACAGGAACTCTAAACAAACTTTAAAAGGTAAAACCAAGAAAGAATGGGTGGTCTGAACTGATGGTGGATCAAACACTATGGGTTGCGGATCTGGAGTTTGCTTAACTTCTCCGTATGGTGATAAAATGTATCAAACTATATATTTTGAGTTCAGGGCTTCTAACAATGAGTCAGAATATGAAGCAGCTATAATTGGTCTTAAATTGGCTCTCATGTGTGGGGCTAAGAGAGTTCGTTGAATGAGTGACTCTCAATTGCTCATCCACCACGCTCAAGGTTAGTTTGAGGCCAAGAAAGAGCAACTGATTAAATACTTACTTGTTTTGAAAGAGGTGGCACCAGACTTCAAAAATATTTGTTATGAGCATATTCCCAGATCGGAGAATACATTGGCAGACTCTCTATCAACTATAGCATATTCTGAGTCCTACCCTTGGATTCACACACAAGAATACCCGTCCATACAGCTAAGTCAAAACGAAGAAGATGGGGAAAGTATGAGCATACATGTGATTCAATCTAAGGACTGAAGCTATACCCTCCTTCAATATATATTTAATGGGGCTTTGCCTTCGGACAAAGCTGTCGCAAAAAAGATTAAATACAAGGCACGTGGTTTTTTCGATGATAAGGGGAATTCTCTATAAGAAATCTTTCAGCAGACCTCTCCTACGTTGTTTGGGATTTGAAGAATCCTAAGTTGTTTTATCAGAACTGCATGATGGGGAGGGCTCAGCACATTGTGGGTACAGGGCACTAACCCGAAGAGTCTTATTAGCTGGATACTATTGTCCATCCATAATGGAAGATGCTAAAGAAATGGTGAAGAAATGTGATCCATGACAAAGGTATGGGAATGAAATTTATGTGCCAGCAATACCTATAGAGTCTATTTCTGAGCCAATACCTTTTGCCAGATGGGGGATGGATTTAGTTGGATCTCTACCTATGGCATTCGGGGGGGGGGGGGGGGGTGCATAACTATTATAGTTTCTATTGACTACTTCTCAAAATGGATAGAGGCAGCTCCCTTGGCAGGGACCACATCGAAGGCTGTCATTAAATTTATCTTATCCAATATATGCTGCAGATTTGGAGTCCCCCAAAAGATTACTACAGACAATGAGCCATAGTTTGATAACAAAGATATGGAGGATTTTTGTGCCTCTAAAGGTATTCAACATTGTTTTTCTTATCATTTTCATCCACAAGCGAACAACCAATTTGAAGTTGCAGACAGGACTATTTTGTCTGGATTAAAAAAGAATTTAGAAGGTGCTTTGGGGAAGTGGCCAAGCTATTTACAAGAAGTATTGTGGGCCTACCGAACTACTCATCGGGCTGCTACACAAGAATCTCCTTTTGTCTTGGTGTACGGGATAGATGCAATTAACCTCATAGAAGCTACATTACCATCATACAAAGTCCATAACTATTCCGAACAGGCTAATGAGATAACAATTAGGAATTAGCTCGACTTAATAGAAGAAAGAAAGGTTAAAACACACTTAAGAACAACAAACTATCAAGGTTTGATGTGGAGTAGGTTTGCCTCCAAGGTCAAAATAAGAGATTTTCAACAAGGGGATAAGGTACTAAGGAAAGTTTTCTTACATACCAAGGAGAAGCAGTTCGGTAAGTTGGCTTCAAACTCGGAAGGCCCCTATGAGGTCTGTGAAAAGCTCAAAACTAGGATATATAGGCTTCAAGAGAAAGAAGGGAGAGCTTTGAAGCACACATGGAATGTTGAGCATCTCATGTTATATTTAGAGTAAACTTTTTTATTTAAATATTTACTCGTTAAATATCAATGTAAATTTTAGGGGGCATACTATTTCCTACCCTGGTGGCGCGCAGAGGTTTTAATGAGGTGTTCAGTTTCTTCTTCAATAATATATAATGCCTTCTTCAATTCAATTCAAGTATAAATCACTTATTCAATACCATGGATCTTTAGTAGATCGAATAAACGTGGTGGTTGGTCATGACTATTAGATACATGTCATTGGAGATATTAAACACTCTCACTTCAATACTTCTAAAGTTCTAGGGGCTACTTAAATATTAGCCAAGAAAGATTTAAAGTAAAGTATTAAACATAAAGAAAGTTGGATAAAATTAAACCAGTTTGGACTTAACCCGAACAATAATACAAAACATGCATTGGCCATCTAAGGACTTTGGTTGTTCGAAGGACCAATTCGGATTCAACCGAACAGTAATACAAAATGTGCCTTTGCTATCTAAGGACTTTGATTGTTCACAAAACAAAAAATGATATATGATAAAACCTTAGGGCTTGTTCCCTTTAGATGTTCCTTCACCACCATCTTTTTTGGGACTTTTGAATTCAGCACTTGAACTCTCACCCGTACCTTCTTCATCATTAGTGGAGTCAAATTCATTAGAGTAATTGTGTTTGTCCTCATCGGCCAATGTATGAAATGGGATGTCCTCGTACTCCACATACTTCCATAAGGGACCACGGTTCCTCTTGGGGAAAGTCTCATGGAACAACAACACCATGTCAGACTTGATCTCATCATCTCTTTTTTCTAAGAAGTTTATTACTCCATTGGCGTACTTCTCAATACCTGTCTTGATAGTTTGCTCTTGCTGACTCTTTAGGGTCTCATTTTCCTTGGTCATCTCCGAAAAAATGCCTTCCAACTTAGTCTTCTCGTTGGTTATGGTTTGAATAGCACCATCCTTAATCTTCAACTGCTCTTCCAACGTTGTGAGGTTTTGTGAGGAAGAAGTCTCCAAGTCGGAGTACTTGGTTTGGAGCTCAGTTTTGGCTGCTTCCGATGCGGTTAGCTTGGTTTCCAAATCTTCTTTCTCCTTATTCAGTGCCTCTATACTTTGTTGAGAATTTAGAAGACTGTTTGACAAAGATTGCTTATCAAAAGTAAGAGAGTTGATAAGGTTGGTCTGACTTTTTACCTGCCTCTCCAAATCGAGTACTGGCCGGATATAACCTATGAGGGCCTGACTTAAGACATCTTGTTCTCCGGATATGGAGAATTATTTCCCGTTGTAGGTCACCATATTGGTGGAACTGGAGGGACGATAAGGACCTGCAAAATCATCTTTCTCAAAGTCGTTAAAGTATATGCCAATTTCTTGAAGGGCATAAAGATCCACTTCATCGTTCCCTTCACCAGCAATCTCTCCGGACTGAAGGTCTGTTGGGATTTCCTCTTGCTGAGTAGGGTTGGCAGGAGCTGTTGGTTAGATATCCGAAGGGCGAAGGATTATTTCTTCCCCCAAGGTGACCTTTTTCTTCTTGGCAACTTTTTCATCACTGCTGGCCCTGTGTTTCCTGTCTTTTTTAGGAGGAATTGGTGGCTTCTTTGACCCTCCAGTTTCCCTCACTGTCTCGACCTCCACTTCCTTGAGCAAAGCCACATCAATACCTTCTTGGTTCCCCGAACCAGTCATTTCTGTAGCTATTGAGCCAAATCTGTTGTAGCCTTCCTCTTCTTATTCTTCATTTTGCTGGGAGCTTTAGCCCTGGAAGGCAAGAACAGTTTGGATTCTTTGGCTTATGTCCTTCTTAAAATCACGTCAGCAGGAGGAGGGGGTGGTTAGCTCTTCCTATGAAAGGTCTCTCCGGCCTGTGGTATTCTACAAGTGAGACCTCACAAAATTGCCCGACTTGAAGCAATTGTGGAAGGCATTCCCCCAGTGTTCCGAAGCCCATGCATTGAGCTTTGCACAAGTTTTTTTCCCTTCTTCCAAGTGGTTGGTGAACTCCTTCGACAGAACTGAAGAGAGATAACATATTAGTCTGAATAAGAAAACTTATAGTTTAAGAAGTAAAAAAGAAAAATAAGAAGAAACTTACTAGTGTTTTTCCACCTGTTGGTCAGCAAGCTAGGGTTGGTGTTGGCCTTTATCTTCTTCCCATTTTCTCATTTTCCACTAACAAAAAAGAACCGGGTCCTCTAAGGTTTTTCGGACTCTGACCAGGTCGTCTACAACCTTGAAATCATTCCCCATGTTGTAATGGTAGAAGAGAATCCGACGGTTCTTGCACAAGCTTGCTATAGCAGCAAATTGCTCCATTGTAAGAGGGATCTTTGACAATCTAGATGCCATGATACATGCAAGAAGTGTGTACCATGCATTGGGGTTTAGCTGGATAGAACAGAGTTTGACTAAGTGGAAGTACTTAACGATCTCTGGGTGTAGAGGGAACCGGGTCCCTAGTTCAGCACTTCGGTGTATACTACCACCTCATTCAATTTGCAGTCCATGAGGGTCTCCAGAGTAATTGGTATCCTTACTTTTACAGACTTCAGAATCTCCCATTTGATCCGGATTTGGCCTAACTTGGCAGTGTGGGTGTAGACATAATTGATATTTTACAACGCCAACAAATACTTGACGCTGTCATGTTTAAAACAAGGGCCTAATTTACCCTCTGGGCACTCCGGAAGAGAGTCCGGATGAGTCATGCAAATTTTTACTTTACTCTTACATTTCTTGTCGAAGGCATCATCCCCTGTCTGACCTGGCGCCTCGGTCTCAAATGGGGTCTCTTCAATGCTGTCCTCCATATTCTCTTCAATCACTGTGTAAGGTTATTCATTTTCCTTTAAGGAAGGTTATTCAGCTTCTTTCATCAGAAGTTGTTCGGATGGTTGAGTGCTTGATGCATCTGAGGGCCTGACATCTGGTAAAGGTTGTGATCCAGAGGGCTTGGCGTACGGAGCCGCTTTAGCTACCTCCGATCCGAAGGGTCTTGAAGTTGATGGTGTGGATTGAGTTTTGGTTTGGCGAGTTGTCCGGCGATGAGTTATCTTCTCCGGTGACTTTTCTGTGTCAGAACTCATTGCTATGAATGGTGAGGGTTTTCAGATGCTTGAAACAACTTTTCCTTAGAAACAAGGTGTTGAGATTCTTGTACAGAAGAACCAGAAGGGAGGGGTGAAAGGTTTTGTCTACATGGGAGCTTTCTGGGTCTAGGGTTTCTTGAGGAAGATGACCCCTGATCGGCATCCTGGTTTGGCTGACTATTTTTCTCGCCTGGAGAAACGGGGAGACTGACGGCGATACGGTTTTCTCTCTCTACTTTTATTGCTCTCTCTAACTCCGATAAATTCAACCAGCCACCTTAAACTAAAGTGTTTTTGGTTATGAACATATAATCTCTCAAGAACATTTTGAAGATGAAGATGATAGTCACTCTGAGAAAGTTTTGAGTGTGAAAGACAATAGAATAATATATATATATATATATATATATATATATATATATATATATATATATATATATATATATATATATATATATATATATAACAGTAAAAACCAATAGTTACCAAGAAGAAGTTGAACAAGGTTTTTTGCAATGATTAAGAGCTGCGCAACGTGTAAAATATCAAAATCTAGGTAACTTTCTAGACCTAGTGGGTGCGGCGATCTCGAAAAAATAACAGTTGAGAGGTCAAACCAAATATTGACACGTGTGCCATGATTCACGGAAAAACTCTTAGAATTTTGGAAAGAAAAACTAGTCCTGGTAAAATTCGAACTAAGTTATTTGTGAAAGAAAGGCTTTTCAGTTCGGACAACGTAAGAAAATCATACACAATTGATGTGGACTTGGTAAAATTTTTAAACCCTTCCAAAGATAATTTTCAAGGCCTAAAAAAGGGTTACTGATGAGTTCGGATCTTGCAGACACAGCTTACCCACTAATCCAAACAGGGGTAATTCGGACCATGTCTCACCACTATAAATCCGAATATGACAAATGTAAACAACTTTTGACTAAGCTATTTGCTAATCTACTTAAAAACTAATGGGTCTTTGAACTCGACCCGGTTTCACAACTTGACCCGATAAGCCCATGGGTCATTAATTAAAGTATAAATACCCCAACCACTCTCATTAATGAGGGTGATCAATATTTAATACAAGCATGCTGCTTAATTATCTCACTTCTTCTCACACTAAACACAAAAACACCCCAAACTTACCAAAACACTTTAAAAATCTACCCCCAGCCCAAAATAAACCAAACCATACTAAACACAAGAATATAGATATAAACTTCATGTATGTTAAATAGAGAGTGCAGAGGAATCAAATCATTATAATACCTATGGTGTTATATCCTCTTACTAAAGTAATAATACCTATAATTTTTATGGAACACACCATTAAGATGGGTGTTTCGTATTTAAAAGATCATTTATTTAAAAAAGTTTGTAATAAGTCTTGATGTATGTTTGCCATTAGGATGTGGACATTTATGTTTTAGAGGCAAACATATATAATTATTATGATAATGTAAGTTTTATTGACTTATCTTGCTCATTAAATATATACTTGCTCAAAGTGGGACCAGTTAAATATAAATATATGCGGTTATATTTCATATTATTTTTATTTTGTACATCATTATAGATCCATGAATTTTATTATTGATGATAATGCAATTATTGCTGCGTCCATTTTCATATATTAATGCATTAGAGAAGTTCTTAGTACTTTATCAAGATTCTTCAGTTTACCTATAGACGATATAATAATTACATTAAATGGATGAAACACTTGGAAACATATGATGACTCTAGTGATAGATTGTTGGAGTTTCTCTATCAGTATAGATTTTCACATGTTTATTGATGCATTGGCTATTGTCGATAAATGGTCCAATTAATAATTAATCATGTAAATATGAATAAATATGAATTTGACTAATAAATAAAAAACCAATATGGAGGTGATTGTGTATATATCATGTCAAATTTAGATTTAGTGAAGGAGTGAATCTAAATATTGACACTTAAGTCTAAACTATATGTTAGGCGAACCACCACGGTTCCGCTGAGGAAAGATCCCCAATACAATTAAATGAAGGTACGAACTAACAGTTTAATTATCATGTAGAAGACGGTCAAAGAAAGCGTAATAAAACTAAAGACACAAGATAGTATTAAAATGATTGAGATAGTGAAGAAATCTTACATCCACGGGAAACATACACTATTTTATATATAAGTAGGTTACATAAAGACTCTTCAAACACAAATGAATCAATAATTATTTGTAACAAAAGATGATGTGATTCACAAAAGTATCTCTTTAGTGTTTATATCTCATCTCACTTATCTTTTACAAAATCTAGAGTTATTTCACTCTTCTAGGAAATATATTGCTCATGTAATTGCAGTGTCATAGTCACGTCACAAAGTTTGATTACAATATATTCTTCTAATTATACATTTAAGAAAAACCCTTGTCCTTCATCACATGATCTAGATTAAAGTCCATTAATCAACGGATAAAATAACTTATAATCTATTGATATATGAAACCTTACAACTAGAACATTTAAATTAATATAGAAGATCTAATTAACACAGGGAACCTAATTAATATAGGAAGACTAAAATAGAAGACCCAATTAATATAAAAGACCTAACAAATAAAATAATCCACTTCGGTTCAAGTGTTATGGTCCATTGTGCTTCACTTTAGAATGGTGATTCATATCAGCTCGCTTCAGACCATTCTGCTTCGGACCCGTCTACTTCAGCTCTGTACATATTTCCTTTGAAACAATGGCCACCAGTCTTTGCTTGTCTCAGCCTTTGAGATCAACATAAATCTATGTAACTAAGTCACGGTTCAACCTTCAGAGGGTTTCAATAGTTCTTGTCTAATACATGTCACGTCAGATCCAATTCGACCCTTATAGGCATATGGTAATACCCTTATTGACGAGTTACTTCTAGCCTGCACTTAACAATTCTTCACCTAGATTCTAGTAACTTAAGTATTGTTGCACCCAATATTTTACTCTATAGAGACCAACTCAACTGCATCCCAGACTTGCACCAGTCTTATGCAGTTTGTGAGCTTTGAAAATCGATAATACTTTGGACAAAACATCCAAATGGTTTTCCTCGTGGACAATCTTAGTCACCTTCACTTGCTTCTTATCCACCATATCTCATATGAAGTTGAAATTAATGTCTTCATGGTTAGTTTGATAATGGAACTTTAAATTCTTCATTAAATGAATAACACTAATATTGTCCCTGAACAGAACTATATTTTTCTCTACATTAGTGAGTTCACTCAACAATCCCTTCAACCAAATAGCTTCCTTCGTGGTTTCAATAACAACCATATTTTGTTTTTGTAGAAGACAACGTACCGATCTTGTATATACAAGAATTTCAGTCAATCACTCCTCCAATCATAATAAAAAGATAACCAGAAATAGATTTCTTTATGTCAAGGAAGCCCGCAGAATCAAAGTTTGCATAACCTTTGAACACTATATTAATCATATATATTTTTATTATAACATAACCCTACATAAGCCTAAACCTTCAAGTATCTCATGAGCCACTTGAGTGCATACCTATTCAACTTTCTCGGGTTCGACATTAATCTGATCAAAACACTTACGATGTATGCACGATCGGGTCTCCTACAAATCATAGCAGACATAATGCTACAAATAATATTAACATAAGGTATCTTCAGCATGGACTTCTTATCTGGTGCTTCAGTTGATATTTGTGTGACACTGACTTTGAATTCGAAACCCATGGAGTTCCAACATCTTTTGCTTTGGATATCAAGAACTTCTTTAGGATTGTATGTATATATTTTTGTTGAGATACAAATAAATACCCTTTCGTCATGTTCTTCTTGATATCAACACCAAGTACCTGACTTCCTCTTGAATATCCAATTACTCCCAACTAACTTTCAACCTTTTGGTCATTTCACAAGAATCCAGGTGTTCATATTTTTTAGAGATCTCAACTCTTCTTTCATGGCATAAGAAACTTATTTTTATCACTAATTTTAATAGCATCATGATACATTTCAGGTTCAAGAACATCTCCCCGCATTTCAGCCGATAATTGAAATATATTATACATAAATTAAACAATTCAAACTAACAGAACAAATCAATTAAATGGATTCAAAGAAATCAAGCAAATAAATACAAAGAAATCAAATTAACCATGCCATATCTCAATTCCGATTTATAAAAAACATATTATATTTCTTGAATCATCATTTGTGAAACATGTCTTATCATGAAATACATAAAATGCACTTTATTCTCATTCATAGATTATGAATTATACCTTGTTATGATATGCGAATTGCAATACTACTCTTAATTTTTGATTTTTTTATTTGTAAATCATGAAAGACGACTTATGTTTGATTTCATGATATGTGAATTGAAAAACACACATTATCATATACTATAAAATATAAAATATTTATTATTTTTTAAATGGGAATTGCAAAACATTTATTATTTATTAATTGCAATATCTCGTCATCTTAAAAATGCAATATATTAAGAGCTACATTCTTTCTCGGTTATATCTCGTCATCTTAGCTTTATATTTGAGAAGGAAATTGCTTATCAAATTTGGCACCATTTGTGAGAACATTTTTCTTTCAAAAAGTTTAAATTTTAACGATACCAATCGTGATGACAAGATCGTGAATTGAACGGTTAAACATAAAAAATCCACCTCATTCGAGGAAATCCAGAAACGGTACCAGGAATCAAGACAAGATTTCCACATAGTGGAGGAAATTTAGAACGGTTTAAACTCTTAAGCATGTTGGCAGGTGGTAATCAGCCAATTAAAGTGGCATATGGTGCGCTTGACAGGGTTAATTAAGGGAAAAATGGTCCAGTTGTTATAGCAGCTCATGTGCAAGCTCACTCGACACTAGTTTAGGGAGAGAATATCTCTAAATAAGATATGCTAGCTACTTCATCTAATGTTTTGTTTTTGGAAATGTAGATTAAAGGAAGAACAACTTAGAGCTAGTTAGTTTTAATTTGGAAGAGACCAATAAACTAAAGTTAGAATAGAGAAGCTGACTGAAGCGTTACAATTGTTGATAGAAAATGTTTTGTCATAAATAAGATGAAACAAAGTTCAAATAAAAGAGACGGTAAGGAAATTTGCACAGACAAAGATGAAAACAAAGGTAATATTTAGGAACAATGAAGATGAGAATGTTATACAGAAAAATGAAAGTGGTGAAAAAAGAAAAAGAAAATAAAGCAAAAAATTGTAGAGTATGAACAATAGTCGAGTAATGTGGTTTATAAGAAAAATAAGGAAAAGAAAAGAGATAAAATATAATGAAAAAAGACTAAAGATGACAACTTACATGCTACATAAATCTCCATTTGATAAGAAAATTCTCGAGGGAAAACTTTCCCGAAAGTTTGACCCCTATCATATCTACAACTCGTTTCTTATATGAGCTTATTTGGTTTGATAAATGTAAGCCCCACCTACCAAAGTCTCGTCATTCAGATATTTAAGAACATATCTCGAAACAAACGTGAAGGCATACATAAATGGTATGATTGTGAAAAACAGCAACGAGGACCGTCATATTGAAGTTTTATATGAAATATTCGAAGATATGAGAAAATTTACTCTCAAAATTAATCCTTAAAATTTTTCAATTGAAGTTCAAAACGGAAAATTTATTCAATACATTGTCAATAAAAACTGAATAGAAGTCGACCCCGAATAAATAAAAACATTGTTAACTTGAAGCCACAAATAAATATTAAACAATTTTAAAGGTTAACGGGTTGTCTAGTAGTATTATCAAGTTTTTTTTTTATAAAGCTTCTGATAAAGTCCATTATTTCTTCGAAGTCCTTAAAGAACCAAATAAGTTCAACTGGAACGAAGAGTGCGACGAGGCTTTTTGTGTTTTAAAAGATTATTTAACTACAATAGAGATCCTTTCAGCTTCAATACGAGACGAATCTTTGTACCTATATTTATATGTATTTAATCACGACGTGAGTGTCGTCTTGGTTATCGAAGACAAAGAGGTGCATAATATGTTTTGCTTGGAATTCGTAGAGAAGTATATAAAAGATCATGCATATATTAATTATTATAATAAAAATATTTTAGGTCTGAATTAGTCACAGATTGTTGAACATTTCGTCCCATTCGATTTGATGACATTTAAAGAAGTTTAATATATATATATGAAATAACTAGTAAATAAAACAAATCAAATAATAGCACAAATAAAAGAATGAAAAGAGTATATCAAACACTTATAATCAACAAGGATCCTCCACTGCCAAACAAACTTAAGTAGATTGAATATGAATTTCTTAAATATTATAGAAGAAGCTTATAGAAGAAAAGCTTGGTTTCAGAGATTATAGTAGTTGAGTTTGAGAGATTATAGTAGTTGGGTTTGAGAGATTTTGGAAGAAGAAAATTATTTGGGAGATGATTTGAGATATGAATGAGAAATTAAGGAGCTTTTTCTCTATCTATAGAGAATTGTTTTTTAAATAAATCATTTGTCGGAAACAGATGTCCGTTGGATGACATAGACTACATTTTTAAAAATAATGGACCAAACAAATGTTCGTTTGGTCCACATTTTTTTAAAATAGTAGCCGTTGGCCAAATGGACGTTTTTTTATATCAGACGAACGCTCGTTTGGTCCTCGCAAACAGACGTCTGTCCAATATAACGGACATTCGTTGGCCCCAACGTTTAGTTTGGCTAGATGTAAAATAGATATCCGTTTTCCATAACATCTATATTCCACTTTGATAATATCATCAATCTACCACTTCCAATCTTAAATTTATCATTCAAATCTTCTTTTATCAAATCATCATTCAAATTTTTTATACTAATAAATTTATATTCAATGACTCCAAATCGAGACTAAGAGCTAGGATGGTGACAACAGAAGATATACCAGGCGAACAAATGAAAGAATAATCAAATGGAAGAATAATCGTGATTTGTGTTTCACTGTATTTGGTTGTGGTCTATTCAAAAGATCTTTCTTATTCCACATGATCCCTAAATTCAAGTATTTGTGAGTTTTTATATTTATCAAGCAAATTTCTTTCGTCAAAAGTTATGATCTCGACACCCGTGATTCGTTAGATCTTAATTTTATTTTCTAGATTTATGGATTTTCTTTCTAGATTTAGAGACATTAATTTTTTATGGGTTTTTGGGGTCTAGATCTTAGATTTTCCGATCTAGATTTGTGTTTTTATGTATTTATTTTGTATTTCAATTTTGCTTGGTTGTTTGATTATCTCGATTTTTTTATACAAATCTAGATTTGGGGTTTTATATATTTTTTTCTAAATTGTTTTATTCCAAATACTACAGGATATTCCTCGTATATCATTTGGTTGTATTTAGTTTTGAAACACGTAGTTTTTTACGGGATATATCCCATTAACTTATAAAAATATTATTTTTATTTATTTAATGGTTTCAATTATAAAAAATCAAATAACTCTTTTCAAAAAATCAATTACTTGGCTATTGCAACGATCCAACTCCGGATAAAAAAAATAGATATATATATATATATATATTTAGGTTTTCTCTATATCTTTAACTATGTTTGTAATATAATTCGATTGAAGTCCATTACTCCGAATATAATGGAATAGTTTGTATTAGTTTATTTAAATAATTTTATTTAAATTTTATACTTATAGAAGTTAGTTTAGTTTAACTTTTTTTAATTAAATATTAATACTAGAATCTTTCCCACCGCCAACAACCACAGCCACACTCGATCGAGAAAAAAATATATATCGAACTAGATCCAATAACCCATTATATCAAATAAACTTGATCATATGTTGATAAATTTTTCCTATTCCAAAACTTTACTGATTAACATTTTGAACATTTCGCTATTTGGTGAATTATTAAAAAGGACCAAAATTAGGGAATTGTTAAAAAAAGGGAATTGTTAAAAAAAGGACCAAAATTACTCCGTGAAGTTGCGTAAAAAATAAATGATTGTTTTTAAAAGTTTTTAAAGGTTTTTTAATGAATACAAATTTTGTATAAAATGTAAATAAATTGAATAAATAAAATTTAAAGTTTTTGAAATTTATTTTAATGAATAACAATTTTATAAATATTTAAAAAATTGAAAATACAACTTCGTAAAATAGTTTTGGCTATTTTTTTTTAGCAATTCCCATATATATATATATATATATATATATATATATATATATATATATATATATATATATATATATATTGTACTATAATATTAACGTGTATGATATTGCCATGTTCCACATGTGGAAGTGTACTCTTCTGTTACTACCATGTTCTACACTTAACTTTGAATGGACAAGTGTTACTCTTCTAATTTATACCTCTTGATTCAAGAGTATTGAATGAGGTTGAAGGCTGAAAATATTGAAGTTGATGCAATACCGGTTCTCCATCTCTTATTTTGAAAGTTTATATTCGAAATAACACGTACACATACAACCCTCTACTAAAAAATCCAAACCACAACTATCTTTAAATTATTACGGGATTTTTTTGTTTTTAAAAAAATTAATTAACTAAAAAACGGTTTTTATAAATACACAAGATAAATTTTGAAGGACATATTTTGAAGAGTATTTCAAAACGCGTCAAAGGCAAAAAGAAAAATATGGTGAAAAATTAATCCTAACTTGGCCAATTAATATAAATAACTAAACATAGGCCTAAAATATTAAACGGACAAAACAATTGAGAAAAAAAACAAATAAGAAAATAAAAACAGTGTATCTTGGAGGGGAGGTTGTTTGAGAAGAACATTAGCTTAAAAAGTTATAAATATTCAATAGACCCGGTAATCTTAATACCAAAAATGTGATACTAAAGTCCGAAAAAACATCTAAATTTATTATTCCTTTTCTTTCGGATGTAATATACAATCGCGCCAAAACGGACAAGACCGACAAAAATTGAGAGGAGGCGAGTTTGAAGTCTTTTGAATCTAAAAGTCTCGATTGGAGCGGTTGGCCAAGGAGAATCCTATTTTAAAAGTTGTGAAATTTCAAATAAAAAAAAACTAAAAAATAAAAGTTGAAGAAATGAAGAATAATATTTAATTTGCGTCACACACTAACGGTGGACATACAATTACATCTAGTTATTTAAATAGAGGCGAAGGAGCTCGCCGCCCCCATTTCACATGGTAAACTCTCAGTCTGACGCGGTCTGACGCGATAGCCTGCAAACCAATGCCAGAAGATAAACCACACAAGATGATAGGCTCAGCCAAAAAAGCGTATGTAAAAGGACTCGAACTGTCGTGTTTAAATACATTATTATTTGATTAAGGAGAGAGTCAAACCACTTTAAAAAATAAGCACTTTATGTTTGATTTATGATTCTCCCATTGAATAAAAATAATATTATAAGTGTCTTTAATGGTTAATTTAGTTAACCTTTTTTTACAATCGAGTAGTGAACATTATTAAAAATATACTGAAAAATAAAATAAAATTTATTTATAAAATTGTTTATTTTGAAAAAGTTGTTGCGGTTTTCAATTTTTACAGATTTAATATTGGTTGAGCAGTTCTGAATTTTATTGTCAATAATGTAGACGTTCCGTTCCAACTTCAAATATAAATGGCCATCAAGACATACTATTACTACATGCTATGGTCCGACCGACTACTAATATTTTCCTTTTTTTAAAAGGGAAAAGGAAGCGAAGCTTAGCGAGTTTTACAAGGCCGATGTATAAATTCAACCATCTATATACATATATAGCATGTTTTAATTTTTTTTCAAAGTAATTCGACTTAGAATATTATAATGTGTAAAATAAATTTTAATGTGTTAAGAAAAAAGAGAGAGAGCATGTTTTAGATCAGGAGTTTATTTTTAAAGTAATTCGACTGAGAATATTATAATGTGCTAGGTTGAAATATAGTATTTATGTTCAATTAATATTTAATTTTTTTGTTGGTGTAGAATTTTAGCTTTTTCTTTTTAGAAAAAATACAAAAAATAAATTATACGTTGGTCGATTTTGTTTTATATCATATTATTTTTTTAGTAAAATTTATTAATTAAATAAAATTTAGAATTAAAAATTTACTCTATATTTATACCGAGAAAGCAAAATATATCATTATATAATTAAAATGGACATAATTATATAGTTTTCTTTGTCAAACCAACGTTTAATGATAATCGTGAAACCAAATTATGACCGTATAAGAACATAAGCAAAGTTTTATTTTATAGTTGTAAGTGTTAATTGATTTGATTTTTTTTAATTAATGAGTCGGTAAAACAAATAAAAAGATGTAGTTAAACAAAAGATTTTGCTACATCGAACAACAGTGTTGTGGCAAAGTGAACAAAATATTTCATTATTGAAATTTTTTGGTATAGTTGAGACGAAGTCCAAGACATAATATGAACCAAGCATTTAGAATTTTTTTTGCATGATTTAGTCGCGACAAAATCACGTTCGTCGTGATTAGACGTAGGTTTGTCACGACCAACTTCAAATTTTATAAGTCATTCCTCAAATAACAAAAACAATGAGATATTTTTCGTGATTAGAATACGGTTTGTCGCGGTAAAAATATATTTATAATATATGTGTTTTTTTTAGAAATAGTTTCATGAGAAAATACATTTTGAAGAGGTGCGACTTTGTTTATGGATATTTAAATGATCATAACCCGTTATAAGAGTTTAATAATCTTTATAAAAAACAATCCCTTCAATAAGAAATGCATCTTGCTAAAAATGTTCCAAACTCTCTCAAAAGTGAAAAATTATCTCAAATATTATCAAACAATTATTCAGATTGTCTAAGTGTCTTGTAATCCGAATCTAAACACTTGTTGGGGATTCAAGGGGAACAAAATTTCCAAAAGATAATTCCATACTGATAATATTGGAGCTGGAAGATATCAAACCCAATAGAAAGGGAATCAACAGTGACAGCTTGGCAAACATTTTATACAAAGGAACATACGAAATAATTGAAGGATCGTCCGTGCTGAAATGAAGTCCGAAGGTCTTAATTGACTCATATGTACAAAACCTTCATTGTTTGGAGAAGTAACTTTGGTTGTGGCCATCGAAAAACAAGAAATTAGATTATAGGTGTAATGTCCCTTCATGATAATAGATGCAACAACCCCATATGATACAATATTGGTAGAATAAACGCAATCACAATCTACAATCAATGTCTAAAATATCACATAGACAAAAAAATCATCGTGATAAGAGAAAGTAAGAAAATACTCAGGAAACGTCCAGCATCAACCTTGGTAGGGGAACCAAAAAACCCAAAGAACATGCTCAGCTGATGCAGTTAAGGGAAACTAAGAGAAAATAATCACTAACAAATGATAAATATTGAAATTTTATAGAGTCTTACATTTGATCTCAGAGACAGTTTATAATTTTTCAAAAATAATTTATATGTATATATTCGTGCAAAACATTTAGGATGTAACAAAAGTTCATGCAAAAGTCAACGGTAGTCTTTCGCATTAAAAAATAGTTATTTTTCCGGAGTGAAAATATGGATATTACACTCCAACTAAAATATAAAAGAAATTCTCTCCGATAAATAAAGACCGATAACCGAAGAGAGAAACCAAAAATCTCCTACTTAATATGCGTAGAAATTGTAATAAATAAAATAAATAAAGACCGATAACACAAGAGATAAACTAAAATTCTCTCGAATAAATAAAGACCGAAAACCGAAAGAATTGACGGGCTTACATAAACAAAACCAATCGAAACAATTAAATATAATTAAACATATAAATTTCTTAATTAAACAAATCATGATACATTTCCAATTGTAGTATATGTTATTTTCGTCCCAAGAGTTTCTAACAAAGTTCGTAGATAAACTACATTTTCAGTCTTCCACTAATTTGTAAACAAATTTCAATATTGATTTATATTCATAAACTACACAGTATGCCATTCACAATCTGCCAATTATAATTCAAGTTTACGATATTACATAACATCCAAAGATCGACAAAATATAAAAAAAAAAAACCCAAACTCAAGCTTTTCTGTAATTTGTATGAAAGTTGTTTTTTCTTAACATATAGAGGTTTTAGAGCAGCGTAAAACTCCAGCAGAGCTAGTAAGTGCCGGAACAGTTTCAGCATCCGCAACTTTGAAGTTTTGTAGTGAGTTATAATTTGGTTTCGCTCTTCCAACTCCAGTTTGCGTGAGGAAATGAGCTCCGTTGGTGAAAAAATCTCCCACTGAATAGAAATTCCAAGCCGACTTATCTGCGTGATTCTCAACTCTCCATGTCACCTATACATTCAGTTCGTAAAATGATAAATGAGCTAATAGCTGATGCCCATTCATAGGTTCTATTCATGTGTCAAAGATGAAATTATCTAGAACTTTACCTCTTTGTTCTGAGTATTTGGTGCAACAAAATAGTTGGATTCACTCTTGACACTAGGACTCATGCTTCCTCCAATGGCATACTGTGTCCATCCTTGATAATAATTGTTTGCTACATGGGCATATCCAAATCGAACCCTATTTTTCATCCGATATTTAAACAGTTAGTTCCTAAATAAGATGATAATCGTGATAGGCGTAATATCGGAGTCAGAATCACCTTGGCATTCTTTGGTTACAACTAGGTCCGAAGTGGTTGAAGACAACGGTGACTTTCATATCCTTGTCTCTCACGTAACCATCATCATGTCCTAGAAGCATCACTTTGTCTTGCTTTCTAAACCAGTTGTTAGATACAGTCACCTCTGTTGACCCTCGTGTGACGTCTAGCAAACCATCTTGACACGAGTGAAGAGTGTTATGGTCAATCCACACGTTTTTCGCGGTGACGAGTCGAATTGCGTCTCCATCGGATTTACCAAGCGGCATCATTTTAGAATCAGGGCCCATTACAGAGCTGGGTGGCTGCGGCTTGCAGCCGTGAATCACTAATCCGTGGATGATAACATCTGTCGCCTGCGCAAAGTAGAAATCAGGATGAGGCATGTTAACTTATGTAATGTTTATATTGTTTTTAGCACTACTAATTTGCATACCTTATAGACTAAAATGCAGGCAGGGCCGGTAATGTGAATGCTAACACCGCGTCCATCAATGGTTGTGAAGCTACCAATGAGAAGCGGTTTTTGTAACGAAATCTTCATGTCTCTTTTGAAAGTGATCCATTTTTTCCCTTCAATCATAGTGGTTCCGTATCGTAGAGTTCCAGGTTTAGGGTTTACTGCATCGTCCGTAGGGTCTGTGACTTTATAAGCAGTGACATTATTTCCAATATTATTGGTCATTTTCCCGGAAAATCCTACTGAGCACTTAGCTAGTTGATGCCTGTGGTTCCTCCATTTAGGGTTCAACCTCCAACATTTGTCAATGACGTTCAATTCCCAGCTAGAATCTTCTTTGGACATAGTTGAATTCACATTGAATAGGATTGCGACAAAGAGAATTATGAAACCAAATTGGTACAGTCTAGCCATTTTGGGTTCTTGAAAAGGGTTTTCGAGGTATAAAAGAAATAGATGAAAAGATGTCGAGCGTTTAGTGTTATATTTATAGAAAAGATTTCTTGCTCGATAAGTTCGCGGTTTGTTATGTTGGTTTTTAAGTGTTTCCATGAATGAAACTTTTTAAGTAAATTGGTAAAACTGTTCGGATAGTTTAACCGTTTTGCTATATTTATAGACTACTGGTTTGATAGCTTAAATTTTAATGCTAGATATAAAATTGTATGCTAAATTTAAGATAACCACGTCTAAATTTAGAAAGTATGGATATGGCCAAAAGTATGGACAAACTCTTGGATTTATAGGCTTTTGGAAACATGGGAGGGATCAAAAGTGGCCAATAATCTAGTAAATCTGGCTATATAGTAACTGCTAATGACATGTAACGAAGCCTCATCCTTTGTAATGCACTTTAAGTTTGGTGATTTCTTAAAATCATATCGGTAATGATTAATTGGCTGTCTAAAAATCCAGTCGTTAATGCATTTAATGATGTGCTGCTAATTTTAATGCATGTTTTGAGTGATGTATCCAATCATCCGATAGAAAGAAATGATTATAGGCCAATGTACTCTCGACTAATTTGGATCTGATTCCGTCCGTTTATGAATCTGGTACAGATTTTATAATACAGACAGCGAAGATCTGGCAATGGATGTGAGCCTGCGAGTAGTGCAAGTGACTACTCGGTCACTCACTAGAGATCTCTCTTACTTGTTGGGAATATGGGGTCCGTTTTGGCACCCGAAGGGCCTCACGGCTTTGCATTTGGTCCCCTACCAAAAGGCCTCATACTAGTTGAGATATGTTCTCACTTATATACCATTGATCCTTCCCATGTTTTACCGATGTGGGATGTGGAACTTTGGTCGCTACCCTAACAAATCCTCCTCTCGAACAAAGTACCACTTTAGCCTCCTCTCAATTGACATCCATCCGCTCACTCTAATCAGGTTGGGGCTTTCTGATCTCTAGAGCCTTTACAGCGGATCTATCTGATCTCGACCATCCTGTCTTGTTCCTTAGCGCCACTCCAAACAAGTACCACCGTCTTGATACACTCCAATCAAGCCACACTGCTTGATGAGCAATGGGCACTCCAAACGAGGATCTCTCCAATCAAGCCACAATGCTTGATGAGCCTCAAATCAAGCCACACTGCTTGATAAGCAACGGGCACTCCAAACAAGGATCTTGAGCATGGCTACTAATTCATCATGTTCGACTAATGAGAATTTCACCCACATCACCCACCACATCGCGTACTGTCTGGGCCTGAAGCTCTGATACCACATGTTGGAAATATGGGGTCCGATCCGCATATTCCTCCTCTGTATATAAGTAAGAACACAACCGATCTCAACACTAGTATGATATTGTCCGCTTTGGCACCTTTTCTCTCAAAAACTGCGCTATAGAATATGATGCTCATCTGCGAAAGACACTGTATAAATATATATTTATACATAAACCAAAATCCTATGTGTTATCCAAATTGGGCTTAGCCCATATGATAATTGGACTCCCACATAGGAAGAGCCCAATATTACTGTCCTAACTGAGGTATTCCACACCCTGTGTTCGCTGTTGGAGTAGGTGACATATCAATTTTCAGTACCGAACCCCGAGTGTCGGGTCTTTTGTTGGTGAACTTAATTTGGCTAAAAATTTCTTTTAGTCATTTTTTTTGGCTCTAGGATGATATAATAAAGATGTTCGTAGTATATTGGTGTTTTATTTAATTGTCTTTTATGGGATTTAAATAAGATACAGTTACTCGACTATTTTGTTTTTTTATTTATTTATTCCTTCAATTTTAAAATTACCGATTTATCAAAATTTATAAATTTAGTTCAAAATCTATAAATTTAGTTTATGGCATGATCTCCTTTCAAGTGCAATCATGTGTCACGAAAGTCATTTTCAGAAGTGCTTCTACAAGTAGTCATTTTATTTTAATGCCATTTTTATCTTTTAAAGATTTTATTTTTTAAATATTTATAATTTTTAATTTTTAAAAACATAATATCAAAAAGGGAAATGACACACTAAGTACCTATCACCCAAACATAATACTATCTAGTACCCAAAAAAGGTTAATGCTCACTTAATACCCATTTCAATAAAACATTTCTTTTTTAAGACTTTATTTTATTTTAATACCGCAATTACCCTCAATCTAGTATATAAGTCTAATTTGTGAAAAAGAGGTCTTTTGGCTACAGCATCATCATGCAAAATTTGAAATTTGAATTTATGACACTCTCTCTCCTCTCTCCTAACCTAACAAACAACCCGTTTTCCAAGAAGGGTCTGTTGGTTTCAAATTTTCTTGCCGCGAACACTTTCTTGCCGGCAACCACCGTTGGCCACCGGCGATCCTACCTAAATACCGTTTAGCCAAGTAACCACCGTTCCCCAGCCATTTCCGATCACCGGTGAGCAAAAACCGTCGACGAAACTGAGCTTTTCGGCTTCCGTCAAACAACTTCTTCACTTCTTGAACTACGAAATCCAGTTAGGAACCTGACTCTCGACTCAAACCTGTGAACCAGTTCCGAAATCAACCAAACATTACTGTCGACTTCACCGGTAAATCAGAACGAAGGTGAGTAGGACCTGACTGCACATCGGCATTTTTTTTTTCGTTTTCGAGCTTAACATGAGATTAACTAGTCTAAATTATGTATGTTAATGGAAAGAAAACGTTTAGATTTTGTTTAGTTTCTCGTTCTAGTCGATTAACGATCGATAAATTCTTCAGTAACTTTCCGGTAAGCTTATGTAGTTTTTCAGTCCGATTGAACATGATGTGATTGATGTCTGTTTAATCTGAGAGATGATGATGCGATTTACGCGTTGTTTTTATACTGTTGTTGCTAGTTTTATTGAGTATTTGAACTGTCGTTGCGTTTTATTTGTTGAATACTTACACTGCTAGATACAGGAACCATTGCCTTTAGTCATTGCGTTTTTACCTGGCACTGATACCTGTCTTTGCGATTTGTGTATAAATATAGTGGTTGCTAGATGTCAGTATGAACATTGCGATTTGCGATTGTAAGTTAGAGACATTGCTAGATTGGTTTTCATACATTGGGATTGTAGTTATGCTACATTTCTAGACAACGTCAAACATATATCATTTAGAAAGAAATTTTCTGTAACATATTCATGCGTTGTACGATGCGCTACAATAAACAAACCCAAGCTCCTACAATTCACGGTACTATATGTCGAAACCCAAAGTTTTTATTTTCAAATTTGGTCACGAAACAGCTATTGTTCCGTTGTACGAATTTGAAATTTTTTACTCTTTGCAACAGTACGTTGAAAGCACATGGCAGGATCTTGTTAGAGGCAACTACAGCATTAGCTATTCTTGTGGTGCTCAGAAAAAATGTTTGTTTAATAAGGAGACAAATTTTATTGGTTTAGAAGTATACCTTGATGTGGAGCGTCTCAAGAGTGTTAGTTTTGTTATCGAAGAACAAGTTGCTGATAAAGGCTCCGCAATTAAACGTAAACAACCTGTTCAACTTTTCGAAGAAGCCTCCAATAACCAACGAACTAGTGGTGAAAGTATTAACTGTTTAGTTATTTCAACCCCGAAAAGAAGGCATCTTGCTAGAACTGGATCGGCTGAAGCTATCGTCGGTGTTGGTCAGTCATTTGCTGATGGTGCTGCAGGTCTAAGGTTATCCTTATCCCGTTATGCATTAGAGAAATGTTTTGCCTTTAATTACATGCATAATACCTTTAGGAAGATAACAGTTTATTGTGTAAACAAAGATTTGGACGGGGTGCAAATATAGGCTCTATGCTTCAATTGATTCTAAAACCGGTTTAATGACCATAAAAAGATTTGTTAATACCCATACTTGCAGTCCCGTATTCATAAAAAAGAAGAGCAGGAGTTTGTCGTCTGATTTGATTGCCGATGAGATTCACGATTCTCTTAGGAGCTTCCAAAGTGTAAAAGCTAAGACTATACAGTCTTTTATCAAGCAAGACTACGGTTTAGACATTTCTTATCGTATATCGTGGAATGCTTTAGAAAAGGCAAGACGTGTAGTATTTAGAGATAACAATACTTTTTTCGGATTACTAAAAGGATACTTCAAGAGACTAAAGAGTTGTGATATCAAAACGGACTGCCATTTGGATTTAGCGCCCGATAATGTTTTCTGACGCTGTTTTATAGCGCTCGAGGCTTGCCTTCAGGGTTTCCATTCATGCCGGCCTTTATTGTACGTTGACGGAACCTATCTAACAGGGAAGCATGGTGGTGCGTTCTCTCAGCAGTGGCAAAGGATGGTAAGAGCGGTCAGTCCATCTTTCAGTTTACATGTGGGTATATATGTGCTTTTTTGTTTCAAACGTATATCATCAGCTAAGGTTGCTAGATTGATTATGTTTAGATTGCGATTTCTACCTGTACGATAGATTGGTATAATTAGGTTGCTAGATAGGTTAGTCAAGTGATTGCGATTTAGGGCTAATATAGACTGCTAGATTGAAGATGCAACTGTTACAATGGTGTTGCTAGATAAGTGGTATATATATTGCGATTTACGTTCATTCAACCTAACAATTTAGTATTATTGTATGTCTGCAACTTTTCTGTAATTTCTGTATAATCCTTGAATAAAGCTCTTGAACACACTAACAAAGTCCACAAAAACAATATGCTAGTGATTTTTAAGAGTTGTGCTTATGCCCCGACTGTTGACCTTTTTAATGAACGACTAGATGCTCAGGCATACGTTAAAGGCAAACGGTATGGGGCGATGACTTCAACAGATGTGGAATCGTTCAATGCGCTGATTAAAAAATTGTGCAATCTGCCTATAGTGAAATTGGTCGATAGGATTAGAGTTCTTCTTATGACTCAGATGTCTCGACGTTTATCAGAGGGTCTAAGCTGGAAACAGTTATGCCCCGAGTTTGACAAGCTGTTTAAAGCGAATGTACAATGCGGTCGAACGTGGTTAGTACGCAAGTCTTCTGACGCTTATTTTGAGGTTTTATCAGACTCAATAATGGTGGTAAACATCCTTGATTTCAAATGTACATGCGGTTCTTGGCAGCAAGAATCTTTCCCATGCGCTCATGCATTGGCTGCAATAGCACCTTTAAGCGAAGATCCGATGACATTAGTAGAGCCCTTTTTCACGGCTGCAAATTTCAGGTCCAGTAACATACCGGCTATAACAGATTTCGGTGAAGCTACTACCAGTAACGATGATGGAGGGCCAGTGCTTAATCCACCGAATGTTAAAAGACGAGCGGGACGGCCAAGAAAAAAGCATATTCCATCAAGATGAGAGGTAACCACCAGCCAGTCCCGGTGTGGTAGCTGTTTCAAATCAGGACACAACAGGAGGTCCTACGATTCTCCGTTCTGAACTTATGTTCGCTTTTTTTGTTCTCTTTTGGATATCCTTAGATAAACACTCCTTATCTTTCGATTTATATGTTTTGAAACTGTTTACATGGCTATGTACAATGTTTGTTTCTATCGTTAATTCTATCCTTAACCACTGTTTGACATTGCTAGATAGGCTATAATTACAATGCTAGATACTCGTAATATCATTCGTAGTTGCATTGAAATTAAGTTTCAAATGCCACATTCATAGATACAGTGTAATACATCTACGATTGTAAGTTTACAATGAGACTGCTAGATACGTGTATATGAAGTTCCTAGATACAACATTTTCCAGACATGAACATTCCACTAACATGAAGTACATGGACGTCCTAATCTAACATTTCTAGATACAGCAAATTGTCTCTGTGATTTTAAGGGTAATATCAAATTGGTAGATATCCCTGCGATTTACTAGTTAATTTGGTTGTTTACATTGCGATTGTCAGTTGTAACTGCCTTTACAACTGTTTCATGTAACTAATTACTCTCTAATATTTAGTTAAACTCTTAAAATTAGAACAACATGCCAAGTAATATAGATAACACAAAAAAATATTTGGCAAACATCATAATAATATTTGAACATCATTCATGGCAGTACAACTGCCACATACAACAACCCTCCAAAAAAAAAGAACTGCTCAGAGGGTTGGCTTTGTTTTTAGCCCATCAAAACATAAAAAAACATACAAAAACATAAAAAAAACATAGGAAAATAATGCTGCATGAACTGCCATAAACCTATCAGAATCCATGTCGTCGTCCTCGTCATCAGACCCTTCAGATTCCTCCTCCTCTTCTTCTTCGACTTCTTCATCCTCTTCGTCTTCCAACTTCTCATCGTTGGCTTCTTTAGAGTTATCGTCCTCTCCCTTTGCAGAGTCCCAGCTATCTCGTTGTTGCTTCCGTTTTGGAAGTTGTTTAGGGTCGGACTCGTAGCTGTCGTCCAGTGACCATGAGTCCCGTGAAGCGTATTTTTCTTCGTAGTCAGACGACCAAAGGGATATGTCATCCTCCTCATCTGACGAGTACTCCAAAGTGGTTGTTCGCTTGTATACCTTGTTGTCTAGGTATTAGTCGGAAGACCATCCGTCGTTCGACGATTATTTTGGTGTGACTGGGGAAGAAGGGGCCATTTTCAAGAGTGGTTATCTTGCAAGGTGATTTTAGATGATTTCTTTGCAGAGTAGTGTGAGATGAATAGGCTAAACTATCATCCCTTACTTATAGCCAAACGCAATGCTCAAAGCTACATCCAATCTAGCAACTCCAATTAATTGCAAACATTTAATTGTACACGTCTAATTAATGCATGTAATGATTCAACACATCTACCTTTGTCTTTTCAACTAACAAGCTAACCAATAGGATTAAAACATTTATTTTTAATTACTGATGGATGTAGTTAACAGTAATTTCGATCTTATTTAATTTACTCGTCTCCCAATAAACCTATCTAGCAGTGCAGTAATATAGTTGGTCCAACATAAATATATCAGTGGGATTTACGAACGTTTCACATTTCTAAATATAACATATATGACATTAACAAACACATCAATATATCATTGCTAGATACCTTATAATGATATTGATAGATACAGCATCTGAACATTCCGAGATACGGTGTAACAAATTTGACAGATACAACATCAAAAGGTTGGTAGATGGGTTGTAACAAGGTTGCTAGATGCGACTTATGAACATTGCTAGATGCATCTTATGAACATTTCTAGATGCAGCGTATGAACATTGCTAGATACAACAAAAATAATGGTAGATGGGTTTTAAAGAGGTTGATAGATACACCCACGTAACATTGCTAGACATGTTATAAGGAGATTGATAGATACAACATTTCAACATTGCTAGATACGATATAAAGACATTTTTAGATACGGGACTTATAGGATTGCAAGTTATGTTAAAGTTATTCATACAAAAATAATGGCAGGATCTCCTTATATTTTTTAGAAAAACATGACATTGGTAGAAATACTATAAAAATTGATAGTAATACTAAAGTTGGTAGAAATGACATTGGTAGTAATGAATTACATAACATTTTCGATATCCTTAACACAATGAGATACGTTGCAATTATTACATAAGTTCTGAGTAATCGTCTAATACTGGCATCCATTTTTAATAGAATCAGACAACCCTTGTCCCAAAAAATGAATTACATAAAAACATTTCTCCCAATACTACCATCGTTGATTTGTGTTTAAATCATTGAGAAAATGCTTAAATATTTCAGCTCTTGTTTCGGCTTGCATTTCTTTTTCATATTTTAGAGGAACATACCATTTCTGAATGATGTCTTTCGCGTACTTACAAACTAAAACCCCACAGTCAAGGTTGTCCTTCTCCTGTTATGGGATATCTCTCATTGTATTGATTTTGTACCCACCTTTCACATGAGGTATGTATTTTTTCTTCATGCAATAGGAAAACTTTAAAATCAAAGAATGTCTTGTTACATTGAAATTTACGAGACTATTTCATTGCTAGATACGACTATTGGCATTCCTAGATATAGTGAAATAACTGTTTGACTGTAATTATAATATCACATTGCTAGATACGTGGCTATGACATTGTTATATATGGCCACAAACACTTGTAATATATTTTTAGAATATAATTTTTTACCAGGGCATCGGTTGCATTTCTCGTCTTATCTGGAATGTGTTTGCTCCATGGAAACAGTGAGTTGTAGCTACTAGCAGTCCCATTCTCAATATCAATAACCAGCAGCGTCCAGTGGTTAACGTCGGGTTTGTTAACGGTGCAAAGAGGAACAAGGGCAACGTATGTGTCTGATTTCATTGTTTCAAAATTTTTATCCACAATGACAGACATATCTCCTTTCATAGCCAGTGTTTCATGCAATTTTTTTGTCATTACTATAGGAAGTAGATATTTGAAATATAACACAAATAATGCCTAATTACAGTTGCAATTCCAGATATTTGAATAATGCTGAACATATATGAATACTTATTGTTAAACCCTTTCACAAGGACTCTCCAATTTGTGTCCTTGAGCAACTTATATATCCAAGAATCTACGATCTATCAATTAACAATTAATTGCTTAAAACAGGTAAATGACAATGATTAAAAACAAGAAACAACGATGTACTTGATGATATAGGTACCCTATACTTGGACATTGCTAGATACCTTATTGTAACATTGCTAGATGGACTAATTACACATTGCTAGATATATTAATTTAAAATTCCTAGATATATGTAATTTATCATTGCTGCTGCGATACCAACGTAATATTACCTTGAAGTCTACTTCAGTTTGGTTTGGCAGTTCCATTATCTCGCTCACATTAATGAAAATCCTATATGAGAACTCCGAGATTGGCAAGTACCATACTTCTGTATCTTCTTGTTCTTCTTCCTTGCTTATTTTCAACACCTTCTTGTACTCACTGACATTGATGAGTTGCGTTGTCTCTGTACGAAACAGCCAATCTTCGACCGCAATCTGTGGTTGTCCCACCTGCGTCTGATAAGTAAGTTCCACCTTGGCATGTCATCAACATGCATCTTTAATACAGCATCAAATTAAATTGTTAACATTACTTTTTGAAGATCACGGTAAATACCAGAGATCTACTTACATCAACGTTTATTTGGTCTTCCTCGATAGATTCCAAAGTACGTCTCTTCTCATTTGAATTTTCTACATCCTTGTCACATTCTTCGTAAAAGGATTGTGTGCAGTCTACAAAACTATCGTCAGCCAATGGGGTAACAGAACTTACAATGAGTGCGTTAGATGTTGCTTTATCTTGTAGGGGTGTTGCATATGTAGCTGCCCCAACCGGTTTAGTTTTTCATCGCGCGTAATAACTTCACTCTTTGCTGCGGATTGTTGTTCTTCGTTACGAATTGGAATAACCTTGACGGGAGACATAGCTTGTGATAGTTGTTCACACTTTGCTACTTGTTCAACCCCATGGTACACCAACGTTTGTACAGTAGATTGGCACTTGTCTTCAGGCCCTGTTGTTTTCACTCCCTAATAATATAATATAAAAAAGTCATCCACATGCATTGTGATTTTAGTGCAAAACCCATTGCTAGACTAGTAATTAGAACGGGTTGTGATTTACGCCTACTAGACATTGCAGGATACAACTGTGCAGATTATCAAGAAAAGTATCACCACATTATAAGGTTGCGATTGCACCAATGTTGTGGATGCGATTTATTTGATCCACCTGCAGTCTTATTTTAGCATGTGTTTTCTAGACATCATACCTTTGTGTTTGCGATTTTTGCGATATACATTCTATCAAATAAAATTGAATCATGACGCAAATCTGTACAAAAAAGCATTTCAAGTCTTAAAAGTTGCTTACACTGTCAAAACAACATTTTCAAAAAACAACAATATATCCATCTTAGTTATTATCCAACTTAGGCTTTGAATATTTCAAAACCTGCCAAAATATAATACTAAATATTTATGAATCTTAACGATTTTAAGATCCACTTACATCTTCAGCCACATTCTCCACCACCTTCTAAGGGCCAGGTTCTGGCACCAGGACTTCTGTTGCTGCATTCTCCACCCTAGTAGGTGCTTCTTCAATCTCTTTGGTTCAATCTGCAATAACCACAACTTCCTGTTTGTCAGCGTCTTCTTTATCCTGACATGTCTATACATTCCCTCCTTCCTCTACAGCTTCTTTGGTGTTCTCCACTTGTTGTTTCACACTTTTGGTTTCATCGTTGCACCCTTTGTCGAACATCTCACTTCTGTCCACCACTTGTTCCTGTCCATCAACCTCGTTAGATCCAACATTGTGTCCCTGTTCAGCTAAGACAACTTCATATTGTACAGCGACAGTATGAGTTATGGGTGATAATTCTGCTGCCATATCCACTTTCTCATTACCAGTGTCACACACAAGTATTGGTAGCCCATGTCTGCTTCCCAGCGACAACTACAACAATACCATCCTCTAACGTAGTCTCTGGAATTGGCTCACCAGGTGTTTTAGAGTGAACTGACCCTCCATCTCCTACTAAGTTCTCCTCTTCAGATATTTGGGTCTTGTTTGTCTCAACTTTCTCAAGCTCTTTGGTTACCCGTTGTCTCCTCCACCTCAACATGCTATGCTTCGATTATTTTTTGGGGTCTGAAACTTGTTGGCTCCTCTTGGGCACAAATTCATGCCTGCAAGATTGGTAAACAACTGTTTTCTTAACTACATTCTCGCTAATATTCGCAGCCATAGTTTTAGTATCCTCCTCATCTTCACGACAAAACGGCATCGTAAGGTGTTCAGAAGATCGGCATCCTCAACATCTACAGTTTCCTCTTCGACCTCGAGCTTCTGTTTCAGCTCATTTAACTTTTTCTTCAGTTATTCAACGTGTGTCAAACAAGCGTGTTAAATAGTATACATGATTTGTAATATTATACATGAATTGTAATACATTCTTAGTCCGTAAAAAGCACGAGAATACGAACTTGTTGGTTTCTCTGTTCAAGCGACGTTTCAACTTTTTGTTCTCAATTTTCAACCGGTGCATCCCGCTCTGCTTTTTCAGCTTCCGGTTGTCACGTAGCACCGACTGTGACAGCGCCCCAAAACTTGGAATACTGGACCTACGCCGGTTTTTCTTTTCCAACCTCTCACCTTTTTTTGCACCCACTGTCGACTTCTTCTTCCCCATGAATTCACGCAGTGTAACATCATAATTCTCTCCTTCTTCTGGTGGTGTTGTGTTGTCTTCAACCTCATTGTTCAAACTCCTTTTACTGCTTGTTCCAACCTCATCATGGAACTGTTTCTTCTGCCTTCTTATACTTCTGTTTGCAACAGACTTCTTTCTTTCCCGACTCCTGCGCTCACTTATTTCTGCATCACCTTCATAGTTTCTACCCAATTCAATTTCTCCAAAAGCTTCACATTCAGCATTTGTCAACGATAGCTCATCGTCCATAACCTAAGAAATACAATTTGACAGTATAATAGACATTCAGATAGGCACATGCGATTTCCTCACAATATTATAATCATGGTTGCGATTTATGAACAACTACTATTTCCAACTCATGTTACAGTGGATGCGATTTATTTGAATATACAGTTGTTAGATAGGTTATAATACTATTTATTGGTGGATACATGGTTGCGATTGTGGGCTTGGATGTCACTACTAGATAGGTTATATAAAATTATACATTGCTAGATACGCTAAATCCAATCAATGCTATGGGATTATCATATTTATCATACCTGGTCGTCTCCCAGTTGGCTCACCATCTGGATCATTTCAAAAGTTGACTCCTTCCCCTCCAATCCCCACCACTTGTGACACCTAGGGATTATGTTTGGCCTTCGTATTTCAACGTATATGAAACTATGCTCCATCAAAAAAGGCTGCATACAATATAACTCAACATTCAAATATGGTTTTGAACATAACGTGGTAACATAAGCCATTGTACTTACAAATAGAAGAGCAACGCATCCGATCACTGTACCGGGATTGCCGGCCTTAATACATTTGTCCAGTGACTTATGCAGCTTTTCAACGATGGCTCGAGACCAGTCGTAGTCGTTTATTTTCTCTAGGTCCTCTACGTAAAATACTGCCGTCCACCCGATGACATTTCCTGACACTGAAAAGAATAGTGTTGAGCATATGAAAAGTATCAACATACGAGCAGCGTCCTTCGTTTCGTCCTCCCCTCCGTCCCTTATTGCTTTCTCAAGTGATTCCTAAAAAATAAATAACATCATACTCATATACTGCAAGAACAATTCAAAACAGTTAAGCCTACTATGATATTGCTAGATATACACGAAGACATTGCTAGATACATGTAAACAAACAGCAGCATACTAATATACTACAACAACAATTCAAAACAAATACCCCTGCTTTCACATTGCTAGATACGTGTAAATTTTGGTATCATACTAATATGCTGCTGCAACAAGTCAAAACAAATAAAAAATTATAGAATTTGTCCACATTTATCAATGCATTAGACATTGATTTGTCGTTGGTCGGCCCGCTCCTCCTTGTGCGCGGACTAAAAATATATTTCTGCATTAAAATTGAATCATTCTCAGCTCCATCAGCAAACCGACCAATAAAAGTTCCTGTTTTATTCATTGGTATCTCCTTGTTCCAGTGTTTCAGCCCAAATATTCCTTTCACATCCTTCATAGTTAGCTTAACATGCTTACGACCTATCTTAAAAGCCTTCCTTTTCACATCGTAAAAACTAAAAATTTCCTCAATCAGGTTGTGGAACTTTTTTAGTTTCAGATTCTCGTTCCTAACATCGAACGATGTTTTCAGAAACGTATAGAACTTGGTGTCTCTTGCAGCGTCTATGTGTTCTAATGTAATTATATCCCGTCTTAGAAGTTTGATTATACTCACTAAGCCTGGCCTGTAGAATACGCCCGTCTTAGTCATGTTTTCCTGCATATATTCCAATTTCAACACAACTTAATTATAATTTGAACAATCCTCTACTAACATCTATTTTAACCATAAAGCAATAACACAAAAAAAAACTAAGCAAAAACGATAGACATTACCAATCAAACACACCACTGGTGCAACTAACCAAACAACAACATGAGTCTTACTTCATGGCTACATTGCTAGACATGACCGAGATTCACTACTACATTGCTAGACGTGATGCGTGTTACTGTAAACTAATTACTCACATTGCTAGATACGGCCACAAATATTGCATACAGTGGTAGATAAGTACAACATTTCCTGTACATGAGCCAAATACTTCCTGAAACACATACAATTCTAGACATGGCTAACTGAACACGACGAGTTTGCGATTCTCGACTTAAAAAACAACTAACCACTTCCATCGGTATTCTCCGATAGCACTGTTGACACTAACATAACAACTACGCTATCACCCAACCATCTTAAACTACTAACTATCAGACGGAATATCAGGAAAATATAGACATTTCAATACCAACAAATAACTTCAACATACAACTGTAGACGAAACGGAAAAACGTCGCCGGAGAACAGAGAACTCTTCAATACAATACTGACATACAGTGGCTTGTCTGGCGAAAACAAAACTTGAAAGTTTAGTCTACGAAACTACATTACAACGTCCGGTGACAAAAAAACAATGTCAAACTAACCTGTTCGACAGTAACGACGCCGATAACTCTGGCAAAACCACCATGGCTCGAAGACGGCGTGCTTCTCTAACTGATGATCGGTGCCGGAAAATGATATCGTCAACTGAACGGTTGGGTTGCAATTTGTTTTTTGGGTTCGCTCTCGTTTTTCGTGTTTCTCTCTCCTCAAAATTAGAAATGTGAAAGTAGAGGGAATTGGAACCCAAAAGTTAGGATTAGAAGGTGAAAAAAGTGGGTTGCAACCAAATGTCCCCTTTTATACCCTAGAGGGTATTTTTATCCAAAATACGATTCTACGGATTTTATGAAACTAGTTTAAAAGTGGATACCATTTTGGTATTTCAAAGTTGAGTAGGTATTTATGGGTACTTCTCTATATCAAAAATTTGCGATAGTTTTTTTTTTCTTTTACTTATCTTAAATATTTTTAAAACCGCATATCCTTCAAGTTTAAAGATAATATCCGATAAATTCAGGATAAATTGCATAAAAAACAAATATATCCGACAAACAATTGCCCAAAAATTTGCCTATTCAGCAAGCTCTGGTGGGGGCTTCAAATTCTACACTTGCCGCACGAACAATAAGTATAAACAGTGGTAATATAACACATTCTCATAACACAAACCGAAGAAAGAGGAAGCTTTATTTTTTTCTACAAAATTTAGCGAACTTAAATAATGGAATATACAATTTTACTTGGTAGTTTCTTGTCATAGATTTGAAGAAAAGTTTTAGCATAATTAACTATACCTTTTTTCTGGAAATTTCTTATTGAACCGGTCGACGGAGTTAGTGGATCTCTTCAACACTCAAATCTCTCGACTATCACATTTTCTGTTATGTAGTCTCTCGACTAAAACATTACGGAAGATCTTTTGACTATTGAAAATCTATAAATTTAGTCCCGCGCGTGGTTTTCTCTCTGATTATGTCACGTGTCACCATAATTAAATGGTTCTTGTCTCACATATAGTTATTTGACTTTTAATTTCATTTTTACCCTTCAAATATAATAAATTTTTAATATTCTTTTATTATTTATTTATTTTTCTAACAGAGTATCACGAAACTTGCGATACTCTGTTTCCTTTTTCTTTTCCCAATTTGTTTCCAACCTCTATAAAAGAATCCCAATCTTCCAGCTTCACTATTCCTTTCTTCATGACTAAACAAATTGGCTCCCTCATGTAAAGAAATTTTAGAAAAAGAGTATTAGAGTATTTTTTGTTAGAAGTTACTGTACAATATTACAAAAAGTGTATTAGAGTATTTTTTAAATGCTTGGTACCAAATATCGATAATCATCTTATTTGAAAATAAATGCACATTTTGAACTAATGGTGGGAGTTATATGAGAGTCTCTCATAATTATATAATTTTCTCCATTAAACCAACGCTCAACATTATTAACACCTAAAATATTAACCACATTATGACCGTCTAAAGCCATGAGCAAAGTTTTATTTTACAGTTGTAAGTGTTAATTAAATACGAATGATTTGAATTTTCTTTTTAAATCATTGGAATCAGTAAAACAAACAAAAAAAGATAGCTAAACAAAGGATTTTACGAATAGTAAGCAACAAGGTCAGGACAAAAAGAACAAAAAAAATTATTTTTGAAACTTTTTCAATGTAAGCCAGCTGTGACGAAGTCTAAGACATAATAGGAATCAAGCCAGGGGCTAATCACAACAAAGTCATGTTCATCGTGATTAGATGCACGATTTAGTCGCGATAAGTGTGGGGCTAGTTGCAGTAAAGTTATGTTGGTCGTGATTAGACGTAGGTTGATCGCGACCAACTTCAAATTTCATCAGTTTTTCTTCAAATAACTGAAACAATGAGACATTTTCTGCGACTTGAATATGACTTGTCACGGTAAAACAATACCTTTTGAAGAGGTGTGACTTTACTTTAAAAATTAAAATTATGTCAATTTCGTTTGATAACGCATTTGCGAACGATTTAGTTATTGAGTTAGTTAAAAGTAATCGTAAACCTGATGTACCTCAAATATTTCACATAAGATGTTTATGTCATATAGTTCAATTGGTTGTAAAAGATGAAATAAGTATGATATTAGTTTATTATATCGATCATATTAAAAAGGGAAGGGGTCCTACTACGCACGATCTCGGATCCTATAATATTTTTTGGAAAGAAATTGTTAAAGCGAGTGGAAAGAAACACAAAACAAAATAGTTTTAGATGTCGAAACTAAATTGAACTTCACATATTATCTTCTTACACGTGCTTATACATATAAACACAAGATTACGGAGGTTTATAATGTTCCTCTTAATTGTGAACATTTGTATTATTATGCTGCAGTGTTACATTTCTTAAAGTGGTTTAAACATACAACTAAAACTTTTTTTATGCAATATACTCATAATATTCATTTCACCTTTTATAATATTACTAATATTGTCAAGTATATAGATACATATAGCGATTAAAATGCATATTTTGATATGATGCACGATATGAAAGTGAATTTTATAGTTTTTTAATCTCATCCCATACAATTATGATGTAAAAAAATAACCCTCTTGAAAAGCATAAAGTATTTTCATGGGTATAGAAGGTCGCCTCTCTGATCCAAACTGGGGGACATAAATCTAGAGAAAATTGGATCAAACTGGGGGACAGAAATACCAAAATACTTCCACAAAAGTATTAAAGCCCGGCTATTTCGTAATAAAATTATTACAACTACCAATAAACAAGGAGATACTGTCTCCACGCCGGCTAATGTCTCGAAAGTCTTCGTAAACTTTTTTGACGACTCTCTGGGTACTAAGCATTCTGCCAGCTACCCAGGCCTCGAAAAGGTCGCATCTCTGATCTCCTCCTATGTTACCAATCTGGATAAGGAGAATATGATCAGAGAAATCACTCACGCTGAAATTAAATCGGCCCTTTTTAGTATTGATAGCGATAAGTCTTCTGGCCCAGACGGTTATAATTCTAGCTTTTTCAAATCCACGTGGAACATCGTGGGTTCGGACATCTGCAAGGGAGTCCAAGAGTTCTTCCTCTTCGGAACCTTGTCCGACTCTTGGAATGCAACCTCCATCGCCCTAATCCCTAAAATTGATTCTCCTTCTGCGCCATCGGATTACAGACCCATCGCTCTTTGCAATGTGGTCTATAAAATTATCTTGAAAATTCTGGCTAATAGAATCAAAGTATCTTTACCTTACCTGGTCGATCCCTCTCAGTCGGCTTTCGTTCCGGGAAGAAGCATATCCGATAACATCCTCCTCTCTCAGGAGCTTCTTAAAGGCTATAACAAAAATGGTAGAGGAAAAAGGGTTGCCCTTAAAATTGATATAATGAAAGCCTTTGACAATGTTCGATGGCACCTCATTTTAGACATTTTAGTGGCAATGCAATTCCCCGAGAATATGATCACCTGGATTATCAAATGCATTTCTTCCCCGTCTTACTCTATAATTATCAACGGTGACCTTCAGGGAAATTTCAAAGGGAAAAAAGGTCTCAGACAGGGGGACCCTCTCTCCCATTTCCTCTTCGTACTTGTTATGCAAGTACTCTCAGGCATTCTCAAAGAGAAAAGTAAAGATGGGAATTTCCGCTTCCACTGGAAATGTCACAGGCAGGAAATTATTAATCTTTGCTTTGCAGATGATCTTATGATTTTCTGTCATGGCGACCCCCTATCTCTCAATCTCATTAAGGATGCTCTAGAAGAGTTCTACTTCCTCTCTGGTCTCAAAGTTAATCCTTTGAAAAGTCACATTTTCTAATCTGGAATTGACCAATCCCTCCGGTCAAACCTTTTTTCTATCATGAATTTCTCTGAAGGTACCCTTCCTGTAAAGTATCTCGGGGTTCCTCTCATTACGGGAAGACTTTCCCACTCGGACTGTCGTCCCCTTCTGCACATAATTACTTCCCGAATAGATTCTTGGACTACTAAGCATCTCTCCTATACGGGTAGAATCCAACTAATCAAATCGGTCCTGTTCGCAGGACAGGTGTACTGGTCTTCGATTTTTATCCTTCCTTCTAGGATAATTAAGGAGTTAACCCAATATCTCCGACGCTTCCTATGGTCTGGTACGTCAACGAAGATTCATGGGGCAAAAGTAGCATGGTCTACCGTATTCACTCCCTATAAAGAGGGCGGCCTTGAGATTCTGGATTTAAAAACCTGGAATCATGTGGCCGTCCTAAAACATCTCTGATCAATTGTTAGTAATAAGAATCATTCAATTTGGTGTGAATGGATTCGATCTGAAAAGATAAAAAATAAAAGTTTTTGGGAAGTAACTATAGCCTCCTCTTCCTCTTGGATTTGGAGGAAAATTCTCCGGCTGCGGCCTGTGGACCGTAAGCTGTACAGAGTAGCTATCGGGAATGGTTTGAACACTTCTTTCTGGCATGACCCTTGGATTCTCTCCTCTGTGCTCTCAATTCACTATGGAGAGGATATAATCAGAGATTTCTGATTAGGGAACAATCTTAAAGTCTCCGACATTATCTGCAATGGCGAATGGAAGTGGCCTGCCAACCTGAGATCGGCGAGTGCCAGAAGTCGACACCATCTGATCGAAATCCACAAGATTATTCTTACCCTTCCCCATACTAACACCCTAGTGAGGGATGTTCCTTATTGGACGGCAAAGGCAGGATGCAACATCTTCACAATAAAGGACACGTACAACGCTCTTCGTAAGCCTGTCCCAAAGAAGGGATGGGCGGGGTTAGTATGGAATAAATTCAATATTCCGCGACATTCCTTCATCTCCTGGTTGGCAATTAAGGGCAAGCTTGTCACCAAAGACAAGCTTCGAAGTTGGGGTTATAATATCCCAGCCGAATGCCCTCTTTGTCTCTCTGAACCCGAAGCTGTATCTCATATCCTCTTTAAATGTAGTTTCTCTCAGAGCATTTGGTCCTTTTCCAGTAACAAATTTGGATTTCCTTATCACTCTTTGGGTTGGCAAACTTGGATTGTTAAGGCTTCAAATTGGTCAAATTCTAAAAACCTTTGTATTTGGCGCACTTGCTTCAATGCGGTTATATACCACATATGGAAAGAGAGGAATTCAAGAATTTTTGGATCCTCTCCGGCCCAAGCCTCATCAATATATTCCCAGATCTTATCGGATCTCCGATTTAGATTTCTTGGATCCAAGATCAGCTGGCCAACTTAAAGGCCCTTCTAATCTAACTTATTATTTATGTTTTATTTTTGTCATAGGTATTCTTAGTCTGGTCTGGAGCGTGGTTATCGGACTGGAGCGTGATTATCGGACGGGATGATTAAGGAGTCTCCTCTCAACTACCCCAACCACCTAGTCGGGTTACATTATTAGCTTCTATTTCCATTTGGGAACTTTCTAACGGATCTCTCTACGAGGACATCCTTTTGCTATGTTTGTTGTTGTATTCCTAGAGGTCCTACCCTATGATTATGTATGAACCTTTCTAATTAATTTAAGTTTTCATTCACCAAAAAAAAATACATTACTTTTATATTATAAGAAAGAAGATAAAAACAATGCATTACTTATTAGCCAACATTCGACATAGATAAAAACATATTTTTGGTACGCAAAATCATGGTGCTTTCATTTATATATAAAAGGTAACAAGTTATTATTATTTTTATATGAAGTTAGAATTATTTATATATATATATATATATATATATATCCATCGAGAAATTCAAAATATAATTAATTTATTTCAAATAAAAAATCTAAAAAATAGAACTATAGTTTTAATAATAAAAAAATCAATATCTATTTTGTAAACAAATAATTTTTAAATTTTAATCTTTATTAATATCTCTTTCTTGTTCAATAGCTTAATTTATCTTGAACCCTCATGTATCATATTACTTAAGTTTATTATTTTGTTTAATATTTTCCGTTTGAGTAAACAACTTCTTCAAATCCCTCTTCCTAAATTTGGGTAAACAAATATATTAATTTTTTAAATTGATAAATATTTTCATTATTTTAAAATAAAAACAGTATAAATAGGAATAGAACAAAATATATTTATCTCACAAAGAGGGGATGTACTATTTAAATTCCTTTGCATCCTTATGTAACCACCTTCATCTAAAAAATATCCTCAAAAATTTCTAACAATCCAATAATATATCATCCAAAATAAGTTCCACACAAGGTCCACTGAAAATGTTCCTATTATATTCATAGATTCCGATATCCAATTATGGAAAGTAGTTTCATACGCGAGGTACATCCGATCTATAGTTAATAAATTAAAATAGAAAAAATTAAAAATAAAATTAACACCACAAATTTATTGCTTTAAAAGCTCATAAAAAATATTGTTCTATAAAAAGATAAAAATTGTATGAAAAATATTTCACTAGAAAGAATATTGTTTTTTAAGAAGTATGAAAAATATTTCACAATACAAAATATTGTTTTGTAGAAAGATTATATATATATAAACTAATAATAATTAAATATTTGAGAGATTTATTGACAAAATTATTTTACAGATTTATAGATTAATAAAATCTCAAATAAAAAAATATATTAATTTATCTCATTTACTATACTAATATAATAAAAAAAATTCTTTTTTAGTTTGTCGTCTTCTTTCTTCTTTTTCAGAAATTTAGTTGTTATTTATATAAAAGTTTCCAATTGCGATTTGAATTTCCGATTCTGTATATACTCCAAACATATAAGAGGCTACTTTCGTTTTTCAGCTTACGTGAAATATTATGAATTGTTTTAGTAGAGGTCATATGGAATTAAAAGCTTCGATATAAAATAACCTCTAACCACAATTGTAATAATAAGTAAGTTATCAAATCCAGGCATACCAACTCAATTTGTTCTTTGTCTATTGCTCAAAATAGTACGGGTTTCTCAAAATAGTACTCCTTCTGTCTTATTATATTTGACATTTTAGCCTTATGCATATTAATTAAGGAGGATTATCATTGGTTTTGAGATTTTAAAAAATGTTACTAACTTCTATTTATAAAATACCTATCTTATTATATTTGACATTTTAGCCTTATGCACATTAATTAAGGAGGATTATCATTGGTTTTGAGATTGTAAAAAATGTTACTAACTTCCATTTATAAAATTAATAGGTATTGTGGACAAAACTAGAGCAAATTAATTATAAGAAGAGGGATATAAATAGTATACAAGTATTACTATCGCATTGGAATTTAAAAACGCCAATTAAATTGGGACAAATATGTTTCCTTAGTTTTTTATTCTTGATGTATTGAATCTTATTTTACCCCGGCAACACTTGGCACTCATACAACCCAAACTCAAAACAATAATAGTTTCATCTCTATTAAAGAGAAAACTCCACCTTTTAAACAAGAATCCTCATGCCCACCATCTGCAGAAGCATCTATTCTAAAACAAATGTAGCAGTCAGAAGTAGGAGTAACTTTATAGACGTATGCTCTTTCAGTGGGGATACCAACTCCATACATCGAGTATATCTCTATGTCAAGAGAATTAGGAAACCTACAATATCAGAGATAATTGTTTAAGAGAAGAGCACAAGCATAGTTACCTTGTCTATAACACTGCCACTGGAGCTTTTATCATAGCATACTATGGAAACTGACCGATTTCTAAGAATTTTGTAGATAATTTTTTGGTATTAAGGATGAACATGTAATTTAAAAACTAACCACAATAAATTGATTGGAACACAGATGAATAGATACAACTACAAATATGGTTTTATTAATGAATGTACCTAACATAACATGGTGAAATGAGAATAATAATAGAGACGGTTTGATTGATATTAGATGAGAAACACAGCTCCCTTCTCACCTTAAGAGAGATGATGGAGAAATATTTTGCGCCCTATATAAGGTTGATAGTACTCACTTTGTTTCCAAGGGGTTTGACCAATATTTGAAATTTTCATATTTGGGATCATCCAAATTGTCAGTTATTCCACAAGAAAAACGAACACCTCCACGTGCCATCAGTTTGGGCAACACAATGTTCCTCTTAATTGCGAACATTCGTATTATTATGCTGCAGTGTTACATTTTTTGAAGTGGTTTAAACATACAACTAAAACTTTTTTTTACGCAATATACTCATCGCATTCATTTCACATTTTAATAATATTACTAATATTGTCAAGTATATATAGATACATATAGGGATTAAAATGCATGTTTCGATATGGTGCACGATATGAAAGCAAAATTTATAGTCTTTTAATCTCATCCCATACGATTATGCAGTAAAACAAAATTAATCCTCTTAAAAAACGGATGAGTTTTATAACTATGAAAAATAAGAATCATTCAATTTGGTGTGAATGGATTCGATCTGAAAAGATAAAAAATAAAAGTTTTTGGGAAGTAACTATAGCCTCCTCTTCCTCTTGGATTTGGAGGAAAATTCTCCGGCTGCGGCCTGTGGCCCGTAAGCTGTACAGAGTAGCTATCGGGAATGGTTTGAACACTTCTTTCTGGCATGACCCTTGGATTCTCTCCTCTGTGCTCTCAATTCACTATGGAGAGGATATAATCAGAGATTTCTGATTAGGGAACAATCTTAAAGTCTCCGACATTATCTGCAATGGCGAATGGAAGTGGCCTGCCAACCTGAGATCGGCGAGTGCCAGAAGTCGACACCATCTGATCGAAATCCACAAGATTATTCTTACCCTTCCCCATACTAACACCCTAGTGAGGGATGTTCCTTATTGGACGGCAAAGGCAGGATGCAACATCTTCACAATAAAGGACACGTACAACGCTCTTCGTAAGCCTGTCCCAAAGAAGGGATGGGCGGGGTTAGTATGGAATAAATTCAATATTCCGCGACATTCCTTCATCTCCTGGTTGGCAATTAAGGGCAAGCTTGTCACCAAAGACAAGCTTCGAAGTTGGGGTTATAATATCCCAGCCGAATGCCCTCTTTGTCTCTCTGAACCCGAAGCTGTATCTCATATCCTCTTTAAATGTAGTTTCTCTCAGAGCATTTGGTCCTTTTCCAGTAACAAATTTGGATTTCCTTATCACTCTTTGGGTTGGCAAACTTGGATTGTTAAGGCTTCAAATTGGTCAAATTCTAAAAACCTTTGTATTTGGCGCACTTGCTTCAATGCGGTTATATACCACATATGGAAAGAGAGGAATTCAAGAATTTTTGGATCCTCTCCGGCCCAAGCCTCATCAATATATTCCCAGATCTTATCGGATCTCCGATTTAGATTTCTTGGATCCAAGATCAGCTGGCCAACTTAAAGGCCCTTCTAATCTAACTTATTATTTATGTTTTATTTTTGTCACAGGTATTCTTAGTCTGGTCTGGAGCGTGGTTATCGGACTGGAGCGTGATTATCGGACGGGATGATTAAGGAGTCTCCTCTCAACTACCCCAACCACCTAGTCGGGTTACATTATTAGCTTCTATTTCCATTTGGGAACTTTCTAACGGATCTCTCTACGAGGACATCCTTTTGCTATGTTTGTTGTTGTATTCCTAGAGGTCCTACCCTATGATTATGTATGAACCTTTCTAATTAATTTAAGTTTTCATTCACCAAAAAAAAATACATTACTTTTATATTATAAGAAAGAAGATAAAAACAATGCATTACTTATTAGCCAACATTCGACATAGATAAAAACATATTTTTGGTACGCAAAATCATGGTGCTTTCATTTATATATAAAAGGTAACAAGTTATTATTATTTTTATATGAAGTTAGAATTATTTATATATATATATATATATATATATCCATCGAGAAATTCAAAATATAATTAATTTATTTCAAATAAAAAATCTAAAAAATAGAACTATAGTTTTAATAATAAAAAAATCAATATCTATTTTGTAAACAAATAATTTTTAAATTTTAATCTTTATTAATATCTCTTTCTTGTTCAATAGCTTAATTTATCTTGAACCCTCATGTATCATATTACTTAAGTTTATTATTTTGTTTAATATTTTCCGTTTGAGTAAACAACTTCTTCAAATACCTCTTCCTAAATTTGGGTAAACAAATATATTAATTTTTTAAATTGATAAATATTTTCATTATTTTAAAATAAAAACAGTATAAATAGGAATAGAACAAAATATATTTATCTCACAAAGAGGGGATGTACTATTTAAATTCCTTTGCATCCTTATGTAACCACCTTCATCTAAAAAATATCCTCAAAAATTTCTAACAATCCAATAATATATCATCCAAAATAAGTTCCACACAAGGTCCACTGAAAATGTTCCTATTATATTCATAGATTCCGATATCCAATTATGGAAAGTAGTTTCATACGCGAGGTACATCCGATCTATAGTTAATAAATTAAAATAGAAAAAATTAAAAATAAAATTAACACCACAAATTTATTGCTTTAAAAGCTCATAAAAAATATTGTTCTATAAAAAGATAAAAATTGTATGAAAAATATTTCACTAGAAAGAATATTGTTTTTTAAGAAGTATGAAAAATATTTCACAATACAAAATATTGTTTTGTAGAAAGATTATATATATATAAACTAATAATAATTAAATATTTGAGAGATTTATTGACAAAATTATTTTACAGATTTATAGATTAATAAAATCTCAAATAAAAAAATATATTAATTTATCTCATTTACTATACTAATATAATAAAAAAAATTCTTTTTTAGTTTGTCGTCTTCTTTCTTCTTTTTCAGAAATTTAGTTGTTATTTATATAAAAGTTTCCAATTGCGATTTGAATTTCCGATTCTGTATATACTCCAAACATATAAGAGGCTACTTTCGTTTTTCAGCTTACGTGAAATATTATGAATTGTTTTAGTAGAGGTCATATGGAATTAAAAGCTTCGATATAAAATAACCTCTAACCACAATTGTAATAATAAGTAAGTTATCAAATCCAGGCATACCAACTCAATTTGTTCTTTGTCTATTGCTCAAAATAGTACGGGTTTCTCAAAATAGTACTCCTTCTGTCTTATTATATTTGACATTTTAGCCTTATGCATATTAATTAAGGAGGATTATCATTGGTTTTGAGATTTTAAAAAATGTTACTAACTTCTATTTATAAAATACCTATCTTATTATATTTGACATTTTAGCCTTATGCACATTAATTAAGGAGGATTATCATTGGTTTTGAGATTGTAAAAAATGTTACTAACTTCCATTTATAAAATTAATAGGTATTGTGGACAAAACTAGAGCAAATTAATTATAAGAAGAGGGATATAAATAGTATACAAGTATTACTATCGCATTGGAATTTAAAAACGCCAATTAAATTGGGACAAATATGTTTCCTTAGTTTTTTATTCTTGATGTATTGAATCTTATTTTACCCCGCCAACACTTGGCACTCATACAACCCAAACTCAAAACAATAATAGTTTCATCTCTATTAAAGAGAAAACTCCACCTTTTAAACAAGAATCCGCATGCCCACCATCTGCAGAAGCATCTATTCTAAAACAAATGTAGCAGTCAGAAGTAGGAGTAACTTTATAGACGTATGCTCTTTCAGTGGGGATACCAACTCCATACATCGAGTATATCTCTATGTCAAGAGAATTAGGAAACCTACAATATCAGAGATAATTGTTTAAGAGAAGAGCACAAGCATAGTTACCTTGTCTATAACACTGCCACTGGAGCTTTTATCATAGCATACTATGGAAACTGACCGATTTCTAAGAATTTTGTAGATAATTTTTTGGTATTAAGGATGAACATGTAATTTAAAAACTAACCACAATAAATTGATTGGAACACAGATGAATAGATACAACTACAAATATGGTTTTATTAATGAATGTACCTAACATAACATGGTGAAATGAGAATAATAATAGAGACGGTTTGATTGATATTAGATGAGAAACACAGCTCCCTTCTCACCTTAAGAGAGATGATGGAGAAATATTTTGCGCCCTATATAAGGTTGATAGTACTCACTTTGTTTCCAAGGGGTTTGACCAATATTTGAAATTTTCATATTTGGGATCATCCAAATTGTCAGTTATTCCACAAGAAAAACGAACACCTCCACGTGCCATCAGTTTGGGCAACACAATGTTCCTCTTAATTGCGAACATTCGTATTATTATGCTGCAGTGTTACATTTTTTGAAGTGGTTTAAACATACAACTAAAACTTTTTTTTACGCAATATACTCATCGCATTCATTTCACATTTTAATAATATTACTAATATTGTCAAGTATATATAGATACATATAGGGATTAAAATGCATGTTTCGATATGGTGCACGATATGAAAGCAAAATTTATAGTCTTTTAATCTCATCCCATACGATTATGCAGTAAAACAAAATTAATCCTCTTAAAAAACGGATGAGTTTTATAACTATGAAAAATATTCAACTTGTCTGCTAGCTTTGTTGTTTTTTATTGTTGCAGACTTATATCCCTACTGGTCTGCTAGCTTTGCTGACTTTCGACGCTGCTTCTTAGTCTCTTCGGTCAAATGAGGCCAAGTTAATCAATTTAATAAGTTAATTTTATTTGTTTATCCACTGATGAAACCCTCTATCACTACTGGTATGCAGTCATTGCTCACTTACGATGCTGCTACTTGTCCCTAGATCATATTGGCCTTAGCACTTTCTTTTGTTTTGTTGTTCATTTTAGGTCAAGTTTAGATCAATTTTTTTTCGATTTATCTTTCTCGACTCTTAAACCATTCCTCGAAATATACTCCATATATTTATGATTTTTTTAATACGCTTTTTCAACAAAAAAATATATATATTCAGCAAATTGATATCTTTCTTTATACAATAAAAACTAATTATGTTATTTGAAAATATATTTTTAATGCATAATATTATATTATGAACTTAAATAATAATTTTTTTCAACACGTGGCAGAATCCGACATTATGAATACCTCAGATGATTATATTGTTTGTTTTCATATCAACGGCGAGTAGAATTTAAGTGTTTCTTCTATACCCATGAAAATACTTTATCCTCTTTGTTTAATCGTGTCCCTATGTTATCACTCACTTTTCATATTAAAAGGAGTAATACATTACTTTTATATTATAAGAAGATAAAAGGCAATGCATTACTTATTAGCCAGCATTTGACTTAGATAAAAATATATTTTAGCTACGCAAAATCATCGTGCTTTCATTTATATATAAAAGGTAACAAGTTATTATTATTTTTATATGAAGTTAGAATTATTTTTATATATCCATGCAGAAATTTAAAATATAATTAATTTATTTCAAATAAAAAAATATAAAAAATAGAAATATAATTTTAATAAAAAAAATCAAAATTTATTTTGTAAACAAATAATTTTAAATTTTAATTTTTATTAATATCTCTTTCTTGTTAAGTAGCTTAATTTACCTTGAACTCTTATGACTCATATTACTTAAAACATACAAACCACGACTACTTTTAAACTATTATTACGGGAGTTTTGTTTTTTTAAAAATAAATTAAATAAACTAAAAACTGTTTTTCCAAATACGCAAGACATGTTTCGTAGAGTAGTTTAAAAACCGACAAAAAAAGATATGATAGAAATTTAATGATAACTCAACCAAGTAATGTAAATAACTATACGAAAAATGGCAGGTCTAAAATATCAAAGAGACAAAACAATTGAGATAAAGAAAATCAATGCGCAAAAATAAAGAGGTTGTATTAAAAAAAAATAAGTTAAAAATAATAATAATAATATAATTATGGGATTATTCACATTACAATATTGAAATAAGTCTATAATTTATTTTTAACTCATCTTTAAATGTTTATTTTTTATGATTTAAAAAAAATATTATGTCGTTTAATATCAAATATTTTTAAAAATATCTAGTTTACTCTTAGTTACTAATTTACTAACATTCGATACGAAACTTACTCCTCCTTTGTTCAATGACTTCTTTTGATAATGACTTCTTTTGATAATGAAACGACAACCAAAATCAAGAATTATGTTGAGTTTTACTTCAAAACAACAATTTACTAAAGGACATACTTTTCCAAAAAACTTGTCAGGGAGAGAAAAGATGGTATGATCAGTGAGAAACTATCTATAATGTTTTGGCTCTATCGCCTGTTTCGAGCTCGATTAATTTCCTATAATCGCGAGCTGGTGGTCCAATCAAAATCTCGAAGCTATAAGCGAGTACAAGTGTAACTATACCCTTTTTCTTTTACTTCATTCTAGTTCATGTCATGGAAATCTATATTACTTATGGTTTTGATCTTTGTGCTTGGGTTTGAATGTAAATCATTTGATAATTCTTTTACTTAACTCGTTTTTTTGCTGAATTGGTCCGTGGCTTAGTTGATCAGAGTAGTTGATTGTGTCAAAGTTTTTGTTTTGTTTTTTATCGCCCTCTGTTCGATAAAATACTTAACCTGAAGTGTTTTTCTTTTTTCTTCTATTTACGTTATGCTTATAGTTAAGGTAATTGTGTTTTTATCGGTACGAATAAGTGGTTTTAAGTTTTTATCTCAATGTCTGTATAAGATCTTGTTCGATGTTGAACCTATCTCTCGTCCCTTATTTTTTAGTCACAGTGATTGCTTTTATTACCTAATTGTTTGTGTATAAGTATATTTTTTATAATGTTTGAGTTTCTTATGTAATGGAGGAGTGTAGAGCATTTTCGAAATGAGTAAACAAACTACAACGGGTTCCAAGGACAAGAAGAAATGGAGTTTCCTTCACCATCGATTGTATAAAGGTTGTTGATGACAAGATCATGGAGATTGCATCCCTCAATTTTGTTTTTCCAAGAGAGGATCAAGGTATGAGGAAAGCTTGGCGCGTTGGTGATGCTGTTACGATTACTGGTGAGAAAAGCAAGATTATTGCCACTTTTGACATCAACTTCTCCAAAAGCTAATGAGTAATCAAAGTTATGATTTTTTATTTAGTATTATTTAAACAATTTGTTATTGAAGAGAATAATATGTTCGTGTAGGGTTGTGAAATTATACTTACAATATTGCGAATGGTTGTGATATTCTCGTAGATAACGTTTCTTTCATTATCTTTTCGAAATACATAGTCTTATAATAGGTACTTCTGCACTTATTAGGGATATACATCAAGTGTGTGTTCTTTTTCAATAAAATTATATTTTTTCGTATTATTATGCAACTCCATTCATCCTATATTAATGCATCGGCTCTTAAGCTTTGTTTGGAATTATTCTCAAACTTTTGTGGAACTGAAAACCAAGTTTTTTATTCTAACATTCAATTTTTTATATTGCTACTTGTGACTTATGAAAGAGTTTACGTTTTAATATTATATATTAGGTACTTGAAATAATTGACGAATAAATACTTAAAGAAGCCTAATATGAGAGATTGGCTTACAGCGTTTGCAGCCAACAAAGATTGTAATTTGTACGAGCTCAAGTGCTTCAACATTGCCAAAAATAAGGGGGGGAAGGATTGAAACCTCTAAAACTTCTTGATCCAAGAACTTTGTTTTGCAAGTGTTTAATTGTTTTAGTTTTTACCGAATATATGCTCTTGGATACTAGTTTTGTTGAGATATCATGGTTTGGAAATTTTGCTTTATTTGTATAGATTTTAAAAAGTATCAATTGTTTTGGTAATCTTCTTGATTCAAACAAGAGAAATACGACCACTATAAATGTGTAAATACCCCTGAATTATTATTGTTTTATAAATTTATTATCTAAATATTTTATTATTTTTTACATAATTGTTAACTAACAAATTAATTCTTTTAATATTCTTAATTAGTAGCATTAATTATTTTCATACTGGTAATTAACAGTATTAAAAGAATTAATACGGCTAATTAAGAGTATTAAAATTTTAATAATATTAAATTAATTTTTTTTAACAGTTTTAATTTTTTTCTAAAAACATATTTTTGGAACTTTGTTTGATTCGTCTCGTAAATTTAAATACAACAGTGGTTTCAGTTTTATTTTTGGAATTATAAATCAAAAGACACGAACTTTTTACAAGAAACAGAAAAAAATGAGAACTTATTATTTGTTAGAAGTTACTTTACAATATTACAAAAACGGCATTAGAGTATTTTGTTAAGTATTTGGTATCAAATATGGATAATCATCTTATTTGATAATAAATGCCCATTTTAAACTAATGGTGGGACTTATACGAGAGTCTCCCATAATTATATAACTTTCTTGATCAAACTAACGCTCAACATTATTAACACCTAAAATATGAACCACATTATGACAGTCTAAAGCTAAGCAATGTTTTATTTTACACTTGTAAGTGTTAATTAAATACAAATGATTTGAATTTTCTTTTTAAATCATTGGAATCCGTAAAACAAAAAAAATAGTTAAACAAAGGCTTTTACTAACAACAAACAACAATGTTGGGGCAAAATGAACAAAACATCTTATATTTGATTTTTTTTTGTGTAAGCTAGTTGTGATGAAATCCGAGACATAACAGGAACAAAGCCAGGGGCTAATCACAACAAAGTCATGTTCGTCGCCATTGGATGCACGATTTAGTCGCGATAAGTGTGGGGCTAATCGCAGTAAAGTCATGTTGGTCGTGATTAGACATAGGTTGATCGCGCCCAACTTCAAATTTCATCAGTTATTCTTCAAATAACTGAAACAATGAGATATTTTCCGTGACTAGATATTTGCCGCGATAAAAATATACTTTTTGAAGAGGTGTGAATTTCCTTAAAAAAATTAAAATTATGTCAATTTCGTTCGATAACGCATCTTGGAACGGTTTAGTTATTGAGTTCGTTAAAAATAATCGCAAACGTGATGTACCTCAAATATTTCACATTAGATGTTTATGTCATATAGTTCAATTGGTTGTAAAATATGAAATAAGTATGATATTAGATTCTTATATCGATCATATTAAAAAGGGAAGGGGTCCTACTATGCACGATCTCGGATCCTATAATATTTTTTGGGAACAAATTGTTAAAGCCATTGGAAAGAAACACAAAACAAAATAATTTTAGATGTGGAAACTAAATTGAACTCCACATATTATCTTCCTACACGTGCTTATACATATAAACATAAGATTACGAAGGTTTATAATATAAATATGAAAAATGTTCCTCTAAATTGTGAACATTCATATTATTATGCTACAGTGTTATATTTCTTGAAGTGGTTTAAATATACAACTAAATTTTTTTATGTAACATAATGTTACTAACATTCATTTCACCTTTTATAATATTACTAATATTGTCAAGATTATGGATACATATAGGGATTAAAATGCATGTTTTGATACGGTGCACGCTATGAAAGAAAAATTTATAAAGTCTTTTAATCCCAACCCATACGGTTATGCCGTAAAACAAAATTAATCCTCTTGAAAAACCGATGGGTTTTATAACTATAAAAAAAAAAACTATCCAACTGATCTGCTAGTTTTGCTGTTTTTGATTGTTGCTGACTTGTCTTCACACTGGTCTGCTAGCTTTGCGGACTTTCGATGCTGCTTCTTAGTCTCTTTAGTCATATGCAGCCAATTTAATCATTTTATCAACTTAATTTTATTTGTTTTTCGATTGATGAAACCGTCTATCACTACTGGTATGCAGATATTGTTCACTTACAATGTTACCACTTGTCTATTAGATTATATTGGCCTTAGCACTTTCCCTTACTTTGTTGTTCTTGTCTGGTCAAGTTTAGATCAATTTTCTTCGATTCTTTTTTCTAGATTCTTAAACCACTTCTCGAAATACATCTTTTTTTTATTTGATACGTTTTTCAACCAAAAATATGCATTCGACAAATAGATACGGTTCTTCGAACAATAAAAAGTAAGTATGTTATTTGAAAGTATATTTTTGAATAAATAATATGAAATTATATTATATTTATATTTCTACACGTGGCAGAATCCGACATACAACTCAAGATATGAATACCTCAGATAATTATATTGTTTATTTTCATATCAACCGCTAATAAAATTTAAGTGTTCCTCTTATACCATGTAAATACTTTTATCCATTTTGTTTTCCCTATATTATCACTCGCTTTTCATATTAAAAGGAGTAGTAAATTACTTTTATATTATAAGAAGATAAAAGGCAATCCATTAGTTATTAGACAGCATTTGACTTAGATAAAAACATATTTTTGGTACGCAAAATCCTGGTGCTTTTATTTACATATAAAAGGTAACAAGTTATTATTAATTTTATATGAAGTTAGAATTATTTATATATCCATCCAGAAATTTAAAATATAATTAATTTATTTCAAATAAAAAGATATAAAAAATAGAATTACAATTTTAATAATAAAAAAATCAATATATATTTTGTAAACAAATAATTTTTAAATTTTAATCTTTATTAATATCTCTTTTTTGTTTAATAGCTTAATTTATTTTGAACCCTCATAAGTCATAGTGCTTAAGTTTATTATTTTGTTTAATATTTTCTGTTTGAGTAAACAACTTCTTCACATCCCTCCTAAAATTGGGTAAACAAATATATTAATTTTTTAAATTGATAAATATTTTCATTATTTTATACTAAAAACAGTATAGTAAATAGGAATAGAATAAATTATATTTATCTCACAAAGCGCGGATGTACTATTTAAATTCCTTTGCATCCTTATGTAACCACTTTCATCCAAAAAATATCCTCAAAAATTTTTAACAATCCAATAATATATCATCTAAATTAGTTCCACACACAAGGTCCATTGAAAATGTTCCTATTATATTCATAGATTCCGATATCCAATCATCCAAAGTAGTTTCATTCATGAGGTACATTCGATCTATAGTTAATAGATTAAAATAAAAAAAATAAAAAATAAAATTAACACTACAGATTTATTGCTTTAAAGCTCATAAAAAATATTGTTCTATAAAAAGATAAAGATTGTATGAAAAATATTTCACCAGAAAGAATATTGTTTTGTAAGAAGTATGAAAAATATTTCACAAGAAAATATATATATATAAAATAATAATTAAATATTTGAGAGATTTATTGACAAAATTATTTTACAGATTTATAGATTAATAATATCTCAAATGAAAAAAATATATTAATTTATCTCATTTACTATATTAATATAATAAATTTAATAAAAAAAATCAACATCTATTTTGTAAACAAATAATTTTAAATTTTAATTTTTATTAATATCTCTTTCTTGTTTAGTAGCTTAATTTATTTTGAACTCTTATGACTCATATTACTTAAAACATACAAACCACAACTACTTTTAAACTATTTTAAACTATTATTACCGGAGTTTTTTTTTGTTTAAATAAATAAATAAAGTAAAATAAAAACGGATTTTCCAAATACGCAAGACATGGTTCGTAGAGTAGTTTAAAAACCGACAAAATAAAAAAAATGATAAAAATTTAATGCTAACTCAACCAAGTAATGTGAATAACTACACGAAAAATGGCATGTCTAAAATATCAAAGTGGCAAAACAATTGAGATAAAAAAAAATCAATGAGCAAAAATAAAGAGGTTATATTTAAAAAAAGTTAAAAATAAATAAATATTGAATAGACCAAATAATTTTGGTACCAAAATATGTGACGCGAGGGGTTAAATTTTTTCCAAAATTCTATCATTTTTTCCTCAGTTTTTAATAAACAATCGACCAAAACCGACACGCTTGGTGAAAACCCGAAGGAGGAGAGTTTAAAGTCTTTTATATACAGAAATTTAACTATTGGTTATAAGGGAATCCCATCTTAAAACTCACGAAATCTCAAATACATCGAAAATAGCCACAATCATAGATGATATCAGTTTGTGTGTTTAAATTCCAACAAAAAACTTATCGCGGATGGATAATTTGATCTCGTTAAAAAAAAAAAATGACGAAAAATATATTTAATTTGTGTTATATTAAAGTTGTACGACATTGGATGGGGTCGCCATCCTCACTTACCTCGACTCAGTCTCTATATAACCAAACAATGTCGTGTATAATTAGGTAACCAAACAATGTCGTGTATAATTAGGTTGTCAAACCATACTTATACATGCCATATGTTCGATGACATTCACGACAACAATGTCGTGTTTAGGTCCATCCTTCTTGATCTCCTTCTTTGATCAAGGAACGGTACTTGTAACAGTGTCAAAGTTTAACACCTCCGATTTCTACTTCCATTCATTAAAATAACGCTATAGGTGTTTTTAGTGGCGAACTCGGCGGCTTTTTCTTTTGGAGTTCAATAGTGGACATTATTATAAATCGTTTAAAAAATGTGAAATTATCTATTTTCTAAAAGTTGATGCATTTTTAACTTTTACCTATCTAATATTAATCGGCCGGTTTTAAATTTAATTATTGGTAATGTGGATGTTCTCCCCTAATTTCCAATATAAATCACCAAAATTTATAATACTACTATCGTCTATGACCGATCCGTTTTATATTTCAAAGAGAAAAGTACCAGAAAATACATTTTTAAGTATGAAATCTCTAATAAGTATCCAAATATGAGACCTTTTACATTACTACTAAGAAGCTATTTTTTTTACCAAATTAGCTCTAATACTAGAAGATTGAGAAAGTAGGTTATTATTAATTTAATTGTTACTTTTCCCTCAAAATCCCAATAACTTTTAGAAACCGAAAAGACCATAGAAGAAATTCAAAGAAGAAGTTTAACCCTAAAAGAACTCTGTCGACTATCTCGTTTTTACCGAACAAACTCCGGCGAGTCTAGAAGAACTGTGGTACGAAGCGATCGCCCAACTCCATCTTCATTTCGTCGTGTGAAGCAAGAACCACCGGTGCCGGTGAAGTTTTTTAGTCGAAACTACCGTTAGTCGACTGCTTGTTGGATGATATTGCTATGGACCGTTTTTGTTCGATAATTGCGTTATCGGTAAACTATTGTGTTTACATTCTCCGGCCGGTGATTGTATGATGTCTTGTTTTGTAAGGTCGAATGTACTTTTTACAGGGCTGGTTTGGTCAGCATATTAAATTTGCTGAGGAACAAATCATATAACGTCATATTACACGAACATCTCGCGTGATTTAGGCAAGTGCAAATCATATCGAGTCATATTACACGAACATCTCGCGTGATGTTGGCAAGTGCAACTCATCTAGTGTCATAGTCAAGGAACATCTCGCGTTATTTAGGCAAGTACAACTCGTCTAGCGTCATATTACACTTACATCTCCCGTGATGTTGGCAAGTTCAACTCATCTAGCGTCGTAGTACACGTAAATCTCGCATGCTTTGGACAAGTTCAACTCATCTAGCGTCATATTACACGAACATCTCGCATGATTTATGCAATTGCAACTAATCTAGCGTTGTATTACACAAACATCTCGCGTGATGTTGGCAATTGCAACTCATCTAGCGTCATAGTCAAGGAACATCTCGCGTTATTTAGGCAAGTACAGCTCGTCTACCATCATATTACACTTACATCTCCCGTAATGTTGGCAAGTTCAACTCATCTAGCGTCGTAGTACACGTAAATCTCGCATGCTTTGGACAAGTTCAACTCATCTAGCGTCATATTTCATGAACATCTCGCGTGATTTAGGCAAGTGCAAATCATATAGCGTCATATTACACGAACATATCGCGTGATGTTGGCAAGTGCAACTCATCTAGCGTCATAGTCAAGGAACATCTCGCGTTATTTAAGCAAGTACAACTCGTCTAACGTCATATTACACTTACATCTCCCGTGATGTTGGCAAGTTCAACTCATCTAGCGTCGTAGTACACGTAAATTGCGCGTGTTTTGGACAAGTTTAACTCATCTAGCGTCATATTACACGAACATCTCGCATGATCTATGCAAGTGCAACTAATCTAGCATCATACTACACGAATATCTCGCGTGAGTTTGGCAAGTGCAACTCATCTAGCGTCATAGTCAAGGAACATCTCGCGTTATCTAGGCAAGTACAACTCGTCTAGCGTCATATTACACTAACATCTCCCGTGATCTTGGCAAGTTCAACTCATCTAGCGTCGTAGTACAGGTATCGTCTTCAACCCAACGACATGTAAGAACAAAACACCATTGACAAAACTTAAAAAAACCTTTTTTCAGCTAGATAGAAACTAAGCAAGACTATAATATAAACATAACAAATTTGAAATCTTTACAAAAACTAACAAAATCCAGCTTAAAGACCTAGGAACTAACAAAAGCTTCTACTGGTTGAAAAAAAACCCAGCTCCAAAGAACAAAAGCAGATAATCCTTAAAGACTTATGTTTGATAAAAGCTTCTACTCGAGGAAAAAAAATACAAAACCGAGCTACTAAGAAGAAATACAGATAAAAGAATTTTGGTTCGAAAATAGACTGACCCAAATGTTGAGGGTATTTAAGGAATGAAAATATTAGATGGGGATTAAAAAGGAATTAGTTTGCTTAGATAGGTATTTAGTAGGCATAAAAGAAAGTTTGGGTACTAAATGATAATAAGTTTGGTGAGAAGGTACTTAGTGTGACGTTTCCCTATTTCAAAATACCTTAGATACAAAATCAACCATCTATATATAGCATGCTTTAATCAAAATTTTATTTTAAAAATAATTTGACTTGGAAAACTAAAATATATTATGTTCAATTAATATTTAATTTTTTGGTGGTTCAAAATTTTACCTTTTTATTGAAAGTTAAATACAAAATTTAACATCTATTGATTTGGTTTTATATTATATGCCTTTTAGTAAAATTCATTAATTAGATAAAACTTTAAAATAGACGCTTTATAACTTATAAAATAATAGTACTTTCTAATAATTTATGATATATATACAATGGTATTATTATTTTTATATATTTTTAAAAATGATATGATTATGGGATTATTCACATTACAATATTGAAATAAGTCTATAATTCATTATTAATTTATCTTTAAATGTTTATTTCTTTTTATGATTTAATAAAAAAAATATGTCGTTTAATATCAAATATTTTTAAAAAGATTAAGTTTACTCTTAGTTACTAATTTACTAACATTCGATACGAAACTTTATCCCTCTCTTTGTTCAATGACTTCTTTTGATAATGAAACGACAACCAAAATAAAAAATTAGATTGAGTTTTACTTCAACGACAACAATTTACCAAGAGACATACTTTTCCAAAAGACTTGTCAGCGACCGAAAAGATTGCATGATCAATGAGAAACTATCTATAATTTTTTGGCTCTATCGTCTGTTTCGAGCTCGATTAATTTCCTATAATTACGAGTTCGTGGTCCAATCAAAATCTCAAAGCTATAAGCGAGTACAAGTATGACTTTACCCTTTTTTATTATCTCATTCTTGTTCCTCTCATGGAAATCTATATTACTTATGGTTTTGATCTTTGTGCTTGAGTTTGAATGTAAATCATTTGATAATTCTTTTACTTAACTCATTTTTGGGTGAATTGGTCTCTGGCTAAGTTGATCAGAGTAGTTGATTGTGTCGAAGTTTTTGTTTTGTTTTTTATCACCCTCTATTCGATAAAATACTTAACCTGAAGTGTTTTTCTTTTTTCTTCTATTTACGTTGTGCTTTATAGTTAAGGTAATTGTGATTTTATTGGTATGAATAACTGGTTTTAAGTTTTTATCTGTCTATATAAGATCTTGTTTGATGGTGAACCTATCTCTCGTACCTTATTTTTTAATCACATTGATTGCTTTTATTACTTAGCCGTTTGCGTATAAGTATAGTTTTTATAATGTTTGAGTGTCTTATTTAATGGAGGGATGCATAACATTTTCGAAATAAGTAAACAAACTGCAATGGGTTCCAAGGGCAAGAAGAAATGGAGTTTCCTTCACCATCGATTGTATAAAGGCTATCGTTGACAAGATCATGAAGACTGAAACCCTCAAAAAAGTTTTTCAAAAAAGGATCAATGTATGAGGAAAGGTTGGCGCCCTTGGTGATGCTGTTACGATTACTAGTGAGAAAAACAAGATTATTTCCACTTTGTTTTGCCAGTGTTTAATTGTTTCAGCTTTTACCTAATATATGCTCTTGGATACTAGTTTTGTTGAGATATTGTGATTTGGCAATTTTGCTTTATTTGTATAGATATTAAAAAGTATCAATTCTTTTGATAATCTTCTTGATTCAAACAAGAGAAATACAATCTTGTGTTGTTGTTAGTATATTGTATTTGAAAAGTAAAATATTTGAAGAAGACGACTATAAATGTGTAAATACACCCGAATTATTATTGTTTTATGAAATCATTACCTAATTTTTTTATTATTTTGTACATAATTGCTAACTAACAATATTAATTCTTTTAATATTTCTAATTAGCAGTATTAAAATTTTAATAGTATTAAATTAACTTTTTTAACAGTTTTAATTTTTTTCTAAAACATATTTTTGACACTTTGTTTGATTCGTCTCGTAAATATAAATACAACAATGGTTTCAGTTTTATTTTTAGAATTATAAATCAAAAGATACGAACTTTTTACAAAAAATAGAAAAAAAAATGAGAACTTATTATTTGTTAAAAGTTACTGTACAATATTACAAAAAGGGTATTATAGTATTTTGTTATGTGCTTGGTACAAAATATGGGTAATCATCTTATTTCACAATAAATTCCCATTTTAAACTAATGGTTGGACTTATATGAGAGTCTCCTAAAAGAATATAAGTTTCTCTATGAAACCAACGCCCAACATTATTAACACTTAAAATATGAACCACATTATGACCGTATAAAGCTATGAGCAAGGTTCTATTTTACAGTTATAAGTGTTAATTAAATACAAATGATTTCAATTTTCTTTTTAAATCATTGGAATCGGTAAAACAAAAATAAAATTAAACAAAGGCTTTTACTACAACAAGCAACAATGTCGAGGAAAAATGAACAAAACGTCTTATTTTTTGAATATTTTTAGGTGTAAGCTAGTTGTGATGAAGTATGGGACATAACAGGAACCAAGCCAGGGGCTAATCACAACAAAGTGATGTTCTTCGTGATTAGATGCAAGATTTAGTCGCGATAAGTGATGGGCTAATCGCAGTAAAGTCACGTTGGTCGTGATTAGATGTAGGTTGATCGCGCCCAACGTCAAATTTCATCAGTTATTCTTCAAATAACTTAAATAATGAGATATTTTCTGCGACTAGGATATGACATATCGTGATAAAAGTATACTTTTTGAAGAGGTGTGACTTTACTATAAAAAATTAAAATTATACCAATTTCATTCGATAACACATATGCGAACGGTTTAGTTATTAAGTTAGTTAAAAATAATTGCAAATCTGATGTACTTTAAATATTTCACATTAGATATTTATGTCATATAGTTCAATTGGTTATTAAAGATGAAATAAGTATGATATTAGATTATTATATCGATTATATTAAAAGGGGAAGAGGTCTTACGATGCACGATCTCAGATCCTATAACCATTTTTGGGAACAAATTGTTAAAACGATTTGAAGGAAACACAAAACAAAATAGTTTTAGATGTCGAAACCATAACCTTCTTAGGCGTGCTTATACATATAAACACAAGATTACGGAGGTTTATAATAGATATATGCTTAATGTTCCTCTTAATTGTGAAAATTCGTATTATTATGCTGCAGTGTTACATTTCTTGAAGTGGTATAAACATACAACTAAAACTTTTTTTTACGCAATATACTCATAACATTCATTTCACCTTTTATAATATTACTAATATTGTCAAGTATATAGATACATATAGCGATTAAAATGCATATTTTGATATGATGCACGATATGAAAGAAAATGTGATAGTCTTTTAATCTCATCCCATACAATTATGCTGTAAAACAATAACCCTCTTGAAAAACGGCTGAGTTTTATAACTATGAAAAATATTCAACTTGTTTGCTATCTTTGTTGTTTTCGATTGTTGCAGACTTATATCCCTACTGTCTGCCAACTTTGCTGACTTTCGACGCTGCTTCTTAGTCTCTTTGGTCAAATGAGGCCAAGTTAATCAATTTATCAAGTTAATTTTATTTGTTTATCCACTCATGAAACCCTCTATCACTACTGGTATGCAGTCATTGCTCACTTACGATGCTGCTACTTGTCCTTAGATCATATTGGCCTTAACACTTTCTTTTGTTTTGTTGTTTTTGTTAGGTCAAGTTTAAGTCAATTTTTTACGATTTATCTTTCTCGGCTCTTAAGCCATTCCTCGAAATATACTCCATGTATTTATAATTTTTTTAATACATTTTTCAACCAAACAAATATATATTCAACAAATTGATATCTTTCTTTATACGATAAAAACTAACTATGTTATTTGAAAATATATTTTTGAATACATAATATTATATTATGAACTTAAATTATAATTTGTTTCAACACGTGGCAGAATCCGACATTGTGAATACCTCAGATGATTATATTGTTTGTTTTCATATCAACGAATAGTAGAATTTGTAGAATTTAAGCATGGTCTGTAGAATACGCCCGTCTTAGTCATGTTTGCCTGCATATATTCCAATTTCAACACAAATTAATTATAATTTGAACAATCCTCTAGTAACATCTATTTCGACCATCAAGCAATAACACAAAAAAAACTAAGCAGAAACGATAGACATTACCAATCAAACACGCCACTGGTGCAACTAACCAAACAACAACATGAGTCTTACTTCATGGCTACATTGCTAGACATGACCAAGATTCACTACTACATTGCTAAACGTGATGTGTGTTACTGTAAACTAATTACTCACATTGCTAGATACGGCCACAAATATTGCATACAGTGCTAGATAAGTACAATATTTCCTGCATATGAGCCAAATCCTTCCTGAAACACATACAATTCTAGACATGGTTAACTGAACACGACGAGGTTGCGATTCTCGACTTAAAAATTAACTAACCACTTCCATCGACATTCTCCGATAGCACTGTTGACACTAACATAACAACTACGCTATCACCCAACCATCTTACACTACTAACTATCACACGGAATGTCAGGAAAACAACGACATTTCAATTCCAACAAATAACTTCAACATACAACTGTAGACGAAACGGAAAAACGTCACCGTAGAACGAAGAACTGTCCAATCATTACTAACATACAGTGGCTCGTCCGGCGAAAACAAAACTCAAAAGTTTAGTCTACGAAACTACATTGCAACGTCCGACGACAAAAAAAACAATGTCAAACTAACCTCTTCGATAGTAACGACGCCGGTAATTCTGTTAAAACCATCGTGGCTCGACGACGGTGTGCTTCTCTAACTGATGATTGGTGCCGGAAAATGATATCGTCATCTGAACGGTTGGGTTGCAGTTTGTTTTTTGGGTTCGCTCTCGTTTTTCGTGCTTCTATCTCCTCAAAATTAGAAATGTGAAAGTAGAGGGAATTGGAACCCAAAAGTTAGGATTAGAAGGTGAAAAAAGGGGGTTGCAACCAAATGTCCAGTTTTATACCCTATAGGGTATGTTTTTCTAAAATATGGTTCTACGCATTTTATGAAACTAGTCTAAAAGTGGATACCATTTTGGTATTTCACAGTTGAGTAGGTATTTATGGATACTTTTCTCTATCAAAAATTTGCGATAGTTTTTTTTCTTTTACTTATCTTAAATATTATTAAAACCACATATCCTTCGAGTTTAAAGATAATATCCTATAAATTCAGGATAAATTGCATAAAAAACAAATATATCCGATAAACAATTGCCCAAAAATTTTCCTATTCAGCAAGCTCTCGTGGGGGCGTCAAATTCTAGACTTGCCGTAAGAACAATGAGTATAAAGAGTGGTAATATAACAAATTCTCATAACACAAACCGAGGAAAGAGGAAGCTTTATTTTTTTCTACAAAATTTAGGGAAGTTAAATAATGGAATATACAATTTTACTTGGTAGTTTCGTGTCATAGATTTGAAGAAAGTTTTTAGCATAATTAACTACACCTTTTTTTTCTGGAAATTTCTTAGTGAACCGGTCGGTGGAGTTAGTGGCTCTCTTCAAGACTCAAATCTCTCGACTATCACGTTTTCTGTTATTTAGTCTCTCGACTAAAACATTATGGGTGAAGATCTTTTGACTATTGAAAATCTATAAATTTAGTCCCGCGCGTGGTTTTCTCTCTGATTATGTCACGTGTCACCATGGTTAAATGGTTCTTGTCTCACAGATAGTTATTTGACTATTAATTTCATTTTTACCCTTCAAATATAATAAATTTTTAATATTCTTTTTATTTTTTTTTATTTTTTTCTAATAGAGTATCACGAAACTTGCTATACTATGTTTTCTTTTTCATTTCCCAATTTGTTTCCAACATCCATAAACGAATCCCATTCTTCCAGCTTCACTATTCTTTTCTTCATGACTCAAAGAATTGGCTCTCTCGTGCTAAGAAATTTTAGAAAAAGGGTATTAGAGTATTTTTTGTTAGAAGTTACTGTACAATATTACAAAAAGGGTATTAGAGTATTTTTTAAGTGTTTGGTATCAAATATCGATAATCATCTTATTTGGAAATAAATGCTCATTTTGAACTAATGGTGGGAGTTGTATAAGAGTCTCCCATAATTATATAATTTTCTCCATTAAACCAACGCTCGACATTATTAACATATAAAATATTAACCACATTATGACCGTCTAAACCTATGAGCAAAGTATTATTTTACAGTTGTAAGTGTTAATTAAATACGAATGATTTGAATTTTCTTTTTAAATCATTGGAATCAGTAAAACAAACAAAAAAAGATAGCTAAACAAAGGATTTTACTATAGTAAACAACAAGGTCGGGGCAAAATGAACAAAACATCTTATTTTTGAACTTTTTGGGTGTAAGCCAGTAATGACGAAGTCCAAGACATAACAGGAATAAAGCCAGGGGCTAATCACAACAAAGTCATGTTCGTCGTGATTAGATGCACGATTTAGTCGCGATAAGTGTGGGGTTAGTCGCAGTAAAGTCATGTTGGTCGTGATTAGACGTAGATTGATCGCGACCAACTTCAAATTTCATGAGTTTTTCTTCAAATAACTCCAACAATGAGACATTTTATGCGACTTGAATATGACTTGTCACGGTAAAAAAATACCTTTTGAAGAGGTATGACTTTACTTAAAAAATTAAAATTTTGTCAATTTCGTTCGATAACGCATTTGCGAACAGTTTAGTTATTGAGTTAGTTAAAAGTAATCGCAAACTTGATGTACCTCAAATATTTCCCATAAGATGTTTATGTCATATAGTTCAATTGGTTGTAAAGATGAAATAAGTATGATATTAGTTTATTATATCGATCATATTAAAAAGGGTAAGGGTCCTACTATGCACGATCTCGGTTCCTATAATATGTTTTTGGAAACAAATTGTTAAAGCCAGTGGAAAGAAACAGAAAACAAAATAGTTTTAGATGATGAAACTAAATTAAACTTCATATATTATCTTCTTACACGTGCTTATACATATAAACACAAGATTACGGAGGTTTATAATAGATATATGCTTAATGTTCCTCTTAATTGTGAACCTTTGTATTATTATGCTGCAGTGTTACATTTCTTAAAGTGGTTTAAACATGCAACTAAAACTTTGTTTTACGCAATATACTCATAACATTCATTTCACCTTTTATAATATTACTAATATGTTCAAGTATATAGATATATATAAGGATTAAACCGCATGTTTTGATATGGTGCACGATATGAAAGTAAACTTTATAGTCTTTTAATCTCATCCCATACGATTATGCTGTAAAACAAAATTAATCCTCTTGAAAAACGAATGAGTTTTATAACTATGAAAAATATTCAGCTTGTCTGCTAGCTTTGTTGTTTTTGATTGTTGCAGACTTATATCCCTACTGGTCTGCTAGCTTTGCTGACTTTCGACGCTGCTTTTTAGTCTATTTGGTCAAATGAGGCCAAGTTAATTATTTTATCAACTTAATTTTATTTGTTTCTCGAATGATGAAACCGTCTATCACTACTCGTCTGCAGTCATTACTCACTTACGATGCTGCTATATGTCCCTTAGATTATATCGGCTTTGGCACTTTCCTTTGTTTTGTTGTTCTTGTTTGGTCAAGTTTAGATCAATTTTTTTCGATTTATCTTTTTTGGTTTTTAAACCGCTCTTCGAAATATATTCCAAGTATTTGTAAAAATATTTTTTATTTTTATTTAATACATTTTTTCAAAAAAAAGAATACATTCAACAAATTAATGTTTTTCTTTATACAATTATTACTAACTATATTATTTGAACTTAAATTATAATTCTATTCTAAACGTGACAGAATCCGACATACACCTGAAGATATGAATACATAGGTAAATTATATTGCTTATTTTCATATCAACGGCTAATAGAATTAAAGTGTTCCTCCTATGCCCCCAAGGGGGTAGCCGAGTTGATTGAGTATGACATTCTTATGACCAAAAGGTCATGAGTTCGAATCCCTCTACATACGCTTTCTCGGCTGAGCCTGTCACCTTGTGTGGTTTACCTTCTGGCGTTGGTTTGCAGGCTATCGCGTCAGACTGAGGGTTTACCCTGTGCGCACTCATTGCACTCTGAATAACGGCTGCGGGTTCCCTCCGGAAAAAGAAAAAAAAAAAATGTTCCTCCTATACCCATAAAAATACTTTTATCCATTTTGTTTAATCGTATCCCTATATTATCACTCGCTTTTCATATTTAAAGGAGTAGTAATTTACTTTTATATTATAAGAATATAAAAACAATGCATTACTTGTTAGCCAATATATAAAAATATATTTTTGCTACGCAAAATCATAGTGCTTTCAGGTATATATAAAAGGTAACAAGTTATTATTCTTTTTATATAGAGTTATAATTGTTTATATATGTCCATCACATATAGTTTATTATCTTGTTTAATCTTTTTTGTTTGACTAAACAACTTCTTCAAATCCCACTTATTAAAACAGATGTTATAAATTTTAAGATTTGGATGAACATATATATTAATATTTTAAATTGATAAATATTTTTATTATTTTATAATAAAAGTATTATAGTAAATTAGGATATAATAAAATATATTTATCTTAAAAAAACGCATGTACTATTTAAATTTTTTTTGCATCCTTATGTTATTACTTTTATCCAAAAAGTATTTTTAAATTTTTTTAACAATCCAATAATCAATATCATCGAAAGTAGTTCCATGGGCATGGTCCACTAAAAATGTCCCTATTATACTCATGAGTTCCGACATCCAATCGGTGGTAAAGAAATTAAAATAGAAAAAAAAAACTAACACCATATATTTATTGTTTTAAAAGTTCATAACAAATTATTGCCTTATAAAAAGATAATGATTGTAGAATAAATATTGTTTTTGTAGAAAAATTATGAAATATATATATATATATATATATTAATAATAATTAAATAATTGAAAGATTTATGGACTAAATTATTTTACGATTTACAGATTAATACCATCTCAAATAAAAAAAATATATTAATTTATCTTATTTACTAGATTAATAATATTTTATTTTAGTTTTTCCATCTCCTTCTTTTTCAGAAACTTAGTTAATTGCGATTTGAATTTCCGATTCTGTATATACTCCAAACATATAGGGAGGATACTCACTTTTTCAATTTGTTGACTAGTTTTCTAGATCACGTGAAATATTATGAATTATATTAGTAGATGTCATGTAAAATAACCTTTGACCGTGATTGAAATAAAAAATAAGTTATCAAATCTCAGTCATAGCAACTCATTTTTTTTTATTGCTCAAAATAGTATGGGTTTCTCAAAATAGTACGAGAGTCGTAATTACTGGTGAACATTATCTAAAGAAGCAAAAGGCGTAATTACTGGCGAACATCATCTAAGGACACTGATAGGTTGACAAGATCTATTGAGTGGTAAAGTGATATTAGAACTTTATATAGCTCATGCAAACATAGAATATTTGTGTTTATATGGTTATTTGTTTATCACAAAACAAGGCTATTAGACAGATAGAAGAAATTGGACATTCATTTCTAAATTTATAAAGATAATTCATGATATATAGATTTCAATCAACTGAGTCTGGTAGCTTTTAACCTATTGTCAAGAATCTTTTATTTCCATCATATACACCTATACTTGATATATTTTTAGTATTTTTGGAAATCGGATAGGTTTTATCGTTTTAGTTGAATCTTTTTATAAAAAATAAAGTTTTGCACTGGTTAAACTATGAAAAAAGGAAAGAAATATTATTGAGGATTAAGTTATAAAAATACATATGTTTATCAAAATAAATATTAAATTTATTTTTATTAAAATTATATCTTTATATTTTCTTTTCTTTTTTACGATTTGATATAATATATTTGAAATACATTAATCATATTTTGAATTTCTGGACTGATATATATAAACACTTAATGATTGTAGTCGGATCAACCTATCAAAGCTTCCTATTTTGGAATAGGTAGCTTTGATAAAAAAAATAGTATTTTTGGAAATCTGATAGGTTTTATCATGAAGGTAAAACACTTAATGATTGTAGGCGGGACAACATAATAACAAATTGAGTTTCCAATCTGTCAAGAGACAGCTCATGGTGAGGTCAATCGCCATTAACAAAGTTTCAGAGAACAAAGAAAGATAGGGTGAAGAAAGTGAGCTATTATGGTTCATTTGAACCCAAGACGCATCACTTCATTAATCTGCCAAACGCAATGAATAATGTCTTTTTTATTCTCTCAATCCTCACTAAATGAAACACAACATTGAGTGTCGTTTTGGTCTCTCTAATGACACTAAACCAAACGACACTCTATAACAGTTCCTAAGAGATCCAATACAAAGAAATAATACTAGTTTTCTCTTATTTCTCTCTTGGTATCAGAGCTTTGACAAATATGTCGTGTGAGCTCGTCTGGTTAAGATTTTTGCTCACTGAAATCAAAATTCCTCTCACACCACCATCTGTTATCTGGTGTGATAATCTGGGTGCCAATTCTCTTGCTTCTAATTATGTCTTCCACGCTCGCACCAAACATATTGAACTGGATGTCCATTTCATCTGTAACCAGTTTCTTCAGGGTTCTGTCCAAATTAGGTATGTTCCTTTGCACGCTCAGATTGCTGACTTTTTGTGTTTTTCCGTGACAAACTCAGACTTGTTGACTCGCCTCAGTGTTTGAAGGGGATGCTAAGAGACAACTCGTGGTGTCGCCATTAACGAAGCTTCAGTGAACATGCTATTGGGGTTCCTTTGAACCTAAAATGCATCACTTCAATAATATGCCAAACACAATAAGGGATTTTATTTTTAATCTATCATCCCTCACTACATGAAACACATCATTGAGTGTCGTTTTGGTCTCTTTAATCATACTAAACCAAACGCCACTTACTGTGTCTTTTTGAGACTCTGTTTCACAATGCTTTACTTCATCATCAAGCTCTATTCGTGGAGCAAGATCAGACTATCAAGCTATACAACTTACCAAACAAAGGATTATATAACAAGATTTAACAACTTAGATAATAATTGTAACAATATAATAAGTTTGTTGATTCTGTTATATCAAGATACAAATGTGTATATACAAACACGTAAACTCTATAATAGTTTCTAAGAGATTCAATACAAAGAAATAAATCAAGTTTTCTCTTATTTCTCTCTCATTCGAAGGATGAGCGAGAGAAATAAGAGAAATATAAGGTTAACCAATAAATTCGGTTGAAATCCATCAAACCATGCCACTTACTCAGATCTTACCGATACCGAAAAGAGATAGCGAAGAAAGGGAAGGGAAAACCAAGGATGAACCTCCATGAAGGTAACAAGGACCAGCAAGGCGAGAGAAAAGACTGCAACGTTTGTGGTTAAACTAATGAGGCCTCAAACCCTATATGCATATAATTGAATCACGTCACCTACTTTAAGTTTATTATCTTGCTTAATAATTTTTCATTACCAATAGGCATGTAACACGAAGTTTCCTTTTGAGTAGACAACTTCTTTAAATCCTACATTTTAAAATATATCGTCGAAATTTTGAGGTTATTATTTACTAATAATGAAATAATTATCCATAGACTAAATTATATTATGATTTTCAAACTCATACCATCGTAGATGATATTTACAAATCCATTTATCTAAAAAAAATACTAATCTATTTTATTCCAAAACCCACCGTCTTCTCTTGCTCCGGAAACGATTTAGATATACCTTAATCTATAGCTAGCCTCTTTCCAAAAGCCAAAACTTCTTATTTGAGAAATTGTAAAAAACATATTTCAAAAAAACGTTTTTAAGTAATTTACTACATTAATATATTTAATTATTTTTCTCTTTTCTTTGAGTTTGTCTGATTCTTATTCTATTAATCTTCCTATATTTTGGTTTCATTTAAAATTTAATTTTAGTTTCAAAATTTGTCTTTGTTTTATTTTTTCAGAATTTAGTCACGGTCTATGTACAACTTTCCAATTTTGAATATGAATTATATTTGTTCAGGTTATTTTTTTTTCTTTTGTTTCCTTATTTTCTAGAGCACATGAAAGCCTATTATTCTTTTTGATAGAGGTGACATGAAATTAAAAATCTAGTTGTACGATAACCTAACCATGATCCTTATAAGGTTATAAATTTCAGCCATATTTTTTATGTTTTTTTAAAATAGTATATAAGTTGTAATTACTGGTGGTCATCATTTAAGGACACTAAAAGAAGATTTATTGAGCAATATAGTGATATTAGAACTTTATATCCCCATGCAACACTGAAGATTATTGATGATATCGCATTATTACAAAACAATTTTTTTTTAGACGGAGGAAATTAGCATTCATTTTTTAATTTCGAAATAAAATTAATTATATATGGGATAAGAATAATTCTTCCACCGAATTATGTCCACAAACTAGGAAGAGGTACGCTCGATCATGTAACGGAACTAGAGGAGCATCAGCTAGATAAGCGCAACCTCTAATTGACAAGACATAACCTTTCAACCAGATTTTACCCATCGATTAGGATGAAGTACCATCAATCATACAACAGATTTGGAGTAGCTTCGGCTAGCAAAACAAAACATCTTACATCGTCCATGTATAAGTCGAGCTATACCTCGAAGAATATCCAGAGCTATTATAAGCAGTAACAAGACAACATAAGAAACGCGAGAATAAAAAATTAATTCATGATTTTAAACACAACTATAAGTGGAGAATTTTAAGGAGATAGTGAGATAATGTATAGGTTTTTTAGTATAAAAAGGGGTCGAACACCCAATTACAATGTAAGATTTTTTGATTGATCAGTAAAATAACAATGCATTTATTCCTTTTAATATTCATAGTTATTCAATATCACTAAAATCCCTTACCATATTTTGGCACCGTTTATGGGATAATTCGTGTTGTTTTTTGAATATTTGCAATAGTGCTAACTAGGTCAGGGGTAGAATACAAAATCACGGGATCCCTTTATTGGCATGGTGGACAACACAACCAGACTGGCATTTAGGGAATCCTAAAAAACTCGCCGAGCGGCGAAGGAATTATGGGAGCTGATCTAGCTAGTCATCAGGTGGCTTACACGGTGGCGGTCGAAATTGACGAAAAATCTCAAGTAAACACTGAGGGAAGCATCAACGGAGTGGCTGAGGAAGATAAACCTCTCAACCTAGGTATGTCTCACGCCCTCTCTAATGTGCAGATATCGGAAAATCAGATAGAGGAGATCAAGCGTGAGCAGCTCAAGGCTACCCTCAGCGGCAGTGATAAAGGGATGAGAAAGCTAAATAGCACTTCGGTGCGATCACCGACACCGTACGACATCTGAGCGAGAATGTCTTATCTGAGGACGCGGTCAAGTTGGACACTCACTAAGAAACTAGCAAGATCGAGGGTACCCGTAGTACTAAATGTTGCACCCGTAGAAGCGTATGCACTGGCAAAAGAAAAAGCAAGAAACATAGGAAAACGATGACGATAGACTCCAACCGAGACGGATTTTCTAGCAATGAGGCACCTCGCGACAACAAAGGGCTCAAGGTGTTGAAGTGTGATCATTTAAGGCTGATTATGGCTGTTTATGTTTTGTAGAAGTCTCCTTTTATTAAATTTATATTGGAAGAAAATCTCCGATGTGATTTCGATCCGTATAAGATAGATTTTTATGATGGATCATGGGACCCCAAACACCAATTTGAAACAGTTCAAGAATAGATGATATCCTTCAACCCGAATGTAATTTTATTTTTCAAAGGTTTCTTTATGACGTTTAAAAGAAATTCCCTCGACTGGTTCAACAACCTATGAATCACTTTCAGAAACCGCTTCATTGGAAACAAAGAACATAAACACGAAGGTGATGCTATCATATACATGTACCAGCAAAAAGATGAGATGTTGATGTGCAAAGGTTTTTCCGGGAGATTAACTTCATCTCGACATGCGCAGAGCTGGTGCCAGTAGCAACTTTTATATAATATTATGGTGCATCTTCTAATAAGATTTATTTGAGCGATATAATAATATTAGAACTTTATATACCCCATTCAAGCATACAAAATTTATGATACTATCATATTATTATATTTGTGTTACTTGGGAGATTATGTGTTTATTACAAAACAAGCATCTTAGATGGAGAAAATTGAACATTGATTTCTAAATTTCTAAGGATAATTCATCAGATATGAATTTTAATAAAGAAACTCTAGTAGATTTTAACTCAAAACTGTAAGTTCGAATGAACAAGACCTATATTAGATGTGAATAAGACCTATTTTAAATATTTGGGCATTATACTAAAGTAAAAAAGATTCGTGAAACATCACACAAAATACATAACAAACTTATCAAATTTAATGGTGTTAGAGCTACAGATGAATCACTAAATAAACTTAATAGACAAACGAATATATATTAGCCAAAGGTCCCACTATTAACCGATGGTTCTTTATTTAGGTGAGGTTCTTCCAACTGATGGTCTTCAAACCAAGGGTATTAAAGACGATGGTCCCTAGACAAGGTTCTTTAGATGAGGATCTTACAAATTGGGATCCTGAAGATGAAGATGTTTAGAAGATGAGGGTCCTTATACAAGGGTTCATAAGATGATGAACTTGAAGATGTTTATGAACCAATGAAGTCATTAAAAGAGTTATTAATGGTTTTGTAATTATGGATCTTAAATTCAGAATTAATGACTCTCATAAATTGTTTCTCTTATTTAGTGTTCAACTTGATATAAACCCTTTAGCTAGATTTTATGATTTTAACTAAGAAAAAATAGATTCATCGAGTCATGTCTTAATAAAAACTAATATACAAGTGGTCTCGAGACGTAAACATAATTAGTCTAACTTTGTTAACAACTTTTCGTTTGTTTATTTTATTGTTTCTCTTCGTATTTTTCTCACTAATTTGGTTACATTAAAGTCATGTATTTTCCCAATAATTGGTATCGGATCTCCAAGTTGGTAGCGATCCAAAAGAGTCCAGATTTGAGTGGGATTAATGGCTATAAACGAAAGAAATATCATACTCGAAAAGTAAGATGGTACGGATATTAGGGATTGAAAGATGCATATTGAATTTTATCTGTACAAAAAAAAACTTCATGAACCCCTCTTAGAATAAAGCCAGATACCATGGAAGATGAAGACTCGAATCTTCTTGATAGACAAGCTCTTTGAGTTATCTGATTGACGTTATCCGGTAATATTGCTTCCGATACCGTAAAAGAAACGACCACAATGGGTCTGATAAATGAACTCTCTAGTATGTAAAAGAAGTCATTGACATCTAACAAAGTTCACTTAATGAGGCGGCTATTAAATATGCAGGTAATGGAAGACACATCGGTATGTTAACATCTCAATGAACTCAATACAATCACAACTCAGTTGAGTTCAGTTAAAACTGATTTTGATGAAGAAATAAGAGCATTGATACTTTTGTCTTCTCTACCAGAAAGTTGGAATGCTATTGTCAAGATTGTGAGTAGCTCGTCAGAAAGTAATAAGTTGAAATTTTATGATGTTCGTGATCTAGTGCTCAGTGATGATATTCGAAGGATAGGGTCGGGTGAATCATCAACCTCTTCATATTTGCATACAGTGTCACAATAATATGTTTATCAGACAATAACAATATTTGTACGATATGTGTTACAAAATAATATAAAATTGAAAAGTAATTGATTTTTTACTTAGATGTTCCAAATTGGAGTCTTAAAGTTCCATTGCATTATAAGGAACGCAAAATTAAAATTATTATGAATTTTGGACAAGTACAAAAACATATTAAATTTTTCATGATTACCGTGATAAGATTTGATGTGAATTCCACTGTGTTCTATTGTTACCGTAACAGACCGTGATAGTATTATTACCGTGATGGATGGATCATTACAAAATTTCATCGTGTTTTATTACCGTAATTTCGTAACAACTTGTCATGCATCATGTCGTGTTCAAACACATGTTCCACTTCTACCCAAAAGTACTTGACCCCAATTTTACCACCACCTAATATCTCAATTCTTAACGGTAACTACCTAGTATCCAAATATGATACTTAACTCTCATATAATGTCCAACCTTTTTATAATACCTCAAATATGCATGTCTCATCACATATCACGTCATTCTCTATCTTCTGTTTTTTTAAAAGTTTGTATCTTTCAAACTATAGCTCAGTAAAAATCTAAAAGTACCATCGATTGTTTTTGTAAGATCAACGAAACGACATCCATAAATGATATATATTTTTTCGCCAGACCCAGTTAGGCTGGTCTTCCACTACGTTTTTCTGGTCGCGTATATCACACTTAGGCATGTGATGGTCTCGTGTGGTGTAATAGAGAGATGTGAGACCATGCATGATGTAATGGATATATCTGACACAAAACGAGAGACGAAAGACAATACATGATAAAATGGATAAATGTGAGACAATACATGATGTTATAGAGAAATGCAAGTCATGTACTACTAGAGAGATGTGTGACAAACTATAATGTAATGGAGAAATATGCGATATGAACTACTAAAAATACGTGAGACCAAACATGATGTAATGGAGACATCGAGACGAAACGAGAAAGACAAAGCATGACAAAATGAAGAGATGCGAGACAAGGCATGATGTAATAAAAATATGGGAGACATGTATTACTAGAGAGATGTGGGACAATGCATGATGTAATAGAGAGATCTGAGACATGTACTACTAGAGAGATCGCGAGACCAAACATGATGTAATGACGAGATGCGACACAAGACGAGAGACGAGAGAAAAAACATGATGAAATGAAAAAATACGAGACAAGGCATGATGTAATAAAGAGATACGAGACATGTACTACTAGAGAGATGTGAAACAATTTAGGATGTAACGGAGAAATATGACACATGTACTATTTGATGATACAAAATGCGTGACTAGCCTAATTAAATTTGGCGAAAAAAATTAAAATAATACTATTTATAGATTTTGTTTTGTTCACCATAAAAAAACAAAACTTATAATAATTTTTAATTTGTTTTCCTAATTACAATTTGAAAATACTAACTAAAAAAACTAGTTTAAAAAATAGTTGGTTTATACTTTGATTGAAAAATATCACTTTACAGTGACAAAATTAATTGGATACGTTTGGTAAGTATTTCATACATTTATTTGGGTGGTGTTCCCGTTGGAAGAACTTAAACCCGATGCTCTTCCTTTTCCATCAACGACACATACCACGTCATTCGCGAGACCCACCCCAAAATATGGTGGGCAGGGTTAGTTTGGAATAAATCCAATATTCCTCGACATTCTTTCATTCTCTGGTTGGCTATTTCTGGCAAGCTCGTCACTAAAGACAAGCTTCTCAGCTGGGATATTAATATCCCTGCTCACTGTACTCTTTGCAACTCTATTATCGAAACTACCCCTCATCTCCTCTATGATTGTAGTTTCACGCAGAGTATCTGGGCAAACGCTAGCAATAGACTCGGTTTCCCCTTCACTGTAACGTGTTGGAAATCTTGGGTTACTGAAGCGTCAAATTGGTCTCAATCTTGAAACCACACAATTTGGAAGTCTTGCTTCGCTGAGGTAGTATACCACGTCTGGAAGGAGAGGAACCAAAGATCCTTTGGTTCCCCTCCGGCCATTGCCTCTATGGTTTCTCACCGAATTTTCTCAGATCTTCGGTTTAGATTCCAAGGCACCAAGATTGGCTGGCCTTACTAATGTTATTATTAATTACTATCTTTTGTTTTTGCAGCGATCCTATGCAGCACTCATATCGTGACCTGACACTTCTATGCTGGATGGAGCAAGTGAGGATGTGAGTGCGGATGTCTGCCAATCTGAACCACCCAATAGTTTATCCGTCATGAAAGTTCTACCTTTCGAAATCGTATTGATTGTTCTTTATATTATTTCATATTGTACCACAAAGAATCCTTTTTAGTCATTTGATGATGTATTTCGAGGGGAATTCCCTAGTCGATTGTATGGACCTTATTTTAATTAATTAAACTTTTTAAACACCAAAAAAACTATCTTTTTCTTTTTTAAAGCAAAAGAATACTTGATTAATAAATGAGGAATACAAATACTCTTCTTCGAGAAGGAGAATTAAATTGAAAATACAAATATCAACTTTAAGAACCACTTTCCCTTTTGCATGCCCAATCGCAAAGAAAAGAAAGCGACTCCTGGATCTAAGACTTAGGCTTTTCTTTTAGATGAAGAGAAATGGATAGCGGCTTGAGATGCTCTTAAACTATCACCATCGTTGATGACTCGATAAGAACGATTAGATGAATCGAGAAGCGGAGACTTTAAGAAGAAGGATAATCATCGGAGTGAAGCTGCTGTTGCTTCTTCTTTTTTTGGATAAAAAGATTATAAATTAAAATTAAACAAATGTACATCTATTCATGGGTTGGAGGCCGTTACAATATTTCAAAATCCCAGATAAGAATACATAAAAAAAATGGAAGCAAAAATAAGGGATACATAATAGATTATCCGGAAGATGGATATTTTGTTCCTTTAAATCTGTAGCGGATGTCGGAGAGGATCAAGTGGAAGGTGCTTGAGTTACGGGATTGCTTGTTATTGAAAATTCTGTTGTTCCTTTCTTTCCAAATATAATATACTGTGGCACATAAAGCAGTGTTCCAATGCAGTCGACGACTTTTATCAGAGGTTGCCCAGGAACTGGCTACCTTATACCATTGTTACCACGATAACAGAGGGGTGGGGAGGAGTTGCTTTTGGGCTAAGATCTCTCAAATGGCGGAAGATTAAGGGCAGAAGCTTAGGATATGATCAAGAGTTTCAGAAGCGCTGTTACAGAGGACACAGGAGGCCGGGCAGACAAGGTCCCAAGAGATAATCCTGTCTCGGGTGGAGAGTTTGCTATGAATAGCAAGCCAGGTGATGAAGGAGTGTCTGGGGATTAAGTATTTATTCCAGGTGAGATTTGCCCAGCTAACCTTAGCATTTGAGAGCCTAAGAGCAGAGTAGGTGTTGTTGATGGAGAACTCAGGTTTGGAGTTATTCGGGATCCATATGAAAGTGTCGGGATCTAAGAAAGCAAGGGGAAGATCTCTGAGAGCCAAGGTGATTTCCCTCAGGTGATCTTGGAGGTGGCGGTTGGGGGCTTTGGCATAGGGGTCCAGGACCATGTACCGTTTATGCAAGTATCTTCCACATTTCTTAAGTTGCGGAGTCTGGAGAGGTTCTGAATTGAAGGGTCGTAGCGATTGACAATGGATTGAGTGAACAACCAAGGGTCATGCCAAATAGAAGTGTGAGCTCCATTTCCAATTATGACTCGATAAAGATTTAAGGCATTGCTTCTGAGGTTCAGGATTTTCTTTCAATTCTAGCTTGCAGAAGAGGGCAGGGGGAGGGTCCAGAAGCAATTTGATTTAATTTTTTCCGTTTGAGTCCATTGGGTCCATAGGGAGTTCTTATTCCTGGTAAGAATGGACCAGAGGAGTTTGAGGGCGGCCGCCTGATTCCAGATTTTTAGGTCTGGGATCCCAAGGCCGCCCTCCTCTTTGGACACGGTCAATTTACTCAGAGTAATTTTGGCACCAGCAATCTTCATTTCAGGCCTTGACCAGAGAAAACGAAAAAAGAATTTGAGAAAGCTCTTTGAGGAATCGCGCATGAAGGATGAAGATAGATGACCAATAGACCTGGCTAGCAAAAAGCACAAAGTTAATGAGTTGGAGCCTGCTGGCATAAGAGAGGTGTTTGGCGGTCCAAGAGTTGATTATGTTGGTGATTGTTTGGAAGAGGGGGCGACAATCATTATAAGAGAGGCGAGACCAGATGAGACGCACATCCAGATATCTGACCGGGAGGGAGCCTTCCTTGAAGTTGAGACATTGAAGGATGTTGAGCTTGGAAATGGGGGAGGTGCCAGATAAAAAGATGGTGCTTTTGGCAGGGTTCAAATGGAGGCCAGAAATTGCTGCAAATTCTGTTAGTCCTTCGTGGATTAGCTCGATCGACTGGAGGTTGGCCCTGCAGAGGATCATTAGGTCGTCTGCGAAACAAAGGTTGATTATCTTTAACTTGTGGCATTTCCAGTGGAAACCAAATGAAGGGCTTTGACTTTTTTCCTGGAGGATTCTCGATAGGACCTGCATAACAATTACAAAAAGGTACGGAGAGAGGGGGTCTCCTTGTCGAAGACCCTTTCTACCGGGGAAAGGGCACATCGGCTTACCATTAATGCAGACCGAGTAAGAAACGGAGGTGATGCATTGGATAATCCAATTTATCATGGGCATAGGAAATTTCATGGCTAAAAGGATATCCAGAATCACTTCCCATCTGATATTGTCGAAAGCCTTCATAAGGTCGATTTTGAGGGCACATCTGGGACCTTTACAGTTTGTTTGGTAGCCATGTAAGAGGTTTTGGGTGAGTAAGATATTTTCCATAATAGAGTGGCCCGGAACAAAAGCGGACTAGGAGGGGTCAATGAGAACCGGCAGCGCCGGTTTGATTCTCAAAGCAATGATTTTGGAGATGATTTTATAAATAACATTACAGCAAGGAATAGGCCTATAGTCCGAGGGAAGGGAGGGGGTGTCAATTTTAGGTATGAGGGTGATCAGGGTTTTGTTCCAGTCAGGGTTCATCTGACCCTTTTCGAAGATGTGCTTGACCCCGAGGCAAATGTCATTGCTAATGAGGGGCCAGCTAGATTTAAAGAAACCCTCACTAAAGCCATCAGGACCCGAGGCTTTATCGTTGTCGATGTCAACCAGGGTTGTCTTAATTTCAACGTTTGAGATAGGTTTTATCATCTTGGAACTGAGCTCAGGAGGAACATTGGAGTGAATTAAGGCCTTTATTATGTCAGGACCGGGGTAATTGTGCTTAATAGGAGAGCCAAGTTGCTCGAGAAAGAAGTTTTGGAAGGTGGAAGAGATGGTGAAGGGGTTAGAGCTAGAGGGACCCCCAAGGGTGGAGATCGAGAGGATTTTACTACGGGCCCTGTGGGCTCTTATAATATTATGAAAGAATTTGGAATTCCTGTCCCTGAGTTTAAGCCAAGTTTCTCTGGATTTTTGCTTGAGGAAGGATTCTTCCGCACGACAAAAAAATATGAACGAGTTTGACGCCTCATTCTCCGTTGAGATAAGCGTCGTATTCGAGGGGTCCGAGAAGAGATTCTCTTGGCAGAGAGCAAGAGAAGATCTAGCATTCTCAACTCTCTGGCTGATGTTACTAAACTCCGTCTTGTTTAAGGAGGAGAGAACATGAGTGATCCTAGCCAACTTGAGGACAACCACTTTCATGGGCCTCAGGAGGCAAGGAAGGGACCAGCTATCTGAGATAAGGTTGTGGTAATTTGGATGGGATTTCTACATATTAAAAAAATTCAAAGGTCTGGGGGAGGGGACAAAGGGGGCAGTGAGGTGGAGAATAACGGGGTATGATCAGAGGTTTTGGGCAGGTCAAAGTGGGAAAAGGAGCTAGGAAAGACGTCATCCCAAACATCATTCACAAGGGCTCTATCGATGTGAGAGGAGATGGGTTTTTCCTCTTGGCGATTGAACCAAGAGAATTGAAATCCATAAGCTCTAAGGTCATCGAGGCAGCACCTCCGGCAGCACTCATTAAAAGAATCGATTGCGTTGTTCCAGCGCTGGTTGGTATTAGTTCTTTGATGGGGGTTCCTGATCGCATTGAAATCCCCGATGGCTATCCAAGGGATGGGGGAATTAGACAGTCCATAAGAGCAAAGGGTGCTCCCGAGGGGGAGACGATCAGTCGGGTCATTGAAGTCGTAAATAACCGTGAGGCTGAAAGAGGTGTTTCTGGAAGTCCAAAAGAGGTCACAATGAAGGGTTTGGGCCGTGGAGTCTTTAATGGTGATTTGGAAGATGCTTGGATTCCAAGCAATCCAAATTCTACCTAGGAGATGACTATTATGGTTCGAGACGCAATGCCAATAACGGAGCATAGAAGACATAATATGCATAACATTATCAATCTTAACTTTAGTTTCTAGCAAGCAAATAACGTTAATACCATTCGCGAAAACAAAGTTCTTAACATCTTTTTGGTGAATCGGGTCATTCAACCCTCTAACATTCGAGGTAGCTAATTTTATTGGAGAGATTAAAGATAATAAGACAAAAAAGTTCTAAAAATACATTGGGGTGTCCCCATACATACTTGCAGTGGCCGTATTATTTGCGGCTTTAGGTCTTGGGGAGGTGATTTCAGAGGATGAAGGATCACCCATGTCCTTGTCTATCTGGGTAGTTGCGGGGCAGTTACTAGCTATCAGAAAGCTTTTGGTCCATGTGGTTTGCGTAGTGATCCGTCGGAGAGATTCAGGTGACACTAGTTCATTGTTGGTGGAATTCGAGAGGGTGTGGGACGAGGCATAATCAGTTATGGGTTCTTTTCCTGGTCTATGAGCATGGGAGGCAAAAGTTGGTGGTTTCGGTGGTAGATAGCAGGCGGCAGCAGCATGTCCAAAAGAAAGACCACGCTTACATATAATAGGGAGACCTTGGAATTCCATGTGGATTGTGTGGTCGTTTCCAAGGCATCGAATGGTGATAGTTGACGGGAATTGTGAAGAGGCTTGCATGATGATACAAATTCTTGCGTAGCTGAGTCTGGATCTGTCGGCGTTTTGGATTTCCACATAAAGGGGAGTCCCTAAGAAGCTTCCTAGGATTCCTAGACCCTTTTCCGACAAGAGCTCGTGAGGTATTCCATAGAACTTGACCCACAACGGGATAGATTTTAAGGCTTCTTTGGTCAGAGTTTCCATGGGAGCCCATCTCTTAAGAAAACAGGATGGCTGCTGAAAAACCAAGGAGCCTTATCCAGGACTTCGGTGGTGCTGTCAGCAGATGAGAACTTGAAGAAGTAGTGCCCTAAAGGGGTCGGCTTGCATTCTTCCAGACCAAAAGGGCTCCAAATCTGGTTGGCCAGCGCTTGCACGTGGGAGACAACCCTTTTCTTGGAGAGAAAGTATCCAAAAAAGGAATTTTGCCCAGTCTTCCTTGCCGCCGGTTAGCGCATCATCAGGGAAGATGAGCACACCATTGTCGATTTCGATCGACTCGGTCTTTTCAATTATCATCGAGGATTTTGTGACTGGGTGAGAAACAACTTGGGCCTAGGATCTGTGGTGAATCGGTGTAGGAAGGAGAGGGCCTTGCTTAGGGAAATTAACCATTGAGGTAGACTCAGCGACAAGGTGAGGCTAAATGGTGTTGATGTTAGGTCTAGTGCTTTTGAAAGGGCTGCTGGGTTTCAAAGGAGAATGGAGGTCTGGGCGGATACAAGAGGGCCGGTGGGCTTTTGAGGGACGGGAGAAGGCATGTCCCTTACTGTTTCCACCAAGAAAAGATTCCGAGACCGGTGAGGATGAGGGGATGGGGTTGAGTTGGGGCGTTTGGACCGAGGGGTGGCTGGAGGAGTGAATAACGGTGGAATACTGCTGCTGGTTGCTAGGGAGGAAGGCGTGACTTGCTTCGATGGCCTGCTGGATGGTTAAAACAACAATAGAAAGGATACTTGAGCTAGGGAGAGAACTAGGTAGGGTTGAGGAAAATTAATTACTGAATAGGTAGCGACAGGAGATCGAAGTGAACATCGGGTTGGGAAGGGAAAGAGAGAGGGTATGCTAGGTATTATTGATTTGCACGTCATTAGGTTTTTGAAGGCCATATATGGAAGAAGCAACGACATTTGCATGCATGCAAACAAGGGAAACAGGAGAATGAGTCGAAACATGACATGAGAAGGTTCCAGTGACTTCACTACCAGGCTGGCAGAGGGAGGCGACCCGGGGAGGGGAAGAGGAATCAGGCTCAACATGACTGGTCGGTTTCAGGCCTGGAATAGTTGCTGAGTCACAGCCATGGAGGGAAGATTTGATGCCCGAGTTTGGGGATGGCTCAGTTCGACTCGGGAGATATTCAAGAGCAGCAATGGCATGGAGGAGATTCTCGTTGCCGTCAAAGATTGTTTTAAGCTGCTTCTCGCTGGCTGGGATGAGGGTAATGCCCACCTCAGAGGGGTCTTCTTCTTCTTCTGACTGGAGTTGCATGTCGGCTCTGGAGTCAGGAGGTGAGAGGGAGAGAGGGGAAGTCTTTATTTCGCTTCTGGGCGAATCAAGGGAGAGACTTTGGAGAGAGGAGGTTCGATGAGCTCCGATGAGTTCCAACCATTGTGCAGAGGAGGAGGTATAGAGAGGGAATGGATAAGGGGAGGAGAAATAGGCGAAGCAGACCTGAAAAATAGAGAGGGGGGGAGGTTAAGGGGAAGGCAGTTATCGGAAAAGATTTGCAGGGAGTGGAACGGTTTTTGAGGTTGAGGAAGGCTTAGAAGGGGTGATAATAGAGAGATGGACAGAGAAACCAGCGAGGTTTTGCATTTAAAGAAGGAAAGGGGAATACCAATGGGCTTGGAGAAGACAGAGAGAGAGGGGATGACGACTGAGAGTTTGTATGGTGAACAGTGAGGAGTTACTTGCACGGTTGGAGGATGCATTAATGAGGAGAGAGACTTCATTAATGGAGGCACACCTTCACAAGGCAGTTTATTGGTTAGTTTTTTAAAACTGAACAGGCTGCAAAAGGAATTTTGAATCTGGCCTATAGAGGAGGGGGAAAGGCAGAGTTTGGACGGTTGATAACTATATTTTTGGAGAGAGAAATCAGGACTAGACGAAGGGGGGGGGAGGTTTTCAGAGGGTAGGCTGACATGCAAAGAGGATCCGCCTTAAATGCTTTAGATATCGTGGCGAGAAAAAGGTGGAGAAATGAGTTAGGATAATGATGAGGGGAGAGAGGCTCGGGAGTTTGTAAGGCTTTAATGGAGGAGAGAGGCAGAAGGTGAGAGGCTCCATTAATAGAGGCAGGTGGGAGAAGACCCTTAATGGTGAGTTCTTCAAGCAAGGTGATTGAACTTCAAATAATGACCGGAGATAGAAGGCCACGAGCGGCTTGGGACTCGAGGGAGTGCAGACGACATCCACAAGGGGAGGCAGATAGCTCCAGGGAATAAAGATGCGATCAAGGAAATCCCTATCAAAAAACTTGGTAGCTTGTGATGGGGTTTTAGGATCGGATCGATTAAGAAACAGGGTTAAGGAAGAAAACAGGGAGGAAAATGTTGAAAATCAGAGAGAGTTTCTCTCTCTAAAAGCAACGGCTACTTTTTTTTTCCAGAGTGAAGCTTCTGGTTGTGGGAGAAACAAATATCTTCCGATTGAATCGAGAAGAAAGAGAGAAGATAACATTGAGTTTCAATTCAAAATCCTCAATTAGAACTGCCGATGATCAATTTAGGAAAACCATATGGGGAAGAAGCTTGTACAGTGTCTCCAATCAAGAGAATCAAAGACATCTTCCACAGGGAATAATCAAAGACATCTTCTACAAGGAGGACCAGCTCTCACATGCAAAGCCATCTTCTATTTGTGATCAAAGCCTAGCACCAACAACTTCAACAAGAATCGGTACTAACATGCAGAGGCTATTACCATGGAATTTAACTTCAAGGAATCATCTCGAACATGCAGAGTCTAGCACCTAGGAAATCATATTCGCTTAAAAAATAAATATCAAGCAAGAATTCGAATGAACAGCTCCAAACAGAGACAGCTTCAGTATTAGTTGATCTTGTAACAGCTCCAATTCAGAATGAACAGTTCCAACTCGAATGAACAGCTCCAATTTAGATTGAACAAATCCAACTCGAATGAACAGCTCCAATTTAGAGGCAAATCCAATAGCAGTTGATCTTTGAACAGGCATGAATAGATTTTAGGTCGATTGGAATATCATTAATTGATATAACCGGTTTCATCTTCCACTTCAGAGTCCAGCGAACAAGCCAATCGGTTGCTTTGTTCTAGTCTCTGAAAATATGGACTAATGTCATAGAAGGAGAAATTAACCTGCTGACACAGTCAATAATAGAAGCAATAACCCAGGGAATATTACCATTAGCAAGTAGATTGATGATTGTGAGAGAGCCAGTCTCAAGATCTACCTGATTCCAACCTTTATGCTTACAAACAATAATACCATCAAGCATAGCTCTAATTTCATCTATAAGAGGAGACAATTTACCATATCGATTTCCAGCCCGTAGATTAGATTACCATTAATGTCAGGAATAACCATAGCACCACTAGATTCACTATTGGATAAACATGAAGCATCAGAATTAAGCTTCATTCTACCAATATTAGGGTGATTCCATTTTAGGTAGATTGGCCTAGTCTTGTTAAGCTTTTCATGGTTGAAACAACCTAAAATTTTAGTTGCAGGAAAATCCTTATCCCAGTGCTTAGACTTAGCTTGTTGTTATAATCAATTCTAGTGAGAATGAATTTTATTTCAGATATAGCATTTTTAAAACTTATCGTGCTGCCTTTAATTTTAACAGTGTTCCTATATTTCCATATAATGCCTAGGACTAAAGATGAGATTATATGCCTGATATGAAAATTTTTATTAGTTGACCATAGCCATGTTCTATTAATGTGAGAGATAGTCATAAAACAATAGATTTGAAGATTGAAAATGCTAGCAAAATATGTCCAGATTGACCAGGGAAACTCACATGAGACAAAAAGATGACTAGGTGACTCAATATTCATACAAAACTGACATTTTTAAACAAGAGAGATGTGTTTTTTTTTGCAAGATTACTCTGTAGGATTGTAGTTATAAAACAAAAGCATTAAGACCCATGAGCAAAACTTTATCTGCTATAATAAACAGACTAGGGGAGATAGGATCCTCTTGCCTCAAACCTTTTTCAAAGTTTTGATATACCCCTTGGCCTCTCCATTAATAAGGTTAGACACATTAACAGTCGTGATCATACTTTTAATAAGACTAATGAATTTGTTAGAAAAACCAAACTTTCTAAGAACCTTAAAAGTAATACAATAAGTCAGCTTGTCAAATGCCTTTAACATGTCAAGCTGAATAAGAATATTTTTGTCTTTCACCTTCCTATTCAGATCATACAGAAATTCCTTTACAATTAAAATATGGTCATGAATACCATAACCAGGGACAAATCCGCCTTGATTATTAGAGATAATTTTACGAAAGAATTTGACCAACCTATTGTTTGAGATTTTTGACATAATCCTATTCAATAAAGAACAAAGACTAATAGGGCGAAAGTGATTCCACCTAGTAGGATTACCTATTTTAGGAATCAAACAGATCCCAGTAGCAAGAATACCTTTAGGAATGTAGGTTCCTTTAATAAAATCTTGCATAGCCTGATAAGATCTTTTTTAATGATATTCCAACATATTTTATAGAAACACTAGTTATAACCGTCCATACGTGCTGCATATTTCTTCTTCACTAGGTTCTGCACGCAAGAAATTTTTATCTTCACTGGTGATAATAGAAGCAATAATGTCAAAGATAGAGTCCAACATCTTGTTTTGCTTGTTATTTATTGTCAGCATAAGGGGAGACAGTGAGAGATTCTTTAAAGTAGTTAAAAGCAGACAAGCCTATTTGCGTTATGTCAGTAATCCAGGTATCCCCTTCTTTGATACCATTGATATTATTCTTTTTTCTTCTTCTCTTGACGTATGTATGGAATAGATTTGTATTTCTATCTCCTTTTATTACCAAATTTGCATGGCAATTTTGCATCCAGTAGGCTTCCTCCACTTTATGAGCTTGCATCAAAAGAGCATTTGCTTTAGACACCTGAGACAGTGACTCTGTATTGTTAACAACTTGATGATTCTGTTCTAGCATTTGGACCTCCTCTTCTAGAGCCTGAAACTTATTGAAAATATTACCTAAACAAGTTATATCCCAGTGGATTAGACCCTTCTTTAGTCTCTTCAATTTATTCCAAAACTTAAGAAGATAGTCTCCCTCAATGTCATGGTTCCAATTCTTTTCAACAAAAGGGAGAAAATCATGATCAAGAGACCACATATTCAAAAATTTGAAACTCTTCTTAATGATAAAGTTATTATTAGAGATAGTAATAATCACGGGCATGTGATCAGAGTATGTCCTAGGTTTATGAATAAATTTAGTTTCCCCAAAATAGCCAGACCACTTGTTATTGATAAAAACTCGATCCAAGCATTTCCACTTGGTTTTGTTGGACCAAGTATACTTGGAACCAGCAAAGCCAGCATTTTCAAGCCTGGAAATACTTATCATCTCATTAAAATCGTTAGCACTATTATGATAGAATGTGGTGCAGCCAAGCTGGTCCTCTATAGAAGTAATTACATTAAAGTCACCACAGATCAACCATTCAGAACTAGTACTAGATATTTGTGTAAGGCTATGCCAGAGATCACTTCTATTGATTCTCTGGCACTTGGCAGGCGCCACAGTTATTAATATACTTTAGAAAGAGCTAGATATCTAATCTCAGTGTGAAGATACTGGTTATGATCAATAAAAATCTTAATAGATATGTCATCATCCCAAAATATCCATATTTTGTTTGAATGTTAAACTTGTAGTCATTCAAACCAATTGTTTTAGCTATAGAGATAATGTTATCACTATTTATATCACTATTGAAACCAATCTTCTTCTTCATTAGGGTGCTACATCTATATCTTCTCCGAATTAGTCATAATTTGCTTCTTTTTACAATCTTGAATGTTGTGACCCAAGTGATTGCAGTAATTTCAATAGTTAGGCATATTCAAATAATTGATCTTAGCCAAGTACCCATGATTAGCCCCAAAACCAATCCAAATATCCTGCTTTATTTTCTTAGTTACATCAATTTCAACCAAGGTTGAGCAAGATGAGTAAAAGACTATCTTCTCATCTGGTACTTTAATGATGAGAGGTTCCCCTATAGATGCAGCAACATTCTTGATAATCGTTTTGTTGAAGATATGTTCAGGGAGCCTCTATATCCTAATCCAAACAGGCGTCACAGGGTTTTCATAGTTAGCATTAAAGTCTCTAGTCCATTTCAATAGCCGCATAACGGTAGATCCTATAGTCCATACAGATCTTTGTCACAGTTTGCATAACTCCGATTTGCAATCAAACTCGAAGAAGATATGCCGAGAATCCCAAATTTTATATCTGTATGCAGCCTCAAACTTTAAAGATGCAAGAAACTCAAGAAGAATGTTTCTTTTTGGAATACCCTGAATAAACTTCCCAACGAGAGTGGATTTCGAGTTCTGCTTCAACTGTTCTTGAACCTCATTGTCGTGCTGTATGGATATGTGATTTTGTTTTTTACACTTTCTGGATCAAATTCCATATCCTCATTTTGAATTTTTTTTTTATAACTTGCTTGTTCTATTTTGATTCTGTACATTTTTTTCAATCTTAAATTCAAATCTTGAAATGTCGGGTATTCCATGAGGAATGGAAGTTGCAAAAACAATTCTAGCTATTCTAGAATATAAAGATCACACGAAGGAAATTAGAGATAAGAAAATACTATCTTAGAAGTTAAGAAAGTATTTTTGTTCTTTTAGCCGTCGCCATTTCTTGGAGCAAAGCCATTTGTTAGAGGTCTTTTTCGATAACTATCTTAATTGAATACATAACAGGATGAATTTTAATTATAATTTTCCTTGCACCCGTGGCGGCATCTGACATACACATTAAAACATAATCCCCGCATGATTATACTTCGCATGATTATATTGTATTTTTCACTATCGGTTACTATACCCAGAGAATATATTTGCATCCTTTTTTTTTTTTTCAATCAGGTCCGTAAATTATCAATGTTATTCCATATTAAAAAGAGTGGTACATGGCCCCAAGGGGTAGCCGAGTTGGTTGAGCATGGCATTCTTATAACCAAAAGGTCATGAGTTCGAGTCCCTCTGCATACGTTTTCTCGGCTGAGCCTGTCACCTTGTGTGGTTTACCTTCTGGCGTTGGCTTGCAGGCTATCGCGTCAGACTGAGGGTTTACCCTGTGCGCACTCATTGCACTCTGAGTAGCGGCTGCGGGTTACCTCCGAAAAAAAAAAAAAAAAGAAGAGTGGTACATTACTTTTATATTATAAGAATATAAAAAAAAACAATATATTATTTATCGTAATAAAATCACTTTTATTGTATTGTAGGAAAAATTGTAGTGCTTTCTTATTAAAAGTCACACGTTAAACTAAATTTGGATATGAAGTTAGAATTATATATATCAATCTAAAAATTCAAAATATAATTAAATACCTAAACAAATAAATAAAACTAAATATAATATACAGAACTTTTTTTCTTATCCATGTTTGTCTTATTCTTATTCCACTAGCCTTCTAATATTTTGGTTCGATTTCAAAATGAATCTTAGTTTTAGTTTTGAGTTCTCTATCCACAATATTTTTTTAAGAATTTAGCAGCGATTTATTTAAAAAAAGTTGATATCCATTCAAATTTTCAGTTCTGAATATGCTCTAAACACCTATTGAGGCTACTTTATTTTCCAGTTTGTTACCTGGTTCTCTCGGGTATTTAATATGAGTACATAAAAATAAAAACATGGATATAACATACATAACATAACTATGGTTAAAAATTAAAAACATGGATATAACATACATAACATAACTATGGTTAAAAATTGAAAACATGGATATAACATACATAACATAACTATGGTTGTTATAAAATGTGAAGTTATCAAATCCTAGTCACTACCAAATTAGTATTTTCCAACTTTTCACAAACTAGTGCGGGAGTTAGTAGCTACGTGTTTATTATCAAACAATTTTTTTAGACAGATGAAATTGAATATTTGTTTTTAATTTTTGAAAAATAATTCATCAGATATAGATGTGAATAGAAGAACTCTTTTAGTTTTTAAACTAAATCTTTCAATTTAAATAACTAAATCTTTCAATTTGAGTGAATCTGTAAAACATCCCATAAAAAGCATGACAAAAGGGGTAGCCGAGTAGCTCCAAGGAGCTAGCCGAGTTGGTTGAGTATGGTGTGCTTGTGACCAAAGGTCATGAGTTCAAGTCCTTCTACATACGTTTTCTTGGCTGAGCCTGTCACCTTGTGTGGTTTACCTTCTGGCGTTGTTTTGTAGGCTATCGGGTCAGACTGAGGGTTTACCATGTGCGCACTCATTGCACTCTGAGTAGCGGCTGCGGGTTCCCTCCGAAAAAAAAGGGTAGCCAAGTTGGTTGAGTATGGTATGCTTGTGACCAAAGGTCATGAGTTCGAGTCCTTCTACATACGCTTTCTCGGCTGAGTCTGTCACCTTCTGTGGTTTACCTTCTGGCGTTGGTTTGCAGGCTATCGCGTCAGACTGAGGGTTTACCTTGTGCGCACTCATTTCACTCTGAGTAGCAGTTCCGGGTTCCCTCTGGAAAAAAAAGTATCGGATTTTTTGGTATTAGTCGCAAATGTATCAATGAGTGAACTTAATATGAGCTGACATCTCTTGTAAACGGATAAAGTATTAGGCGAAAGTTCCAATGCTAATCTCATTTAGTCGAGTATTTCCGAATACATTGGTCTTCAAGCCGAGGGTTTTGAAAACGAGGGTCTTTAGACAAGGGTATTTAGAAGAGGATGCTGAAGATGAAGGTCTCTAAAAGACGGAAGTCCTTATAAAAAGGTCTATCAGGCGAGAGATTTGAAGACATTTTGGAATTTTGAAAGACAAATTAAGTCCTTTAATATGTTATTAATGGCTTTGTAATAATGAGTCTTAAATTCAGAGTTAATGAATCTTCTAAATTGTTATCCTTCTTTAGTATTGAAGTCGGTATAAAACCATTAGCTAGCTTTTGTGATTATAACTAAGAACAATAGAGTCATAGAGTCATTTTTAAATAAAAACTAATATACATCAACATGTAGACATACATAATTGACCTCGGTTTTTGAAAATAATATCGATGGAGTCATAGACGGTTAATTAACAAAGCTGATCAGAGAAAGTCCTCAGCTTTTACTCATGACGACATAATTATTCGAAGGATAAATCAGACAAAGTCATTATCCATATATTTAACTCATATTTATATATTCTTTTACTTAAAATTGGTTTAGATGATTTAGATAATTATTTTTGATTAATGAATTAATTATTTTAGTTAAATATTAATTTATGGGCTCAATATTTGGATTTGGACAAAGAATATTTAAGGCATTTATGATGGGAGAATCAATAATTTCTTAAATTAGATTTTTCTCTTTACACATTTACTTGAGTTGCTCTCATATCTCTCTACTCTCCATCAAGAATTAATTACCTTTTGTTGTATTACCAAATAACCCTCAATGTAATATATATCTTACAAATGAGGACAAGATTATTCGTAGGACAAATTGGACAAATCTATTATCCATATATTTAACTCATATTTAGATAATTAATTAAGTATCTTGGTTAAATATTAATTTATGGGCTCAATATTTGGATTTGGGCTTTGATCTTATTCGGATATGGGCCTAGACCATATTTTAGCCCATTGGGCCCATTAAATAAATATAACATTTTTTTAAAGATATTTATGATGGGAGAATCAATAACTTCTTATATCAGACGTTCTATCTCTAAACATTTACTTAAGTTGATCTCTTATTTCTCTATACTTCATCAATAATTAATTAAATTTTGTCGTATTACCAAAAAACCCTCAATATAAAATATATCTTACCGATGAAAATCAGCAAGAAAGAGCAACATACAACAGTCTGACACACTACAACCCATCGTAGAAGTTTTTGTATTGAGAAGGTCATCACGATCTCATGTGCCCAACAGAAGATACTTGAACTCTTTATTGCTGACCAATAAAGGGGAGCCCAAGTTCTATGATGAATCTTGTCCAGGTCGGTGATGCTAGCAACTGAGAGCTTGCAATAAAAAATGAGATGGAGTCCTTAATCTCAAACCAAGCATAGGAACTAGCTCAGTTACCTGTGGAGAAGAAGACACTTCATAACAAGTGGGTGCACCAGGTGAAAGACGAGCATGATGGTTTCAAGAGATACAAATACATAGTAGTTGTCAAAGGATTCCAACAAAAAGAAGAAGTTAAGTATACCATCATTTTTGCCTCAGTTGTGAAGATTAATATAATTAGATCAGTGTTGAGTATTATTTTCATTAAACAAATTTATCTTGAGCAGTTAGACGTGAGGACTGTATTTCTTCACTGAGACTTGGATAAGAAGGTATACATGCATCAACAAAAAGGTTTCCCAAAATAAAGGAAGGAAAACATGGTATGTATACTCAAGAAAGGTTTGTATGACCTAAAATAAGCCCCAAGACAGTTGTACAAGAAATTTGACGAATTTATATATAAGGAGAGTTTTCATAATTGCAAAGTTGGCCACTATTGTTATATTCAAATACGTAAGTCTAGTTATATCATTTTGCTACTTTATATCAGTCATATATTAGTAATAGCTTCAAATATAAATGATACTTATAAGTTGAAGCAATAATTGTAAAAAGAATTTGACATAAATGACTTGGGTCCAACAAATAAAATATTTGGAATGCAAATCATAATAGATAAGCATAGAAGAGTTTTATAGTTATCTCAATCCGAGTACAGTAATCGTATTTTGTAGAGATTTAATATGGGTGATGCCAAGCCAGTTAACACAACTTTGGAAAGTCACTTTCGCTTATCCAAGAATCGATCCCCTTAGACGGAGAAAGAAAAAGACTTCATGACTAAGGTTTATTACACCTCAAGAATTAGAGTTTGACATACAAAATTATCTATACGAGACCATACATTGATCATACACTGGGAGTTGTTACCATGTTTATGTTTGGTCCACGAAAAGATTACTGGGAAGAAGTAAAATGGATTTTGAGGTACCTACAAGGAACCACAGTGAAGTGTTTGTACTTTGGTAAGAGTGATTAAAGGTACAAAGCTACGTAGATACATATTTTGGAGGTGAAGTCAATCCCAGAAAAAAACCACCGGTTATATATTCATTGTTGGAATTACAACTGTTAGTTGGATATCATGGTCATAGAGGATTGTCATTGTATCCACTATAAAGACTGCGTATGTAGCAGTGACTTAAGCTAGTAAAGAGATGATATGGATTCAAGGTTTGTTAACCAAATTGGAATTCAACAGAAGAAGAATGTTTTGCATAGTGATAGTCAGAGTGAAACTTATTTAGCAAAACATTTAGCATTTCATTCCATAACTAAGTATATTAGTCTTCGTTATCACTTCATCAAAGCTTTATTGGAAGATGAGGTGCTAATACTGGGAAAATCTAAGGAAGGAAGAATCCAACTGATATCTTGACAAAGAAAGTAGCTATAAAAAACTGAAGTTATGTTCAACTTCAGTTGGCCTACAAGAGTAACAAGATCAGAAATATCTATTACATATATCGAGGTGTGAAGATAAATTGAAAATAGTCTTCAAGTGGGAGATTGGTAGCCGAGGATCCCACTGTTAATTGAGGGCTCTTTATTTAGCCTAAGGTCTTCGAACCGATGGTCTTCAAGCTGAGGGTCTTGAAAACGAGGATCTTTAGACAAGGGTCTTGAAGATAAATATCTTTATACGCGGGTCTGATGAGAGTCTTACAGGCGAGGGTCCTGAAGATGAAGTGTCGAGAAGACTAGAGTCTTTATATGAGTGACCTTGTACGAGGGCCCAGAAGACAAAAGTCCTTATACAAGGGGCCTGAAAACGTTTCACAATTATTATAGACCAATAAAGTCATTTAATGAGTTATTAATGCCTTTGTAATCATGGGTCATAAGTTTATCATTAATGACTATTGTAAATTGTTCCTTTTTTTAGTGCTGAAATCGATATAAACCTCTTAGTTAGATTTTGTGATTGTAACTAGGAACAATAGAGTCACAAAGTCATTTTTAATAAAAACGATATGTGGTAGGTCCGGAGACGTATGTATAATTATCCAAACTCTGTTAATAATTTTATGTGTGTTTATGTCATTTTTTCTCTTCATATTTTTCTCACTAATCGGGTTACAAGAAAGTCGTGTATTTTCCCAACATAAAGCTGGAACCTTGTCTTCATGGTGGAGCTCGTCGAAATTTGATGTACAACCCAATCAAGGCTTCGAATCGGATAATTCACGTAATTTGCATCATATAGGTTCACATATAACCAATTCTTTACTAAAACAAACAACTAAGATGAAAGGTTTTTTGAGTTCTTTAACGAGTAGAAACTAACATGAATCAGGTGGATAGTAAAATAAAAATAAAAACTAATAAAGAAAATATCTAAATAAATATAACATTTTTTTTGAATTCGCGGTTACCCCAATTGAGCCGACCTGATGGGATAATGTACCCGAATTAAATATTTTTTGTGGGATGAATATAAATTTGAAAATTAATTATCCGCCATGCTCGGTTCAAGTTGTGGGTTTTATAGACAATTGTGGTATCCAATCCAAACCTGACCACCGGATAATATCCGACGGGTACCCATTAATTTAATATTATTTCAAATAATATAATATGTATTGATAAAATATTAAAAAATCTAACATTTTTATAAAAAAAACATATGGTTGACTATATAGTTATCGGGTATTCGTGGGTGGAAATATGAATCCGGTGGGTTCATATGTGGAAATAAAATATTATTGTCTAAGAGTTTAGGTTCATATTTAAAAAAAATAAAAACGGGTTCAGACTCGAGTTTAGTTATATCTGCATCCATCCCGACTCATTATCATCCATATTTTTAAATTATGATCAGACATAGTAGTCATATATGTGATGATTAGATAGGTAAGGTTTCATGAAAGACTCGTTACAAGTGAGTTGATAAAACAAAGTTTAAAAAACATATGTCGAATTAATATTTTTACATAATATCTTATTCTCGTGAAATTTATTTTTATCTAAGATAATTCAATGGATACTAAGAATATATATCAAGATAAGAAAGTCAAATTCATGGTAGTTAACTTTATTTTTAAAAATATATATTTATATAGATAAATAAGATCATATTTATTTTTATAAAGATTAATAGTTTTATCAACGTAATAGAAAAACAAAAACAAATGTTTCAATTTATAATAAAATTGTTAAACACATGTAAAATAGTTAAAAAACAATTTTATGCTGACTCATCATTAATTTAAAATGCTATAAATAGCATCATTTTTTAAAAAATGTTGGAACACTAACATAAAATTTAAAAACAAGAACAAAAAAAGACAAACTAAAAAAATGAAAAGCGAAATAGAAATAGCAATAAAAAACGTATGGAAAAAGTATATATATATTTTATGTGTATTCATAATTAGATATAATTTTGAATGTTAAACTAATGAAACCGGTTTCAACCATACACTCCAGTTTGTTATTTATTTGGAAAACAATCTCCATCTTAGTAAGAGAATATGTTACTTTGATGACTTGGTTACCAAGATTCGTAAGAAAATAATGGACTGATATTGTAAGAAGCTATCTTTTTGTGGTAGAATGATACTAATAAATCATGTACTTATGTTTATTCCCTCTTTCTATCTTCATTGTCAAAATCTCCCAAACAATGTCATTGAAAGTATTAATAAGCTTTTCAACAAATTTATGTGAGGTTCCAATGATAACATGAACATTATTATTTGGTCTAAATTGAAGAACCTCTGCCATCCATTTGAGAAATGAGGTCTTAATTTTAGAAATCTTAAAGACATTCAAACTAGATTAGTTTGTAAGCTTTGTTATAACTTTAAAGACAATAAAAATTTATGGTCAAGTCTGACTCAAGGATCTTGCTAAATATTTTATATATTGGACTATTTGCAGGGGTGACACTGATTTCTGGTTAGAAAGATGGTGTCAGACTCGCCCTTTAATAATTCTTACCATAAATGACAATAAAGACTTATAGAGCATTACAAAGATCAATTAATATTCAGAGAATGGCAACTGGAATTACGTAAAGCTTAGAGATAATGTCATGCCTTCTGATATTAATAGAATTTGCAAATCAAACATTCAACATGACAAACAAGATAAGATTAAGTGGAATGCTTCATCCTTTGGTTTGTTCAATCTTAAAGCCACTATTGATAGGATTAGAGATGAAAACAACACCCTTTATATTGTTTAAAAAAATGTGGAACTCTATATTTCTTAATTAATAATATTTCACTCTTTGGAAAACTCTAAAAGGTTTCATATCAGTGGATACTATAATTCAAAAAAAAACTTATGTATAACATCCAAATGCCAATTATGTGGTAGTATTGAATCAGTTGACCATTTATTTCTTCATTGTAAGAATATATAGGAAGTATGGAAATGCTACTCATGTATTTTTGGTATCATTATTGAAAATCATATGAATTTCAAGCATATGATCTTTAATTGGTTCGCTTCAACTTCTAAAATATCTCTTATAATAAAAATAATATCGTCAATCATTTCTTGGGCTATCTGGTCTGTTCGAAACAAATCAAAACATACAGATATTCAAATATTTGCTTCATATATTAAAGAGAATGTCCAACTTGTCATAATTAAGCTTGATATTGCAAATCTGCTAAATAAAAAGATATGAACTGGTGATTTTAAAAATTCTATAATCCTTCAGTGTCTTAACCATCAAAAGCCCACTAATAAAGCAATAGATTTTGAATAAAACCCTTCTATTGGTAATAGAGCTAAATCAAACACTGATGGTTCTTGTTTATTCAAAGGCGAGTCTGATGGTGCTGTCTGATTAGGAACTTATATGGTGATCTGATTTCATTGTGTGGTTTCTTTATGGGAAGAAATCCTCATTCATTGTTGAGACTACACCTTATTGAATGGATTAATGTTGTGCAAAGACTTAGGTTTATCAGATGTGGACTCTAGTATTTTGTTTTCATCTGTAGCTACTGGTGTTGTCCCTTGGTATATCTCTCCAATTATACTTGTTGTAAAAATTTAATCTCTTCCTCTATATCTGATTTAATTTCTCAAAAGAACCCTTGAGATTAAATCTAACTCCAATTGTAGCAATGGCTAGATTTGTGACAAACTTAAGGGAATAATCTTATTAGAAAGTTTAGGACTATGACTAAAATATGGTTATTGTACTAATTTAGTAGACAAATCATATTGCACTAATTCGAAATACCATAACCGGACTTCAATATCTTTCTAATGAATTATAGGTTTAACAAGATGTGTGTAAATCTTCAAAAAATCAAAATCATGATAGCAAAACAATCTAATGGAATAAAAATGGATGTTCAAGATGACTCACCTCAAGCTCACTAAATTCAAGATCACACTTGTTGCAAGATCCAAATGCGTTCTTTGATCTCAAAGACTTAGGATTTTAAACTAAAATTAAATCTTTGTAGTCCCAAATGTAATAATTCCTCAAATGTATATGTTATCAGAAAATACAAGTTCATAATCCTGCATTGTTTGTAACTCAATGATTTTTTTACGTATGTTTGGACAATAATATTCACTTTTGTGAAGAAAAAAACTAATTAGACCGGTAAATATAAATATTTTACATTTTAGTACTAGTTTTATATGCATTTTAAAAATATATAAATATTGTTATATTAGGTATATATTTTTGGATCAAATTTAGAGTACTAAATTAAATTTATACTAATATCAAACACATAAAATGAGATATTTTGAAGTTTATGGTAGATTATATATATTTATAGGCTTTGAACAGTAACTCGTCCCTAGACTATCGCACTTGGTGACAGATAGTCCCTGGACTTTCAAAAGTCTGTTCGTAGTTCCTCGACTATCCAGTTTGGATAAAGTTAATCCCCTTGCATGCATTGACTATCAATTTTTGTGACAGATAGTCCTTCAACTATTCATTTTCAATAAATTTAGTCCTTTGACTTTCTATTTTTGATAAAGTTAGTCCCCTTAATAAACATGCGCATGAGACTAACTTTATTCAAACTTGATAGTCCAGGGACTACCAACGGACTTTTGAAAGTCCAAGGACTATATGCCACCAAACTGGATAGTCCAAGGACTACGAACGGACTTTTGAAAGTCCAGGGAATATCTGTCACCAAAGTCCATAGTCCAGGGACGAGTTACTGTTCAAACCCTATATTTATATTTATATATAACATTATAAATTTATGGGTCCTTAAATATAATCCATAAATTTTCTAAATAATAATTATTCTGAGAGTTAATATACATTTTATAGATATTTTTAAAGATATATAATTTCGGTAACTTAATTTTATTGATTGTTTTATTTTTGAGAATTTGGAGACTATCAATTGCATATTTTGCAAACAAAAATTGAACTAAACTAAACGTGAAAGATCAGACTGTGGTCCATTGCATAATTTTTATCGGATGGTGTAAATAGAATTAAGAGGGTGAAATAAGAGTATCATGCGGTTAAGTGCATGTATACTACGCTATGTATGTGTCTGGTGGTATATATACCTCATAAGGAATCTCGTGAGGAAACTGACTGATGTGCCTCGTGACTATGACTAAAAATGGTTATTGTATTTTAAATTAGTGCAATATGATTTGTCTACTAAAATATTCAGACTATTATCCACTTTGGTGGGAAAATGGATCAGGATCAGAGTATCATGCAGATAGTCCATCAGTATATCATGTTGTATATGTAACCGATGTTATATGTATGATTGGGTTATCCGATAGGAAACATGCGGAAATTTGTCGCGGTCATAACTCAAACATGGTCCTTTTATTTAAGATTTAGTTATGGTAATTAGCATATGATAATATTTAAAGATGTTTTTTGGATCAATTAAATATAAACAAAAGTAAGAAATATAGTTAAGTATGTGTTTGTATGCATTGTCTGAATTGTTACGAAATTGATAATTATATATATATATATATATATATATATATATATATATATATATAATTTTTAATGAGTCATGTTCTCATTAAATGATGCAACATGATTTATAAAATGAGAATAAACATGACGGTAAGACGTAGAGAGATGAAGACGTATTTGTAAAAGGGTTTGTAAAATTATTTCAAGTTGTATTTCTAGTTATGTAACATGAACTAATTATATTTATAAATAAAATAGAGTTTTTTTATACACTATCTTTGGTTTTAAAAATTATAATCTAAATGAACATATGGGTCGGATGTGACATCATAAATTCAAAAGTAATTATAGAAATATATGACGACGTCATTGAAAATTAAGAATATGAAGTTGGATGGTCAAATACCACATTCTACTAGATTAGCTCTACATCACCGTAATTGTTGAAATAAAAACTTATTTGATACAAGAAAATACATTAAAACACTTGTAGAATACAGCCACGAGATTATCTGGATCTCACACTGGTTCGACGATCACCTTTTATAAATCTGAATTCTAAAGGTCAAGGAAATGTACGCCTTGCATTGAGGAATATCTAAACAAAATGAAGAGTATATAAGATAATCTTAATCTAGCAAACAATCGTTTTTCTTTTGACGAATTATTCAGGTATTAGTTGGCTTAGACTTAGACTACACACATATAGTAGGTAGTGTATCCAATAAGGAACTATAGAATTGGCTAGATCTTCAAACAAACCTACTAATTTTTGGAAGTATGCTAGAGAATCTAAATTACATACAAAAATAAAAAACAATTAAACTTAACATCAGCAAATTATAGCGAAAACAAATAAAAAACAAGATCTCAAAACCCTATCACGTTTAGAGGTCAAAGCAATGACAATTATAGAGGACATGTCGGCGGTTTCAGAGACGTAAATAATTATATAAGTAAATATAGAGGCAGAGAATGAGATATTCACTCCTAACAAACCTACTTGTAAAATTTATGGGAGATATGGGCATACAAAAGTAGTGTGCTACTTTAGAGACGATCCCACCTATATGGGTTCTGTACCAATCGATAAATCAAAGCTTGATACTGACCAAGGTGCATACATGGTGACTCAATAACATGGAAATAAAACATCATGGTATGCAGATAGTAGTGATACCCACCATATGACTCGGAACCCAAATATAATGAACTAGAGGCATGATTATAGTGATAAGCATTATGTCACAACCATGTGCAAATTCTAAAACATGTCTAATGCATAATTTACAAAACATAATTATGTGACAAGTTACAAAACATATTTGTAATGCATGACTTATACAACATATTTTATTTATACATTTATAAAATAAAATAGGGACAGATGATTACATTTTATTCTCGTGTAGTAATTTGTTATATATATGTTTTATTTTCGAAGGTTATAGAGTTTTTCACGCAACTTTTTGTTCTTTAATTTTATTTAAGACTTTCTTGATATTTCTACTACACATCATAGTATATGTGTAGTAATTATTTTACATGAGATAACTTAGAACATATCTCTTCCCACTAAAGAATTAAAGTCAGTGGCTTCCGGCATATCATATGTTGGGTAATCTCCCTAATCAGATATTTCACCTTTGAATTCTAATATAAAATCTCTTTCATTTGATATTCTTCTTCAAGTTTATGACATATTATTCTCACAATAGTTTATTATTTCTTCTTCTGAATAGTTTTATGCATCTAATTCAGTGTTCTTTTTCCCCTCAATCTATGCGGACAAATGACTCTTATTTGACATCTATTAGAGACAACGCTCTTTTGAAAACATAAAATCATTAAAAATGTTTTTTTTTTATATTTGTAAAACGTAAATTATTATGGGATTTGCGAAATAAGTTGTAAATTAACTTGAGATATATTATTTATGAAAAATGATTTCAAAATTATTTGTGAAACACCTCAAAGATGTGGAATTTGAGAAATACGAAACTGTTAAACATATTGTTATTAAGTTACAAAACAATTGAAGATGTTGAATTTTCAAAAAATATAATATTATAAACATATAACAATTGAAGCTATTTAAAATATCACGGCATCAAGTCTGCTTGGAGTGTTTTTGCTCGAATTTTTATGTGTTTAATAATAAATTACTTCATGTCATTAATATTGTATAAGAATCGGTATATATAGAATATTTATGTGTTGAACAAAATAGTAAGATATTAACCACCTGCATTACAACACATCTTACAGTTCTTCAATATAGTTTGCGCCATAATTTGTTACAAAATTTATAATCTTCCCCTTGAATGTTTTTGCACAATTGTAACGGTTAATTTTGCCCATGTCTTCGGCATAGTAAACTATTATACCGAATGTTGAGAGGAACAATATTGAGCAGATATATAAAATAACACTATAAGTACATTAGTTACAATTTTTTATCCTTAAATTTGGACAACTTTTATTATTGAATCCTAAGACGGAGAATACTAAAAAATATTAGTCACTTTGTATTACTAAACATCTAATAAGTGAATTACGAAACATATAGTAATTGAATTGCTAAACATGTAGCAATTAAATTTCAAAACACTTAGTAATTGAATTGCAAAACTCCATTTTTATAAAACATGTTTTGTTATGTTCTACGACCCATTATGTTGCAAAACATTGTGGCATATCAAACTGCTAAAAAATGAAAATTGTACAACATTTGTACTTTTATTTTACGAAAATCCAAATGCCGAAATATGGTTACTTTTTCTCTATTAAATGAATATATATATATATATATATATATATATATATATATATATATAGTTATTATGAGGATTTCATACTTTTAATTTCTTATCGTTATTTTAGGGGCTCAGTTTCCTCATCTTTGTCGTTGAAGCAATTCTAAGAAATATGTTTTGATTATTCTTCCTTTTCTGAAAACCTAAGTTGGGTTATTTTCTTCATAAAAAGACATTGTCTTGTTATCTCACATGATTCTAAAAAACGTCTTCACATATTTTTAACAAAAATTGTAAGAATATTGATCTCAACTTGAAAACTCATTTATCACTGTCGTGCGTCTTGATAACTTTTACAATCAGGTCCCGATATTTTATAGTTGCACTTTTATCTTTTCTAAAGTCAAACATTCTTTAAGGATAGTGTGGATTATGGTTAGGGTATGGCTATATATACCCAAATGTGGTTTAGGTTTACCCAAAAAATTCCGTTGATTTTTTTGACTTTTTTGGATAAAAATTCCCTCGATGTTCCATTTAATTACCGAATTGCCACTAAGTAAAAAGAAACACTAAGTATATCCTAAGTCTACCCAATTTATAAAATAATATATTTGGCTATCTATACCCAAACAAACACAACTCCTTACTAGATCAAACACCATATTGGTCTTGTTTTCTGAAAATCTTCCAAATCAACTTCAAAATTCAAATTACTCTCATGAACATTCAACCTCATTTTAAAGAAAAAAGACATAATCGATCATGAATCACCCGAAACTAGGGATTAGCATGGAGATTTGATGTCGCCGGAGGAAGGAGATGAGGAAATATTGCCGGAGAAGGAGCTCGAGTCGCCGGATAAGAAGTCGACGTCACCGGAAAAGGTAACGAAGAAGATGGTGTTACCGCGCACCATCGGTTATGGGCCTTGGAACCAATGGTGCGTAACGTGGTTAAAGCCTGTTCTAGGCCTTAGAACCGGTCGTGTACGGCCGGTTCTAACTCCCAGAACCACCAGTTCTAAGGCTCTGAACTGGTGGTGCGTATACGTTTTGAAAAACAAAATAGTATTTGACCATTTTCTTTATTGTACCTAATTGTGAGTTGTGTTTTTTTTTGTTAAACAGGGAACGGATGTTGCCTATGGATCTGACGAAGCTTTCGCTACCGACTACGGTTATGTGTTCTTTACCACCGAGTTCTATACACAAGAAGCATTGATTAATTGGGTCACAAAGACCGGAAAACCCAATGGTTTGGTTATCAACCTAACTTAACGCGATAAATTAGAGACTACAAAAATTCCTATGATATTTTTCCAGTGCGAGAGGTCGGGAAAGTATGTTCCAAAAGTGGCCGAGAAAGACCGTAAATGAAATTCGACAGGAACCAAAAACATTAGTTGTCTATTTGAGCTTCTCGGGTTAATTGTGAAACCGGATCGATGGAAGTTAGAAGTGAAATGTGGGATTCACAACCACGAGAGTTCAAAACAGTTAGACGATCATTCTTAAGCAGGACGTTTGAATAACGAGGAGATGGAAGATGTTGAACGAGCGACCTATATCGGAACAAACCCTAGAGATCTACTGAATGGTGTTAAGAAGCTAAATGAAGATAATGTTTCTTGTATGCGCACTATCTACAATGCAAGACAGAAAAGTAAGGTTTTGAAGAAGGCGGGAAGGTCACGACTGCAGTTCCTGTTGGGAGAGCTTAAGGGCACATAATTATTATGAATGACATAAATCTGGTGAAGACGATGGACAAGTCATTACAGATATATTTTTTGCGCATCCAGTTAGTGTTGATCTTTTGTGGATATTTCCAATAGTGTTGATCATGGATAATACGTGTAAAGTCATAAGATATGGTATGTCGTTATTTGAAATAGTGGGTGTGACATGTACTGGTTTGACGTACTATGCGGGTTTTGCTTTCATGTCCATTGAGAAGTTAAACAACTTCCAAATGGGTGTTAAAATGTTTAAAGTCGTTGATTGTTGTTCATGGGATCAAAGAACCGCGTGTTATTTTGACCGAAAGAGATATAACGTTGATGAACGCCATAGAAGTGGTAGTATTCCCAGAGACAACGCATATGTTATGCCGCTGGCACATAAACCAAAACGTTCAGGGGCAAACAAGGAAGAATTTCCCTGAGAAAAACGATCATGTGAAGTTTGTTCTTGCTTGGAAGAAGATCGTGTATGCAACATCAGAGATTGAATTCGATCACGCCAGACGAGAAATGATATTGGAGTACAAAGACTATCATATTGCAATTAAATACACTAAAAAATTGTCGTTTGATAAATACATAGACAAAATTCATTGTTTGGAAGATGAACAAGTACATGCATTTGAGACATTGCACGACTAACCGCGTCGAGAGTGCTCATTCAAACTTAAACCGTTACCTACGTACAAGAAAATTAAACTTTGAGTTATTTTGAGGGTGGGTGCATTCACTGGTTGAAATCCAACATGCTGTCATTAGACTTCCTTTGAAAAGAGTCGTTATATAGCGCTGCATAAATTTGCCGACAAACTATTTGACAAAATATTTACCGAATTAGAGATGGTTGAAGATTCCAAGAAAATTGTTATCGAAGATGGGTCGGATGTTAAACACGATACAGGTGATGACGTTTGCATATGCTCAATAAAATCTACGCACGGTATATTGTGCTACCACCAGATCCGCGAGTGGCGTAATAACTGAAAAGTTGCATTGTTAGAAAAGTTCCATAGCCTTTGGACGAGGTTAGAAATACATCCTCATACAAACCGTACAACGATGGAGATTCTCAAAGATGATTTGGAAAAAATTGTAATCGATGTTATGGGGACAAAAGACAAAAGTCGTATAAAACACATTTACAAAAAATGGTTTGAAATTATTATTCTTGAGACATCCTCCTTGCTAGAGTCATTGGAGAAGCAGAAACACCACTATCGTCCGCAGGTGAAACAAAAACTTGTTGTCGATGCATCATCCACTTAAAAAATTAAAATTATGTCTATTTCGTTCGATAACGCATCTTGGAACGGTTTAGTTATTGAGTTAGTTAAAAATAATCACAAACCTAATGTACCTCAAATATTTCACATTAGATGTTTATGTCACATAGTTCAATTGGTTTTAAAAGATGAAATAAGTATGATATTAGATTATTATAGATGTTTATGTCATATGTCAAGTGATTAATAAATTTTAATATTTATTAATATCTCTTTCTTATTCAGTAAGTTTAATCAGTGCAAAACTTAATTTATTTTGAACCCTTATTATTTTTTAAATTCTTTTCCTTAAACTTTTAGGGCTTTTATTGATAATAGAAAAAGATATAGGGAACAATAACAAAAGTAACGGTCTAACAAACAGAGAGAATTCAAATTTGCAAGCGACTTCAACAACTTCGTCTTCTTCAATCAACCAGCAGCCATTACTCAGAAACCCTAATATGAAATCCTAACGTACCCAATTCCGACACTTTCAAGCAACGCAATTTCTCTCAAATTATTTGGGGCCGTGGAGTTGCAAAAATCGATATCACATATAATTTTCAACGTATGCTTCACAACACCATCAACCAGCTTGTTTTGCTCGCGAAATATATGTTTTATAGTCATCTCAAGAGATATTAAGCTTCTGCAGTATCCAATCATAGGATCGAGGTACGAAATCGATCTTCCTTTGCTAATTAAATTAATGAGAATGCTAGAATCGACTTCTATATCCACACAAGTTAGATTCAAAGTCTTGCACATAATTAAGCTGTCTATTAGGGCTCTTGCTTCTGCAATAACAGCCTAATTCTTCCCATAGAGCCTCCCATAGCCTTTGATAATGGTACCATCGTGATTCATGAATACTCCACCACCACTCGACTCCCTAGAATGCATCGATGCCCCCATCAGGATTGAGCTTATAGCGATTTAGCTTGGGAGCAAGCCATTTCAACGAGATATGAATCATTAGCTTCTTAAGTCTGACATTGCAGCCCAACAAGCTATCCTTCTCAAAATCTTTTCCCCAGTGCTTCCTTTTGATGAGATTGGCATTTTTAAGAGCAGTTAGAATGTGGATAACATGGTTAATGAGTTTGGCAGACGTTGAATGAATATCTTGATTCTTTTTCATGTTCCCGGCTCTCTATATAACCAGAATCCAATGGCAGGAATGATAGATCGAATGCTACAATCCTTCTCAGATGACCAATATCAGGTTCATGTCATATGCTGGATAGTCATGTTTCTGAATATTTTAATGCCAAGTATTGCATTGAAGTAATTCCAAACATACCAGGCTTCTTTACAATGCACCATAACATGATTTTTACTTTCTTCACTTTCACATAATTGACATCGAGAGGCCAGAAGCATCTTTCTTCTTTGCAGGTTTACATCAATTGGGATCCAGTTTTTCAAAGTCCTCCAAAGGGTAAATGAGCATTTTTTAGGTATTACATTGTTCCAACTATTCTTATAAAGATTGGTTTTGTTGCCATGAATTCTGATTTCATTCCAGGTTTTTCTTGTATTGAACTTTCCATCAGGTGACAAAGCCCAAATAATTTTGTTAGGATTGCTACTAAGATTGAATTTAGTGATTTCATCCACCACCATAGAAGGAACATCAGTTTTAAGCCTGTTTAGGTCCCAATTTCCGTTACTCTGAAAGTTGTTAATTCTTCCACTAGTATACCATTGTCTGTCATCACCACGATTGAAGTGAATAAGAGCTTTACAAGTACACCATCTGTCTAGGTAGAAGTCTGACTCACCATTCCCAGGAACCCATAAATGTAACTATCAGTAATGTCCCTTATATTCACCAGTCTAGCCCAAGTTTAGGACTTTTTTGTTAGGCACAGTGGAAACAATAGGATGCCTTTTCTTACAGTAAAACGAGAAGATGAGATTAGACCAAAGGCTCTTGTAGCTCCCGAGGTTAAACCATAATTTGTTAGAAAAAACATCTTGTAAGTCTTCGATACTTTTCACATTTAGACCACCTTCTGCATACGGTCTGCAGATCTTGTTCCAAGACGACCAATTTATTGCATTAGTCTCACTTTTATTGCCCCACAACAACTTATTGAACAAGTTTTCAACTCTATTAACAACTGCCTTAGGGAGAATCATACTTTGAATATGATACAAAGGAAGAGTAAAAAAGACAGACTGCACAAGAACACGTCTCCCATCAAATGACAAAGTGCAGCTATCCCAGTCAGATATCCTATCTCTAACTCTTGAGACCAGGTTATCAAAAGGGCTTATTCTCCTTTTATTGCTGATAGTTACACCAAGGTAGTTGAAAGGCATCACACTATGCTTCATTTCAAGACTCCTTTTAACAATACTTATCTTATGTTGTGTCATGTTACTAGGAACAATAAGCTTAGATTTCATCTTATTAATCATCTGCCCAGATAAATCTTGATAGTGAACAAGAAAATCATAAAATTTCAAGATAGAAGAGGAAGAGCTATTGCAGAAAATAGTGAAATCATGTGCAAACGCCAAGCAAGGTATGACCAAATTCCCTCTAGCTTTATATATAACCTCCTTGTAGTTATCACTAATTCTTTTGAGACCCCGAATCAAATGTTCCTCAGCCAAAATGAACAAACTAGGGGATAGGAGGTCCCTCTGTCTGAAGCCCTGGTTAGCCTTGAAAAAACCCTTGATAGCACCATTAATTAGCAAAGAGAATTGGTTATCCTGAGTATTTTGTTTAATATAGTCAATGAACAAAGAATTGAAACCAAAAGCTTTGAGAATTTGAAAGAGAAACCCGTGGGAAAGCATGTCAAAGGCTTTCTCCATATCCAGCTTAAGAATGATGTTGTTGTTTTTTTTCCTTTTTAGATTAAGATCACAACAAAGCTCTTGCATGATAAGGATACTTTCATGGATATTCCTGTAAGTCACAAAGGCTACCTAATCCTCAGAAATCATCTTGGGAAGGATCACGACAAGTCTTTTATTCATTATCTTTGAACAAATTTTGTTGATTAATGTTGTAAGACTGATTGGACGAAACTCTTTCCTGATCTTTGGAGAGTTGACCTTAGGAATAAGACAGATAACAAAAGATAACACATCAGTAGGAATATTGCTGCCTTTAAAAACCTCCTTAATAGCAACACACGGATCCACAATAATAGTGTCCCAATAATCTTTGTAAAACAATCCATTGAAGCCATCATGACCAACAACCTTTTTGGGATGGAGAGCACTCACAATGCTATGAAGTTCATAATCCTGAAGAATGGCAGTTAACATATCATTATCTTAATTCGATACCAGCTTGGGAATGATATTAGTAAGTCTCTCAACATCATAGTCACAGTCATTTGTATTGTTATTTAACAGGCTTTGAAAATAAGCAATAGCTGAATTGGTTATAGATTCCTGATCCTCCAACCAAGTGCTCTCATCTTTGATTATGTAAATTATGTTCTTTTTAGCCTTTTTCCTAACCAAACTGTGAAAGAACTTTGTGTTCTTATCATTGTCCTTTATCCAAGCAGTGTGTGTCTTTTGCTCCAAAAAACACTCTTCCCTAGCCAGAAATTCAAGATGGTCCTCTGTAGCCTTGTCCAACATAGTCTTATCAGCATAATCCTTAGTGGCATGGTACTTAGATTCCATGAAAGTAATTTTATCTTCAATTTGCTTTATGGCATCAAATATATTCCCAAAGTCTTTCCTGTTCCAAACCTTCAATTCATCTTTTAACCTTTTCAAATTCCACCAAAACCTTTGCATAGGAATTCCATAGGTAGTTTTGGACCAACTTTCCTTCACAACATCATTAAAACCAGGGTGTCTAGTCCACATATTTAGGAATTTAAACGAAGGCTTAATAATATCTTGATTAGAAGATATAGTAACACATATTAGAGCATGGTCAAAGCATGTCTTAGCCATGTGGACCACCCTAGTGTTATCAAAGTAATTCATCCAGCTGGTGTTATAAAGAACCCTATCCAACCTTTTCCATTTCCTGTCATTCATCCACGTGTATTTAGAGCCTGAAAAGCCATAATCAATTAAGTTTCAGTCAAACATGAAGTCACCAAAAGTTATCAATGCTATCCAGGCAGACTCTAGTACATGAAAGTTGCTCTTCAACATTGAGAGTAGTGTTAAAGTCTCAAACAAGGACCCATTCAGAGATATCTTCATTATTAACCCTCCTCAAGTAATCCCATAGCATAAGTCTTTGAACTCTGGTACACTTGGCATAAACAGCAGTTAGTTTAAACTGTTTGTTTAGATTAGAATAGCTAACCTTGACAGTCACTTGCTGATCTTCATTGCAAAGGACCTCAACCTTGTAATCATTAGCCCATATCAACGAGATTTTGTTGTTAATGTTGTTTAGATAGTGCCCAAATCCAAGCTTCTTTGCCACAGTATCCAACTTAGACTCATGAATCATAGGCTTCCTGTATAACAATGAAAGCAGAATTTTCAAACCTTTTCAAGGACCTGAGTCTCCTCAACGTCTTCTTGTTCCCCAGCCCTCTAATATTTCAGTTAAAAAGTTTTATTTTCATTTGGAAGATTTTTGTTTAGCAACCTTTTTAAGTTGCAATAGTTTGGTGGAGGAATGGCCTATCCAATTTCTGATTTTCTTGATTTTCTTGTGTTGCAACTTATTATTCTGATCTTTTGTAGAGGAGCATGGTAGGCTGCCAGTAGTATCCTTTGATGGAGAGTTTGGTTGATGTTCAACCTTAGATTTTTCAGCATCAAATAAAGATCTTCTTTCAAGAATACACAGGGCTTCAATCATTTCAGACGGTTCTACATTGTCAATCCTGTGTGATAGACCATTGGAGGAGTCTTCGTCTTCAAGAACAGGATCCTTGTCATCAATTGTAATATTTTGGAAATTCTTATCATCCAGTAAAGGCGATTTAGAATCAGAGTGAAGAAAATATTGATGAACTTTCTCTGTAACATGAATAGACTTTTATTTCTCAATAACAATCAATTTTAATTAAGGAGTTTTCTTAATTTTATTGTTTGTTAAGTTCTTGGTATATTCATACTCTTTCTCTCTATTTTCTTTTTTTTACAAATGCTTTCTTTATGCCTAATTTGCTTGCACAGATTATAGTAACTTCGGTAAGGTCCATAAACAAAATCAAGTTTAAACTCTTCAATTTCTCCAAACTTAACCTTGATGTTATTGATCAGACTCTTCAAAACATCTAACTTCACCCATAATTTGATACAATTGAACCTTGCTCTATTTATCAAAGGAATCCAGATCTTCAATGGGGTTCCCATGGACTTGACTATCTCCATTATAGTGCTTTCGTTATACATAAACTTAGGAAAAAATTTAACCGTGACCCGAACAGAAGTAAGAGGGCTCTCTTCGTTAGGATCGAACTGGGGACTCCATTTTAGGAGTCTCATGATCATGTTACCTATTTTCCAAACTCTACGATTCCACAACCTCTGCAGATCATCAGCACTGTCGAATTCTATAAAGATGTGTCTATAGTCCCACTGAGATACATTGTAAGGACTAGAAAACTTGAAATTGGCGAGAAAACCCTTAATTGCTTCATATTTTGGCTTAGCATAGGCGAATTTTCCTATAATGGTATGCTTTGCTATTTTGTTGAGGTGATTAATGTCCTCTTCTGCAAATCTAATCGTCAACTGGTCTTGGTCTTGAGTAACAAAAACTTTTTGATGAGTTATTCCTTGAATCTTTGGCTTCAAAGTGTCATCAAAATATTTTATTTCTTCTCTGTGACCACTAGCAGTTCTGTAAACCAAATTCTTAAATGTTGGGTTTGCTCTTTGATCTGGAAATTTTTCTGAAATCCCAGAGATGTACTTTGTTCTTTGTTTCCTGCAAGCAGAGGAAACGATTCCTCATAATTAGCATGATTGGGTAGCAATTTCATAGATAGCGGAGAAGCAGGGGTAATTTCTCCATCTTCCTTATAGATTAGATCCATTAGACGACAATCTAAGAAAGATCGATCTTCAGATTTGTTGAATCAGACTCATCCTCTGTTCTTGAATCTTGAAGCAGAGGTATCTCGTGACTTCACAAAAGAATATATTTTGAACCCTTATACATATAATAGAATAACATCTCTTGTTTAATATTTTCCATTTAACTAAACAACTTTTTCAAATCCCACTTCTTAAAATAGATGTTCTAAATTTTAAGATTTGGGTAAACAAATGTATCAATTTTTTTAAATTTATAAATATTTTCATTATTTTATAATAAAAACATTATAGTCAATATGGATATAATAAAACATTATAGCCAAGTTCAGGATCAGGGGTGGCACCCAAGCTGTCTCTGTAATAATTTGGCAATGATTGTGAGTATGTTTGGCATCTTAGAAGCACTTGTGCTTGGTCACTCACTAGTGGATCTTTCGTACTGTCCTAACTGAGATATTGAACACCTCTCGTGCTCGTTGTTGGAGGAGGTAACGTATCAATTTTGAATACTGAATCTCGAGTGTTGGTCTTTTATCGATAAAATTTTCAATTTGGTCATGAAACAAAAAAAACTTCTCATGTATCTTCCGCCATTAATAGAAAGGCTCAGACTGACTAGCATGATCCGTTAAACCATAGCTGGCAAAGAGATAAGAAGAAACTATGACTAGAACAACAAGAAGCACTATTCTCGCCTTGCTATAGAAAAAGGTTATGTTTAAGTGAAACGATTTGTAATTTCTACTACATGGTGTATTTTGACATATGGTTGCTTATAGAGGATACCATATCAGCTAAATTAGTTTGTTCAAGACGAGTACTTTCAATTGAATACATTTTCAGTTTATTGGCTATATAGTCTGCTCAAGTTCTAAACTCCAAATTGTTTGGTATAAATAATACCAATTTGCTGGTAAGTTGGTAGACTTTTAGTTATAAATTTGAATTGTTGAGACTCTAATTAGAATCGATGATGTTGGGAGTTAAATATACTAAACGATAAAAGAATATAAAGAATGAATAAATTAGATCAGGTTATAAAGATAAGGTGAATTACCAATTTACTGAAAATATTATTTATAATTAATATTTAACATTTTTTTTAAATTATGGCAGATTATTTTTTTCCATATTCTTTTTCAAATTTAAAATATATAATAAACCTAGACATGCAGCTATTATCAAAATTGAGTATTGAAGCATCAAACTTTCCTGTAGTGGTTTATATTCCGTTTATGTGTATGAATATGACCAATCAATATTTCCAAGAATTGGTGTTAGAGATTTAGACCTATCTAGAAAAAATAATATGTGGATGAAATTCTCAAATCTCGAACATAATAGACTAGTCATGCTCAAGATAAAGTATATGTGTTTAAGCTTTATGCTCCAAGCGGTGTGATCTAGTTAGAGTGGATATATGTATCAGGCAATATGATCCAATTGGAGTGAAATGACTATGTAACAAGTGGTGTGACGTGATTAGAGTGAAGTGACTCTACATATCAAGCAGTGTAACTTGATTTGAGTTTTCTATGGAACCAAATACTTTAACCAGATTGGAGTGAGCATATACATAGTGAACTCATGCAATTAAATATAGTGAGCGGGTGAAAGTCAAATGAGAGGAAGTTAAAGTGGTATTTTGTTTGTGAGGAGGATTATTATGATACAACCAAAATTCCACATCGGTTAAAACATGGGAAAGATTGTGGTATATAAGTATGAACATATCTCCACTAGTATGAGACTTTTTTTGGAGTGAACCAAAAGCAAAGCTATGTGGGCCTTAGGATCAAAGCATACGAAGATCAAGTTGCTCCATATTTGTATATGGAAAGAATATGTGGTCCTCATATACTAAAGGTAGATTATATGATGTGTTATGAAGTTATAAAAATTATGGATCATAGCTCCTACTGTCGATGCGTAATACGAAAAGAACAAAGTAAACTGCAAACGCTGGGTAAATTAAAATGAGAATTGCAAAACATTATATTGACACAAATTTGAAAATGAAATAAAGAATGTATAACATGTAAAACAATTAGAAGATGTAAATGAGAAATGTATAACATTTTATATGTGTAACTAAAACATTATTGTTAATTATGGTTTGCAAAATGCAGGCACCCAATGTCCACATCTTCTTTTGGTATTTTTAAACAAAAATGAACAATTTGAAATTTATCCTCATGGTCAGTTTGAGCACTTTGAATGTATGACAATTTTTGTTTTAACAAAATGAGAGGAATTATTTTCAAGTTAAGCTACTATTTGAGGTTATGCTATCAATTATTGGCCATTTACGTTGTCCAACTGTAAATATTGGTATAACTGTTGATGTTGTTGTTGGAGAAACACTACAGAAACCACTTTAACTTCATTTAAAGCTTCAAATGAAAATTTACCTAGTGGGACATGTAATTATGGTGTTAGTTTTTTTATGTCATAAAAAGAAAAACATTTTCTATAGTTGGATTGATGAAATTACATGTATTGGATAAGATTTTGAGAAAATGACTGCATTTTTAAGAATAATTTTATGTCAGTATCCTATAGAGAATGATCTTTTGTTTTAAGTATATGCATAATACAAGACAAAATAAATTCTCATTGTGAGAACGAAGTTTCAAAGAAATATTTATGGAGCCTTTATGTAACAATTGATACGTCTAGTTGCTTCATTGTAATTAAGAAGTATGTCGGACAACATATTTATAAGACTAGTTTTTTGAAAGAAAGTAAGAGACATTTGACATAAGATTTGATTTCTAGAGAGATACACTACTATATTAGATCAAAACATGTTGTGACAACTAAAATTGTCAATCATTTGCTAAAATCGTCTATGGTTTAGATATACCATATCATTTTCATGGATTGGTTTCGAAAAAGCTAGGCAGACTGTATATATATAATCCTACTTCTTTTAATATAAAGAAAGGGTATTTCTAATCATTAAAGTATATTAATATGAAAAATGACTAATCATTTGAATTTATTCTTAAAATTAACTTATTCAAATGATGTTTCGTAGCATTTGGGTGTTATCTCAAAGGTTTTCATTCATGTTGTCCAATTTTATTTATGAGTGGAATTTGTTTACAAGGAACCATAAAAGAGTTTTGTTATATGTCATAACTAAAGATGATAAAAATTGTTAGTTTTATTTTCTCTATATCTTAATTTTGATTTACAAAACATGTCATATTTTTAGAATCATCATTTGCAAAACATGTCTTATCATACACTACATAAAATGTACCTTATTCTCATTCAAAATTTATGAAACATACCTTGTTATGATATACGAATTGCAATACAACTCTTTCTTTTTGATATTTTGATTTGTGAATCATGAAATACGACTTATGTTTGATTTCATGATTTGTGAATTCCAAAACATACATTATCATAAGTGTAAAATGAAAAATATTTATTATTTATTACTTGGGAATTGTGAAACATTTAGTATTTCTTACTTACAAATTATAAAACATACTTGACTATCAAATTCAAAATGTAAAATATAACATATACTTGTTAATTGTGCTTCTTTTATAACTGTGCATATATTTTTGTGGTTGCATTTTCTATTATCAGGTCATGATATCCTATTGATTGTATATATTCCTTATAATGACAAGAGAAGTATATATATCAAAGGCTAAAAAAAATAAGATGCAGGTAATAAGGGACAAAAAAAAAGATGAGTTATAACACATAGGAGACAAGGGTAAAAAAGGTGTAAAACGAGGATCGTAAATGAGATACCAGACGAGGGCATGAAGAAATATAATACGAGGGTTATAAATAAGATACTAGACAAAGACTATGAAGAAAAAACTAGACGAGGTCCATAAGGAAGATACTAGATGAGGGTGAGGAATAAGTACGAGACGAGACCCATAAAGAAGTAGGATACAAGGGTCACAAAGAGGATATGAGACAAGCATAAAGAAATATAGTGCAAACGGTTGTACTAGATAACACATGTCATCATGCTACATGGTGTTAAGAAACTTGTTTAGACAAGAGACATGGCTAGACAATTACTAATAAACATGGTTAGATAGTTGTAATGTATGGTAAACTGTATAAATAAGGATGACAACTTCCGTTTGTATCCTGACCACATTACAATAGTAAAAAGAATTATACTGAGAGTTACATTCTTTCTCAGTTATATCTCGCCATCTTGCCTTTATATTTGAGAAGGAAATACCTTATCAAATCTGGCATCATTTGTGAGAACATTGTTTTTTTCAAATTGTTTTAAAATTTTAGCGATACTAATAATCATGAAAATATCATGAATTGAACAGGAAACACCAAGGTTCCACTAAATTTGAGAAAGTCCAGTAACGGTACCGAGAATCACGACAAGCTTGCCCCCTTAGCGGAGGAAATTTAGAACGGTATAAACTCTTAAGTATGATAGTTGGTAATCAACCAATAGAAGTGGTGTCATCTGGTGCGCTTGACAGGGTTAATTAAGGGAAACGTAATCCAGTTGTTGCAGCAGCTCATGTGCACACTCACTCTACATTAACTTAGAGAGATAATATCTCTAAACAAGGTATGCTGGCTACTCTATCTAAAGTTTAATTTTTAAAAATATATATTGAAGGATTAAAGTAAGAATAATTTTGAGCTAGTTAGTTATAATTTGAAACAAACCAATAAGCTAAAATTAAAATGGAGAAGCTGACTGTAGCGTTATAATTATTAACAAAGAATGTTATATCATAAATAAGGTGAAACAGAGTTTAAACAAAGGATACAGTAAGGAAATTTTCACAAACATGATAAAGAAAAGGTAATATTCAGGAACACGGAAGAGGATTATGCTATACAAATAAATGAAAGTGGTGGTATTAAGGAAAAGAAAATAAAGCAAAAAATTGTAGAGTATGAAGAGTAGTCGAGTAATATGGTTTATCAGAAAAATAAGAAAAAGAAAAAAGATAGAATATAATGAAAAAGACCAAAGATGGCAGCTTACATGCTATATGAATCTCCATTTGATAAAAAAATTCTCGAGGGAAAACTTTCCAAAAAGGTTGATCCCTATCATATCAACGACTGGTGTTCTATATGAGCTTACATGGTTTGATAAATGCAGGATCCACTTACCAAATGATAAGCATTCAAAAATTTAAAAAATAGTTGGGATAAAACATGAAGGCATACATAAACGACATGATTGTGAAAAGCAACAGCGAGGACTGTCAGATTGAAGTTTTATATGAAATATTAAAAAATGTGAGAAAATTTACACTCAAGTTGAACCCTTTAAATTTTTTAACTGGAGTTCGAAGCAGTAAATTTCTTGAATACATCATCAACAAAAATAGAATAGGAATCGATCCAGAAAAACTAAAAACATTGTATACTATGAAGGCCCACAAAAATATTAAACAAGTTTAGAGGCTAATTGGTCGTCTAGAAGTATTATCAAGTTTTTTTATAAAGCTTCTAGTAAAATTAACCATTTCTATGAAGTCCTTAAAGGATAAAATAAGTTTAAGTGGAACGAAGAATGCGACGAGGTTTTTTGTGTTCTAAAAGAGTACTTAACTTCAATAGAGATCATTTCAGCTCCAATACGAGATAAATCTATGTACCTATATGTATCTTTATTGAATTACTTTGTAAGTATTATCTTAGTTAGAGAAAAAAAATGGGTGCAAAGACCAATTTATTACGTAAATAAAAATCTGATCGATGTTGAAAAAATATATTTATATCTAGAAAAATTGGCATTCAAATTAGTGGTACTTGTAAGGAAAATAAGGCTGTACGTTTAGATTCATAGCATCGTCATATGAACCTTATTTTCTCTAAGATGTGCTATAAAAATAAAATATCTCAAGAAGGCTCACGCGATGGTCCTTGAATCAAAGAAATACGAGATTTTGGGATCACAAATTTTAAAAATGATTTAATGAGCGAAAGAACTGATGATGAAGAGGATATGCAATCAAATTCTAAAAATGAATTTAGAATGGGTAGTAGAAGTCGAGAGAACTTCAAGTCTTACCGAAGGAGAAGTTGGGTTCATCTTGAAAGCACAATTTGGCGAATAAATTAGACAATTAATAAAATTTGGATTCAATGTAACAAATAATGTGACATCATACGAGGACATGTTGAGTTGTTTGAAATTGGCTTGTATTTGTGGACCAAAAGTTATAAGATTCGTATAGTTGTATTTGTGGACCAAAAGTTATAAGATTCGTATAGTTGTATTTGTACCTCGTCTAAAAAACTTGACTGCAGATTCGTATAGTTGTATCATTCGCAAATGCATTATCAAAAGAAATTCACATAAATTTATTTGTAACGTTAAAATCCTTCATACACTCTAATATACTATCTCCAATCACATTAGTAGTGTGTTTTTCAACAACACAATATAAAATTATTCTTTAGAGTATCCAATCAGGATCAATCTAATGTAGAGTAACATATATAATATCAAATATACAAAATGCTGCTATATGACTAGTCAATGATTTTTTTTATGACAAAGTTAATGTTGTATCCCTAATTATTTATTTTTATTTTAAAATATTCCATAGCTCTTGATCTCATAAAGCTGCGATACGTTTTTCTATTGGGTTGACCATATTAGCTATCCAAGTCTTGTATATCCAAAACTCGATAAAACCAAAAGAATGTACACTTTCAAGACTCGACAAAACCAAAATAATATGCATTACCAACGAAAATTATCATACTTTCATCCCTATATGTATTTTATTAATAATAAATACATTACTAGTATTCGAATATATGATTTGATTCCATTCTTCAAGAATTTGAAAATGATCTTTAATTTTGTGTTTCTTACCTAAGTATCTCCTCATACGCCAGTGCTGCTATTTGTTTTTCCACCCTTATAGTTATATTATTTTCCATAATATTTACAAATAGCTATACCATTTTTACGTTTCTCAAGAAAATGGTCTCATACCCAATATGTTTTATTCCTAGACTTTGAACAGCTGTAACTAGAGATATCACTAGTATGGGAAGAATATGTTTTGAAGGTTGGATTTTCTAGATTAGTATCCAACGATCATTGTTATAATCAAAATGATTTAGGTCTGAATTAGTAAAAAGTTGTTGGACATTTTGTACCCTTATATTGGATACCACATAAAGAACTTCAAAAATATGTATGAAATAACTAGTAAATGAAATAAATCAAATATTAGCACAAATAAAAGAATGAAAAGAGTATATCAAGCAATTATAATCTGCAAGGATCCTCCACCGCCAACCAAATTTAAGTAGATTGAATATAAAATTTTCTTAAATGTTGTTAAAGAATATTATAGAAGAAGAACTTGGTTTGACAGATTATAGTAGTTGTTTTGAGAGATTTTGCAAGAAAAAAATTATTTGAGATATGAATGAGAAATTAAAGAGCTTCTTCTCTATTTATAGAGAATTGTTTTTTAAAAACCATTCGTCAATAAACAAACATTCGTCGGATGGCAACGACTACGTCTTTTAAAATAATGGACCAAATCGATGCCCGTTGGATGGAAACGACTACGTTTTTAAAAATAATAGACCAAACAAACGTCGGTTTGGTCCAAATGAACGAACATTTGTTTGCTCCTGGCAAACGGACGTGCGTCCAACTTAACGAACATTCGTTGGCCACATAGATGAACACTTGTTTGGTGTTGGAAAACGGAACGTGCGTCCAACGTAACGAATGCCCGTTGGACACGTCTGCTAGCCATAAAACGGATATCTGTTTGCCATAATATCTATTTTTTCCTATAAATATGATCATTCTACAATTTTATCACTTTCATCATCATTAAATCTTCCTTTCTTAAATCATTGTTCAATTTTTTTTCTCAAATCGTCATACTATCCAACTTATATTCAATAACTCCAAAAATTAGGTCGGTAACAACAAATGAAATAATAATTATACTTTGTGCTTCAGTGTATTTAGTTGCGGTCTCTTTAAAAGATCTTCCCATTACGTATGATACATAGATTCAAATATTTGTGATTTTTTTTTATTAATTTGAGATTTCGTTCGTCGGACATTATGATTTCGATGCCCGTGGTTAATTCGTCGGAACTTATGAGCTTAACGTAATTAATTAGATCGTGACTTTCTATATTTCTTTTGACGATGTTTGTCATATGACTGTAGTTGGATATTTCTGAATATAAAAAAAAATTTGTTAATAAAATTTATTTAGTTTAGCTATTTTTAATTAAACATCTATATTATATATTTTATATATATAATTATTAGAATAAATGAATGATTTTTGTTGATTTCAATAGCATATAACTTCTCTAGTAGAACTGGAATCAAACATCTTGACATCAATTAAGTTTGGATTTACGGTTGGACCGATTGTTTAGGGTTGCAGTCGAAGCTAGAAAATGTCAGATCTTTTATTGTATTCAATGACATGTTTAGGGTTGCAGTCGAAAGCTAGAAAATGTCAGATTTTTTATTGTATCCAATGAAAATTCTACCTCAGCAGAGGTGTCAAACGGTTTGAACCAGCACCAACCCGCACCGTTTAAGTCTGAACCACGGGTTGCAGTCCTGCCAGGTTGCGGTCTTGGCGGGTTGCGGTCCTGGCGGGTTGCGGTCCTTGCGGGTTGCTCTTATGCGGTCCTAACGGTCTGGCGGTCCTGCCAGGTTGCAGTTTTAATGGGCCAGTTTCACAGTTAAACCGCCAGTTCAAACCACCAGACGAACCATTTAAGCACCGTTTACCGGTTCAAACCATCAGCCAAACCATTTAACCATTTAAGAACGGTTTATCAGAATATTTTATAATGTTATTTAAAATTAATTTGTAAGTGTTTAATTGAATCTAATTTCAATAATTGAGATATGTACCATATACACGAGTTAATTATTCTATTTCATGTATTTTAATTTAAATATGTTATCATTTTAATCGAAATTTTATAATCATCAGTTACATTCTAAAATAATAATTGTAATTTGATTTTGATACGTTTGATTATATATTTATATTTATGTATTTAAGATATTTTATTTAATATTATGTAGATATTAAATAAAATAAGTACATCTACTTGTATTTCGATTACAACTTTCAATAATTGTAAAATTATAAAAATAAAAATTTAATTGTCTTAAACAAGATATCGTAAACAATATAAATATAATTGTAAAATGATTTGTATATTGTTTTAACATACTAGATATTTAAGATGTTATATTTAATATTATGTACATATTAAATAATATATACCTATTAGACATATAATTGTATTCTAATTTTAAATTATTAGGTTTCGGAATCGAAATAAAAAATTATTAAAAACTTGCTAAAACTAATGTATTTTAAATATTATGCCGTAATAAATCTGTGATTGTAATTAACAAACAAAATTGTTTTAAATTATAAGAGATTAATTTAGGAAATATATATTTTTAATTTTTTTTGACAAATATTAATAACTAAGTTAGTAGTATGTCTTTAATAATTAAACGTTTAATATCAAAACCAATCATAAAAAAATAATAAAATATAAAAGCCCAATAATCAATAATTAAATAATATATGATTATGGACAATGTGGATAATCTTAGATTACTTGGGATTCTTTTATATAGATTGACACTTTCATCTTCAATGGTAACTATCGATGTGGGATTCTTTTAAACAAAACTCGAGTTTTGTTTAAAGAATCCCACATCTATAGTTAGTACTACCATTAAAGAAGAGTTTTGTTTAAGAGAATCCCACATCGATAGTTACCATTGAAGATGAGAGTATCAATCTATATAAAAGGAGGCACAAACACACCATCTCACTTACCAAGTCTTGGGCAACTAATTGAATGCCTAACATGGTGTGGTTAATAGTTAAATTTCGAATTGAATACCTAGTAGTCTTGGGCAACTACTTGAATGCCTAATATTTTCTTAAAATGCCTAACATGGTTTTTAACAATTTAAAAAAAAAATCTAAAAAAAAAATTAAAAAAAAAATTAAAAAAATAAATAAAAAATTCATAAGTCCGGGCCATCCGGACGTCCGGTCCGGGCCATCCGGACGTCCGGTCCGGACCATCCGGACGTCCGGTCCGGATGGTCCGAATTGCTGGTCCGGGCGTCCGGACCTTACGTCCGGATGCCCCGGACCTGACGTCCGGACCATCCGGATGGTTCCAAAAAAAAAAAAATCGTTTTTTTTAATTTTTTTAGGAGACCCCAAATCCACACTCATAAATTCATATACTCCTCTCTACATCTCTCTAAATCTCTCTACTTGTTCTAAATATTCTAGAAAACTCAAATTTCTTATTTTACATATTGTAGTCCTACTTTCGGAATTGTTTGATTTTTTTTTTCGCAAATTGTTTCTATTTGATAAAAAACACTTAAATAACGTTGGGATAACATTATAATAGCTCAATTAAGAGCTTCGTATAATTTATCAAGTTATTTAATTGTTATAGTAATTTAAATTAGTTCTTTTAATTCTAATTTTATTAGTTGTTGTTAGTTGTTATTGCTTGTTGTTAGTTGTTATTGCTTGTTATTAGTTGTATTAGTTGGTATTAGTCTAAATTTAGTTTTTATTATTTGCGATATTAATTAGTTTCGATTAGTATTTTATTGCATATTTAAAGAAAACTTTGTTTTAAGTTTTAAATGCCTATAAATCGTAGACTTACTAATACTCACCAATCCGCTATTTTTCACTTGTAATGAATGATGTTTGTGATAACCAAAACAAATTAATACTGACCAAAATGTAATAATAATTTTATAATCATTATTAAAATTACAATAATAAAATTCAAAATTTAATATTAAAATTATAACAATATAACTTGTAATCTTTTACCATGATAAAATATGATTTTGGTTTAAAAAATAATAAATAACATTTGTAATATTTAAAACCAAATCACAATAATAATATTCAAAATGTAATATTAAAATTATAACAATATAACTTAAAAATAATAAATAACACTTGTAATATTTAAAACCAAATCACAATAATAAAATTCAAAATGTAATATTAAAATTATAACAATATAACTTAAAAATAATAAATAACACTTGTAATATTTAAAACCAAATCACAATAATAAAATTCAAAATGTAATTTTAAAATTATAACAATATAACTTGTAATATTTTTGCATGATAAAATATGATTTTGGTTTAAAAAATAATATATAACACTTGTAATATTCAAAACCAAATCACAATAATAAAATTCAAAATATAATATTAAAATTATACCCATAGAATTTGTAATATTTTAACATGATAAGATATAGTTTTGCTTTGTATTAGATCTAAAAACATAATAACAATAATATTCAAAATATGATAATAACATAAGTAATATTTAAAATTTTAGACTATATAATAATTACAACACTTAAAATATTAATAACCAAAATAAATTAATATTAACAAAAATGTAATAATAATTCTATAATAATATGCAATATCTCAATATTTTTTAAATATAACATTTTGGTTATAAAATAAATAAAATCAGCATAATATTTACCAATAAACCGCCGTTTTTTTACAAATAAACCGTGGTTTCGCAGTCCTGCCAGGTTGCAATCCTGCCGGGTTGCAATCCTGCCGGGTTGCAGTCCTGCTAGATTGCGGTCCTGGCGGGTTGCTCCTTATGCGGTCCTGGCAGGTTGCGGTCCTGACGGGTTGCGGTCCTGCCAGGTTGCAGTCCTAATGGGCCAGTTTTGCAGGTAAACCGCCAGTTCTTAAGCAGGTTGTCAGCTTTGAACCGTGGTTCCTGAACCATTAGACACCTCTACCTCTCAGGCATTTTACGGTGAGAACCGAAATTAAATTTAATATTAAAAAAAGGATAAATATTAAATACTATCGATTTCAAATCAACTACCGATTTAGTTTAATCCAAAATCATACTACTAAACTAGATCGAATGACCCATTATATAATAAATTTGATCATAGATTGATAAAACTTTGCTATTCCAAAAGCTTACGACGTATAGTTAAACATCCAAATCACGACTACCTCTAAACTATTATTATGAGATTTTTGTATGTTTGAAAGTAAACAAAATAAAATAATAAACGATTTTTACAAATACATGATACATGTTTTGAGAGTAGTTCAAAAACCGTCAAAATTAAAAATGAATATGGTGAAATATTAATTCTAACTTTGTCAAATAATGGAAATAAGTAGACAAGAGATCATATGTCTAATTATCAAAAGGACAAAACAATTGAGATAAAACAAAATGAATGAGCAAAAACAACCATCCAATTTGGAGACGAAGATGTGTTAGGGTGGCGATCAAAGTCTCATATCCCACATCGGTTAGACATGGGAATGATCAATGGTATATAAGTAAGAACATATCCCAACTATTATGAGGTCTTTTGGAAGTGGACAGAGAGCCAAGTCGTGCCGACTTTCGGGTGCCAAATGGGACAAGAAGTTTTAGAGGTTTCAATCCTCTTCCTCTCTCATTTTAGGCACTTCTTCACTTTCTTCTCTCATAAGTTACAATCAACAATAGAAAAAGGCTATAAAATGATAGCTTCTCTCATAAGTTACAATCAACAATAGAAAAAGGCTATAAAATGATAGAATAATGATAGAACCGATTAATCGGTTTTTAGTTTCACAAAAGTTTGAGAATAATTCCAAACAAGGCTTAAGAGCCGAGACATTAATATAGGATGAATGGAGTTATATAATAATTAAGGAGAAAGATATGTTTATTAAAAAACACGGACTTGATGTATCTCCCTAAGAAGTGCACATGTATCTATTATAAGACTAAGTATTTCAACAATGTAATTGAATAATCACTATCTACGAGAATTTCACAAGCATTCACCTGTAAATGTAGACAAGAAGTTTTAGAGGTTTCAATCCTCTTCCTCTCTCATTTTAGGAACTTCTTCACTTTCTTCTCTCATAAGTTACAATCAACAATAGAAAAAGGCTATAAAATGATAGAATGGATTAATCGGTTTTTAGTTTCACAAAAGTTTGAGAATAATTCCAAACAAGGCTTAAGAGCCGAGACATTAATATAGGATGAATGGAGTTACATAATAATACAGGAGAAAGATATGTTTATTAAAAAAACACGGACTTGATGTATCTCCCTAAGAAGTGCACATGTATCTATTATAAGACTAAGTATTTCAACAATGTAATTGAATAATCACTATCTACGAGAATTTCACAAGCATTCACCTGTAAATGTAGACAAGAAGTTTTAGAGGTTTCAATCCTCTTCCTCTCTCATTTTAGGCACTTCTTCACTTTCTTCTCTCATAAGTTACAATCAACAATAGAAAAAGGCTATAAAATGATAGAATGGATTAATCGGTTTTTAGTTTCACAAAAGTTTGAGAATAATTCCAAACAAGGCTTAAGAGCCGAGACATTAATATAGGATGAATGGAGTTACATAATAATACAGGAGAAAGATATGTTTATTAAAAAAACACGGACTTGATGTATCTCCCTAAGAAGTGCACATGTATCTATTATAAGATTAAGTATTTCAACAATGTAATTGAATAATCACTATCTACGAGAATTTCACAAGCATTCACCTGTAAATGTAATTTCACAACCCTACACAAATATATTAATGCTCTTCAATAAAAAATTGTTTAAATAATTCTAAATCAGAAATTATAACTTTGATTACCCATTACCTCTTGAAGAAGTTGCTCCCTACACAAATATATTAATGCTCTTCAATAAAAAATTGTTTAAATAATTCTAAATCAGAAATTATAACTTTGATTACCTATTACCTCTTGAAGAAGTTGCTGTCAGAATGTAGTGATCTTGCTCTTCTCACGAGTAATCGTAACAACATCACGAAGGGTGCCAACCTTTTCTCTTACTTTGATCCTCTCATGAAGAAACTTTTCAAGGAATGAAATCTCCATGATCTATTCATCGATAGCCTTTGTACAATCGATGGTGAAGGAAACTCAATTTCTTCTTTCCTTTGACGGCAGGTGCAATTCCTTTACCCATTTTGAAAGTGCTCTATATCCATCCAATACATAAGAAACTTAGAAGTTATAAAAACTATATTTATATACGAACACTTTAGTAATAAAAGCAGAATGTGATTAAAAAACGAGGAACGAGAGATAGGTTCACCATCGAACAAAACAGATTTATATAGACATATTAAGATAAAAGAAAAGCTTAAAACAACTTATTCTTACTAATAAAAAAATTACTTTAACTATAAGCACAACGTAAATATACGAAGAAAGAAAAACACTTCAGGTTAATCATTTTATCGAACAGATAGAGATAAAAAACAAAACAAAAACTTTGAGACAATCAACATAATCTGTTCAACTAAACCATAGACCAATTCACCAAAAGATGAGTTAAGTAAAAAATTATCAAATGATTTACATTCAAACACAAACACAAATATCAAAATTGTAAATTTAGATTTCAAAGACAGAAACGAGAATGAAAGAGAGAAGAATGTATAGTCATACATGTACTCGCTCCTAGCGTTACGATTCTGATTGGATCACTAGCTCGTTATTGTAGGAAATTAATCGAGCTCGAAACAGGCGATGAAACAAAAAAAGTTAGATAGTTTCTCACTGACCATGCCATATATGCTTTAAGTGACAGGTTTTTTGAAAAATTATGTATCTTGGAAAATTGTTATCGCTGAAGTAAAACTCGATCTGATTCCGGATTTTGGTGGTCGTTTCATCGTTAAAAGAAAACATGAAACATAGAGGGGGAGAGAGTTTGGTATCAAATGTTAGTAAATTAGTAACTAAGAGTAAACTATATATTTTTAAAATATTTGGTATTAAAATGACCTGAAAATTTATTGTTAGGTCGTGAAAAAAAATTGAAAAAAAATTAAAAACGAATTATGAGTATATTTTGGTATTGTAGTGGATAACCTTATAATTATATCCCTTTTAAAAATTTATAATCATAATACCATTATAAATCGATATACTTTGCTTTCCATATATATTAATAGCATAGGTTAATATAAATTCTTATTATTTTACAGATAATAAAGCTTCTATATTTCAACTTTATTTAATTAATAAATTTTACTAGAAAAATGTATAATATAAAACAAAAACTGATGTATAACTTACTTTTTGTATTTTTTTTTTCTAAAGAGGAAAACTAAAATTTTACACCGCAAAAAAGTTGAATATTAATTGAACATAAATAAAATTTTAACATAGCAATTTATACATTTAAATTTTCTATATTGAATTACTTTACATATAAAATTTTGATTAAAGCCTGTTATATATAGATGGTTGAATTTATACTAATAATATTTTAAAGTATAAAACTAATTGGCGATAGTTGGTAGTAGTCTTGTAATTTTTCATGGTGATTTATATTTGAAGTTGTCAGAGAAAGTACACATTATCAACAATAAAATTTAGAACGGACCAACTAATATTAGATCTCTAAGAATTAAAAATTGCAGCGATTTTTGAAAATAAATAATTTTATTTTTCTAGTATCATTTTTAATTGTGTCCACTACTGAATTGCAAAATAAATAAATAACCAAATTCATTATTAAAAATTCGTATAACATTAGTAAGCAGAAATAAAAAAGGGATTAAAAAAGTACGGCAAACTTTGACAATGGTTTGACAACCGTACAAGTATCATTCCTTGATCAAATAAGGATGGAGTTAAACACGACACTGTTTGGTTCGGGAATGTCATCGAACATATGAGATATATAAAACACTATTGTCGTACATATGGAGGCTGAGTCAAGGCAAGCGAGGACGACGACCTCCCTTTGTCCATATATAAATCAGTCGATGTAATTGTATGTCCACCTTTTGTGTCGGGTGGGCAGTGTTAGTATGACACAAATTAATCATTCTCCGTCATTCTTTCATCTTTCTATCCAGGACAAGATATCCACCCGAGATAATTTTTTCATGCCGGAAAATTAGATTCCCAGAATTGCCTGCTTTGGTACAATTGTATACTACAAATGGAGGAAAAAATAATATGATTTGAGCATTTTTTTCAACTTTTAACTTTTGCAATACAATTCTTTGGTGTCAAGTATTCCACCTCAATATATAAGTAAGAACAATCTCATCTCCACACTAGTTGAGATATGTTCTTACTTATATACCGCTGATCCTTCTCATGTTTAATCGATGTAGGATGTGGGATTTTGATCGCCACCCTAACAAGAACTTTGTTTAAACAATGTGTAATTGTTTCAGCTTTTACCTAATATATGTTATTTGATACTAGTTTTGTTGAATTATTATGGTTTTGCAATTTTGTTTTATTTGTATAGATTTTAAAAAGTACAAATTCTCTAAGTAATCTTCATAATTCAGACAAGAGAAATACAATCTTGCATTGTTGTTAGTATATTGTGTTTGAAAAGTAAAATATTTGAAGAAGACGACTATAAACGCATAAATACACCTAAATTACCTAAAGTTTTTTTTATATAACTGCTAATTAACCGTACTAATTCTTTTAATATTGCTAATTAACAGTGTTAATTTTTAACTGTATTAATTTATTTATTTTAATAGTTTTAATTTTTTTTCCTGAAACATATTATTTAGGCCACTTATTTGATTCTTCTCATACATATAAACGCAGTAGTGGTTTAGGTTTTATTTTTGGAATTATAAATCAAAATATACGAACTATTTAAAAGAAAAAAGGAAAACTTATATTTTGTTAGAAGTTAAGGTACAATACTACAACATGGTATTAGAGTATTTTGTTAAGTGTTTGGTACCAAATATGGATAATCATTTTAATTGACATAAAATGATGATTTTAAACTAATGTTGGGACTTATACAAGGGTCTCCCATAATTATATAATTTTATTCATCAAACCAACACTCAACATTATTGACACCTAAAATATGGACCACATAATGACTGTTTAAGGCCATGAGCAAAGTTTATTTTACACTTGTAAGTGTTAATTAAAGTAAAATATATCAATAAATTTGAAAAATCCATATATTACAATAAATCTTTATGTATATAATATTGCAAATATTAATCGTATCCTATTACAAAGCTCTCACCGAAGATAAAAATCTTCTAAATCAACAACACTCATCTTGATGGTGTGCTCTTGGAAAATCTTAGGCAATACCTCATTTGTTAGAGGAATTTCAATTATGAAGTTTTCACCAATGTGATATATATTTATGTGACCCTATGAATCTCTTTTTAACATATATGAACTTTATATCTATATTTTTGGACTTAGAAGAGCTTAAATTACTAGTAGATTATTACATTGTGGAATTATTATTGTAGTATAACTTCATAAGACCTTTCATCCCTTTTACAATGTACAAATCAGTGACAAAATTCCGCAACCATAATCACTGGTTTGATGTCTTGAAGTATGCAACAAATTATGTCCTCATTGTGGATGATGCAATAAGTGTGTACTTTACACTTCTCCAGAATATTGCACCCCCGACTAATAATAATATGTTGCTCGAAGGGCTTTTCAGTATGTTAGTGCATCTACCAAAATCTGAATCGGAATACCCAACGATATATAGCATTTCCAAATTCCTATATTTCAATATGTATCTTTAAGTTCCTTGTAGATATTGGGACACTCTAGCCTGGTTTACTTACACGCCTTTCCAACATATTCATAGCAAATAAAATCTATGGCCTAGTACAAACTTAAACATACATAAAAGTCCCAACTTCAAAACGTTTTTATTTTCTCTATCTCAAGCTTTGTCTTTGTAAATTGATCCAGACTTAGTTTATCATCCAATTACTATAGTCACTACTATAATCTATCAAACTAGTATCTTTTTATAGTATTTTATAAAAATTCGTAATCGATCTACTCAATCAACTCTTCTTGTCGTTGAAGCATCATTGGTGATTTAAGTATTTTGTATACTTTTTATTTTATTTTATTTGTGATATTGTTTGATATTTATTCATTTAGTAGTTTTCTCATACCTTTTTAAAAAAATCTTTAAATGAAAATAAATAAAAAGTAATTAAATATCCTAATTCAACGTAGGGTTAATCCGAACCTAAAACGTATTTTGATTATGATATTAATATGCATGATCCCTTAGATACTAGTCTATGATACACAATTTTTAAAATATATTCTTTATGCTAACACTATCAGTGCTAGTACAAGCAGTGGTTCAAAGTCTATGAAGAAAACATATTGGACATGAGACCATTTTACTGAAAATGCTAAAGATAATACAACTACGTGTAAAGTTTATAATAAACCATATGCGTATAAGCCTGATAAAATAAATTGCGGTAGCGGGGGTATGACGAGACACTTAGCAAGCACACAATTTTTTATCCTTTTAATATTTTTGGAAGAAGAAAGTATAAACATCAATCCACATACCGATAATGCATTTGTTTTTAATAAAAATACATATAAGGAAAAAACCATAAATATAACCATTTGGTTTTGCTAACTATTGACAATATGATGCGTGGATGCATAAATGACTCAACCCAAGAACCACACGAATCCCATGTAGCTATATGAGATCAGGACCTTGTAAAGTTTTTAAAAATTAAAAACAAAATATTCATGATACAACGTTAACTTTTCCATGGAAAATTTCTTTAAACAATGATATTATATATGTTTGTGATTTTAATTTATGTGTGGTATTTTACATTGGATGGATTATGATTGGATACTCCCAAGAATAATTATATATTTTTGTGTTATTAAAAAGTACACTACTTCTAAATTAGAGATAATTTGTTAAATTGTGTGAATGATTTTATAATTAAAATTAAAAGAAATTATGTCAATTTCGTTAGATAACGCAAATGCGAACAATTAGTTAAAATAATTAAAAACATTTCAATTGGTTGTAAAAGATAAAATCAGTATGATATCTTATTATTATATCGATCATATTGAAAGGGAAAGGGGTCCTATTATGCACGATCTTAGATTCTATAAAAAAAATTGGAAATAAAGCTAGTGGAAATAAATAAAAAACAAAATAGTTTGATATTTTTTCCATCAAATCTGGGTCTTTTATTAATAACAATTGAAAGTATACCAAATAGGGCCAAAGCCCAAATGCAAACAAGAGTCTAACAGAAAAGATTAAAGACGACCAAACCCTAGATTATAAAATCCAAGCCTCCAAACCTCCATTCTTCCACCATCTTCATAGAAACCTTTTCAAGCCAATCGAGCCACCATTCCTCAAATAAAACGAAGTTGCCCCCATCCAATAGCCAATTTCCTTTACTAGATCGATCTAACCAAAAATCATTTGCCAATTCCAACATGCAAAAGCAGAATCCTTGCCAAACCAAATTCTACACAACCAACCCTTGCCAAACCGATCCAACCAAAAACAATGCCAAAACCAACATGCAAAGACAAAACCTTGCCAAAACCGGACTAAAAAAACCGATGCCCTTACCAAATCAACCAAAGAAACTAATAAAGCCAAACATTGAGTCTATTAACACTTTGCCCAGACGACGAAAACCCAGTTGCAGAAGAAATTATTCACCAACAGTATCAAACGAAGCCATCAACAGCCCTTGAAGACTAAAATTTCAGTTCGACAGACCGGTTGAGGAAGAAGACAGATACAGACACAAAACTAGGTATACTTTCTAACCTTCCAAGCAACAATACTAAGGATTGGGGTCGCATCTCAAGTACTTTGTCCCAAATCCTTCTAGAAAAACAATGGCTCTTAAATACAAAGGAGCCATGCTGTTGTCGAAGTTCATATCATGGTTGGATTTCAAAGATTGTTTTGCAATCCAGTCAGCAGATTCGTTCTGCTCTCGATATATCTGAGTAACTTTCATATCAGATGAGAGTAAACTTTGACAACACTTGAGTGTAGAATTAAGAAAACAAGGATCCCTTCCATAGATAAAAAATTCAATGATAACCGAAGAGTCTGTTTCTATGTCAAGACAATTTATCCCTTTTTCTGAACAGGGAAGTAAACCATCTAATAATACTCGACACTCAGCAATTATAGGAGACCCTTTACCATAAATTTGGCCATAACAAAAAATAATGTCTCATTTACTATCCCTGACCAGACCAACACCACTGGAGTTTCCAGTGAGACCACAAGCCCCATCGCAATTAAGATTGAACGTATTCAAATTAGGGAATTTACAAGCTAAAGACAGAGAGAACCTAGGAGTATTAAGAAAATTAAAACAACCCAGATTGAGACCCACCTTCTTGTCAGTACCCCAGTGCTTTCTCTTGAACAGACCAGACCCATCCAAACCAACCAGTAATTTGTTAATATCAATAGTCATAGAGCTCTTATTGAAATAAATACCATCAATCTTCCTCTTGTTTCTGGATTGCCAAATGACCCAAGTTACTATAGGAGGTAAAACAGTCCTAATATGCACCCTTTTATCAGTTGACCAGTACCAGATTCTAATTAAATGATGAAAATCTATATTACGATGAATTTGAATATTGAATAAATCAGCATAATGCTGCCAGACATCCCATACATGCTTACAGAATACAAAAGCATGGTTGACAGATTAAGTGTTATTACAAGAGCAACACTTCGACGCTAACTGGAAATTTCTATTTTGCAGAATGGTGTGAACAGAGATCTAACCAAGAAGGACTCTCCAGAGCAACATAGAACACTTACGAGGAGTGATCGCATTCCAAGTTTTGAGGAACAGGTCAGAATAATTCCTCTTATTTCTTATCTTTTCAAAAGTAGTTTTGAAGTTAAAATGCCCATCTTTAGACAAATACCATAAAATAGCATCCTCATGATCTTCATTAAGAGTAATCTTCAAAATATCATTAACATCATTGACTATATTAGAAGCTAGTTTGGAAACGTCCCAGGAACCATTTAACCAGTATGATCGAACTTGTTCAAAAACATGGCCAGCTCTATCATCATCATGGTTAAACCTGACAAATGGTTGCCTGGTGCACCATATATCTAACCAGAAATCCATTAAACCAGCACTAGGAACCCAGCAAATGTACTGATCAGCATTGTCCCTTATCTTAAGTAACCTAACCCAGTCATTAGAACACCTTAAAGTCTCTGAAACAACAAGGGGATGACTATCTTTGTAATAAGTTTTCATCATGAATTTAGCCTAAAGGGTCTTTTAAGATCTGAACTTGAACCACACTTGTAAGAAAAGACCTCATGAATGTCCACCAACCTCTTAACATTCAAACCCCCTTCATCAAAACTTTTGTAGACCTTGTCCCAAGAAGCCCAAATCATAGCTACCTTTTCATTCTTAGTGCCCAGAGAAACTTATGAAACATAATATTAATTCTCCCAATAATAGACTTAGATATCACAGAATTTTGAAGAAAATAAGCAGCAATAGGGTATATAATAGATTGGATCAACAAAAGCCTACCCCCAAAGGATGGAGTAGTTTTGCCCCAATCATTAATTCTATTTCTGAGTTTGAAAAGAATGTTTTCAAAATTTCTAATAGCATTAACAATACTTATAGTGGAGCCCAAGTAGTTGAATGGTAGCCGACTGTGATTAATACCAAGGAGATTCTCCAAGCTGGTAATCCTTTGAGGTGAGATTTTGTTCCTTAATATTACCTTGGATTTTTCTATATTCATTAACTGACCAGAGTAATCTTCGTAGTCTTTTAACAGGTTCAACACTCTTATAAAATAATGAATAGCCCCATTCAAAAAAATCAGAAGATCGTCAGCAAACGCAAAGACAGGTATGCTTAACTTACTTCGAGTTTTAAACACAGTAGTATGATAGTCTTGAGCTAATTTGACCAGACCTCTAAGCAGATATTCTTCCGCTAGAATAAAAAGGCTTGGTGATAAGGGGTCACCTTGCCTCAGCCCTTTATTGGATTTAAAAAATCCCTTGGCCTCACCATTGACAATTACAGAGAAATGGAAATTGTCAATGGTGTTCTCAATCATCTTGATGAAATCCAAACTAAACCTAAAATTCTTCAGAACGCAGAGTAAAAATGTGTGATCCAACCCGTCTAAAGCTTTTGCCTTATCCAATTTTAGTATAGCATTTCCCCCTCTAGCATTTAAGTTTAAGTCGAAAGCCAACTCTTTAGCCAATAACACATTTTCATGAATATCCCTTCCGACAACAAAAGCTCCTTGAGCATCAGATATTAGATTAGGAAGTACCGTAGACATCCTTATATTAATCACTTTAGACACAATCCTACTAAGCATATTAGTAAGACTAATAGGACGAAAAGCTTTCCAAGCTTTAGGATTCGTAGTTTTAGGAATAAGACAAATAACTGTAGCATACTCCCCTTTAGGAACCAGAATATCTCTGAAAAAACCCCCAATAGCATCCAAAAGGTCATCAGATATAATATCCCAACATACTTGATAAAACTTTCCGTTGAAACCATCAGGCCCAAGGGAAGAGTTAGGATTAAGAGATTTGATAATAGAGAATATCTCCATCTTAGTAGGATAAGCCATCAGCATTTGATTCTCCTGGTCTTTCACAAGATTAGGAATAAAGTCATGTAGAACATTAGGATACCAAGGATTTGGAGTGTCATGAAAGATGTCTTTGAAATAAGAAATAACAGAATCCCCAATCAGATTAGGATCATCAATCCACCCAGTACCATCCCAGATTCTATGAATCTTATTAACCTTAGGTCTTTTCTTTACCAGCCCATGATAGAAGGCAGTGTTCCTATCACTGTCTTTAAGCCATTGAGCATGAGTCTTTTGCTCCCAAAACAACTCTTCTTTAGTTAGCAGGCTTGGATGAGTAACTTTAGCTGCATCCAAAAGATCTTTATTAAAAACCTCCTTATTCTAAAACTTAAGATCAAGCTTTAGTATCCTAAGCTTATATGCAGAATTTCTGAATATGATTCCGTAGGTTTGAATAGCCCAACTCGAAGAACCCTGTCTAGAAAGTCTTCATGTAAAGCCCACATGTTCATGAACTTAAAGGAAGCCTTAACTTTTAGAGACTCGGAAGAAATAGTGACACTAAGATCCGAGTGGTCAGAACAGGTCTTAGGGAGATGAATAACGTTGGTAGATTCAGAAGAATTGAACCAAACATTATTATAGATGACCCTGTCAAGCCTCATCCATTGCCTGCCATTCGTCCATGTAAACTGGTTTCCTGAGAACCCTGCGTTACATAAATTGCAATCTAACATGAAGTTATTAAAGTCTTCAATACTAGATAGACAATTAGTAATGCAGTGTAACTGCTCATTAGAGTTAGAAATAGTATTAAAGTCTCCTAGAAGAAGCCATTCAGTAGAGTCATCCTCGATAGACCTAAGACTGTCCCACAATTGCATCCTCTCATGCCTTGAACACTTAGTATAAACTGCAATCACCCTGAAATTCTTATTAATAAGTTTATGCTTCACATTACAATGAAAGAATTGCTCCTCATTGTGAAGTATGTCCACCAAAAAGCAATCCTTCCAAAAAAACCCACACTTTATTAGTAATATTACTACAAGAATTCTGAAAACCCAGCTTCTTAGTGATAGAATTGAGATTAGAGTTACTGATAAGAGGCTATTGAATCGCCAAGAAATCCAGCTTCTCAGACCTTCTAAGAGTTTTAAGTCTGACCATAGTGTCTTTATTGCCCAATCCACGAAGATTTCAACTCAGAAATTTGATAGTCATTTAAATATTGGAGCTTTTGCAGTCCTTTTGGACTGCACGCGTTTGGAAGATCTAGTCTTATTAGCTTTAGCTTTCTTATTTGTATTTATTTCAGGTCTTTTCTCTTTACTAACAATGTTTTCTTTGATTTAAATAGGAGAAGGAGGAAGGCTCCCCGTAATTTGTATTGGTGGAGACAGAGTATTAGCATTTGTAGAAGATGGACTATTCAGAACACCCAAATCAATCATATGAAGTGCTTCAATCACTTCATGATCACCAAGCCCTTCAAGTACATCATTACTCTTGTCAATTGGGATAACCATTGTATTATCTAAATGAGATGTAGGATTATAAGTAATCATCTGAATAATAATAGAGTTAACCTTTGTAGCAGAATAAGTTGGATTAGAATCATCTGTCTTGTTTGCTTCATTTTGCAGATTTGGAACAGAAGAAGCATCAACATTAGTAGAAAGAAGTTCACCAGGAGACTTAGAAGGTGTCCCAATAATAACATCGCTGGCAATCCCAGTAGTCTTTTCCTTGGTAAGATTCAGTTTCTTACAACTCTTTTCTGAATGGCCCAAATGATAACAAGAATTACAATATTCAGGGTAGATTTTGTAAGCCAGTTCTTGCCAGAAACCTTCCTTTCCAAAAGAAACCCATAGCTTTTTAGGCATAGGCTTAGAGACATTCATTTCCACACAAAATCTACAGAATTTAACCCTAGCCTGATTCTTGTGAGGAACCCAGACATTTAGAGGAGACCCAAGGCCTTTGGCAATATAAATAACTATTTTCTCATTATACATGTATTCTGGCAAGTTAGGAAGCTTGATATGAACAGGAATGACTAGATTTTCGTAGTTCACGTTGAAGAAAGGAGACCATTTAAGAAGACAAATAGTCTTGTTACCAATTGGCCAGACATTTCTACGCCTGAGTTTTTTAAGATCCTCCAAAGACCCTAACTCTATAAACACATGTCTAGTATCCACGTTGGTGATGCTATAATCACTTTTGAAATTGAAGCTTCGAAAGAAAGTCTTCAAAACCTCTGAGTTGGGCTTACCAGTAGAGAACTTGCCCACCGAAGTATGTTTAGAGCGAGATTTGAGTATTTCTTTATCTTTTTCAGTAAACTTAACGCATGGATGACCCTTTTCAGTACCGTAAATAACCTCTTCATGAGCTCCTTTATCAGACGGTGAAGAGAATACCCTGTGAAAGTCTTTCTTGGGGCATTGAACTCTATATTGATTGGCGATTCATAAGTGGGGTTTTTTCTGATTGTTGAAAATGCTACTTGTTGACGCAGGGAAGGAAACTGGCTATCAAGATAAGCAGATCTATAAGGATTGGATTGATTTGAAAAGCCTTCCATTAGCTCACGAAGGACGTGAAGCTATACCAATGGAGAAGAAGAAGAAGATATCAAGAGATCTTGATAATCAGAGAGAAATGGTAACTGTTTTTTGGAGCACCCATCTTTTGAGCTTCAATAGTTCTCCTTTTAATTTTTGTTTCGACTCTAATACAAAATAGTTTGATATGTTGAAACTAGATTGAACTCCATATATTATCTTCTTACACGTGCTTATACATATAAATGTAAAATTATGGAACTTTATAATAGACATATGTTTAATGTTCCTCTTAATTGTGAATATTAGTATTATTGTACTTTAGTGTTACGTTCTCTTAAAATAGTTAAAAGGTACTATTAAAACGTTTTTTATGCAATGTATTGGTAATGTTTTTGACGTTTTATAATATTACTAATACTGTCCAATATATAAATACATATAGAGATTAAAATACATGTTTTGATATGATACTCGAATGAAAAAAACAAAAATTATAAAGTTTCTTAATCTCATTCCATAGGCTTCAAAACAAAATTAACCCTCTTAAAAAGAATAAGTTTTACTTTTGTTATTTATAATTTTATATAAAAATGTAAATATAAATATTAATAATTTAATCTATAACTATAAAAAATATACTCAATTCGATGATTTTCTTTATACAATAAAAGGTAAATATGTTTGAAAATATATTTTCGAATACATAAAAGGTGAGAATTTAAACTATAGTACTTTTGTCCACGTGGCCGAATCCGACGTGCACAGGAAGACATGAATCCCTCAAATGCTTATATTGTATATTTTCATATCAACTGGTAATAAAATTCAAGTATTCCTCCTATAAGAATACAAAAAACGATGCATTATTTATCAGCAAAATTCCTGCTTTTATATAACGTTCACTTATATATAAAAAGTACCAAAGTTATTTTTTTTATCAATTAGAATTGTTCATATATACCAGTCTAAAAATTTCAAAATATAATTAATTTATTTCAACATTTTATATCAAATCGTTAAAACGTTATTAAAAAATAAAAAATATTAATGAGGATTAAAATTATAAAATTGTTTTTCGTTTGAATACAGATTTTCCAAATCTCGTTTAAAATAAATATTCGAAACCCTAAAATTTGGATAAACAAATATATTAATATATATTTTTAAAAGGGAAATTGCACCTAAAGTACCCACTCAACTATTCAATTGTCACTTACCACCCAATGTTTGATCAATTGTTACTTAATACCCATCTCAACTACCTTATTGTCACTAACAACCTAACTTTATTTTAATACCCTAACTACCCTTAACCCACTATATAAACGTTATTTTCTGTTTTCTTTCTATTTTTTCTTGCTTTTTGAAGATTTGAATTTGTTAGCCGCTCTAACCACCTAACCCTACTAACCACCACGAGCTGGGTTTAAATCACATTTTCCGGTGATCGGAAGCTGCTAAAGGTTTGTTTCTTTATGTAAGTTGTTGTGTTAGACCTGTCTAACCTCTGTTTTATACGTACAGGAGTTCATCACGACTTTTTGGAATCTTGTAGCTTACAAGTAATCGTGTTGCGAGCTTTTTAGGTAATTACCTACCGATTTCGGAGTTTTTTATTCGTTTTCTCTGTTGGAATAGGTTCTAGTCTACTGTTTTTAGATGCCATTGCCTGATTTCGAGCTTTTCTCTGTTTTTTTTTGTTATAGTGATCTGTTTCGTTAATATTGTTCACTATATAGTTACGTCCTTGTTTTCTGATGTTATATTCTAATTTGGTACTGCTTTAGTTTGTGGGTAATGTGTAGATTACGAGTTTTTAGGTCAGTTAGAGTATTGTATTTCGAAACAGACATCAGGACCGGTGTTACATAGAAATATCAGGACAGGCAGCGAATATATATACGTAGATATACACAAATATCAGGACAGGCTGCGAATTACTAGATGTATGTAAGCATTTTGCATGTTATGATGCGAATTGTTTGATGATGCAGTAAATAACGTGCACAGTTTTGTGACTAATGACAAATATCAGGACGTTGTTACCTACAAATATCAGGACAAGGTGCGAATTGTTCACAATTCGCACCTTAGGATGCGAATTATTTAATCCAGTAGTAAATATTTTGCACCTAGTTTTTGAGACTAATAACTAATAACTTGTATTGTCCAGGTTAAGAGATGTCTAAATCACGAGTTTGTATTTTTAAATATGGTCACCAAACTGCAATTGTGCCTTTCACCGAGTTTGAAAGCTTCGAAAGTATCCAAGCTTATGTAGAGAACACGTGGGAGGAGCTTGCCACAGGTGAGTACCTAATTACTTACTCCTGCGGGGATCACAATAATTGTTTCTTTAATAACCAGAGTGATTTTGTTAGGTTGGTGTTATATCTTGATTTGGAGCGTTTAAAACGGGTTAGTTTTCTCATAGAACAACACGTCTTCGATAAGGGTTCTGGTAATAAAAGTTCTGTTGATAAGAGCTCTGGTGGTAAGGATTCTGGTGGTAAGCGTAAAGAGCGTAGCTTGGTTTTGGTAGAACCATCTCTTGATCAAATAGTTAGCGGGGAGAGTAGTAACGGTTTAGTTCATTCTGATCAGAGGAAAAAACAACTTGCTACTGCTGGTTGGGCTGATGCTATTACAGGGGTGGGTCAAGCTTTTGAAGAAGGTGCTGCCGGTCTGAGGTTATCCTTGTGCAAGTTTGCGTTAGAGCGTGGTTTTTCTTTCAAATACCTGCACAACACAACAAATAAGATCACTGCTTATTGTGCCGATAAGCTCACAAGTGGGTGCAAATGGAGAGTTTATGCATCTATTGACTCAAGCACTGGACTTATGACGATAAAGAAGCATTTCTCGTACCATACTTGCAGTCCTGTTTTCTCCCAGAAGCATAATCATAAGCGGCACAGGCATTTGACATCAGATTTGATTGCAGAGGAAATTCAGGATTCTCTCCGCACCTGTCATTCGTTGACAGCCAAAACCATACAATCGACTGTCAAACAAGATTACGGTCTTGATATCTCTTATCGTTTGTCATGGAATGCTTTAGAGAAGGCTAGGAGGGGAGTTTTTGGAGATAGTTCAAGTTCTTTTAGTTTACTAAGCGGATACTTCAAACGCTTGAAGAGCCGGGATATTACTTCAGACTGCCAGTTGGAGTTGTCAGCTGGAAACCAATTCAAGCGCTGTTTTGTAGCATTCGGTTCGTCCCTTAGTGGTTTTCATTCATGCCGTCCAATCAAGCGCTGTTTTATAGCATTCGGTTCGTCCCTTAGCAAAGGACGGAAACAACGGTTAGTTACATTTATCTAGTTAATCTGAACGATGTTTTTTGTGGGAAAATATTGATGCAATTCGCACCAGGTGATGCGAATTAAGCAGTGTCGTGGTCCTCACATTTCGCATTTGAGGCTGCGAATTAGGTATTATGCTGAATAATACTGTACTTACATCGCATCTTGAGTTAGGTATTATTTAAAGTTTACCACAAGCTGCGAATTCACATAACAAGTTGCGAACTGTTTGCATGATCAATTAAAATGTCAAACACATTTCGCATGACAAGCTGCGAATTGTTACAGGACACCATGCGAATTGTTGCCAATTTTTAAACGTTTGCATACTGTTGTAGTGTTTAATTGATCTGCCTTTTTCCAGGACTATTCCCTGTTGCTGTTGCTGTAGTTAGCATTGAAGATTGGGACAATTGGATGTGGTTTTTGGGGTGTTTGAAACCACATTTGCTGGATCGCCAGATCACATTTATTTCAGACCGTCATTCTGGTATTGTTAATGCTGTTTCTGTCCTGTATCCCAACTGCTATCATGCGTACTGTTATTTCCATCTCATGCAGAATTTGAGAGCCAAACTGGAACATACTAACAGGGAGTATAAAAAAAAGATGTTGAGTTTCTTCCACCGTCTTGCTTATGCTCCCAGTCAAGAGTTTTTTAAAGAGATACTAACAGGTTTTTTATGTGAAGGTGGTGAGAGAATGAATGATTTTCTTGCAAATTTACCCCCTGAAAAGTATGCCCAGGCTTACGTAAAAGGGAAGCGATACGGCTCTATGGCTTCTACCGCAGCTGAATCGTTTAACAATCAGATCAAAAAATATTGCGGCTTACCAATTGTTGAGTTTATTGATTGCATTAGAGTCTTGATTATGACTCAGGTTTCACGGAGATACGAAGAAGGTCTCAGCTGGAGTACTAATTTGGTTCCCGAGTACGAGAAGAAGCTAAAGCAGAATGTTGACATGTGCCGAAGTTGGGTAGTACGTAAGTCCTCTTCCGCCATGTTCGAAGTCTTTTCGACTCCTGTGGCTGTTGTTAATCTATTGGATTTCAAATGTTCATGCGGATCATGGCAACAAGAGTGTTTTCCATGTGCTCATGCTCTAGCGGCATTACAATACACTGACCAAGATCCATTGACTGTAATAGAACCCTTCTTTACGGTTAAGAATTACAGGGAAAGTTACTCTTTCAGCATACCAGCTCTAACTGATTTTGGCGAAGGGTCCAGCGCTAACGATCCTTCTTTCGTTGAAGTTCTGCCTCCGAACTTTAAGAGACGCTCTGGAAGGCCTAAGAAAAAGCGAATCCCTTCTAGAGGAGAAATCTCAACCAAGAAGTTAAGGTGTGGCCGATGTTCGAAATCAGGCCATAACCGGAGGACTTGTGATGTTCCAGTTTAAGGACACTTATTTGTGTAGCATATTTATTGTTCTGTACAGAAAACTAGAAATTTGTACATTCCTGTGTTTTTTGTTTTTGCTACTATTGGAGTTGTGAACATTTCGCATCCTGTGCTGCGAATTATGTACAATATGCATACATATTTGTTACAAACATCTATCAGGATTACATGCGAATTATGTACAATTATGTGAAAGTTTAACAGGGTGCGAATCATTTGTAAAATCATATCAAACATTTGTCTTATCTTACGTTTCGCATGCTAGGCTGCGAATTAGGCCCAGAGTTGTGATGCGAATGGAGTTCAGTTAGGAGTCCTGATTTTTGTCATGTAATAAGCTGCGAATTGTTATTTAATAAAATACCAGGATATTCAGTAAGGTTGAAAAGGAGGATTACAAGTCGGATTACAAACATCTATCAGGATTACATGCGAATTATGTACAATTATGTGAAATTGTAACAGGATGCGAATCATTGGTAAAATCACATCAAACATTTATCATATTGTACGTTTCGCATGATAGGCTGCGAATTAGGGCAAGAGTTGTGATGCGAATCATGGTTCAGTTAGGAGTCCTGATATTTGTCATGTGATAAGCTGCGAATTGTCATTTAATAAAATACCAGGATATTCAGTAAGGTTGAAAATGAGTAACATAGCAGGTTAACATGCGAATGATGTACAAAATATATTTGGATTACAAAAAGGAGGATTACAAGTTGGATTTCAAAAAGGAGGATTACAAAATATATCCAGAAACTAACAACTGTTTACACATATCAGTACAAGCTGCTGTTGCTAGTTAGTTGCATTTCAAAAAAAACAAAAAACAAAAACCAACTCTAGCAGTTGGTAGATGATTCATCACCAACTGTTTCCTCTTTCTCCTTCTCTTTCTCTTTCTCTTTCTCCTTCTCTTTCTCTTTCTCTTCCTTATCCTCAGCTTCAACATCTTTCGCATGTTCTTCTTTATCCTCAGCTTCAACATCAACGTCCATCATGCTTAAAAATTTTGTCCTCGATGGACCAGCTTCGTCTTCCCTCTTCCTTTTGTTGTTTTGAACCTCTGCCGTTTGAGGTTGCACCATTTCTGGCTGAGGTGCAGCAGGAACCTGTTCTGGCTGAGGTTCAGCAGCAAGCTGTGGAACAACTTCCAATGGTTGTGAGTCAGCTGAGTAGTAGTCATCATATATGTCTAACCCAAAAACAGATACTGGGCTGTTTGGTGGTGCTGCTGGCATGATCAAGTCATCACTCCAGTTCACGGTTAAGGATGACCAGGAGTCACCCAGAGAACTGATTGAACCAGAATTTGAGACTGAGGTGGTGGTTGTGGTGGTGGAAAAAGACATGACTTTTTGAATTCGAAGAGACGAGGGAAATGAGTTTGTTAAAAAATAGCTCTGGTTTAAAATGTAGAGTTTGTTTTAAAAATAGCCTCTGGTTTTTCTAGTGTTATTTATAGGGAAAGGAGGTGATCATTACATAGCCTCCATGTCCAATCAGCAATTAATGGGTTCAGGACATGATTAGATTGTTTTTTGCGTGCTCAATGCAGAAAACGTTTACCAAGGCATACGCCATAGCCTGTTCGTATTCTTGAATGATTTTATTTAATATTTTATTTATGCACCAGGCTGCGAACAGGTTATAAGCTGGTATACCAGGATGCGAATTGTGTGTGTGGTGATAACCATCTCTCAGGTTAGGCTGCGAACTATTTGATATAATTTAGGCTGCGAAGTATCCATACAGGTTTGGCTGCGAACTGTTCATACATACCAGGATAATAATCAATCATTATATATCAGGTTATAATGCGAACTAAAAGATAAGAATATTCATTATATATCACAATTTTGTTTATGTATGCACAACAAAAAAACATTTAACAACAGATATATGTATTTACAAGCAACTAATGTATTTAGGAGCAATACATGTATTTACAAGCAGCTGGAGTACTAGGAAGCAATACACGAATCAGCCATATGTGACGGTGTCTATGTCATTTAAAAAGTAATGGAACATTTGTACTCTTAAGGCAGTCACCATATTTGTATCGTATTTTTTCTGGACTGATCCATGCTCAATAATATCCATGGCATATTTGCAGACGAAGACACCACAGTCCACGCTGCCTTTTTTTTGTTGTGGGAAACCTCTTTCCACTTTCACCTTCCACCCTGTACTATATTTGGGTAGGAATCCTCTATCCAACAAATATTTGATCTGTGTATAATAATTAGTGTTACGAATATGCACAAAAACAAAAACACTTGGTGACATACAATTCGCATCCTCAGGCTGCGAATTATATGACAATAAATTATACACAATTCGCATCTTAGGTTGCGAATTGTATGGCAGCCTTGATAGGCTGTGAATTGAGTTGTGAACAAGCTGCGAATTGTGTCCAACATAGATAGGCTGCGAATTACGTTATGGACAGGCTGCGAAAACACATCTTGATTACTCAGTAATTCGCAGCATACCAGATCTCATTTCGCAGCATGCATACTTAAAATGTGTTCAGATTTAAGTGTATAGTTTGGAATATTTACCAGTAGTGCAGGTGTTCTTGTGGTGGTGTCTATGGCATGAAGCTTAGGCAGAAGCGAGTTGTAGTTTGAAATTGTTCTTCCGTCAACGTCGATGACGAGCAACGTCCAGTGGTTTGTATTGTCCTTCGACTCGGTGCACACTGGAACCATGATGATGTTGGCATTTTTGCGCGCCTTCCTAAAAGCCATGTCCACCAGATTTTCCACTTGCCACCCTGATTTCATTTGATGCTGCATCCAAGCAAGAGTATATTAAAGTGATAACATTTCTGAGAACTTTGGTCTATTTACGTGAGCTAAACTTACCGCAGTCATGCCAGAAATCAGTATGGCGTCGTGATGCTCTCCAATAGCTTTAGTGCATGGAACTTTGTAGTCTGCATCTTCAAGCATCTTTCGAATCCAAGCATCGATAAGCTAACAAAGGAGTTGTAGATTTATGTTAAATATAGAATACATATTTGAAACATTGAAAATAAAGTTGGTTGACAATTGGATACCTTTACGTCCAGCTCCTGTTCTAAAGGTAGTGTCATGAGGTCACTCGCTTGCAGCCTGATTCCGTACGTAAACTTGGACTCCGGTAACTGCCATACCACTGGATCAGGGGTGTCGCTCTCGTAGGCTTTCACCAGCTGTATTTTGTGGTACTGTGCCAGATCGATACGCTCAGTTACTTTGGTTTTCTTTGGCCAATCGCTGTATTCTACTACTGGCGGTTCCCGCATTGTTATTACGAACTCTTCTTCTTCCTCTGCCACTTGAGGCTGCGTTTGTGTCAGTAGTGCAAAACTTGGCTCCTCTATCTCATTAACTGTCTCGAGCTTATTATGAATCAAAAATCAAAAGTAGAGGGCGTCAGTGATTATAAGTGCAACGAGTCTAAGCAGTTCGCAACTTAGGCTGCGAACTGTAAGGTAGCAGTTAAATAAATTTATTATTATATATCAGGGTAGGGTGCGAACTATTCGAGGTTCCACTGAACAGTTCGCATCATACCCTGATTTTTGTTTGTAATACATATTTCAGCATTTGCCACAAGGTAGGGTGTTATGATGCGAAATCATTGTAAGTAGGCCTTACCGCACGGTCAGCGACAACCACTGCCGTTGACTTGTTCGGCATAGAGGCTGGATCGTGTCGGCAGAAATCATTAATGTCATCCTCCGACATGTTCTCCAGAGACCGTTGTATTATAGAATCGTAATATACATTATCAATTTCATTTAAAAATGTCTGTGAAACTTGAGTACTAATACCATCAACAAAAGCATCAGGTAAACCTACTGTGTTATCGTGGGACTCTGGAGCTGGCAGTTGATTTGTTACCGGGCCTACAGTTTGACGCTGGCTTAGAAATTCTGACTTTGCTGACAGCACCGTTGGTCTTTGAGGTTCCACCGAAGAATTGGTTTTGTCTTCTAAGGATTGTCCTTCCTGGCTGAGTAGTTCTGTCTTCTCACCGGGATGGACAGGTTCTGACTCTTGAGGTGCTACCTCTTGAGTTAGCCTTTCTCTCTTCGCCAAGGCTATCTGTTGCTGCTGCTGTTGTTCTTCTTGTCCTTGTTGTTGCTCTTGTTGCCGGTCCTCGTGTTGAACCTGTGGCGTCTGGTGTTCTTCGAGTTGTTGTTCTTCTTGTTGTTGCTGGGGGTGTTCTTCTTGTTGTTGCTCTTCGTGTTGTTGTTCTTCTTGTTGTTGCTGTTGTTCCTGTTGTTGTTGGGGGTGTTGTTGTTGTTCTTCTTCTTGTTGCTGTTGCTGTTGCTCGGAGTGTTCTTCACCTTGTTGCTGTTGTTGCTGTTGTTCTGTTTGCTCTTGTTGTTGTTTCTGGCGGTGTTCTTCTTGTTGGTGCTGTTGTTCCTGTTCTCCTTGTTGTTGGGGGTGTTGTTGTTGCTGCTGGTGTTGCTGTTTCTGCTGCTGTTGTTGTTGTCTTTCGGTCTCCTATTTCATACAAAAGCATATGTTAATCATCGTGTAATCATATTTCGCATCCTGACCTGATATCTATGTTATACATTCACTCCGTTATTACCTATTTCGCATCCTGATCTGATATATATGTTATACAGTCCCCCAGTTTATTACATAGTTCGCATCCTGACCTGATATCTATGTTATAAATTCCCCCAGTTTAGTACATATTTCGCATCCTGACCTGATATATATGTGTAATAACCAGACCACCAGTTTATTAAATAATTCGCATCTTAAGCTGCGAAACGGTTGGCCATCACTGCACAATAGTCCTGATATTTGTTTAATAACATCATATGGTCTACTTACATTATTTACCTTCTCTGTATGTGTCTCCATGATGGGTGAATTGTGGGCATCATCATCCCTTTCTTCCGGCAGTACTCCAGGAAGTAATGTTTGCTGATCAGCATTAGACACGGATGCTTGCTGATCAGTTGATTTTTGTCCCTCTGGAAGTGCTGCTGGTATCTGCTTTATTGGGCTTTCAGTACGGCAGATTGGCAGAGAGATAGCATTGTGGAGTTGTTGTGCTTCGAGTTCTGCTATCTTGCGTTTCAATTCTTTCAGCTGCAAAAATGATAGCAAACTTTTTTATAAACATATTAAGTGCTGATTGTAGTGATTATTTAAGGTTCAAGGCATACTTACTTCTCTGGCCTGTTTTTCTATTTTTCGCTCGTACTTGTTCTTGTCGGCGTACGTCTTCAAACGCTTTGATTGAGCAGCAATATCGGGATCAGCGTCGCCTCTGCGTTTGAATAAATAATCACCGATTGTTTCACTCATACTGGTTGTGTCGGTGTCGGAGGGCTCTTGCCTGGATTTGCCTTTGGGTTGTGGTGGAATTGTTTTCTTTGGGAGTCTTGGTGGTGGAATCGATGGCTCGGGTGGTGTTGGGTGTTCGAGTGTGGGAGACATCACCTTATTTGTTACATTCTGTGATGCTGGTCTCCTTTTTTTTGGTTTTGATGCTGTGCTTTTCGACCTCTTCCTAGGTCTTTCTTCCGTTGAAGGAGGTACCGTTACTTCTGCATCTTCACCATGTTCATCATCTTCTCTTTCTCCGAAATCTTCAATTTCTGCCTCGGTAAGCTGTAATGGACCTTCTAAAACCTACCAACAGATGCACATGTAAGTAAATTAATTGTTTCGAAAGAATGAGAGTGTAGACAAACAAATTGTTTTTTATAATCAGTTCGCATCATATGATGCGAACTGTGTGGTTGTAAATCACATTTCGCATGTGAAGCTGCGAAATGATTATGGGTCAGTATGATGCGAACTATATGTAAAACATATGATGGGAACTAAGTGTAAACCATATGATGCGAACTAAGTATTAAACATATGATGCGAACTGTGCTGAACATGAAGCTGCGAAGTAAAATTCATATCAGGCTGCGAAATGTTTGAGATATTTTTTATAAGCAGTTCGCATCATAGGCTGCGAACTGTATGCACCCCAAGTTCAATACATATATTGAGCTTATACCTCGTCAGCATCCAGGAGTGGTGTTTTAATAAGATAACCCATGGTCGATGCGTGACACTCTAACCCCAACCATTTGAAGAACCTTGGTATCGAGGTTGGCTTCGCTACCTCGTGGCCGATTGTTGTGTGCTCCATGATGAAGGGCTGCATGGGGAAAAGTTTTATCAACACGGTGCTATGTACATAACTAATTGTGATATTGAATAGATCAATCTTACAACTACAAGGGCGACGCAGCCAACAATTTTATCGGCTCTTTCTACTGCTAAGCAACTCCTGATAGACTGTCGAAGCTTGAACAGAATCGATCCAGCCCAGTCGTAATTGTTTATTCTGTTGAGGTCTTCAACGTAATAAACCGTGCTCCAGCTCAAGATATCTCCAGATACGGAGTAGAATAGCGTGGAGCACAAAAACAGTAACAGCAGCCTCGCCACGTCTTCCAATTCATGTTCCCCTCCTTCGTTTATGGCCTTCTGTATACCCTCCTGTAAAACCAATGACAACATTCTAAGTTAGAAATGTACAGAATCTTGCTTTATAAAGATGAAGTCCATTTTAGACGTACCTTTATGATGGCATTTGTTATTGTTTTGGTATTACTAGCTGATGCTTTCCTGCCAGTTTTTGACATGAAGTATTTCTTCATCATCCTTGATTCGTCCTCCTCGCCGGCTTCATACTTGTTGTGAAAAGCGCCGGTTTTTGTTAACTCCATTTTCTCGGTGTCATGCCTCAGCCCGAATATGATCTTGATATCGTTTGTAGTTAGCTTTACATACTTGTTGCCAATCCTAAAGGCGTCTCTTTCCAGAGAGAATTTCTCGAGGATCTACTGAATGATTGAGTAGAATTTTTTCCTAGGAAGCTCTTCCTCATTACGGATTTCGAACGCCGTTTTCAGAAGCGTGTAGAAGGGTGTGTTTCTACACGCTTCAATGTGGGCCCTTGTAATACCCATGCCTTTCAGTAGCTTCAGAAGGCTCACCAACCCTGATCTGTAGTAGCTGGGTTTTGTTGTCATGCTTTCTGCACAAACACAAATCAGTTGGAATGTCACAAATAATTCGCATCACAAGCTGCGAATCGCATACATATAAATACTGGCTTAACAGAGAAGCTGCGAAATAAGTTCTGACAGGATGCAAATTATGTATCTCAAGCTGCGAACTGTTTGTAAATAAGTATAACTATACAATCGAGCTGCGAATTGCTTGCATTGTGGGTGATCAGGATGCGAACTGTTACACTTTTTACATGCACGTTGCAGGGATCTGGGAATTATGCTACAAACACCAAAATCAACAATGAACTACCTAATGCAGATCTAACATACATAATATTTCTCAGGAGAGTATCAGTATTACATGCAACTAAAATTATACCCTGGCTTCGACTATAAACCCATAAACTGAGCAACTATCGTCAGTAGATACTTCATTATAGTACCAAAAGCAATGCCTATCGTGAATTAAGAGAAAACAGTGGTTCAGATTCAAAAAAAACGCAAAAAGAAGTACGCTTTCCACCATAATGCATACCTGTTAAATTTCACCGGCCGGAGAACGAGATTTGATCGTTTCAGAGACGACTTCACGACAACTTTGTCGAACGAGATTGAAGGTGTGTAGTCTGTCTGAGTAAAAGAGGCTGACCGGTGCGATAGTGACGAAGGTGAGAAGCTGTAGTGACGAACGGTTTGTTTTCTGGTGGTTTCTAAAATTAGAATTTTGCGTTTGTTTAGGGTGATAGGAGGGTCGAAAAAGTGGGATGGAATTGAAAAATGGGTATATATAGTGGAAGGGTATTTTTGTCCAATTTATTAGTCTGGGTATTAAGTAACACTATGTTAAAAGCGGGTGCCGCCGGGTAATAAGATAGTTGAATGGGTATTTTCAGGTACTTTTCTCTTTTTAAAACTGATAATTTTTATTTTATTTTATAATAAATAAAAACATTCTAATAAATAGGGATATAAGGAAATGTATACTTGATAAACTATTTAAATTCTTTTGCATCGTTATGTGACCACCTTTACACAAAAATATCCCCGAACATTTTTAACAATCCAATAATCAATACCATCGAAAGTAGTTCTATACCCAACGATAGTAACAACATGATTGATTTTTTTAACTTAATGTCTATTAAAAATACCCCACTATATGCATGGATTCCACTACTATCAACCGCTAGACTGACCGCTTATATGAGAACGTGTCGGATCGGCTACGCACGAGCTCGCACTCACTTTTTCAGGGGTTAAATCAGTAAAATGGTTTTTTCCCATATACCATGTAGCATTGTTTTTCGTTTTGTTAAATTTTCGATAAACTTTTTAAAGTATTTTGAATCTTTTTTCTGTTTTCATGTTGTTAATGTAAAAGTTTTGGTGTTCCGACGTCCAATCTATCAACTGTTTTCTCACGAATGAATTGTTTTGTGAACGAGACAGTGGTAGAGAAATTAAAACATAAAAAATTAAAAATAAAACTAACACTATAGATTTTATTACTTCAATTTTTTTAAAAAAATGTTATTTTGTTAAAAGATAATGATTGTTTGAAAAATGTTTCACAAGAAAAAATATTGTTTTACTGAAAAGATGGTTGTTGCCGCACTAAAAAAAGGACTCAATTAGCGAGCGAAGTTCTACGCTGATTTAATCTGGTTCCCGGATGAGAATATGAGAGATATGCTGGCTCGAGCAGATACATTCATCCGAGCAGACGACGTCAAGAAAGGAGATACTCCAGAGACACTTGTCTCCGGCCAGAAAGAAGGAAAATTCGACCAAAAGTAGATAGATTCGGCCGAAAGTAAATAGATGATGAGCCTCGTAGGGATACCTTTTGACGAAGAATACATTCTAATAATCATATGCCAAGACCGTACGACAGAAGAAATGATCATTTTTTTTATTAAGAAGCAGAAAACCATAAGTGCATAAGTGGATAAACTATCACGGCTCAGGCATATCCAACGAGCTCGGTATCTAGTATGGGTGGCAAACACGGTGTTGGTTAAAAAAAAGACGGTCAATGGAGAATGTGCATTGATTTCACTGATCTAAATCGGCAAGTTCCTATGTTACATAGTGAGTAAAAGAAGGATCGAGGTCGGCTCTCAACAATTACAAGCAATGCTACAGATGACACCACCTACAAACGTGAAAGAGGTTCAGTGTCTTACGGGCCGGTTAACAACAGTGTCACGTTTTATTTTCTGAGCATCCGACAAAAATCATATTTTCTTTGATATTTTCCAAGTAGCTAAGAAATTCGCATTGACAGAGGAGTGTAACATCACCTTCGAGGCACTAAAAAGTTATATCACCTCGCATAAAATACTTTAAGCACCATTAGCATATGAGACCTTGTTTTTATTTTTATTCGTTTTATTTTGCTCGGTTAGTGCAATATTAGTTACAGAACTAGATGGCGTTCAACGACCCATTTATTACGCCAACAAAACCTTAGTGGACATCGAGACTGCATACCTTAATCGGGAGAAACTCGCGCTCGGTTTGGTAATAGCAGCACAAAAGATGCACCGTTATTTACAAGGACACACAATTGTTGTCCGAATGTATTTCCCCTCAGAGCTATGCTATATAAACCTGACGCATTGGGTTGACGGAACAAATGGAGTATTGAGTTAGGGGAATACGACATCAAGTTTGAACCCCGCACTACGATCAAAGGAAAATCTGTAGCTGATTTCTTCATAAAATTTTCTTCAGCTCGTGAAGAACCCCTCTCAAATGAAATATTTCCTATGTCTGAGTAGTTAGAATGAATTATCGAAACAGATGGGGCCTCAGGCACATCGGGTGGAGGCGAATGAATTATTCTTAAACTACCCACAAAAGAGGAAGTCCGCTAGGAGATGCGCTTCAATTTTTATGTAACCAACAATATAGCAGAATACAAAGGTGTAATTTATGGAATGAAATTAGCACTCATATGCGGGGCACGAATCCTGCAGATCTAGTAAGATTTGAAAATAGTCATTTATTAAGTGAACAATACATATGATGTTTAAAGGAACGTATCCGAGGGTATTTGAAAGCACTTAAAGAATACGAATCCAAATTTTCCACAGTGCCATTGGACCAACTCCCTCGTTTGGACACCTCTGCCGCCGAGACCTTGACCACAGCGGCGGCGCTAGGAAATCATTCTCTCATACTAATACAAAAATTGCCAACTACATAAACTCTACATCAGAATAATATTGTTCACATAATAGATCACATCTATGACTAGAGGAAACCTTACCTCCTGTATCTCCAATCTGACACCATACTAACTGATAAAGTGGCCGCCCGAGAACTCCAACTAAAGGCAGCTAAATACTGTGTACTAGACGACATCTTATACCAAAAACGTGTCCCAACCACCTTTGCTCCGATGTCTTGATACAATTGAGGTTACTTTGATTTTGCTTGACCTACATTCAGGAGACGCAAGGCCACATTATGGATACGATAACCTTATTTGACGTTTTTTTATTAATAGGTTATTACTGGCCCGAGTTGACCACTGATGCTGAAAAACTTGTTCAACAATGCCACCAATGTCAACAGATCTCCAACACTAGTCATCTCCCAAGTGATTTGATCCAAGGCTGTTTTCCGCACCCAAGCTCAACAAATATGTGACTTTATGCCTCATTAGATTTTAGCTCAATTTGGAGTACCTCGCATCCTGATGACAGACAATGGTCCTCAATTTCAAAATATGATGGTCACATCATTCTATAAACATTTTGGAATCAGTCAAGACTTCTCCACACCGTACTACCTACGGGAAAATAACGAGGTCGAAGTCACAAATTGCACCATATTAGAAGGAATAAAAAAGAAACTTGAAGAGAGCAAGGGCATATGACCAGACAAGTTGAACGAGGTCCTTTGGGAATATCGAAATACCCCGCAAACTACAATTGGAGAAACTATTTTCGACCTCTTCTATGTCATTGAGGTTGTTGTACCCACAGAGATTATTATCCCAAGTCATGGAACCACTAGTTACGACGAGGATAACAATATTACAAACCTAGCTGTAAGTGTGGATCTTATAGAAGACCAGCCCGACCAAGCATGAGGCCGAGCAAAGCACTATATGAGCATTATGTGAGGGAGATTTAACGCTTGACTAAAGTCTCAGAGCTTTCAAGTAGGAGATGTGGTAGTGAATAAAGTTTTCCAAGGCTCTGGTGATAAATCAATTGGAAAGTTACGACCAAATTGGGAAGCTCCCTACATAATATTCTCCAAGGGACACAACGGAGCATACAATCTCGCCAACATCCAAGGTCATGCACGAAAGTAACCATGGAATATTAATCCCATTATTCTAGGTTATTAACGCATTATTCCTATGTGTCAACTCCTTGCTGTCTCCTCACAAGTAGCGAGGGAACCTTGGAGCAAAACCACTTTCTTACATAGACCTACATTCCCCTCCACTATTTTATCCTTCCTTGTCTTGGCTACCCCATAAGAATTTAAAACATGGAAAGCTCGATGGTCAACCTTTTCACTGATCCTAACAACATGTGCTCAGGGTTCCACTTCTCCATGATTTGACAGTCAACTTTATATTCACTTAACAAAACTCAAAACTATAACACATAGTACCTCGATCGCTAGATCCACTTGCCTCTGTAGTATCTTCCTCATAGGCATATTATCATAGAAGGAAACCTTCAAGATCCGCATGAGCTGTTCAAACATCAACATCGATAGAGGCAACGTTACAACATTTGATGGTGGGAGCTCTTCCATTACCTTCTTCCCTTTATTCGTTTTGATATGTTTTTTCTTTTGTTAGAATCAACTCAGGTTTTACCACATTCACAAAGGCAGACCCCGAGCCCATCTTTTACACAAACGAGGTAGAAGGGCGAATAGTCGAAGTTTTGGAAAAATGTTACATTCTCTGTGCTATCTTCTCAGGAATTTGTTTTTTTGACCTCTCGTTTTCGTCATATGCAGCCGTTCTGCTCGATTGACCCTCTACTCGGCCGTCGTCTAGAATTATTACCTCTGGGCTTTTCTCTAGACTTTGTTCCACATTCACACTTGATGCTGGTTCAACTAGATTACCTACCATTTGAGCCCCATCACCATCATCTTCATCCACTAGCTGGAGCTTCCTCATTGAAAAAAATGAATGCATCCAATATCACACGTTGCCTCTTTTGTAATGGAGTCACATGGTCTTCTAACTCATCATCTTCTTCTCGAAAATTTCGAGTACGATCGTTACCTACATTATCTCTTGGTGGGGCAACATCCTCTACCCTTTGGTTCACCTTCCCGAACTTCTAATTCAACTCTCAATTCTCCTTCTTTATCATTATGACACTGCAAGGATGCCAAGCTCGCCGTCTTGCTCGCTTTCTGACCCTCGAGCACTGACAACCAGACCTTTTTACTTTTGCGTCTTTATACCTTTATTCCATCAAGGTACGAATCCGTTCGGTGGTAGCCATTTCTCCGCTATCTGCCATTGTCACTTTCCTTTCCTTTGCGATAACTAATTTGGGAATTGGCCAAAGCCTAGCCTTCAAGAAATTTACTTGAGTAAACAATCAAGCTGGCTTCTATAACCACGTAGAACTGGCTAAGTTAGCTACCTGAATGAATGGATTCCTTGCGTATTTGGACAACCCTTCTCTGCATTACTCTTGGTGATTCCTCTCACCTGCATAAATCAAATACATGGGTCATTATTCACCACTAGGATTTTTAATTCAAAAACTAATTTTTTTATTTGACCTACCACCGACGTTGTAACTGAAGATTCGCAAGTGTTTTCTCATGCTCTCAATTCCCCGATACAAATACGAAAATGTTCTTCTAGTTTTTATCAGAGTTATGAAGCTCAACTAGTTTCCTCACCCCAGTCAATTGGGTATAGTAAAGGGAGACTTTTCCAGTTTAGTAAGATCTACAATGGTCAGTACAGAGTATTCAATGAACATTAAGGAAGTAAGCAACGTGATCACAAATGACTGGAGGTCCGAAATCGTAAACTTCTTTGAAAAAGATAGTCTATCCACAGAAAGGTCTGAGGCTCGGAGGGTCAGGTTTAAATCTCATGGCTACACCCTGTTAGGAGGAGTCTTATATAAGAAATCCTTGAGCAGACCATTACTTATATGTTTGGCTAAGGACGAGTCGCAGTTTGTCTTGTCAGAATTGCACGACGGGGAAGGTTCGGCCCACTATGGGTATAAAGCATTAATTCGACGAGTCTTTTTGGCTGGCTATTATTGGCCGACCATCTCTTCTGATGCGAAAGATTTGGTAAAATGGTGTGATACGTGTTAGCGCTATGAAAACGTAATACACAAGCCTGGGGTGTTCTTGGAGAGTATTTTATAATCAGTCTCATTTGATAGATGGGGAATTGACCTAGTTGGCCCCTACCAATGGCGTCTGGTGGAAGGCATACTATAATCGTAGCAGTGGATTATTTTTCTAAGTGGGTGGAAGCGGAACCTCTAGCAGGAACAAAAGAAAAAGATGTTATCAAGTTCATTATCTCGAATATTTGCTGTCGTTTTGGGGTACCGATAAAAATCACAACGGATAATGAGCCTCAATTCGATAACAAGGAGTTTAAAAGCTTTTGCCTTTCCAAGGGCATACGACAATGCTTTTCAGCCCTGTTCCATACCCAGGCTAACGGTCAGGTGGAAGTGACCAATCAAACACTTTTGGATGGGCTGAAAAATAATTTAGAAGGGAAGGCTGGAAAATGGCCCGATTATTTACAAGAAGTGTTGTGGGCTTATCGGACGACGCCTCGAACCGCAACTGCTACATCTCCATTTGCTTTAGTGTACGGGATGGATGCAGTTTTCCCTTTGAAAATTGTCTTCCCATCATATCGTATGGTAGCTTATACAGAAAATTTGAACGATCAAAGTAGAGCCTTGGAATTGGATTTGGTTGAAGAGAAAAGACGACGCGCGCAGTTGAAATCCTTGCACTATCAAACGTTAATGAGGAGTAGGTATGCTTCTAAAGTAAAGCAAAGAAATTTCAAGGTGGGGGACAAAGTGTTACAAAACGTTTTCCTGCACACTAAAGAGAAGAGTCTTGGAAAGTTGGGGCCTAATTGGGAGGGCCCTTATGAAGTAACAGAGAAAGTGAAGCAGGAAACGTATAGATTAAAAGACAAGGAAGGGTGAAATCTTAGGCATCCATGGAATATCGAACGCTTAAAATTGTATCTGGAATGAGGAAGAAGTTAGCATGTAATGATTTATCTTTTGTGTATTTTCAGGTTTACAAAAACAACAAGGGCATACTTTTTCCTACCCTGCTAGGCACATGAAGGTTTTAATGAGGTGCCACTATGAGCTGATTAATACAATTGCAATTTTTACCTCGAACTATTCTTTTTGCGACAATATTTTGTACCTCAAACTATTATTTCTGAGGCGATATTGTGTGCCTCACACTATTCTTTCTGAGATGATATTTTTTGTTTCCTCGAAAAAGCTAGCCTTAACGCAGCAGACAACGAATATTACGATGCAAATCGGCATAAAGCAACCATTCAACGCAAATTGGCACACACTTATTCTTTCATATGAAAACTGTGACGATTAACAAATTATACGATTGTCATTTCAAGAAGTGACATACACAAAAATTCGAGGAGGGTGCTCTTCGGAGCAAATCAGTTGGGTTACACAAATTTCCTTATAAGGACTTATACACAAAAATTGCTAAAAATGCTAACATTTTTCACCTAGTCAGCATTTTCTGAGGAGTCACTCTCCTCCGAATCTGATGCCTCACTATCACTCACCACAATGTTAGGAGGGCGAAGGTCCGGGGAGACGAGCTTCCACAAACTGCCTAAATCATATTCGGGGGTTCAACATGAATTTGGGTAATTAGGCCTGCACGGATTGTAGCATCTCGAGCGTTAAGGTTGTCCGCACACTTAGCTGCATAAGCATTCACAGCTTTTTCTTTCTCCTCCTCGACTTGCCTAGGAAAATCTTCAATTCTTGCCACTAACTTTACTCTGTCCTTCGTAACGTTCTCATAATCATCACAACAATCTTTAAATCCTGTGCATGCGAGTTGATGAGCTTTCTTGAGTTCTGTCAAAAGTTTCTCTTGAGCATCCGTTTTTTTTAGTAGAGGTCTCTTTCTTCTTGGCAGCATATTTCGAGCATAATAACATAAAGTGCATCTGCTTGACTCTCTATAATGGAGTGTTGCTTCTTTGCCTCTTCAAGTTGAGAGGAAGCAAGAGAAGCCTTGAACTTGTAGTGGTTTTTTCGGATTTCTGGATGCTGCATTCTTATTCCCATGTTAACAGAACTGTGAAGAAGACTACGAATACTTAGTGAAAATTCACCATGCATAGGAATTTCGAAGGAGCTGTAGGGTGAGCTTATTGATGTGGGGTCAAAATCCGAAGACTCACCAGTTAGAATATTGAGATCCACATGTTGAGGAGGATCGCTTCGGGGAACTAGGAGCGGTGCTAATGTAGAAGAATTTTCGATTGAGCGGGACTTGAAGCCTGGGTAAGAGGAGAGTTGGGTGTCTGACTTGAATTTTCTCTAGTCTCTTTTTCAGGCTCACTTGATACCTCCTGGGGCTCAGTGCCTTGGGCAGTTTCTTGAACATCATCTTGTATTTTTCCATCCTTCGATAATTCTTGGATGGGCTCCAAGACAACATTTTTCTTGCTTTCTTTTTCCTTGGTATCATTCTTCTTTCTAGGGTGGACAGATTTCTTTGGAGGGGAAATTGAGCTGGGTGCAACAGTGTTGGCCGCAGAGGATGGTTCCTGATTGGCCATTAATCCTTCGGTGTCTGACTGAAGGTCTTTTGTGGAAACTTCCTCGTCGTATTCACCAAGGTGACTTTTGGCACGAGAGCGCTTCAGAAGATATATGACTATATCTTTCTTAGTTACTCGCTTTAGAACTTCTGCTTGTGACGGAGGGGCCATCAGTTTTTTTAGGGTCAACCAGTCCAGGGGGTCCAAACTCCAAAGTCGGCTCATGGCCAAGTTGTTATTCATAAAGCACAAGCGGAATCTGTTTTCCCAATGATCTTTGGCCCATTCGCTAAGTTTGGTGAAGACAGTGGTGGCACTCTCCACATAGTCTGAGTATGTTTTTAAAATGCCCGTCATAGCTACAAATATCTTAAGTTAGGACATCATTATCCGAGGAGGAAAGTTAAATGAATAAGTTAGTGGACTTACATTTGTTGGTCCACAAGAGGGATAGCTTGTGTGGATTTGAAGGAGTCGATTCTGACCCTGTCTCCCAATGGCCTGAGAAATAGACGAATTGTTGCCTCCATTTCTTATCAGCTTCTCGCAAGTCCTTTAAAACCTTTTGTCTTCGGCCAAAAATCAATGAATAAAATGGGAAAAACGGATTCCTTGCTAAGCCTGATAATCCGATGAGCTCCTCTAAGGAAAATTCGATGCCCGAAATCCTCGAAGCCATGATGCATGCCATAAGTGTGAACCACATATTTGGACTGACTTGAGAAGGGTAGAGGTCAATCTTGGAAAAATATTCGATCAAAAATGGGTCTAAAGGAAACCTTAACCCCCAGTTCATAATTTCTAGTATAAACAATTAACTCATTATCCCTCATTGATAACGGAGTCTTACCTTCCAAGGGGAACCTAATGTCAATGTACGAGGGAATGCACCACCGGGTCCTCAGCATGGGCTCCTCCGAGGGCAAAAAGTATTTATAAGGTATGTTGTACAACGCCACCATATGCTTATTTTCAATTCCTTGAATATTGTTGCCTGCGATGGGATCAAGTTTCAAGGGAAGAGTGATGTCTCCCTTAGACTTAGAGACAATCCGGCGAGCTTGTTCTTCGGACATTGTTGGAAGAGCGGTACTCGTTTGACTAAAAGACTCTAAGGGTAGATCAATGGTTTTACTCTACTCTGTAGTAGAAACCGGTTGAGTTGTTGGCTCAGGACCTTCCGAGGCAATTGCTTTCCCTTTAGCAGCCAGGGCTTTGTTTCGCATTGTTCGAACCTCATCCTCAGTAATGGTGGTTTTTCCTCAAGAAAATCGAGGGCTCCCGGTTGCCGTTATCGAAGGGGTGGTTGGAAGGCTCAATCCAGAGGCGTCGGTTTTTAGAGGAGGAATTTCAACTGTTGCAGCCAAAGGGGGTTCTGGGGTTTCCGAGGGAGTTCCTTTGGTGTGCTTACGCTTCTGAGCATTCTTCTTCTCTTTATGGTTCCTTTTCCTTTTCCCAGACGAATGTTTGTGATGTTTATCTTTACCCATGGGTTCGAGAGTGTTGAGATCGGAAATTTGATTTTGTTGTGAAATTTCGAGGGGTATGATAGCAGCAGAGTTTTCCGATGGAGGCCAGGAACCGTAGAACGTAGTGACCGACAGTTGGGGTTGAGGCTCAACGTATTCACCAGCAACAACTCTCTTTTGAAATTTTTTACTGATTAAAAGCCACTCTGGAATTCGACGAGGTTTATAAGGCAGCTTTCTCTCGTTAAAAATTTTAGAATGAAAAGTTTGGAATGTATATAAAGGAGATCAGTATTTATAGAGGAAGATGGACTTTTAGGGTAAGCTAGGCATGGGGACATTTTCCTTTGTTTGCCTAGGGGCATTACGGGTAATATAGGTATGATTTTATTGACTCAAAAAACGAGGGAGAAGGCAAGGAGGAAATTCAATGATGAAAAGTATTGGGAATAGGAATAGGATCTCTCAAAAGATTTTGTGATAGAGAAGTACGACTGATGCCGTCATAAAAAAAAGAAGGAGCTTTTTTATTAAGGTATGCAAGTTCGCACGAATTTTTCGATGAGATCCAATCCTTGCAATTTCTTAGTTACATATGGGAAGCTATATCGTGTTGAGACAATTAATTTCGATGAATATTATTGATGACGAGCATGGCTCAACCTTTGTTAAAACATTGCAAGGATTGGGGGGGGGGGCTACTGACTAGTATAGCTACTGACTAGTATATATTGCATAACATTTTCGAAGAAGGAAGATGTTTAAGGAGTAAGTGATTTTCGAAGAGAGATTTTCGAAGAGAAAAGGTATTCGAACATTTTCGAGTAAGGAAGATGTTTAAGGAGTAAATGATTTTTGAAGTCAAAGTGAAATTTTTGAGGAAAAAAAATTTCGATGAGAAAAGGTATTCGAAAATTTTCGAAGACAAATTTTCAAAGAAAAAAGATTTTTGAAGATAAAACATATTTGACGTGGTATTATTCGAGGACAGATGGAGAATAGAAGATATCCGAGGAAGTGCATTTTCAGGGAGCACCGAAACCAACAAAGATAAGATTCGGAGATGTCTTTGCAGTCCCAGTAAAAATACTTTTACTAGGACTGGGGAGCTACTGATGAGGGAGAATAAAGACAAGTAGGGAAATTGTAAGGAAGTATTTTTGTTGGAAATATTGTAAAAGGTATGAATAGAAGTAGCAATAGGAGAAAATAGAAATATTCAGGGACTAAATGTGTAATAGAAATATTCAGCGACTAAATGTGTAATAAGTAGTGATTAGAGCGTGTGGGGCCTGTTATAACTCTATAAAAAGACCACACACGATCTGGCCAAGGGATGGCTTAATATAATATTACTTTCTCTCTCTACTTAGTCTTGTTGTGACTTTCTCTCTCTAAAAGGTGCGCTCACAAGAGTCTAGGTTTTCACTGTTTAGTCCTCCAAACATTCACCTAACATAAAATCACCCTAGGGCTATTTCTTATTTCATCAAAGGTAATTGTGTTTTAATTAGTAAGAATAAGTGGTTTTAAGTTTTTTTTATCTCAATATGTCTATATAAGTTCTGTTTTGTTCGATGGTGAACCTATCTATCGTTTCTCGCTTTTCAATTACATTGACTGACTTTATTACTAAACTGTATGTATATAAGTATATTTATAATCTCTGATTTTCTTATGAAAGGATGGAGAGCACTTTCAAAATGAGTAAAGTAACTGAAACTGGTGCCAAGGGCAAAAGGAAATGAACATTCCTTCACCAATAAAGGCTGTCGATGACAAGATAATGGAAATTGCATTCCTTGAAAAAAACATTAGCAGAGGATCAAGGTAGGAGGAAATGCTGACGCATTTGGTGATGTTGTTACAATTGCTCGTGAGAAGAGCAAGATCATTACCACTTCTGATAGCAATTCTCCTAGAATTAATGAGTAATCAAAGTTACGACTTCTGATTTAGAATTATTTAAACAATCGAATGCTTGTGAAAGTCTCATAAATAGTGTTTATTCCATTATCCTATCGAAATACCTAATTTTATAATACGTAAATTTGCACTTGTTAGGGAGATACATCAAATCCATGTTTTTTCCAATAAACTTATACTTTTCCTGTATTTTTACGGAATTTCATTCATTCTATATTAATTTCTCGACTCTGAAGCCTTCTTTGGAATTATTCTCAAAAGTTTTGTGAAACTGAAAACTATTTTTTTCATTTTATCCTTCTATAGCTTTTTTATATTGTTGATTGTAACTTATGAAAGAGTTTAATATATATATATATATATATATATATATATATATGAAATACCTGAAGTACTTGGGCGAATAAGTACTTTAAAAGCACAATGTCAGAAATTGGATTAAAGTGATTGCAGCCAACAAAGATCGTAATGTTTATGAGCTCAGATGTTTCAATATTGCCGAAAAAGAGAGGGGGGAATGATTGAAACCTTAAAGGATCAAGAACTTTCTTTTACCAGTGTTTAATTATTTCAGTATTTACCCAATATATGTTCTTGGATACTAGTTTTGTTAAAATATGGTGGTTTTACAATTTTGCTTTATTTCTATGGATTTTAGAAAGTATCAATTCTCTCGGTAATCTTCTTGATTCAGACAAGAGAAATAAAATCTTGCATATTTGTTAGCATATTGTGTTTGAAAAGTAAAATATTTAAAGAAGACGAATATAAATGCATAAATACCATTGAATTTGTTTTATCAAAATCACTACATAAAGTTTTTATTGTTTTTTTACATAACTGCTAATTAACAGTAAAAATTATTTTAATATTATTAACAAGTGTTTAAATTCTTAACAGTATTAATTTAATTTTTTTAATAGTTATAATTTTTTTCCAAAACATATTATGTTGACCACTTTTTTTGTTTCATCTCGTAAATATAAACATAATTGTTGTTTCAGTTTTATTTTTGGAATTATAAATCAAAAGATTTAAACGTTTTTAAAAAAAATGAAAATTTATTTTTTGTTAGAAGTTACTGTACAATATTACAAAAAAGGTATTAGAGTATTTTGTTAAGTGCTTGGTAACAAATATGGATAATCATCTTATTCAATATTAAATGATGATTTTGAACTAACGTTGAGACTTATATGAGAGTCTCCTCTCTCTCTATATATATATATGTATATACATAAATTTCTCCATCAAACCAACACTCAACGTTATTAACACAAAATATGAACACATTATGGCTATCTAAGGGCATGGGCAAACTTTATTTTGCAGTTTAAAGTGTTAATTAAATGCAGATGATTTGAAATTTCTTTTTAAATCAATAAGATTGGTTAAACAAATAAAAAGAGGTAGCTAAACAAATGATTTTGCTACAACAAGCAACAATCTCGAGGCAAAATGAACAAAACATCTTATTATTGAAAATATTCGGGTGTAAGTTAGTTGTGACAAAGTCCAAGACATAACAACCAAGTATTTAAAATTAGTTTGTCACGATTTAGTCGCGAAAATCCTGTGGCTAATCACGACAAAGTTATGTTAGTCGTGATTAGATGGACGATTTAGTCGCGACAAGTGTGGGGCTAATCGCGGCAAAGCCATGTTCATCGTGATTAGACATAGATTGGTCAAGACCAACTTCAAATTTCATCAATTATTCTTCAAAGAACTGAAACAATGCGATATTTTCCCCGACTCGAATATGACTTGTCACGATAAAAACAGAATATATGTCTTTTGGAAAATAATTTTCCAAAATAGTACCTGTTGAAGAGGTGTGACTTTACTTATGGATTTTTAAATCATCATAACCCGTTAGAAGAGTTTAATCATATTTATAAAAAGTCAATCCCTTCAACAATAAATTGCATCTTGCTACAAGTGTTACAAACTCTCTTAAAAGTGAAAAATTCTCTCAAGAACTCAAATATTATCAAATATTTATTTAGATTTTCTAGTTGCTTGTAATCCGAATCTAAAAGCTTGTTATATCCCAAAAGAATTTCCTAAAATGGTCTAAGCAATAAAAGTGACTATTCTTTTCGGAAATCCTAATCATAGGTGTCTCAAAAGTTAGGATATATAACTTACGAGTTTGCCAAGAATCAATTCCTAACGATTGATTACTCCTTTAAGCTCTTTTAGATGCAAGATAATTATGGATCTTACAATACAACAAAGTGGTTACTAACATCACAGATCCATATTATAGGAATATCATAACTTTGCTCTCATTTTTATTTGAAATACAATTAGTAACCCTAATTGTATTATGCCTACATACCTTATCCATTTTGTGATCGGGGACCACAACTACTAAATTGATTTATTAATTTAGTTTCCATATATTAGTTCAGGTTTAAGTGTTGAGATTTGTGTTCAATCCTTCAGAGTCCCCAAATTTAACCCGATGACCACACTTATACCACCATAACGTCTTTTCACCTATATGCCCAGTTCTTATTTAATTATATATAATATAATTAATCTGATTACTTATTAACTGGACTACTTTATGAAAATGACCAAATATATATTTAGCATAGCAAACCATAATTATTCCAAGAATCTCTCACTTGTATCATCATAGGCTACTCAATAACATATTAAATTCAATGGAGCCTTTGAATACATTATCAATAGGTAAACAGTCCAACCTCATACATTATCAATGGATGATAAAGGACTAAAAACCTCTTTCTCGTAATTTGAACAATAGGATGCAGCGTTAATAACATTATCCCCATTAATCAATCACTTGAGCAAATAACAGTGTGTAGTTAAAGAATAATACTAAATGTAACCATACATATATACTCTTCAATGGTCCAACCTTGAAAATTTAATAAAGTAACATATATCAATTAATTTGACCAATCCATATATTGCAATAAACCTTTATGTACATAATATTACAAATATTAATCGTTTCCAATTACAAAATTATCACAGAAGCTAAAATTCCTCTAAATCAACTACACCAATCTTGATGGTGCGTTAATGGAAAATATTAGGTAATACCTCATTTGTAAGAGGAATTACTATCATGAAGTTTTTACCAATATGATCTATATGCATCCGATCATATGAAATCTCTCTTTAACATATATGAATTTTATATCTATATTTTTGGACTTAGAAGAGCTTCAGTTACTAGTAGAGTATTGTGGAATTATTATTGTAGTATAACTTCATAAGACCTTTCATCCCTTCTACAATGCATAAATCAGTGATAAAATTTCACAACCATAATGATTGGTTTGATATCTCGAGGCACGCAAGAAATTATATCATCATAGTGGATGATGCAATAAATGTATACTTTACACTTCTCTAGGATATTGCACCCTTAACTAATAATAATATGTTGCTCGAAGGGCTTTTCAATATGTCTGTGCATCCACCAAAATCTGAATCGGAATACCCAATGATATCTAGCATTTTCAACTTCTTATATTTCAATATGTATCTTGAAGTTCCTTGTAGATATTGGGACACTTTTTTCACTTCCTTCCAGTAGTCCAACATATTCCTATCAAATAAAATGTATGGCCTAGTACAAACTTAAACATACATTAAATGCCCAACTTCCAAAGTATAAGATCATTTTTATTTCCTCAATCTCAAGCTTTGTCTTTGTAAATTGACCCAACTTAGTCTATCATCCAAATACTATAATCAATACTATAATCTATCAAACCAATATCTTTTTATAGTCTTTTATCAAAATTCATAATCGATCTACTCAATCAACTCTGCTTGGCGGTTAAGCATCATTGGTGATTAAGTGCTTGGTATGCTTTTTATGTTCTTATATTTGTGATCTTGTTTGATATTTATTCATTTAGTACTTTTTCCATACTTTTTTAAATATACCTTAAATGAAAATAAACAGAATGTGATTAAATATCCCAATTCAGCACAGGGTTAATCCAAACCTAAAGATTATTTTAATTATGATATTAATATGCATGACCCCATAGATATTGGTCTATGATACACAGTATTGAAATATATTATACTCATGCTAACAATATCATCGCTACTACAAGCACTGGTTCAAAGTCTATTAAGACAATATATTATGCATGAGACCACTTTTAATGAGAATCATAAAGATAATACAACTCAGTGTAAATTTTATGATAAACCATATACCTATAAGCCTGGTAAAAGCAATTGCAGCACCGGGAGCATGACGAGACACTTAGCAAGCACAACATTGTTTATCATTTTTAATGTTTTTTGAAGAAGAGAATATAAACATAGATCCACATATCGGTAATGCATATTTTTCAATAAACATACATATAGGGAAGAAACCATAAAATATAATATTTGATACTTCACAACCATTTGGTTTTGGTAACTATTGGCAATATGATGCGTGGTTGCGTAAATGAGTCAACCCAAGAGCCACACGAATCCTATGTAGCTATATGAGATCAGGATCATGTAAAAAAAATTAAAACTAAAAACAAATCATTCATGATACAATGTTAACTTTGCCATGGAAATTTTCTTTAAACAATGATATAATAATATTTTGTGATTTTAATTTTATGTGTGTTATTTTTTATTCGATGGATTATAATTAGATACTCCAAAGAATAATTATATATTTTTGTGCTATTAGAAAGTACACTACTGCTAAATTACAGATAGTTTGTTAAATCGTGTGTATGATTTTAAAATTAAAGTGATATATATATATATATATATATGTCAATTTTGTTCGATTACGCATATGTGAACGGTTTAGTTATTGAGTTAGTTAAAAATAATTGCAAACATGATGTACCTCAAATATTTCACACTACATATGTATGTCATATAGTTCAATTGGTTGTAAAAGATGAAATAAGTAGGATATCTCATTATTATATCGATCATATGAAAAGGGGAAGGGGTCCTACTATGCACGATCTCAGATCCTATAATTCTTTTTTGGAAAGAAGTTATTAAGGCTAGTGGAATGAAATAAGAAACAAAATAGTTTTATATGTCGAGACTAGATTGAACTCCACATATTATTTTCTTAAACATGCTTATACATATAAAAACAAGATTGCGGAGCTTTATAATAGACATATGCTTAATATTCCTCTTAACTTTAAACATTGGTATTATTGTGCTTCAATGTTATGTTCCCTTAAAGTTGTTTAAAGATACAACTAAATTTTTTTTTACGCAATATACTCATAACATTCATTTGGTCTTTTATAATATTACTAATATTGTCAAGTATATAGATACATATAGAGATTAAAATGCATGTTTTGATATGGTGCCCGGTATGAAAGCAAAATTTATAGTATTTTAATCCAATTCCATATGCTTATACTACAAAAACAATATTAATCCTTTTGAAAAACAAATAAGTTTTAATTTTTTTAATTATAATTTTATATAAAAATTTATAGTTTAATGGTTCTTAATTTACCTCAGGTCATTTAATTTTAATTTTGGGTTTTGCTTTGGTGGTCACATTTTTAAATCACATGGGTATGCATGTGATTTATAAAGCGTGTTCTCTTAATTTTTCTTTTATTTAGTTTATTTATTTGGATTTAATTTTTATTTTTCTTATTAATAATTTAATGTTATGTTTAAATTAGTATACGATTTTAGTAAGCTTTATGTTTGGATATGCCAAACCAAAGATCTTAGCTTTGGATATATTGAAAGAGGTTGGTTCAGTTTCTGCTAGATTGTTTTTCTAGATTTATTGGAGGATATCAAAGTTGTTGGAAGCACTAAAAAGGTGGACTCACCTCTTAAGAGGCTTCGCTCTTCTAGAGTCATCACTTACGGTAATATGGGTTTGTTCTCCGACATGACCATCGTCTGATGTATTGTAAGTCTTTTTCCTTATGAATATTGCTTCTTGGAATGTGCGGGGTCTTAATGATCCTGTTAGGCAAAAATATGTTACTGATTTCATAATTAGTAATAGTATCTCATTGTTAATTTTAGTTGAAACAAAAGTCCAACTTTTAAATTCGACTATATTATTAGGTATATGGACCTTTTGGCATGTTATTACATTCACTGTATGACCAAGTGCCATAATTTCAATGTCTCTACTGAAGAGTTGAAAGATAGTTCGAGGGGGATTTTGTGATAGAGAAATTCTTTGGGGTCAAACTTAGAGAGAGAAAGTGTTAGAGTAGTAGAGAGAGAAAGTCGTACTATTCATCTCGAAATTCGTGAAGCGTGTGTGGTCCTTTTATAGTACAATTGCGGACCCCACACGCTTAAATTCGGGTTAATTACATTTTTTGGTCCCTGCTCTAAACTTCCTTCCTATTTTGGCTATATCTTTACAATTATCGCATTTCAGCCCTTATACATTTATTTCTATGCATTTTGGCCCCTATACATTTATTTCTATGCATTTTGGCCCCTATACATTTATTTCTATGCATTTTGGCCCTTGTCTTTTATTCTCCCTCATCAGTAGCCCCCAAGTCTTAGTAAAAAATTGTTTTGCTAAGACTGAATAATTCTTCTGACCGGCCAAAATCTCTTCGAATTGCTACCCCTTCGAACTTCATAAGTCCCTTAGGCATAAAAGTCGCTTCTTCGAAAGATTTACTAAGACTGAATAATTCCTCCGGCCAAAATCTCTTAATTGTTACCCCTTCGAACTTCATAAGTCCCTTAGGCATAAAAATCGCTTCTTCGAAAGATTATCTCTTCGAATATGTACCAAGTAGCCCCCCAATCCTTGTAACATTTTGAGCAAAATGTTCGTCGAACAATTATGTACTTAGGCGAAAAATGGTGCTAGGATTGATGATGTCACTGCACAGATACCAACGTTGGCCTGCGTTTGAAGAAACGATACCTATTCTTTTGTCAGGAAACCCTTCCGCTTCCCATGACAACCTCTGACACAAGACCCTTCATCTTCTACTTTAGCTAGGCTGTCATATATTACTCACCTATAATGACCATCATACCCCTAGGCAAACAACATAAAAATGTCTCCAGGCTCCTGTTACCAAAGAAGCCCACTAAGCTTCTATAAATACCGACCTCTAGCTTCATTAATGTAACTTTTGTTCAATCATTTCTAGAGAGATAAAACTGGCGCATAAAGCTCGTCGAATTCCTGATTGGCTGTTGATTAGTAAACGGTTCGAGGAGAGGGTTGCCGCTGGTGAAGACGTAAGGCCGCATCCCCCGCCATTGACTACAACATTCTTCGGTCCTTGGCCTCCTTCGGACAATTCGACTGCCATTATTCCTCGTGAGGTAGCTCGTCAAAGCTTACTCAACGAAAACAACCCTCCGAAAGAAATGGGGAAAGAAAAATCTCACAAGCACTCGTCAGGTTCGAAGAGGAAAAAGTCTCACAGAGATAGAAAAAATTCTCACGAACGAAAACGGGCTAGAGGGGCTTCCCTAACCATTCGAGAGCCCACTGTTTCAACTAATGTTGAAGACCACCCCCAAAAATCTCCAGGCCCGCGAAGGATTTCGAGTAGTCCTCCTCGGAACGCAGTTAGCCCTCCTCGAAGACAAAATTTGGAGCAGAACGTCGAAAATCCTCCTCGAAACTCAGTTAATCCTCCTCGAAGGCAAAATTTGGAACACAACGTCGAAAGTCCTCCTCGAAGGCAAAGGCTAGAACACAACACTGGAAGTCCTCAAAATCAAAACCTAGAACCCAATACCGAAAGTTCTCTTCGAAGGCAAAATTTGGAACACAACACCGAAAGTTCTCCTCGAAGGCAAAACTTAGATCAAAGTACTGAAAATCTTAGTCGAAGGCGAAACCTAGAAGACAATACTGAAAGTCCTCCTCGAAGGCAAGGAACAGAAGCTTCTAGTCTGCCCTCCACACCATCCATGACCATCCATGGTACTCAGTTCTCTCCTTCAAGAACACTTATCACCGAAGAGGATATGCGGATTAGGCATGAAGAATCGTTAGACCCCATAGTTATGAAACCTTTCAACAAGTTCCTTGGCCGGAAAAAACCCATTACCTCCGTGTCAACCCCTGCAACTGGTGGTACTTCCTCTTCGGCAATATCCGAGGAACAAGCTCGCCGGATTGCACCAAAATTAAAGGGAGATGTGACTTTGCCCTTGGAGTTAGACAACATCGTCGGAAATAATATCAGAGGTATCGAGAACAAACATATGGTAGCCCTGGCCAACATCAAGTACAAGTACTTTTCTGAGGATGAAGAGACAATGCTTAGGGCTCGATGGGGCATTCCTTCTTATATTGATATCAGGTTTCCCTCCGAAGGAGAGACGCCCTTGTCTGTGAGGGATCACGAAGTGGTGGTCTACACAGAAATCATGAACTGGGGGCTAAGGTATCCCTTAGACCCCTTCTTTATTGAATACCTTGCCAAAATAGATCTCTGTCCCTCACAAGTTGGGCCCAACATGTGGTTCACATTGATGGCCTGCATAATGGCCTCAAGGCTTTCAGGCCAAGAGTTTTTGCTGGAACAAATAATCGGTCTAGCAGGCCTTGCTCGGAACCCTTACTTCCCCTTCTACTCAATGACATTCAACCGGGGGCAAAAGGTGTTAAAGGACCTCTTGGAAGCAGACAAAAAATGGAGGCAACAGTTCCTTTTTTTCTCTGGATGTTGGGAGACCGGTTCCCAAGCCACCCCTTCGAATCCACATAAACTTTCCCTGAAATGGACCATGAAATGTAAGTGCTCTTCGAATCGTTAGACGCCCTCGAATGTTTAATTATTCTGTACATTTTTCTAAGTTTACTACTTCTTCGAATCTTATAGTTGCCTCGAAGAATTAACACCCTCGAAGACACATACGTCTTCGAACAGCATATTTATTATAACTATTTTTCTCCTTTATTATTTGATTCAGCTATGACCGGAGTATCCAAACCGTACTCTGACTACGTCGAAGGAGCTACCATTGTTTTCAGTAACCTTCGCTTGTGGGCAAAAGAACAGTGGGATAATCGTTTTCGTCGTTGCTTCGTCGATGAGAACTTGGCCAGAAGTCGACTCTGGAGACTTAACCCTCTAGATCGTATAAGTATGAGGGCTCTAATGACTCCGCCTTCTGAGCGCGAAGTGTTAGAACGATGTAGCAAGCCGGATGTGACCATCTATCTGCCCAAACGCTCTCGTTCACAAAGTCATTTGGGTGACCCTCCAGAAGAAGAGGCTGTACCACCTCAATCAACCAACCCCAAACCACTTGCCAAGGCTAACAAACCACGTTCTTCGAGGGATATAGGGACCCCGAATTCTAGCAACGTTCAAGAAACAGATGGAGCTCCTCGAAAAGATGGAACCCTTCGAACAGATGTGGCCCCTCGGACAGATGGAGCCCCCCGAACAAACACTGGTGTGACGATAAATACCACTCCGTTACCCCCTGCTGCTATCCTTCCAACAAAGAAGGACAACAAGATCAAAGACTTAAAAGGAAAAGGCATCCTTCTTGAGCCCATAGAAGAGCGATCTGAGGGAGGAGAAACTCCTGACAATGATGGATGGACTGATGTCAACAGAGAAGGCCAAGATGGAGCAGTTGATGCTGAAAACAGGGGTGGCCTATCACCCAAGGAAGCCTCCTATCAAACTTTGCACTCTCCTCTAACTGAGGCGTCTCAACCAGCCTCCTTCGAAGGCAGTCCAAGGCTGGCTCCTATCCCTGCCCCTCGAACAAATACTCCCTTACTCGTTCACCCTGATGTGGCCTGTGGCAATTTTTCTGAATTCGATTCTGCAGATCTAGGGTCTCCTTCGAGCTCCTTCGAGGTTTCCTTAGACGATGATTTTTCAATGAGTCTGCGAAGGCTGCTTCATACATCAGTGAATCGAGGAAAGAAATTGCGCCATCTCGAGAAGCGCAAGAATCATTATAAATTCAAAGCATCAGTTGCTGCCGCTAAGCTCGAAGAAGCCAGGAAGGAGCATGCAGTTGTCGAAGGCCAAGCTGATGCCTTGTATGAACGTCTCTCTGCGGCTGAGCATTATATCACAATAATAGAACAATGTTGCCAGGAGGAAAGAGACTTATACAAGAAAAAGACTACCGCCCAAGAACGGCTAATTGCTGAATATAAAGCAGGGCACCGCAAGGCATGCGATGCATTCGAACAATGCAGTGAGGGTTTTAAAAATGTAGTTGAGGAGCGCGACAGTTTGAAGAGAAAAATTAGAAGTTTCCCAGTGGAGATCGAAGAGGCAAAAGAGAAAGGTGCAGATGCCTATGCTGCCACATGTTCGAAGACTTTACCAGCCCGAGACGCTGCCACTCGAGCTGGCCTATTGACCCAAATATACACTGAGCACCCTGAGTATGAACTGGGTCATTTCTGGAAGCTTGTCCCCCCAGAACTTCGTCCACCCCAAATAGTTGTCAGTGAGAGTGAAGACTCAGAAACTGAGGGGAGTGATAATTCAAAGGACGCCGAATAAATGACAAGGTCGTAGATGGTTTTTTGTATGGCCTAAAAGGCCTTTATTTCTTTTTTGTAATGGTTGGAAGCTGTTGTGCTTTTCCAACAAGTATTGTTCTTTTTGTGTGGCCGAATAGGCCGTAATTCCACAATGTATTGTTCTTCGAATTTTTCATGATGTTAGCCCTTCGAACAATGTTCATTTGGACCAACTTAAATTAGAAATTTGTTATGTTTTTGACAGACTGAAATATTTACCTGTTCTTCGAATTTTTGCACTGAGAAAAATTCAACAGAGGCTATCCTTATAGTAGCGCCTTCGAACTTCAACTCGCCGGGTCATCGAAGAATTGTTACTTAGGCAGATGCATCCAGTTTTATGTTTACACCTAAGCCTTCGAATTCCACCTTATATGTCCTTCGAACATGGCCCTTCGAATAATAATTACAAAATATATGCACCAAGTTTTACACTTGGCCTTAAGAATATTTTGAATCCCAACTCATTGTGGCACACCGCCATGTGACCCTAAGCATAGTTTTAAAGTCCCAAATCATCGTGGCACATCGTCATGTGACCCGAAGAATAGTTTGAAAGTCCCAAATCATCGTGTGAGGGACATGTTTCTATGACCCAAAAAATAGTGTGAGGGACAACAATTCGAGGCACATGTTACTGTGACCCAAAAAATAGTGTGAGGGACAACAATTCGAGGCACATGTTACTGTGACCCAAAAAATAGTGTGAGGGACAACAATTCGAGGCACATGTTACTGTGACCCAAAAAATAGTGTGAGGGACAACAATTCGAGGCACATGTTACTGTGACCCAAAAAATAGTGTGAGGGACAACAATTCGAGGCACATGTTACTGTGACCCAAAAAATAGAATTAAAGGCAAAGAAACTTTGTATTGATGGGATCACCGGAACACCTCATTAAAACCTTCCTGTGCCTAGCAGGGTAGGAAAGAGTGTGTCCTCACCAAAATTTTTCCCGAAGGATACACTGAAAAGGGAACAGAAATACAATATTTGCTCCTAGCTCTGCTAATCGAGATACAGCTTTAAATGCTCAATATTCCAAGGTAGACGAAGATGTCGCCCATCTTTATCCTTCAACCGATAAGTACCTGGTTTGATTTTTTCAGTGACCATGTATGGGCCTTCCCAATTGGGACCCAGCTTCCCCAAACTTTTGTCCTTGGTGTGCAAGAAGATTTTCCGTAGGACCTTGTCTCCCACCTGAAAATCTCTATGGTTAACTTTGGATGCAAATCGGCTTCGCATAAGAGTTTGATAATGAAGGGAAGTCAATTGCGCTCGCTGCCTCTTTTCCTCCACCAGGTCTAACGCCAAAGCTCTATGCTCTTTATTGGCATCTGAGTCATAAGTTGCTATACGGTGTGAGGGGAAGAGGAGCTCTGGTGGGACCACGGCATCCATTCCATAAACTAAGGCAAAAGGGGACACAGCAGTAGCTGTTCGTGGAGTTGTTCGATAAGCCCATAGTACTTCCTGTAAATAGTCGGGCCATTTCCCCGCCTTGCCTTCTAAGTTCTTCTTTAGCCCGTCGAGGATGGTGCGATTGGTTACTTCCACCTGGCCATTTGCCTGAGGATGAAATGGCGCCGAGAAACATTGTCGTATACCCCTTGACACACAAAAACTCTGAAACTCTTTGTTATCAAACTGTGGTCCATTGTCCGTTGTAATCTGCAACGGCATACCAAAACGACAACAAATATTAGATAAAACAAACTTTATCACCTCCTTGGCTTTTGTTCCTGCAAGTGGCTCAGCTTCTACCCACTTAGAAAAATAATCAACGGCTACAATTATTGTCTGTCTGCCCCCAGAGGCCATAGGTAGAGGTCCAACCAAATCAATGCCCCATCTGTCAAAAGGAACCGCCTCTGGGACACTTTCCATCAGTGCTCCTGGCTTGTGGATTATATTAGCGTACCGCTGGCACGTGTCACAACGTTTGACCAAATCTTTCGCATCGGTCGAAATAGTTGGCCAGTAATATCCTGCCAAGAATACCCGGCGAATCAAAGCTTTATATCCACAATGAGCGGATCCTTCGCCGTCGTGTAACTCGGAGAGGATAATTTGCGACTCGGGTTCGTTTAAGCACCTCAGTAATGGCCGGCTCAGAGATTTCTTATACAACGACCCGTCCAACAAAATATAACCGTGAGACTTGAATCTGACTTTTCTGGCTTCATATTTGTCAGCGGGCAAAATGTCACGGGCCAAAAAGTCAATGATGATTGTTCTCCAATCAGGGGTAATCACATGATTTTCCTCTGATACATTCATCACATGGTCCTTAGTGATAGAGATCGACGGGCATGTCTGGATCAAAACCCAAGGATAACCTTCTGTCCGTGAAGCAGAAGCAAGAGAATCTGGTATGGCATTCATTTCCCGTCGGACATGCTCGAATTTGACGCCGTCGAATCCGGACGCCAAATCTTTCATTAGTTTTAAGTATTGTACCAGTGTTTCCTTCCTTGCCTCGGATTCCCCTGAAACCTGATTTATCACCAACTGAGAATCACTGACCAATCTTATCCGTCGAGCCCCGCATATCTGTGCCAACCGCAGACCCGCTAAAGCTGCTTCGTACTCAGCCTCATTATTAGTAGCTTTGAAACCGAAACGGATGGCTTGGAACATGGCGACCCCTTGCGGGGATATCAACTGAATACCTGCCCCGCAACCTGAAACGTTCGACCCTCCATCCGTTTGTATTACCCATTCTCCCTCATCGACAATATCTGAGACCACCTCTTCATCTCTGTCAGAGTGGAATTCAACCAGAAAATCCGCTAAGACCTGCGCCTTTATTGCTGTGCGAGGTTCAAATGTTATGTCGAAGTCGCCCAACTCAACGGACCACTTAGTCATTCTACCAGAGATGTCGGGTCGCTGTAATAAACTTTTCAGGGGAAACGTCGTCCGGACCACAATTGGATGCGCTTGAAAATAAGGTCTCATCTTTCGTGCTGCTGTTACCAACGCCAAAGCCACCTTCTCCAAAGTAAGATACCGCTTTTCGGCGTCCAGCAAACTCTTGCTGACATAGTAAATTGGTCGTAGGAGGGAATCAGCTTCTCGGAGGAGAACGGCACTAACAGCACACGCTGATACGGCTATGTAAACAATCAATGCCTCCCCCACCAGTGGTTTAGATAAAACTTCCGGAGAGGTTAGATACTCCTGAATTTGACGAAAAGCCGTCGAACATTCGTCGGTCCAACTAAATTGCTTCGCATTCCGCAAAACTTTGAAGAATGGGGCACACTTGTCCGACGAGCGGGAGATAAATCGATTGAGGGCAGCCAATCGCCCTGTCAGGATTTGTACCTCTTTAATGTTTCGAGGAGGGCTCATAGTGATCAACGCTCGTAATTGCTCCGGATCCGCCTCAATACCTTTCTCACTGATCACGTAGCCAAGAAACTTACCCGACCGTACTCCAAAAATGCACTTCTCTGGATTAAGTTTTAGGTTAACCCTTCGCAAATTGTTGAATGTCTCTGTGAGGTCGGCAAAATGGTCGTCGTCTTTTTCACTTTTTACCAACATGTCGTCGATATAAGCTTCCATATTCCTCCCAATCTGTTCCTCGAAGGTCTTATTAACCAATCGCTGATAAGTTGCCCCCGCGTTTTTTAACCCAAATGGCATGACTTTGTAACAGTACAGACCTCGCCCGGTAATAAAAGAAGTACTCTCCTCGTCGTTAGCAGCCAAACGGATTTGATTGTATCCTGAGTAAGCATCCATGAAAGATAACAACCGATTTCCGGAGGTCGAGTCTACTAACTGATCAATGCGCGGGACGGGAAAAGGATCCTTAGGACAAGCACGGTTCAAATCTGTGAAATCGATACACATTCTCCACTTGCCATTCTTCTTCTTCACCAACACAGGATTCGATGCCCATAGGGGACAGTGCGACTCGCGAATATGACCAATACTTAAAAGCCGTTCGACCTCCAATAAGATTGCTGAAGCCTTTTCCGGGGAGACAGGCCTCCTTTTTTGAACTATTGGTCGGACGTCCATCCGCAAGGCGAGCTGATGACATATAACCTCCGTCGGCACCCCCGTGACATCCTGTGCACACCAAGCAAACATATCGAGCCTATCAGATAAAAAATCAATTAATTTCCTTTTAAATTCGGGGGAGAGGTGGACCCCTATCTTCAGAATTTTCCCTGCCATGAACTCGTGTGCCGTAGCGTCCTCCTCTGGGACCTGAAATCCGGGGGCCTCCCTCGGATCATCACAAGGAGTGACCTCGGAGGGTGGCCCCTTTAATTGCTATGCTGAGTCTGAAGGCCCCCCCCGAACTCCCTTAGAAGACAGGGCGATTTGGTAGCATTCTCGTGCCATTTTCTGGCTACTTCTGACCGTGCCAATATTGTTCCCGATAACATATTTCAGACACTGATGCACCGTGGAGATGACGCCGTGCATCCGTGACAACCAAGATCGACCTAGAATGGCATTATAAGAGGTGGGAGCGTCGACTACAATGAAAAGTACCTCCACTTCTTTTTTGAATGGTCCACGCCCCAACTCTACCATACATTGAAATTCTCCCACGACAACCGCGGTGGCTCCAGTAAAACCTACTATCGTTCTGTCAGATTTTCGGATAACCGGTGGGTCAGAAATGCGGCGATAAGTGCTCATAAACAAAATGTTCGCAGAGCTTCCTGTGTCGATAAGTATCTTTTGAATCTGATCCCCCGCAATGCCCGCCGCGATCACTACAGCGTCCTCATGGGGGCCTGCAATATTACGCATATCATCATCATCAAAACAAATAATAGGCGAAGGCGACCGGTGCATTTGTGCGGAGACTCCAGCTTCGATTTGGGTGGTCAAATTCACCATGTGCCTTTTGCGTGAGCTGTTCGAATTTCCTGCAATAGTGTCTCCGCCAAAGATTGCTAAGGATTCAAAAAATGCACACAGACTATCCACTTTCCCCGTTGGGATTTCTTCTTCGATCAAATTCACATTGTTCCTCCCAGCTTTTGGGTCCAAATACTCTTGCTCGATGTCAAAATTGTCAACCCCTTCGGAAATCACCATGGTCGTGTCAGTATTCTTTGAGACAGCTTTTACCACGGTATTCTTCTGGGAGTGCTTTTTGACATACTCTAGCAGCATCCCGTTTTCGATGAGAGATTGCACCTCCTTCTTAAGAGCTATACAATCTTTGGTGTCATGGCCCACATCCTCGTGATACTTGCAATATTTGTTAATGCTTCTGCTCTCCCTCGGTGTCTGTATGGGAAATGGTTTCCTAAACGTGACCGAAGATTTAGCTTTATCAAATATGGCAGCGACATTTTCTGTCAACTCCGCATAGTAATCGGGTCGAGTCCACTTGTTCGACATATATCTTCCCCCCTGATTGTGGTTTGAGTGATTGCCATAATATTGCTGATTTGATTTTTGCCTTGGAGGATACTGACCCGCGCTTTTAGTCTGAATAGTCAACCGAGGGCCCTGGGTGCTTGACTCAGTCCTTTGGAACTGATTATGGTCCAATTGTTCTCCGGACCCTTTCTCTGAAGCTTGGGTTTCTTCTACCAGAATTCTCTTTTCAACTTGGTCCAGCAATGCCCCAAAAGTCATTGCTTGGCTTTCTGCCACCGTGTCTTTCAATAATCCGGGGAGCAATCCCATCCTAAACGCGGCTAGTGCCACCGAATCCTTGCAGTATTCCATGTCTGTCTTAGTCTTGACAAAACGATTGGTGTAGTTTTTGAGGCTCTCCCCCGTTTTTTGTCGGCAGTAAATTATAGTGTCCCCGTTGGCCCGAAACTTCTTGCTACCCACGAAGTGTTGTCTAAAAATGCTCCAGAACATGTCAAAGTTTTTAATAGACCCCTGAGGTAACCTGTTGTACCACTTGGATGCCACTCCCTTAAAAGTTTGGGAGAATGCTCTGCACAGGAGTTTATCATCGTCGTCAAAGTTTATCATAAAATTTTTAAATTGCTCGATATGACTATCCGGATCTTGAGTTCCGTCGAATTTTTCAAGCTTCGAGATGTCAAAATGCTTCGGGAGATTCCCTACTAAGATCTCCGAAGACAAAGGAGAGGCTCTCCAATTGTGCCCTGTTCGATAAACATTGGACCTCAGATTATCGTTGTTCGAGAAGTACAAGCCCTCCTCGGAGGGCAAAGTGTATTGTTGCTGCCATTCCGAATTCCGAGGACCTACATTATCCTTCCCTGGGCACTTCACCTGCTCATGAGAGCGATCATCTACTCGGTCGTGGCGACTCCTCTCCCGCGAGGACTTCCTCTCCGAACTCCTTCCCCTCCGAGCTTCATTTTGCCTTCGACCACGCTTTTTCTTCCTGTGGCATCTTCGAGGAGAAGATTCAGAAGTGCTATACCGCGAATAGCCACTCGAAGAATCTGAGTCCGAACGGTACTTGTCTTTCCTTCTTGGAGATCGTCGCTCACGCCTCCGAGACCTATCATCCCTTTTCTTGGGACGAGTATCAACGTCCCGTTCCTCCCTTTGCTCGACGGGCTCTCTCCTTATCTCAGATCGAATGTTTCTTTGGGCGGCTTCTTTCTCCGCCTTCAGTTTCTCGATTTCCAGCAACAATTCATTCCTCTGAGTCAAAAGAGCGGAGTCATCAAAATCATTTTCGACTCGCCGACCTCCCTCTCCTTCGGACTCCAAGTCATTCCGAAAGTCATCCCCTTCCATGTTTTCCTCGCAGGGATTAACTGGATCGTCCCCCCGACCTTCCATGGTTCTCCTCGGAACAAGAACTATTTCTAGGGAGTGATGATCGTCGGAACGATTCTCGATTCCCACAGACGGCGCCACTGAAGAGTTGAAAGATAGTTCGAGGGGGATTTTGTGATAGAGAAATTCTTTGGGGTCAAACTTAGAGAGAGAAAGTGTTAGAGTAGTAGAGAGAGAAAGTCGTACTATTCATCTCGAAATTCGTGAAGCGTGTGTGGTCCTTTTATAGTACAATTGCGGACCCCACACGCTTAAATTCGGGTTAATTACATTTTTTGGTCCCTGCTCTAAACTTCCTTCCTATTTTGGCTATATCTTTACAATTATCGCATTTCAGCCCTTATACATTTATTTCTATGCATTTTGGCCCCTATACATTTATTTCTATGCATTTTGGCCCCTATACATTTATTTCTATGCATTTTGGCCCTTGTCTTTTATTCTCCCTCATCATCTACGATATTCACTACCATCTATGCTTTTAATAACGCTCAGGATCGTACTCACCTTCAGAATGATTTAATAACCATTTCTAAGCAAGACCAAGGTATCCTTTGGGTCTCCATAGGGGATTTTAATGCCATTCATAAACCAGAGCAGCGATTAGGCTCCTCAAAAAATGGTCCTCAGCAATTGATGATTTCAATAATTGTTGCAACCTCAGTGAGCTCAGCGATCTCCGATCTAATGGATTCCACTTCTTTTGGATTAATAAACAGCCTACTCATACCATCATCTTCAAAATTGATCCTCTTCTAGTCAACCATAACTGGGACGTTCTGGTTCTTATGTATTTTGCTCACTCTGGTTTTCTCCGCTCCTCCGATTACACCACTGTCATCCTCAATCTTGGGTTCCCCCGTCGAAGACGTAAAAAACCATCCAATGTTTTTAACACGTGGCACTCCCATCCCCAGTTCAAAAATATTGTTTCCAAAAGTTAGAATTGTCCTATCTTTTCCTCTGGTATGAGTCTTGTCATTGATAAACTCAATCGTCTTTGGCATGAGCTTGCTTTCCTAAATCGTAAGAAGTTTAGCAAAATTAGTACTAGGGTTTCTAATGATCAAAATATTCTTTTTCAAGCTCAATATTATCTCGCCCTTAACCCCTTCAACCCTATCTTTGTCAACTAATAAGTTGAGGCTTCTACGACTTTTATTTTTCTTAGTCGTGCTGAATAATCCTTCCTGAGAAAATTTGCTTAAGCTTGGTGATAAAATCACCAAATATTTACACAATAGTATAAAAATCCGTTTTTTCTGTAACAAAATTGTTTCTATTAATAATGACTAGGGTATCACTGTTTTAAATCCCGTTAGTGTTACTAAGGTCATTGTGAGTTACTTCGATGACTCCTTTGGTACTAGGCATCCTGCTGTTTATCTAGGGTTGGAAAAAGTTTCCTCTCTTGTTTCCTCTAAAGTCAATGATACTGACAAGACCTCGATGATTTGCGAGATCACTAACGAGGAGATTAAGTCTGTCATTTTCACTATTGATAGTAATAAATTGTCTGGTCCTGATGGTTTTAATTCCAGTTTCTTTAAATCCACATGGAATATTGTTGAGCAGGACATCTGTAATGGTGTTCTTGAGTGTTTTCAAACCGGAATACTCGATACCTCTTGAAACTAAACTTCCATTACTCTCATTCCAAAAAAGAATTCCCCTTTGTTGGCTGCAGATTTTAGATTTATTACTCTTTGTAATGTTGTTTACAAGACAATCTCTAAAATCTTAGCTAATAGAATTAAGGATTAATTACCCTATCTGATTGATAATTCCCGATCGGCTTTCGTCTCGGGTATGAACATTTCAGATAACATCCTTCCATTACTTTATTTGGATTGCAAAGGTTGGCTGCAACAACTTCACAATCAAGGATATCTTTAACGATATTCGTACGCCTGCCCCTGTTGTGGGGTGTCGGGTTAGTATGAAATAAATTCAATATTCTTCGTCATTCTTTTATCTTACGGCTCGCTATCCGAAGAAAACTTTCTACCAGAGATAAGCTTCTCAGTTGGGGTTTCAATACCCCACCTGATTGTGCCTTATGAAACAGCTTCTGAATCTATTGTTCATCTCCTCTTTGACTGTAGTTTCACTTAGAGTATTTGGACCTTTGCTAGTTCAAAACTAAGTTTTTCCTTTTTCCGCTTCGTGTTGGCAGTCTTGGGTATGTGAGGCGTCAAATCGGTCTCACTCTCGAAAGTATCACATTTTGCGCTATTGCTTTGGCGCGGTTATTTATCACGTCTGGAAGGAGAGGAACTCAATAATTTTTGGTTAATGCCTCTGTAGTTTCTCACTGAATCTTCTCTTATTTTCGGTTCAGATTTGTTGGCCTATGTAATTGCTTTTAACTTACTTTATTTATTTATTCAGTTACTTTATTTGCAGGTCCCTTCCTCTTTAGTGTCGTTCGTTGCCTTCCATTGGTGTGAACTTCTATGGAGTTACTCTATGTCGGCTCGATTGGCCTTTGTTATATTATTTTAGTTACTCTAGTTTATCTATACTATTCTATTTTTTCTACTATGTTTATTTAGCAGAGTTCTGTCTATAGATATCTTTATGTTGATGGTGTCTCTTTTGAATATGTCATAAATACTTGCATGAACATATTTTATATTTTTTAATATTTTTTAAAAAAGTCATTTAAAAAATACGTAAGAGTTTGAAATTAAGTTTTAATTTTTCTTATACACCTGTAGAACCCGACATACACACCTACCGACATGAATCCCTTGTATGATTATAATATATATTTTCATATCAACGAGTAATAAATTCAAGTATTCCTCCTATACCTAGAAAATATATTTTTGTCCGTTTTGTTTAATCATGTCCACATATTATCATTGGCCTTTCATATTAAAAGGAGTAGTACATTACTTTTATAGTATAAGAATACAAAAAGCAATGCATTACTTATCATCAACATTCGACTTAGATAAAAATATATTTTTGCTAGGAAAGATCATAATACTTTTACTTATGTATAAAAGGTAACATAGTCATTTTCTTTATCAAGTTAGAGTTGTTTATATACATCAGTCTAGAAATTGAAAATATGATTAATTTATCTTAAATATTCTATATCAAATCGTAATTTTTTTATTAAAATATTAAAATATATTTTTAATAAAAGAAAATATAATATTTATTTTGGTAAACAAATATTTTCTTAAAATTTTAATCTTTTTTTTGGTATAAAAACTGTAAAATTTATATATAAAAGATGTTTACATGGGATTCTGGTGGTTTTGGAGCCTGATTACAGTTATAAGCAAAAATCTTTAAAAAAGGTAACCGAAGAATAACATACAGATTACATTAAATGAAAGCAAATTACATAGGAAATGTGACCTTCGTTTAATGACCTTCGTCTGGTGAAAGCGGTAACGAATGTCGGAAAGTACATGATGAGCAACACTGGAGTTTAGTGCATGCTTGTTGTTGAAGATACGAGCATTTCTTTCACTCCATATGTGGTATATGATCGAGCAATAAGCAGTCCGTCAGAGGAACCTCTTCCATAGTGAGAAAGAGTCCAACCGCAAGCCTCCTCAAGCCAAGAAGCCCAAGATGTGGGACTTGAAGAGATAAGAAGCTTACGAGAGATGATCTCCCATATAGAAGAGGAATATAAACAAAGAATGAGAAGGTGTTTAAGAGTTTCCGGGAAGATTGAACAAAGAACGCATTCAGGTGGGGAGTCAAGTCCCCAACTGATGAGTTTATCTCGATTAGTGAGCTTGTTATGGATGACCATCCAGGTGATAAAAGAGTGTCTAGGGATAAATTATTTGTTCCAGACGAGGGCTGCCCAAGCGACTTTGTTTCTCGTAGGTTGGAGAGCGGAGTAGGTGCAACTGACGGTGAATTGCGGTTTGGACTGGTTAGGGATCCAAAGAAAGATGTCGTTAGTCTCAAAGGCGGGAGGAAGAGCATTGAAGGCGCTTCTGATTCCAGTTAGGTGAGAAAGCATGCGCCTATTTGGGGCCCTAGCATGAGAGGGCCAAGCCCAAAATCCATTGCAAACGAGGTTCGGTGCTCGAGAGATATTACGTACTCGAGCCAGATTTCTGATACTCGAGCCGGAATGGTCAATAATGGAATATGGAAAGAGCCATGGATCATGCCATATGGAGGTGTTATTTCCATTTCCAACATTAACTTTATATAAGCCCGCAACTTGATTCTGAAGCTTTATAATTTTTCTTCAACCCCAACTAGCGTTTGAAGGAGGAGAAATGGTCTAAAAGCTTATGTTTTTGATTTTTTCAGTAAGAGTCCATTGGGTCCATATAGAACTTTTATTTTTAGTTAATATGGACCATAAAAGCTTTAGGGAAGCCGCCTGATTCTAAATTTTTAGGTTTGGGATCACAAGGCCACCCTCACTTGTGGGCAAAGTGAGCTTGTCCTAGGCGACCTTTGCCCCTAAAATCTTCATCTCTGAACCTGACCAAAGAAATCTTTTGAGCGTTTGCGAAAGGTCATTTAAAACTTTGACTGGGAGAATGAAGATGGAGGACCAGTAGACCTGGCTAGCGAAGAGGACTTATTTGATAAGATGGCGCCAACCGACATACGAGAGGTGTTTAGCAGTCTATGAGTTTATGCGCTTTGTAAATTTTGAAAAAAAAGGGCCTGCAATTGTCGTAGGTGAGCCCGGAAATGATTAGTAGGAAACCCAGATATTTGACCGGTAGTATGCCTTCATTGAACCTAATATAGTTCATAATAATGATTTTCATGCTTTCCGAGGTCCTTGAGAGGTAAACTTGGATTTTATTCGGGTTCGGTAGGAGGCCCAAAAGAAGAGAGAATTCTTTGAGAACTTATTTTATAAGTTTATTTGAGGGTGCATTAGCGCGGAAAAAGATCATGAGGTCATCCACAAAGCAGAGGTTGATGATCATGAGTTTGTGGCATTTCCAATGGTATCCAAAAGATGGGTCTTCGATTTTTTCCTGAAGGATGCCTGATGAAACCTACATGATAATGACAAAAATATATGGGGAGAGGGGATCTCCTTGACGGAGGCCCTTCAAACCCTAAAATATCCTGGTGTGCGTACCATTAATACAAATAGCGAACGAAGGGGTGGTGATACACTAGATGATCCAATTGATCACCGCGATAGGGAAATCCATAACATAGAGGACATCCAGGATTAATTCCCATCGAACATTATCAAACGCTTTCATTATGTAAATCTCGAGGGCACGTCTGGGGCCCTTATGGTTGGTGTGGTAGCCATGCATAAGGTCTTGAGCGAGGAGGATGTTATCGGAAATTGAGGGACCAGAAACAAAAGCTAATTGAGAGGGATCAATCAGGGAGGGGAGAGATGTCTTGATTATATTCGCTAAGATTAAACTATAGGGTGCCCTGATAAGGGGATGGATAATCATCAGACATAAAAATAATAGACATATGAATAATCAACTGGGAACATGACAGATAAGACGATGAGTTGAGCTGGTTACAAGATAGGAAAGAATTACGAGCATAACCGATGTCAGACCGAGGCGGAACCGAGGCTGAGCGAAAAGACAAAGGTTGAACGAATAGTAAGACTGAACAATAGCTGATGGGTTAAGATAAGCCGAACAAGCGAATTCAACGAGCGAAGAATAAGAGAGACGGGGGCACAAGAGGATAACCAGATATTTGCATAGCTGAACAAGAATCATACCGACAGAGGGGAAAGGACTAGAAAATCGCTATGTCTATTACGCGGATAAGGTTGATCAAGAAACGCGCCGAGCAGAGAGGAGAAGACTGGAAAGGAGCTCACCCTACTACGAGGATATGGCCGATCAAGCACCTTACCGAGCAAAGAGAAAAAATAGAAAGGCGCTCAGTCTATTACACAGATAAAGCCGACCAAGCACCTTTTACGTCAAGGGATAAGCAAGGTAGCGGTTTAAAGGCACATTAACTCAACTAGTCAAACCACTAATGTAATGGCAATTAATTTAGATCTCACGATGTAAATACAGTTCTACCTGTAATTAGTGGAGTCAAATATCATATTTGTAAACGGCTATAAAAAATATATATAAAAAATTAAATGATATAATTTATGTCTTTGATAATACAAGTTTTCTACCTGGAAATTCTTTTTTGTTACTTTTCTATAACTTAAACCTCTTGAAAAACAGATGAGCTTTACCTTTTTAATTGTATTTTATATAAAAATATCAACCTTAACTATAAAAGATATATTCAACAAATTGATTCTTTTCTTCGAAAATAAAAAGTAAAAGATAAATATATTATTTAAAAGTATATTCTCGAATACACAAGTGTGAACTTAAATTATAATTTTCCTTGTACACGTGGTAGAATCCGACATACATATATGAAAACATGAATCCCTCAGGTAATTATATTGTATATTTTCATATCAATGGGTAACAAAATTCTAAGTATTCCTCCTCTACCTAGTTTTTAGCTATTTTGTATAATCATGTCCTATATTATTACTGGTTTCTCATATTAAAAGGAGTAGTACATTAAGAAACAGAGCCTTTTATAACCTGGGTTCAAAGTTCACCTGGAATAGAAGTTTAAGGTGGAAACTTCTTGACAGAGTCTTGTTCAATTCAAACTGGTCCAATATCTATAGTAAAACTCAGGCTATCCATATGGTCAGAACCTGTTCTGACCATGCCTCTATTATGATTGTTGCTAATAATGATTTCTCAAACCTTTCTAATGTCATAAACAAAAGGTTTACGAGTGTTTAATTGTTTTAGTTTTTCCAATATTTGCCACTCGATACTAGTTTTGTTGAAATATTGTGGTTTTACAATTTTGCTTTATTTGTATAGATTTTAAAAAGTATCAATTCTCTTAGTAATCTTCTTGATTTAGACAAGAAAAATACAATATTGCATTGCTGTTAGTATATTGTGTTTGCAAAGTAAAATATTTGAAGACGACGACTATAAACGCGTAAATACACCAGAATTATTATCGTTTTATCAAATCACTATCTAAAGTTTTTATAGTTTTTTTTTACATAACTTCTAATTAACAGTACTAATTAAATAGCAGTGTCAAATTCTTAAAAGTATTAATTTAATTATTTTAATAGTTTTATTTGTTCCAAAACATATTATTTAGACACTTATTTGATTAGTCTCGTAAATATAAACACAATGATGGTTTCAGTTTATTTTTAGAATTATAAATCAAAAGATATGAACTCTTTTAAAGATAAAGAAAAGAAAATAAAAACTTATGTTTTTTAGAAGTTATTGTACAATATTACAAAAAAGGTATTATACTATTTTGTTAAGTGCTTGGTACCAAATATGGATAATCATCTTATTCGACCTCAAATGATGATTTTGAACTAATGGTGGGAATTATACGGGAGTCTCCCATAATTATATAATTTTTTCAATCAAACCAATACTCAACATTATTAACACCTAAAAGACGAATCATATTATGACCGTCTAAGGCCATAAGCAAAGTTTATTTACAGTTGTAAGTTTTAATTAAATGCGGATGATTTGATTTTTTTAAATCTCTGGGATCGGTAGAACAAACAAAAAGAGGTAGTTAAATAAAGGATTTAGCTACAGCAAGCTACAATATCGGGGAAAAATAAACAAAACATCTTATTATTAAAAAAAGTTGGATGTAAGCTAGTTGTGATGAAGTCCAAGAGATAAGGGTAACCAAGAATTTAGAATTTTTTGTCACAATTTAGTAGCGAAAAGCTTGGGGCTAAGCACGACAAAGTCACGTTCATCGTGATTAGATGCACGATTTAGTCGCGAAACGTGTGAGGCTAATCTCGGCAAAGTCATGTTCGTTGTGATTAGACACAGATTGGTCGCGACCAACTTAAAATTTCAAGAATTATTTTTCAAATAACTAAAACAATATGATATTTTTCCCTACTATAATATGACTTGTCGCAATAAATTAGAATATATATATATATATATATATATATATATATATATATGTCTTTTTGGAAAATAATTTTCTAAAAAAGTACCTTTTGAAGAGGTCTTACTATACTTATGGATTTTAAATGATTATAACCATTTAGAAGATTTTAATCATATTTATGAAAGGGCAGTCCCTTCAATAACAAATCGCATCTTACTAAAAATGTTCCAAACTCTCTCAAAGGTGAAAAAGTCTCTCAAATACATAAATATTATCAAACATTTATTCAGATTTTCTAGTTGCTTGTAATCTGAATCTAAAATCTTGTTATATCCCTAAATAACTTCCTCAAATAGTCTAAGCAATAAAGGTGACTATTCCTTTCGGAAAGCCTAACATACGTGTCTCAAGCTTCCATCATCTCCAATTTTTTTTCGGAGATTCTTCATCAACAATTTTACTATTGATAGAACTAATATTAGTTTGCCCAATATAGTTTATCATATATGTGGAATATAAACCCTCAGATATTTTGATTTACTAATAGAGATGGGATATATAATTTACTGGTTTCCCTGCAATCCATTCTTAATGATTGATTGCTCCTTTAAGCTCTTTTAGATGTAAGTTGGTTATAGATCTTACAATACAACAAAATGGCTATTAACCTAATAGATCCAGACTATTGGAATATCATAACTTTATTCTCCTTTATATATGAAATACACTTATTATCTCTAATTGTATTAAGCCTATAGTATTCATTTTGTGATCGGGGACCACAACCACTAAATTGATTTATCAATTTTGTTCCTATATATTGGTTCAGGCTTAAATGTTGAGATTTGGGTCCAAACCTTCAGAGTGCCCAAATTTAACCCGATGACCATAATTATACCTCCATAATGTCTTTTCACCTATATCCACAATACTTTATGCCAATGACCAAACATATATTTAGCATATCAAACCATAATTATTCTGACAATCTCTGAGTTGGATCGTCATATGCTACTCAATGATATATTAACTTCGATGAGGCCCCTGAATATATTGTTAATATGTGAACAGTACAAGACCGTACATGATCAATGAATAATAAATGACTAAAAACCTCTTTCTCGTATTGTGAACAATATGATGCAACGTTAATCACATTATCCCCATTAATGAATCAGTTTGAGCCAATAATGGTGTATAGTTTAAGAATAATATAAAATGTGATCATATACATCTACTCTTTAATGGTCTTACCTTGAAGATCTAATAAAGTAACATATATAAATAAATTTGACCAAGCCGTATATTGCAATGAACCTTTATGTACATAAAATTGAAAATATTAATCGTATCCTATAAAAAAAACTCTCACCAAAGCTAAAATTCATCTAAATAAACTACACTCGTCTTGATGTCGTATTCATGCAAAATCTTAGGCAATACCTCATTTTTAAGATGATTTTTATCATGAATTTTTTGCCAATGTGATTAATACTTATCTGACCCCATGAACTCTTTAACATATATGAACTTTATATCTATGTTTTGGACTTAGAAGAGCTTTATTTACTAGTAGAGTATTGCATTGTGGAATTATTATTGTAGTATAACTTCATAAGACCTTTTATCCCTTCTACAATGCACAAATCAGTGATAAAATTCTGCAACCATAATGACTGGTTTGATGTCTCGAAGCACCCAACAAATTATGTCATCATAATTATGTCATCATAGTTTATGATGCAATAAGTGTATATTTTACACTTCTCCAGGATATTGTACCCCTAACTAATAATACTACGTTCCTCGAAGAGTTTTTCATTATGTTTGTGCATACACCAAAATCTGAATCGGAATACCCAATGAAATCTAGCATTTCCAACTTCCTATATTTTAATATGTATCTTTAAGTTCCTTCTAGATATTTGGAAACTATTTTCACTTCCTTCCAATGGTACATGCTTGGTTTACTTACATGCCTTTCCAACATATTCGTAACAAAGAAAATGTATGGCATAGTACAAACTTAAACATACATTAAACTCCCAACTTCCAAAGTATAAAGGATCATTTTTATTCCCCCAATCTCAAGCGGTGTCTTTGTTAATTGACCCAAACTAAGTCTATTAACCAATTACTACAATCACAACTATAATCTTTCAAACCAATATATTTTATAGTCTTTCATCAAAATACGTAATCGACTACTCAATCAACTCCATTTGGCGGTGAAGTATCATTGGTGATTTAAGTGCTTGGTTTATTTTTTATTTTCTTTTATTTGTGATATTATTTTCATATTTTTTTTAAAAAAATGCTTTAAATGATAATTAACAGAAAGTGATTAAATATCTCAATTCAACGTAATGTTAATCCAAACTTAAAAATTATTTTGATTATGATATTAATATGCATGAACTCATATATACTGGTCTATGATACACAGTTTTTGTAATACATTCTTCTCATACTAACAATATCATCACTAGTACAAGCAATGGTTCAAAGTATATGAATAAAACATATTGGGCATGAGACCACTTTACTGAGAATCCTAAAGATAATACAACTATGTGTAAATTTTATGATAAACCATATACATGTAAGCCTGGTAAAAATAATTATGGCACCGGGGGCATGACGAGACACTTAACAAGCACGACATTTTTTTTTATCATATTTAATATTTTTTGAAAACAAGAATATAAACATAGATCCATATACTTGTAATGCATTTTTTTTTATAAAGATACATATTTGGAAAAAAGTATGAAATATAATATATGATACTTCACAACCATTTGGTTTTCGTAACTATTGGAAATATGATGCATGGATGCGTAAATTATTCAACCCAAGAGCCACGCAAATCCCATGTAGCTATATGAGATCAGGACCGTGTGATTTTGTAAAAATTAAAAACAAATCATTCATAATACGATGTTAACTTTGCCATGCAAAAACTTTCTTTGACTAATGATATAATAATATTTTTTTATTTTAATTTTATGTGTGTTATTTTACATTGGATGGATTATGATTGGATACTCCAAAGAAGAATTATATATTTTTGTGTTATTGGAAAGTACACTACTGCTAAATTAGAGATAGTTTGATAAATTGTGTGAATGATTTTAAAATTAAAATTAAAGAAAAAAATTATGTCAATTTTGTTCAATAATGCATATGCGAACGATTTAGTTATTGAGTTAGTTAAAAATAATTGCAAACCTAATGTACCTCATATATTTCACACTAGATGTGTATGTCATATAGTTCAATTGGTTGTAAAAGATAAAATAATTATTATAATCATTATTATACCAATCATATTAAAGGGAGAAAATGATCTTACTATAGACAATCTCGGATCTTATAAATCTTTTTAGAAAAAAGTTGTTAAGGTAATGGAAAGAAATGAAAAAACAAAATAATTTTATATATAAAACTAGATTGAAGTCCACATATTATCTTTTTAAACGTGCTAATACATATAAATATAAAATTACGGAGCTTTATAATAAACATATACCTAAAATTCTTGAACATTCGGATGATTGTGTTCCAATATGACATTTTTAAAGGGTTAAAAGATAGAACTAAAATTTTATTTTACCCCAGAACATTTGATCTTTTATAATATTACTAATATTGTCAAAAATATATATATATATATATATAAATTAAAATGCATGTACGGTGACCAATATAAAAACCAAATTTATAATCTTTTACTCCCATTCTATAAGCCTATTCTTTTGAAAAACGAATGGGTTTCTTTTAATTATAATAATATATAAAAAAATATAAAAATTAATAATTTAATTTATAACTATAAAAAATATACAAATTGATCCTTTTCTATGCAATAAAAAATAAAAGGAAGATAGGTTATTTGAAAATATATTTTCGAATATATATGACAACTTAAATTATAACTTTTTTACTTACACGTGGCACAATCCGCCATACACACCTGAAGACATGAATCCCTCGAATGATTATATAGTATGTTTTTGGTATCAACGGTAATAAAATTCTAAGTATTCCTCCTATACCTAGAAAATATATTTTCATCCGTTTTGTTTAATCATGTCCATATAGTATTACTGGCTTTTCATATTAAAAGGAGTAATACATTACTTTTATAGTATAAGAATATAGAAAACAATGCATTACTCACTCGACTTAGATAAAAATAGATAATTGCTTAGTGCTTTCACTTGTATATAAAAAAAAAGTAGCAAGTTTTTTTTCTTTTTTGAAATTAGATATTCAAAATATAATTTATTTTAAATATATTATATCGAATAGTCCAAAGTATAAAAAGTAAAAATACAATTTTAATAATAAAATATCTAATACCGTTACATGTAAACATATATCCTTCTTTAAAAAATTTCAATCCTTATTAATATCTTTTTTATTGTCCGGCAAGTTTAATGCAAAGGTTCATGCATATCATTGAACCAAATCACCTCTAATTTATTTTTATTTTTAATCGTTTTCCGTTTTAATATACCACTTCTTCATCTCTTAAGATATGTCTTCCAAACCTAACATTTTTAAAATAAGTCTTTAAATCCTAAAATTCTGGTAAACAAATATATTAATTTTTTTTAAATTGATAAATATTCTCATTATTTTATAATAAAAATAAAAACACCCTAGTAACTATGAACATATGGAAATATACTTATCTCAGAAAGATTCAAATGCACTATTCAAATTCATTTGCATTTTTATGTAACTATATTCACCCTAAAAATACCGAACATGGTCACTTTTGCTTCGTTTCCAATGCTCAGCTCATGGACTGACCACAATCCAACTTTTAATAACTGTTGTGATATTAATAATTTTTTTGTAGTAGTAATGAGGATTTTGCAGCTATTCTATCACTTGTTGAGGGACATAATTTGTGATCTGATTGATCCAGGAACAATTAAAGATATCACTTTAATTGTATTTGAAGTTATGGATGATAACTTTAGTTAGTGGGAAAACTAGTTATGGTGTTAAAAAAAATTCATAAGAAAAATCAACTCCTCACTATTATTGGATTAATGAAATAAGAGGTGTTGGACAATTTTTATAAAAAAAAATGGATTGTGTGAATATTACAAGCATACAATTTCGTTGTCCAGTACTTTGAGTATATAAAGACTTCGATATCATCAAAAGAATTACTTTAATAGACCTTATGATTATTATTATCTTGTATTTTTAAATACTATAATCTAATGAATTTGATATGATAGTCCAAGTTATTGTGCATATACTAAATCTATTATATATGGCATTTTATTTGTAATTTAATTAATCAAATAATTATTTCCTCAAAATAATATTCTTTTTCGGGTTGCTATTATCATCTCTCGATATCGGATGATCTTTCTACGTGTATGGTTGGTTATAAATATAGGCTCCTATCAGTTATAATTATATGATAAACATTTAAAATCTAGTTCGGATCTAATTACAACATGACAAGTATGTTTAATATTTATTCAACCTAGGATATCATTAGTTCATAAATAGATTTTACCTCACATACTCAACCTAATTCTAGAATTATTCAAATGAACATGTAAGTAACTATAATCATTAAAAACATATTTAGAAAATAACTGTTGATTTGAATTAAACTAAAGCATAATTATACTCATCAAATTTGTGTAAATATTGTTAAATCGAATTGTTATTCTCGATTTAATAATTATTTATTCGTGAGAGATAATTAGCAATTATTTTTTTCTCATTTTTCAAAATATATTTCACACCAAACAACGTAATTTTTTTTAAATCCGCAACATATTGCAATGTTGATATGTGTTATAAGAAATCTTTTATAGAACTTTAAAACAATACTGCGAAACATATTTGTATAATTTTGAAAAATACGTTTTAAATTGTGGAACTTCATTTATACTTGTGAATGATATATGATAAATATGTAAGTTGAAAAACATGAGTTGCAAAATATAAATGGCATTCCGTAATTTAGGCTATGTAAAACTATGCAATATGTTTGTATGAATTTTACGAAATACGATTTGACAACCTATTTATATTTGTGAAACACGTGTCAAATATATAATTTGAAAAACGTGAATTGTGAAATATGGATAAATCTTAATTATTGAAAGATGATTTAATGCATTTTCTAAACATAACTTAATAATACTCATAAAATATGTACCTGAAGTTTCTCGTTGAAAACTTTAAGGATATAAATACTTTTATTTGAATGGAATATAAGGAGTTGGTTAGAGGAAATTTTTTGTTTAGCTGCCATTGTTGTGATAATATTATTGTTGTAAGTAATAATGAGGATTGTGTCAAATGCTTAATACTGACATAATTGGTGATGTGATTGATCGAGAAACAGTTAGAAACATAGCTCTATGTTTATTTAGAGTTGTGGACAATAATTTTAGTTAGTGGGAAACTAGTTATGATGTTAATCATTATTTTTTTTATAAAAAAAATTAGTCGTTTGTAGGAATATTACAAGAGTAAAAACTTGTTGTCAAGTAATTTGAGTATTTAAAAACTTGAATATGAAATCCAAATGAATTATTTTAATAGTCCTTTTGATTACTAATTTGTTTATTAATTATTATGTAATATGATGGAATTTTGATCCGATGGTCCAATTTTAGTTATTTTTAGTTGGGAAAATATGAAGAAAACAAAAAGAAATAAAAAAAAAGGATTGATCAACAGAAAAATAATATAGAGTTATTTAATATACACTAAAACTAGTATATGTGATTTTTTATTATTAATTTAATTTAATTAAATAATTATTTTCTCAAAATCGGATTTTCTTATCTCTGAGTCATCTATATATTTGATGAGGTGGTTGTATTTCTAGAATTCTATCGCTTATAATTCGATCACAGTCACTAAAAATGTAGGTCTAATCGCATTAAATCATGACAATTATCAACCTACGATAGTATTATAATTTCACAAATGGATTTTACCTCTTAGCCTCAGTCTAATTCTATAATCATTCAATTGAACCTATAAGTATTCAGGGCATTAAAAATAATATAAAAAGAATAACTATTTATTTGAATTAAATTATAGAAACGTTATACTCATCAAATTTCAATAGTATTGTTATGTTGAATTTGTATGGTTGGTTTAATAATAATTTATTTGCAAGAAATAATTAGCCGCTATTTGTTTCCATTATATAAAAAATATTTCGCATCAAACAGTCGATTTTTTTTTAAATCAAGCAAAGTATTATAGGATTTATGTGTATTATGAACAATATTTTATAAACTTTAAAATAAGCATTTTTGAATCACGTATGTCTTAAAAAGATAGGCAATATTGTGAAACACGTTTGTACGAGTTTTGAAGAATATAGTTTAAATAGCGAAATAACATTTATATTTGTGAGTGATGTGTTAAATATGTAATTTGTAAAATATGAGTTGCTAAATATAAATTGAGTTTCCTAATATAGACTAAGTAAAATTGTGAAACACGTTTGTATGAGTTTTTGTTAAATACAATTTAAATTGTGAAATATAATTTATATTTCTAAAATAAGTGTCAAATATTTAATTTTCAAAACATGAGTATTGAAATATGATGTGCTAATGCCTTTATGAAACGTATCTTAACAATGAGTATTTGGAGGTATGATCGGTTTTGTCTTAACGAAATAAGATGAGTTTGTTAGAGGAAATTTTATGTTTAGCTTTATTTGTGGTGATATTGTAAATTTCTGTAAGTAATAATGAGGATTTTGCAGTTATGCAATGACTTATTGGTCATTTAGGTGTCAAAACGGTTAATATTAACATAACTAGTGACGTGGTTGATCGAGAGTCAGTTAGAGATATTTTTTAAAGTTTGTTTAAAGTTTTGGATAATAATTTTAGTTAGTGGAGACACTAGTTTGTTGTTAATCATTTTTTCATAAGAAAAAACAATTGACTACTTTTAGTTAGATTGATGGAATAAGAGGTGTTGGATAAGTTTTTAAGGAAGGGGCTTGTGTGATTATTACAACCGTACACTTTACTTTTAGTTAGATTGATAGAATAAGAGGTGTTGGATAAGTTTTTAAGGGGCTTGTGTGATTATTACAAATGTACACTTTTGTTGCCAAGTAATTTGAGTATTTTGAAGACTTGAATATCAAAACTAAAAGAATTATATTAGTAGCTCTTCTTATTACTAGTTTGTTTTTTAAATACTATGTAATCTGATCGAATTTTGATGTGATGGTCCAAATTTGATTATTTTAGTTGCAAAAATATGGAAAAAACAAAAAACCAAAAAAGAAATAAGGAAAAAATATTCATCAGTAGCAAAATAATCTAGGGTTACTTAATATTTGTTATATGTGATTTTATTATTATTCTGATTTAATCAAATAATTATTTCCTCGAAATTAGATTATCTTATCTCGAATCATCTTATCTCGAATCACTTATCTACTTGTAGAGTTGGTTGTATCTCTAGGATCCAATCACTTATTATTATATCGTAAACACAACAAATCTTGTTCAGACCGCATTAGATCGTGACATGTATTTTTACTTTTTATTCATTCTAGGATATTATTATCAATTCAAAAATAAATTTACATTTTAGTCTCAACCTAATTTTTAGAATCATTCAATTGAACATGTAATTAATTGAAAGTAGGGTCAAGCTATACATACCCAAAACTGGTTTAAGTTTACCCAGTTTTGAGTTTACCCACATTTGGTATAAGTTTACCCAATTCTAGACGAAAATACCCTTTTGGGTATATAAGTTTCTTTTACTAAATCCCTCCACCTCATTTTCTTTATAGCACACCATATTCACTTTTACTTCTCTCTAACATATATCTAATTTCTCTCCAAATTTTCCGGCGAAGTAAGTATTTTTCTGGATTAAATTTAAAATTTAAAAATAAAATAAAATAAATCAATTTTAAAAATTAGTGTATCAATAATTTATAATATATTTTATATAATCAAATTAACCTAACTTTTTTAATTATTCTTTAAAGTGAGGTTCTCTTTTAGAGTGTTGTGATCATCTCTCAATCTCACACAACTAACCTTCTTGTATGAGTCATATCTCTAGTCTCATACCTCCTACAATTAGGTCATAAATTCTAAGAACTAGGCTCAGACTTCACTTGGTCATGGTCGTGGTAAACTACTCATTCAATCCAGTGGTATTAATATAGTTTAGAAGCGGATATTACCTCTCAGTCTCAACTTAAATCTATGGTCAATCAATTAATTCCATATGAAATTGAAAACATTATGATAAATATCAATACTAAAGAATAAAAAAACTATATTAATAATGAAAAAAATATTACATTAAAAATTATATCTACAGAGGTTTAATAACCCTAGAAATAATATATCACGTTAAAAATTATATATGCAAAGGTTTAATAACCCTAGAACAAAAAGGTTTAGCTCATAGTGAGCATAATCCTAATAAAAATAAAAAAGAACAAGAAAGAAAAGTAAATTGTTGACGGCGGTCTGGATCTCTCATTTGCATGATGCGCTAGGGTTTTATTTATAGGAAGAGTTATGAACTTTTTATTTAACCCTAATCTACTAAAAATAAAATACGTTCCAGAGAATATAATTGTATGATTTATTAAATAAAATAAAATAATTAATATTCTTTTAAATTAAATAATAATATATTATAATTTATAATTGAAGACCAAATCATTTTTTTTCTTGAGGTATGAGACTAGAGATATGACTCATACAAGAAGGTTAGTTGATCTTAAATTAAATAATAAAATATTATAGACTAACATATTTGTATCTTGATCTTAAATTAATTAGAACAAACATATATCAAACTATTAGATCTAAAAGAAGATTTTATTCCCTAACAACAGCGCCAAAAACTTGGTAGAAAAAATTGTAAGTGTACGATTTTCGTTGTAAATTTATGAGTATATTCAGACGACTCGAATATCGAACCCAAGAGAATATATATTTTTTCAAATCTACAATCTAATATAAAAATATACTAATTAATAAAACAAAATTTAAAGTTAAGTTTTAAAAATAAAAATAAAATGAAATTAATCAATATTAAAAATTATTTAAAAGTTACAAACATGTATCAATAACTTATAATGTAAATTGAGGTTCTCTTTCAGAGGATTTTCTTTCTGATTATCTCTCCATCTCACGCAACTAGAGATATCACTTTAATTTTATTTAAAGTTGTGAATAATAAGTTTAGTTAGTGGAGAAACTAGTTATGGTCTTATTCGTATTTTGTTTCATAAGAAAAACACGACTCTCTACTATTAGTTGGATTAATGGAATAAGAGGTGTTAGACAAGTTTAAGGAACGGGTTTGTACGAATATTACAGGTAACGTTTAGTTGTTTAGTAATTTGAGTATTTAAAGATTTGAATATAGAACCCAAAAGAACTATTTTAGTAGCCGTTCTAATTACTAGTTTTTAGAATACTATGTAATCTGATAGAATTTATATCCAATAGTCCCATTTTTGTTATTTTAGTTCGGAAAATTTGAAAAAAAAAACATATTAAGGAAAAAGGTTGATCAATAGCAAAATAATATATGGATTTAAATATACACTAAATCAGTTATAAGTGATCTTTTGTTATTAATATAATTTAATCAAATAATTATTTCCTCGAAATTAGATTCATTTATCTTGAATCATATATTTACTTGTAAAGTTTGTTATATCTTTAGGCTTCAATCACTCATAATTAGATCATAAACATTAAGCGAAGATGTTCGTGCGAAGGGGTCGGACTAGCGAATATTCGAATATTCGTGTGATGTGACGGTGAACAGTGAATTACTAAAATGGAAGAGACAAAAGGAATAAATGTTGTAATTATTAATCAATCATTGGCTCATTTTCCAAAAAAGGAATGTCGTTTATATAGAAAAAGAGGTGGAGGGTGAAGTCCTGCATGGTTTTGTTTTTGGTCCACCTCTATAACGCCTCATACCAGTTAAGATATATTCCCATATTCCCATCATAATAGAAAAATGATCGGGGGTTATTGAACATATATTAAATCTAAGTATATATAATAATTTATTTTAATATAATTTAATCAAATAATTATTTCCACTAAATCAGGTTCTCATTTCGTTTGTTATTCTTATCTATCGATCTGAAATAATCTATATACTCGTAAGAATGTTATATATTTACTTATCTACCACTTACAATTAGATTATAAACATCAAGAGGATAGTTCAGATCTCATTAAACTATCACAAGTATCTATTATATTCATTCAAACTATGATATAATTATTAGTTTGTAAATAAATTGTACATTTTTGTCTCAGTCTAGATCTAGAATCATTCAATTGAACCCATAAGTAATTGAAAACTTTCGAACTATAATAATACGAATGAAAGAAGTAGTGATTTCAATTAAACTAATTTTATAAATTATAAAGAGAACAATAAGATAATGGTTTAATAAGCGTATATACATAAATATTAACTAATGTTAATCACGATAAAAACACCAAAAATATGAATGCAATAAAGAAAAACTCATTTATTACTATTTAATTTAATGTTTTTACTTTTTCTCAATAATAATAATATTTAATAAATGATTTGTATTTTTTATTGATCCATTATTTATATTGTTTATAGCTATAATAATGCATATTTAGCTAAAATAATGGATCCTATAACATATTTATTTGAATAAAAATCATAAAAATCTTTATTTAAATATTCATTTTTTGGTAAATATTCAAATAAAATCATACATATAATTATTTGAATTTTTATTTTTTATTTTTTTATTTAATCATTAACTTTTATTTGTTTCCTATTTTTGTTATCTTCTTCAAATTAATTTTAAATTAAATATTTTAAAATAAACAGTTTTGAGTATTTCATTATATCATTAATTAAATTAGCTAATAAATTAGTGTAAATATATAAATCAATAATAAATATTAATTCATTATAATTTCATTTTTAAGAATAATTCTTTCTCAATTTGTTAGAGAGAATGTTTTTTTTCTTTAAATATATACATAATACAAAATCCAAACTAAGTCTTCATTCAGAGACCAAAGTCTCCCCATATGTTCACAGAGATTTATGCATCAATTGATAAATTCACTGATTTAATGGTCATCGAGAAGTATGTGAGCCAGCATATGTAGGGACTGGTTTTCTGAAAGAAAATAAGAAGTATTTATTCTCAAATTTGGTTGTTAAAAAGATATCGACTGTATTAGGTTCAAACATGATATGGCAGTCACAATTTTACAATTTATGGTTAAATTTAAATATGGTTTAGATATATTGCATCACATTTTATGGGTTGAATTAGAAAAATCTAGAAGGGATGTTTATGAGATACTTATATTTTTTAACATAATTGAAAATGTACTTAGAATCATTGAAGAGCCTCTATATTGCAAGTAGTTATTTACTTCCAAAATAACTTCTTCAAACATTATTTCCTAGCATTTGGCTCTTCTCTGCGAGGTTTTCATTTTTTCGTCCAATGTCATTTATTGATGAATTTTTTTTTTGCTGTAAAAATAATACTCGTTTGAATTTCTCACAAGGGTATGATTTATCGAGGCTTGAGCGGAATAAGAAGTTCAAGGATATTTTTACATTAATAAATAGACTTGTAATAAGAAATGACAAAAGGGATAATATGAATGCCATAGTTTGGAATAATAAGAGTATGAGTAGGTTTAGTGTAATAAAGTGGTAGAATACACTAAAATGGATCACCCAATGGGTTATGGATCCACCATTCTATTATATAAAGCAAGATTCCCTTTTCGGGAAAAGTGAATATTAAATATTGAACAACTACTTTTTGAAATTTTCTCTTTATATATATCGTGTTTCTCTCTCTAAGATCTTGTTCGAGGGTTTTCTAGTAGCGGAATCAGGTCTGAATATTTCTGGAACTATCAGTATGGATTGATCCATAGTCTCACTAGAAATGGTCAAATGTATATTATCGGCATATCATTCTAAACAAGACCCGTCTGTTTGGTTTATCCATAATGGTGATAGGCACTCATAAATCCGCACTAGTCTTTCAGAATAGAATTCGGTAAAATAATCAGCAATCGCATGGGTTTTTATAGCCAATTTTTGTTCCAAACTTACATTGTAATCCATGAGTTCTACAAATCACCACTAAGTTAATGGTACCAGAATATATGGTCGTTGCAGCACCTCTTAAAGAGAAAAAAATGCCGATATAATAATGGAGTGTCCCTATATACGAAATTATTACAGTTTTGCTATATGATACACTTAGATTTAGAATCATTATTATCACCACCTACACCGCTCCAACTCCTAGGTATTTTAAAAAGATAACCGAATTTAAACTTGTTATTAATATAAATTATCGATTCCAAACCAGTTGAATCCAATTTTAATTTCGAAAAGGCACTGCAAACTATATTTAATGGGCGATTATATCAACTAAACTTATCATAGGTCGATATTGCAAAACTTTACGGACTAATTTTTCTTTTTTGGACATCTTGCTATTTGGTGAATTACTCTAGTCCAAATGCCAATGCATATAATATATATTACATTATAATATTAACGCGTAGGATACTGCCATGTTCTAGATGTAAAAGTGTACTATTTTGTTACTATCATGCTTTACACTTAACTTTAAATGGACAAGTGTTACTACTTCTCATTTATACTTCTTGAATGAGGTTGAAGCCCGAAAATATTAAAGTTGATGCAATCTTTTTAATTGATTGGATCGGTTCACCGCCTCTTATTCTGAAAGCATTTTCTTTTTACAATAAATTAAATAAAATAAAAACCGTTTTTACAAATATACGAAACACCGTCATAACTTGGCGAGATAATATGAATAACTAAACAAAATGTTATAGGTTTAAAATATTATCGGGATAACATTTGTGATAAAAGAAAATGAACAAAAACAACTATCCATCTTTGAGAGAGGAAGATGTATTAAAAAAAATTAAGTTAAAAGTTATAAATATGAATAGACGGGATAATTTTAAATCAAAAAATGTGAAGAAGGTTTGAAAACAATTGTCCAAAATTCTATCATTTTTCTCTTTCTCCATATATATATAGTATACAATCGCGCCAAAACAGGTACTCATTGCGTAAACTAAAATAAGGTGAGTTGAAAGTCTTATGAATACAGGAGTTTCAATTGGAGTTGTTGGTTAAGAGAAATCCTGTTTTGGAACTTGCAAAATTCAAATAAACCAAAAAAGCTACCATCATAAAGGATATGGTTGATAGTTTCCGGATAGAATTGCATAAAATATAATTCAGATGTTTAAACCCTAACCCAAAAACTTGTCGTGGATGGATAACTTGTTCCGGATAATTTGTTCCGTAATAGAAAAATAACTATAATATTAAATTTGTGTCATACTATCGCTAACTACTCGACACAAAAAATAGACATACAATAACATCAACGGATCTAAATAGGGAAAAAGGGTTACCACCTTAACTCAGCCTCAATATGTCCTAGAGTAGTGGTTTATACATGGCATATGTTCGATAGAATTCCCAAACCAAATTCAGCATCTTTTGTTTCGATTTCTCGTTCGATATTGACACCGTGTAAAATTAACATTATAGGTGCTTTTAACGGTGAATGTGATAACCCTTCCATTTCAATCTACTAGGGAACATGGATGAAAATGGTAATTCAAATTAAATGTTGTTTATTTTCTATAAATTCATCCTAATTTTATTTTTACTGATTGGATCCAGTTCCAAATTTTAATGTCGATGTTTTATTCCAATCTCAAATGTAAATGACCATCAAAATTTATAATACTACTATCGTCTATGACCCATCAATTTTATATTTCAATCAATTTTATATTTCAAAACATCATTGGTATCAATTCAACCATCTATATATAGCATGCTCTATCCAATTTTTATTTTAAAATAATCTGACTTAGAAATTTAAAATAATAAATTAATATTTAATTTTTTGGTGATGTAAAATTCTAGGTTTCCTTTTTGGATAAAAATAAATACAAAAAGTAAATTTTATATATTGGTCGATTTTGTTTTATGATATATACTTTTCTAGTAAGATTTATTGTTTAAATGAAATTAAAAATATAAGTTTTGTGTTACTTATAAAATACTATGTTAAAACAAGGTATTATGCTCAATTAATATTTACCTTTTTAGTGGTGTAAAACTTTAGTTCTTTTACAGAAAAGTAAGTATATAAAAAAATTATATATTGGTCGATTTTGTTTTATATTATATACTTTTCTTTAGTAAAATTTATTATTTAAATAAAATTTAAAAATAAAAACTTTCTTTATTTCTAAAATAAATGAATTTTCTAAGTTATTATGTTATTTATATATATGGAAAGTAAAATATACCCAGTTATAATAATATATATTTTTCATCCAAATGAAATATTATTATTGATATAAAAATGTGACAAAAGCCAATTAAAGAGACAACACATTCTATTTACAAAAGATAATAAAGCCCAATGGTGGAGAAGAGGAAAATGGGAGATAAATACAATTTTTATCTGATGACTGAGACCAAAATTACAGCTGGAGACTAGAGAAATTCAATCCAAAAGATTGAAATTGAGGAGACAACAGGTTGATACAAGAGGAAACTAGAAGGAAAATTCCAGCTAGAGCACGATGACAAGAGGAAGGAGTTGAGGACCAAAGTCAAGAATTCCATCTTCTACTTTAAGGTTTCTTCGAATCAACAAATTGGATTGGGAAGGATGATTGAATGCTACAACAGCAATTTGATTGAACAGAGGGCGAAGTCCAAATTGTATGACCAAAGCTGGCTTGAAGAAGAGAAAGTAAGACCCCTGAAAATTCATTGTTCGTAGAAACTTTCTATAATAATATAAGATGGAAAAAATAAACTTAGAGATGAAAGGATTGAGATTAAGGAATTAGGTAGAATGCTGAAAGCCTAAAATACATATCTATCTTAGAACCCAATTCTATGATGTCGAGAAAAGTGATAGTTTTAAGACGACTAGGGATTTGAGTAGGGTCTAAGTCTAACTTTTTATTTCATTTTAATGTCCACTTGGTCAGCCAGCCTGTTGCCAGGTTTTTCTCTCTTTATATATGAGATATAAAAGTATTTGTAGTGCAGAGGTTCCTGCAGCATTCTAAAGGTAGCAGTAAGAAACCAAGGGTATTTATGATTATCAAGCATAGCATATAGGATTTTAGAGTCAGTTTCCATTTCAATTTTAAGGTATTACATAATAAAAAAACCATATAATAAGACTAAGCATTCAGTTAAGATGGGAGTTTGCTTCCTATAGAGATGATCTTTAGTATTTATAATATCATATTTAGAGTTTCTAATAGTGGCCCCTCCAGAAGCTTCACCATTAGGAAGGCAAGATGCATCTGTATTTAGCTTAAGGTAGGTTTTTTTGGGAGGATGACAGCTGATAGCAACCAGTTTTCTAGGAACAATTTAAAACATAGGCTAAATCATTATCCTTATACCAATTCTTTCTTCTCACGAGATTGGATTGGTCTAAGTTATGAATAATTGTGTTTATTTGATTGATTATACATGTAGCAGATACTTTAGAATGACCATGTTTTAATTTGTTTCTAAAATTCCATATAGACCAAGTAATAAGATGAGGAAAATTAGTTCTAATATGAGGGTAAATAGGAGAGAATCCAACCCAGGATCTGACTATATGTTGTATAGTCCTGTTATTTCTCAGCCTTAGATTGAATAGTCCACCATAATAGCTCTGAACGTGCTAAGTAGAATTACAATTAACGAAAACATGATTTAGGGTTTCAGAGTTATTACAGTATTGACATTTCGAGGCCAGCTAAACATCCCTAGTTCATAGCACATAGTCTATAGGGATCAAGAAGTGGAGGATTTTCCAAAGAAGAAATGAGCATTTATTTGGAGTAATACGATTTCAGATTCTTTTAAAGGTTGATTATTTAGCCCCTCTAGGCCTGACAGATTCCAATGTGTTTTTGTTGTGGAACTTTTCATAATTAGAGATTTTTCATTTGAGAGAGTCGTCTTCACTGACATTAAGAGATAGATGTATGATCCTGGAGATGTGATGCAGACAGTTTAGCGCTGGAATATATGAAGACTGGCGATGACCCGAAGAATGTGGTGAATTGACAGTTTGGAGCTCCGGTGTCTGATTTTGACCCACAGCACCTTGTTTCGAAGGAAACGACATCACGAACGCAAGTCACCAGCTTTGCTCGTGAACTATGGGGTTTTTTGGGCATTCGGGCTCATCTATCAGCTTATTTTGAGTTTTTAGTACTTTTGGATATTTTAGTAATTTTCATATTTTTGGTTTTAGGGTTTCAATTGAACCCTTATATAAACATATCTTCTTTACATTGTTTGGGGAGTTGTTTTGATTAATAAAATTATGGTTTATCCCTCTATCTAGCTTCTTTTGCGTTTCACTCTGAATCATAGTGGTATCAGACACACGCAGTCCTGCGAGATGGTGCGAGGAAAAACCAGCGGTCGCGGTGGCGCTGCAGTGGCTAGAGATGCAAGTGATTTCGGTGATCGTGAAGTTGCTGACCTATGCCGTCAGGTGGCTGATCTTACCCGTCAGATGGCTGATCTTAACACCAGGCAACAAGGCACGGAGGTTGAAGGTATCGATAAACCTTTTGGGGAGGGGTTCGAACTGAATACTTTTCACAGCCGATGCTGGGAGCTTGGATTTAAGGTAGACATCACTGACTTTGATGGTAGCCTTAAGGCAGAGGCGCTTATTGATTGGTTATCCCAGATTGAGGAAGAGCTGGACTTCAAGGAAGTTCCTGAGGAGAGAAGGGTCGCGTTGGTCACCATCCACCTACCCGGTCGGGCTCAGGCTTGGTGGCAGCAAGTGAAGAAGAACCGTGAGCGTGAAGGTAAGGATAAAGTCCGTAGTTGGGAGAAGTTCAGAAAAAAATCCGCAAAGCTTTCCTTCCTTACAACTTCGAGCGAGAACTATACTAGAGACTCCAGAATCTTCGTCAAGGACCCCGATCTATGGACGAGTATACAGAAGAATTCTATCAGCTGCTGGCTCGTACGGATGTGACCGAGTCGCCGCATCAGCGGGTATTCCGCTATGTGTTGAATATGTTCGACCCATGCTCTGTTTCTGAAGCCCATCGGCGTGCCCTCCATGCAGAGAAGCAGTCGGCTCGCCGGATCCAGACTGGCGTACGGACCGGTGCTCCTTCAAGGATTTCGGCGTCCAAACCAGTTCCCTGTCCAACCCCTGATCAGATCCCTCCTGGGTGCGGTGTGCCAAGCCGTTCTTCAAGCAATTTACGGTGCTATGGCTGTGGCGATTTAGGGTATCGTCAGATAGAGTGTCCAAATGCTGCGGGTGCTAGGGGTCTTTTCTCTCACGAGGCGTTTGAACCGAATCCCATTGTTCTTGATGGTCCTCCAAAATTTGATACATATGGTGATGATGATATGCCTGAGGTTGCGTAGGAAATTGTGACTGGTGATGTTGGAGCTGTGTTGATGCTGCGTCGCACTTTCTTGTCTCCTCGCGTTCCTAATCAAAGTGACTGGCTGCGGAATAACGTGTTCCAGTCGACTTGCACGATTGGCGGGAAGGTGTGCACCTTCATCATTGATGCTGGTATCTGCGAGAATGCCATCTCTGAAACAGCGGTTTCGAAACTCGGGTTGAAGTCGGAATCGCACCCCAAGCCTTACAAACTCGCCTGGCTAAGTAAAGGTACTGATATCATTGTATCTAAACGCGTGCTTGTATCTTTTTATGTGGGGCAAACATACCAGGATGAAGTGTTTTGTGATATTGTACCTATGGATGCTTGTCACCTATTACTTGGCCGTCCTTGGCAGTATGATTTGTCTGTTGTGCATAATGGTCGTGCAAATACTTATTCATTCCTCTTTCGGGGAAAAAAGATTGTTTTTGTACCAGCAAAGCCTCGGCCCCTAAGCATTGGCTCTGGTCCTTCCACAACGACTTTGATGTCCCGTGCTCCTTTTCAAACAGCCATGGAAGAGGCTGGTGTGGTTTTCTTCTTGTTTTGTGATCCTGTTGTGACTGATTCCCATGCGGATCCTAGCCCTGTAGTTCAGTCTCTTTTGCAGGAGTTTACAGATGTGTTTCCTGAGAATTTGCCACCCGAGTTACCTCCTCTAAGGGATATTCAACATCAGATCGACCTGGTCCCTGGTGCTGCTCTCCCAAATCGGCCCCACTATCGCATGAGCCCAAAGGAGTATGAAGAATTACGCCGACAGGTGGAGGATTTGTTGGATAAGGGACATATTCGGGAAATTCTCAGCCCATGTGCAGTTCCGGTATTATTGACACCGAAGAAAGATGGTTCTTGGCGTATTTGTGTGGACAGCCGAGCTATCAACAAGATCACTGTTCGCTACAGGTTTCCTATACCTCGCCTGGATGATCTGTTAGATCAGTTGGGTGGTGCTTCTGTGTTCAGCAAGCTTGATTTGAAGAGTGGATACCATCAGATTCGGATTCGTCCTGGTGATGAGTGGAAGACGGCGTTTAAGACGCGTGAGGGTTTGTTTGAGTGGATGGTGATGCCGTTTGGTCTGTCCAACGCGTCTAGCACGTTCATGCGTATCATGAATCAGGCATTGAGGCCTTTCATCGGTAAATTTGTTGTTGTTTACTTCGATGATATTTTGATCTATAGTGCTAACCATTCTGTGCATCTATCCCATTTACGTGAGGTGTTATTGGTGTTGCGTCGGGACAAGTTTTAAGTTGCTACTGCCAAATGCTCGTTTATGTCCCCAGCTGTCCAATTTTTGGGGTATATTGTCTCTGTTGAAGGGTTACGAGATGATCCGAGCAAAGCTGCTGCTGTGGACCAGTGGCCTCGACCTACTTCCATCACTGAGGTTAGCAGTTTTCATGGATTAGCTTCGTTTTATCGGCGTTTCATTCCCTATTTCAGCAGTGTTATGTCCCCGATTACGGATTGCATGAAGGGCACGAAATTTTGTTGGTCCGAAGATGCTGATGCAGCATTTGCAGAGGTTAAACGATGTCTCACCACTGCGCCTATTCTGGTGCTGCCCGACTTTTCCCAGCCATTTGAGTTTTCATTTTGACGCGTCTAAATTTGGTATTGGGGCAGTTCTTTCCCAGTCAGGCCGTCCTGTGGCTTTCTTCAGTGAGAAATTGGCGAGTGCTAAGCTGCGATTTAGTACATATGATATTGAATTTTATGCGATAGTTCAGGCTATCAAGCATTGGCGTCATTACTTGTTTCAGCGTGAATTTGTGTTATATACTGATCATGATTTTTTGAAGTATGTTGGAAGTCAAGACAAAGTATCTCAAAGATATGATTCTTGGATAGCTTACTTGTAGCAGTTCACTTTTGTCATCAAGCACAAGGCCGGTATTACGAATCGGGTTGCTGATGCTTTGAGCCGACGTCACAATCTGCTGATTGAGATGCGAGTTCAGGTTCCTGGCTTTGATTCTTTTGTTGACCTTTATGTTACTGACTCGTTCTTCTCTCGGGTTATTGAACTGATTCAGTAGGGCGAACATTCTGATTTTTTACTGGAGGATGGCTTTCTCTTTCGTGGAGTACAGTTGTGTATCCCTGACTGCAGGTTGCGTCTTCAGCTGATCAAGGAGCTGCATAATAAAGGTCATGTGGGCCGTGATCGAACATACCAGTTGTTGTCCTCATCCTATTTTTGGCCTTCGATGCGGAAGGAAGTTGGTTGTTTTGTTTCCCGTTGTCGAGTTTGTCAGTTGGCCAAAGGAACATCCACAAATGCAGGTCTTTAAGTTCCACTGCCGATTCCTGCTCAGCCCTGGACCGACATCAGTATGGATTGTGTTCTTGGTTTACCCCGGACTCAGCGTGGATTCGACTCTATTTTTGTGGTGGTTGATCGTTTTTCTAAGATGGTACACTTCATCCCATGTAGAAAAACATCTGATGCAGTGTGTGTCGCGCAGCTTTTCTTTCGAGAGATTTATCATATTCATGGTCTTCTGAGTACCATGGTTTCTGACCGTGACACCCGATTTGTGAGTCATTTTTGGCGCAGCTTATGGCGTATGGTGAATACACAGCTCAACTTCAATAGTGCTTACCACCCCCAGACGGATGGTCAGACAGAGGTGGTTAACCGATCCCTCGGTAACCTGTTGCGCAGTTTGGTGGGAGATCATCCGAAGGCATGGGATCAGCGCCTACCGCAGGCGGAGTTCTCCCACAACCATGCCCTTAACCGGTCTACGGGTTTTTTTCCTTTCCAGGTGATGTATGGTATTGTGCCTCGGGGTCCAGTAGACTTGTTAGCACTGCCTAGCAAGATTCGCCTTCATACAACTGCTGAGGAACTTGTCTCGCAGATTCGCCAAACCCACCAGACGACTCACAATCAGCTAGTCTTGAGCACCGCCAAGTATAAGTCTCAAGCAGATTCTCATCGTCGTCATGTTCAGTTCGAAGTTGGTGACTATGTGTGGGCAGTTTTAACCAAAAATCGTTACCCTGCTAGTGAATACAACAAACTTGCCGCCCGAAAGATTGGCCCGGCGCAGATTGTGGAGTGGATCAATCTGAATGCTTATCGACTGCGTTTGCCTAGCCATGTCCGTACGACTGATGTCTTTAATGATAAGCATCTGATTCCTTATGCAGGTGAGTCTTCTGATGAGGAGCCTGGTTCTGATTCGAGGGTGAATCTTCTCTACCCCGGCGGGAATGATGCAGACAGTTTAGCGCTGGAATTTATGAAGACTGGCGATCACCCGAAGAATGCGGTGAATTGACAGTTTGGAGCTCCGGTTTCTGATTTTGACCCACAACACCTTGTTTCGAAGGAAACGACGTCACGAACGCAAGTCACCAGCTACGCTCGTGAACTATGGGCCTTTTTTGGGCATTCGGGCTCATCTATCAGCTTATTTTGAGTTTTTAGTACTTTTGGATATTTTAGTAATTTTCATATTTTTGGTTTTAGGGTTTCAATTGAACCCTTATATAAACATATCTTCTTTACATTGTTTGGGGAGTTGTTTTGATTAATAAAATTAGGGTTTATCCCTCTATCTAGATTCTTTTGCGTTTTACTCTGAATCATTGTGGTATCAGACACAGGCAGTCCTGCGAGATGGTGCGAGGAAGAACCAGCGGTCGCGGTGGCGCTGCAGTGGCTAGAGATGGAAGTGATTTCGGTGATCGTGAAGTTGCTGACCTACGCCGTCAGGTGGCTGATCTTACCCGTCAGATGGCTGATCTTAACGCCAGGCAACAAGGCATGGAGGTTGAAGGTATCGATAACCCTTTTGAGGAGGGGTTCGAACAGAATACTTTTCACAGCCGACGCTGGGAGCTCGGATTTAAGGTAGACATCACGGACTTTGATGGTAGCCTTAAGGCAGAGGCGCTTATTGATTGGTTATCCTAGATTGAGGAAGTGCTGGACTTCAAGGAAGTTCCTGAGGAGAGAAGGGCCGCGTTAGTCACCATCCACCTATGCGGTAGGGCTCGGGCTTGGTGGCAGCAAGTGAAGAAGAACCGTGAGCGTGAAGGCAAGGATAAAGTCCGTAGTTGGGAGAAGTTCTGAAAAAAATTCGCAAAGCTTTCCTTCCTTACAACTTCGAGCGGGAACTATACCAGAGACTCCAGAATCTTCGTCAGGGACCCCGATCTGTGGACGAGTATACAGAATAATTCTATCAGCTGCTGGCTTGTACGGATGTGACCGAGTCGCCGCATCAGCGGGTATCCCGCTATATTGGTGGGTTGCGCCTTCAGCTTCAAGATGTGTTGAATATGTTCGACTCATGCTCTGTTTTCGAAGCCCATCTGCGTGCCCTCCAGGCAGAGAAGCAGTCGGCTCGCTGGACCCAGACTGGCATACGGACCGGTGCTCCTTCACGGATTTCGGCGTCCAAACCAGTTCCCCGTCCAACGTCTGATCAGATCCCTCCTGGGCGCGGTGCGCTAAGCCGTTCTTCAAGCAAACACGGTGCTATGGCTGTGGCGAGTTAGGGTATCGTCAGATAGACTGTCCAAATGCTGCGGGTGCTAGGGGTCTTTTCTCTCACGAGGCGTTTGAACCGAATCCCATTGTTCTTGATGGTCCTCCAAAATTTGATACATATGATGATGATGATGATATGCCTGAGGCTGCGGAGGAAATTGTGACTGGTGATGTTGGAGCTGTGTTGATGCTGCGTCGCACTTTCTTGTCTCCTCGCGTTCCTAATCAGAATGACTGGCTGCGGAATAACGTGTTCCAGTCGACTTGCACGATTGGCGGGAAGGTGTGGACCTTCATCATTGATGCTGGTATCTGCGAGAATGCCATCTCTAAAACAACGGTTTCGAAACTCTGGTTGAAGTCGGAATCGCACCCCAAGCCTTACAAACTCGCCTGGCTAAGTAAAGCTACTGATATCACTGTATCTAAACGCGTGCTTGTATCTTTTTATGTGGGGCAAACATACCAGGATGAAGTGTTTTATGATATTGTACCTATGGATGCTTGTCACCTATTACTTGGCCGTCCTTGGCAGTATGATTTGTCTGTTGTGCATGATGGTCGTGCAAATACTTATTCATTCCTCTTTCGGGGAAATAAGATTGTTCTTATACCAGCAAAGCCTCGACCCCTAAGCATTGGCTCTAGTCCTTCCACAACGACTTTGATGTCCCGTGCTCCTTTTCAAACAGCCATGGAAGAGACTGGTGTGGTTTTCTTCTTGTTTTGTGATCCTGTTGTGACTGATTCCCATGCGGATCCTAGCCCTGTAGTTCAGTCTCTTTTGCAGGAGTTTACAGATGTGTTTCCTAAGAATTTGCCACCCGAGTTACCTCCTCTAAGGGATATTCAACATCAGATCGACCTGGTCCCTGGTGCTGCTCTCCCAAATCGGCCCCACTATCGCATGAGCCCGAAGGAGCATGAAGAATTACGCCGACAAGTGGAGGATTTGATAGATAAGGGACATATTCGGGAAAGTCTCAGCCCATGTGCAGTTCCGGCATTACTGACACCGAATAAATATGGTTCTTGGCGTATGTGTGTGGACAGCCGAGCTATCAACAAGATCACTGTTCGCTACAGGTTTCCTATACCTCGCCTGGATGATCTGTTAGATCAGTTGGGTGATGCTTCTGTGTTCAGCAAGCTTGATTTGAAGAGTGGATACCATCAGATTCGGATTCGTCCTGGTGATGAGTGGAAGACGGAGTTTAAGACGCGTGAGGGTTTGTTTGAGTGGATGGTGATGTCGTTTGGTCTGTCCAACGCGCCTAGCACGTTCATGCGTATCATGAATGAGGCATTGAGGCCTTTCATCGGTAAATTTGTTGTTGTTTACTTCGATGATATTCTGATCTATAGTGCTAACCATTCTGTGCATCTATCCCATTTACGTGAGCTGTTATTGGTGTTGCGTCGGGACAAGTTTTATGCTGCTACTGCCAAATGCTCGTTTATGTCCCCAGCTGTCCAATTTTTGGGGTATATTGTCTCTGTTGAAGGGTTACGAGCTGATCCAAGCAAATTTGCTGCTGTGGACCAGTGGCCTCGACCTACTTCCATCACTGAGGTTTGCAGTTTTCATGGTTTAGCTTCGTTTTATCGGCGTTTCATTCCCCATTTCAGCAGTGTTATGGCCCCGATTACGGATTACATGAAGGGCACAGAATTTTGTTGGTTTGAAGATGCTGATGCAGCATTTGCAGAGGTTAAACGGCGTCTCACCAATGCGCCTATTCTGGTGCTGCCCGACTTTTCCCAGCCATTTGAGCTTCATTGTGACGCATCTAAATTTGGTATTGGGACAGTTCTTTCCCAGTCAGGCCGTCTTGTGGCTTTCTTCAGTGAGAAATTGGCGAGTGCTAAGCTGTGATTTAGTACATATGATATTGAATTTTATGCGATAGTTCAGGCTATTAAGTATTGGCGTCATTACTTGTTTCAGCGTGAATTTGTGTTATATACTGATCATGATTTTTTGAAGTATGTTGGAAGTTAAGACAAAGTATCTCATAGACATGCTTCTTGGATAGCTTACTTGCAGCAGTTCACTTTTGTCATCAAGCACAAGGCCGGTATTACGAATCGGTTTGCTGATGCTTTGAGCTGACGTCACAATCTGTTGATTGAGATGCGAGTTCAGGTTCGTGGCTTTGATTTTTTTGTTGACCTTTATGTTTGACTCGTTCTTCTCTCGGGTTATTGAACTGATTCAGCAGGGCGAACATTCTGTTTTTTACTGGAGGATGGCTTTCTCTTTCGTGGAGTACAGTTGTGTATCCCTGACTGCAGCTTGCGTCTTCAGTTGATCAAGGAGCTGCATAATAAAGGTCATGTGGGCCGTGATCAAACATACCAGTTGTTGTCCTCATCCTATTTTTGGCCTTCGATGCGGAAGGAAGTTGGTTGTTTTGTCTCCCGTTGTCGAGTTTGTCAGTTGGCCAAAGGAACATCCACAAATGCAGGTCTTTAAGTTCCACTGCTGATTCCTGCTCAACACTGGACCGACATCAGTATGGATTTTGTTCTTGGTTTACTCCGGACTCAGCGTGGATTCGACTCTATTTTTTTGGTGGTTGATCGTTTTTCTAAGATGGTACACTTCATCCCATGTAGAAAAACATCTGATGCAGTGTGTGTCGCGCAGCTTTTCTTTCGAGAGATTTATCGTATTCATGGCCTTCCCAGTACCATCGTTTCTGACCGTGACACCCGGTTTGTGAGTCATTTTTTGCGCAGCTTATGGCCTATGGTGAATACACAGCTCAACTTCAGTAGTGCTTACCACCCCCAGACGGATGGTCAGACAGAGGTGGTTAACCGATCCCTCGGTAACCTGTTGCGCAGTCTGGTGGGAGATCATTCGAAGGCATGGGATCAGCGCCTACCGCAGGCGGAGTTCGCCCACAACCATGCCTTTAACCGGTCCACGGGTTTTTGTCCTTTCCAGGTGATGTATGGTATTGTGCCTCGGGGTCCAGTAGACTTGTTAGCACTGCCTAGCAAGATTCGCCTTCATACAACTGCTGAGGAACTTGTCTCGCAGATTCGCCAAACCCACCAGACTACTCACGATCAGCTAGTCTTGAGCACCGCCAAGTATAAGTCTCAAGCAGATTCTAATCGTCGTCCTGTTCAGTTCGAAGTTGGTGACTATGTGTGGGCAGTTTTAACCAAAAATCGTTATCCTGCTAGTGAATACAACAAACTGGCTGCCCGAAAGATTGGCCCGATGGAGATTGTGGAGCGGATCAATCTGAATGCTTATCGACTATGTTTGCCTAGCCATGTCCGTACGACTGATGTCTTTAATGTTAAGCATCTGATTTCTTATGCAGGTGACTCTTCTGATAAGGAGTCTGGTTCCGATTCGAGGGCGAATCTTCTCTACCCTGGCGGGAATGATGCAGACAGTTTAGCGCTGGAATTTATGAAGACTGGCGATTACCCGAAGAATGCGGTGAATTGACAGTTTGGAGCTCCGGTGTCTGATTTTGACCCACAGCATCTTGTTTTGAAGGAAACGACGTCACGAACGCAAGTCACCAGCTTTGCTCGTGAACTATAGGCTTTTTTGGGCATTCGGGCTCATCTATCAGCTTATTTTGAGTTTTTAGTACTTTTGGATATTTTAATAATTTTCATATTTTTGGTTTTAGGGTTTCAATTGAACCCTTATATAAACCTATCTTCTTTACATTGTTTGGGGAGTTGTTTTGATTAATAAAATTAGGGTTTATCCCTCTATCTAGCTTCTTTTGCGTTTCACTCCGAATCAAGATGTCTAATGGAAAAGCCGATAATGACAGCTTATGGTAGTCCGAATATCCATTATTGTATAAGTCCTTCACATAATGTTGAATGTACCAATAATTATTATCCTCAAGAATAGACAAATAAGAGGGTTAGGTTAAAACTATATGTCCAAGCTAAACTCTATGTTTCCTTTACCTATGAGCCAGTAAATATACTTATCGGCCACTATTTTTATGTCCATTAGCCTATTCTTGGGGCTAAATCTATTACTGTCTTTATTGACCTGCATAGGATGATAGTTTTTGCAATATTTATTATGCATAAAGTTGGCGCACATAGTATAATTAGATCTGAAGCTATGCCAAAGCTTGCAAACAAAAGTAGCTTGCATATCTTTAACATTTCTTAGATCAATACCACCTTCATCATAGGAAAGCGTTAAAGTATCTCATTTAGCCCAAATTGTAGCATATTTGTCATCAGTAGAACCCTATAGATATTTTTTGTTGATAACTCAATTCTTCTAGTAATAGATTTAGGAAGGTTGTAGCTCTGAATATGCTAGTAAGGGATGGATTGGAAGGCTGATTGAATAAAGATGAGTCCCCTCCCCCTGCTCCCCCCCCCCCCCAAAAAAAAAAAGAAAGAAGATGTTTACTCAAATCTTTAGTATTTTGTCTGATTTTGCTAATAGGATCCTCAAAATTAGAAGATTTTGTCCTTTTATTAATGGTCATTCCTAAATACTTCATTGGAAGCCTCTTAATATTATAGTCATTCTTTTTTTATTTGAGAGAGTCTGGTGGCAGATATTGTGTTAGATGAAATGATGTGTGATTTAGCTTGATTGATGATCTGACTAGACAACTCTTGATAATGGTTCAAGATTGATTGAAGAGTAGATATGCTTGATAGAGAGCTTTTGGTGAAGATGGTGATGTCATCGGCGAAGGCGAGGCAAAAAATCAAGCTATTACCTGCATTCTTAAATCTAATAGTGTTATTAGACATATACATATATTTTAAACTTCTTATTAAAAACTCTTCATATAGAATAAACAAACTATAAGACGAGGGGGGGGGGGGTCCCCTTGTCTAAGGGCATTAGTAGATTGGAAATAACTTTCAGATATGTCATTAATAATAACATAGAATCTCTTATAAGAAGTAAGGTTTTTGATAAGTCTAAGAAACGTTTTTCAAAGCCAAAAGCCTCTAGGGTTTGATAGATAAAAGACAAAGAAAGCATATCCAATGCTTTGGCCATATCCAATTTTATTGAGTTGCTATCTATGTTTCTCTTGTTCAAGTAATGAACCATTTCTTACATAAGAAGAATATTGTCTTGTATGTGCCTCTTATTGACAAAACTGTATTGCTCTTTAGATATAAGCTTCGGTAGAAGAATAGAACTTGACGGTTATTTATTTTAGGAATTAGAATGATGGTAGTAGAAAATATACCCTGAGGCATAGGATCCCCAGGAAAAAAAAACTTCTAACTGCAGTACAAAAGTCATTAGCAATAAGAGACCAACAAGTTTGAAAACATTTGATATTAAATCCATCAACTCCATCAATGTTGGAAGAGTTGGGATTTAATAGAGTAGTAAATTTCATTATAATTATGAATAGCCATTAAATTGTTATTATCTTCACTAGTGATAAGATTTGGAATTATGTGATGTAGGTTAGAAATAGGTTTATTTTCATGATTTTCAGTAAAACAATCACTGGAAATTCCTAAAAACAGAATCCCATATGGTATTAGGATCCTCAATCGAGGTATTACTTCAGTTTATGAATATAGTTTTTTTTTACACTTTTGTTTGACATAGTCATGGAAATCAGTTATTTTTCTATCACCATTGGAGGTCCAATTGATGCTAACTTTTTTATACCAAAAGCTTGCTTCTCTTGCAAGTAATTACAGATGGAAATATTTTGAATTAGCTAGCCTTAAGATTTATCTAAGGCATTGAAAATATTTCTAAAAATGTTTTTATTCCAATCTTTTAAAAATAGCTTCAATCTTTTTACCTTTTGCCAAATGGAAAAAAGGGGCTGTCCACTTGGTCAGCCAGCCTGCTACCAGGTTCGGCTCTCTTTATATATGAGATATAAAAGTATTTATAGTGGAGAGGTTCGTGCAACATTCTAAAGGTAGCAGTAAGAAACCAAGGGTATTTATAATTAGCAAGCATAACATATAGGATTTTAGAGTCAGTTTCCATTTCAATTTTAAGGTGTTACATATTATAAAAAACCATTTAATAAAACTAAGCATTCAGTTAAGATGGGAGTTCGCTTCCAATAGAGACGATCTTTAGCATCTATAATATCATATTTAGAGTTTCTAATAATAGCCCCTCCAGAAGCTTCACCATTAGGGAGGAAAGATGCATCTGTATTTAACTTAAGGTAGATTTCTTTGGGAGGATGACAGCTGATAGCAACCAGCTTTCTAGGAACAATTTAAAACATAGGCTAAATCATTATCCTTATACCAATTCTTTCTTCTTACGAGATTGGATTGGTCTAAGTTATGAATAATTGTGTTTATTTGATTGATTATACATGTAGCAGATATATTAGGATGACTACGTTTTAATTTGTTTCTAAAATTCCATATAGACCAAGTAATAAGATGAGGAAAAATAGTTCTAATATGAGGGTAAATAAGAGAGAATCCAAACCAGGATCTGACTGTATGTTGTATAGTCATGTGATTTCCCAGCCTTAGATTGAATAGTCCACCGTAATAGCTTCAAACCTGCTAAGTAGAATTACAATTAACAAAAACATGATTTAGGGTTTCAGAGATATTACGGTATTGACACTTTGAGGCCAGCTAAACATCACTAGTTCATAGCACATAGTCTATAGGGATCAAGAAGTGTAGGATTCTCCAAAGTAGAAATGAGCATTTTTTGGAGTAATACGATTTCAGATTCTTTTTAAGGTTGATAATTTAGCCCCTCTAGGCCTGACAGATTCCCATGTGTCTTTGGTGTGGAAATTTCCATAATTAGAGATTTTCAATTTGAGAGAGTCGTCTTCATTGGCATAAGAGATAGATGTGTGATCCTGGAGATGTCTAATGGAAAAGCTGATAATGACAACTTATGGTAGTCCCAATATCCATTATTGTAGAAGTCCTTTACATAACGTTGAATGTACCAAGAATTATTATCCTCAAAAATAGACAAATAAGAGGGTTAGGTTTAAACTATATGTTCAAGCTAAACTCTATGTTTCCTTTGCCTAGGAGCCAGTAAATATGCTTATCAGCCACTATTTTAATGTCCATTAGCCTATTCTGGGGGCTAAATCTATTACTGGCTTTATTGACCTAAGACAAAGAAAGCATATCAAAGGCTTTGGGCATATCCAGTTTTATTGAGTTACTATCTATGTTTCTCTTGTTCAAGTCATGAACCATTTCTTACATAAGAAGAATATTGTCTTGTATGTGCCTTCATTTGACAAAACCTTATTGCTCTTTAGATATAAGCTTCGGTAAAAGAATAGAGAGTCCATCATTAAGGATTCTGGAGATTATTTTATTGATTACAGTGCATAGGTTAATGGGTATGTAGTCACTTCAAGCTTGATGGTTATTTATTTTAGGAATTGGAATGATGGTAGTAGGAAATATACCCTGACACATAGGATCCCCTAGAAAAAAAACTTCTAACTGCAACATAAAAATCATTAGCAATAAGAGACCAACAAGTTTTAAAACATTTGATATTAAATCCATCAAATCCAGCAATATTTGAAGAGTTGAGGGATTTAATAGAGTATTAAATTTCATTATAATTAGGAATAGCCATTAAATTGTTATTATCTTCACTAGTGATCAGATTTGGAATTATGTGATGTAGGTTAAAAATAGGTCTATTTTCATGATTTTCAGTAAAAAAGCACTGGAAATTCCTAAAAACAGAATCCCATATGGTATTAGGATCCTCGATCGAGGTATTATCTACTTCATTTTATGAATGTAGTTTTTTTTACACTTTTGTTTGACATAGTTGTGGAAAATTAATGGTGTTTCTATCACCATTGGAGGTCCAATTGATGCTAACTTTTTATCCCAGTAGCTTGATTCTCTTGCAAGTAATTGCAGATGGAAATATTTTGCATTAGCTAGCTTTAATTTATCCTCGGTGTATTTAGAATTGGAATAACAATTTTCAAGAAAAAAACCTCATCTTAAGATTTATCTAAGGCGTTGAAAATATTTCCAAAAATGTTTTTATTCCAATCTTTTAAAAATAGTTTCAATCTTTTTACCTTTTGCCAAAAGGAATAAAAGGGATGACCAACCATAACTGTTTTCCAATTGATTTCAATGTCTTTTATGAAGGTGGGGTGAAGAAACCACATGTTCATAAACTTAAATTAGGAACTTATTCTATGAGAGTCATTAAAACATGTAATAATATGAGGGGAGTGATCAGATTCAATTCTGGCTAAGTGATTAAGAGTAGTGTTATTAAAGGAATTAAACCAAGAATCATTATAGAAAACTCTGTCCACTTTATTCCATTTATGAGAGTTTGACCATGTATAGGTAGATCCATCATAGCCAACATCAATTAGATTACAAAAGAAAAATATATATAGATGTCGAAACTAGATTGAACTATACTTATTGTCTCCTTACATGTGTTTATACGTATAGACATAAAATTAAGGAGCTTTATAATAGATACATGATTAATGATCCTCTTAATTTTGAACATTCGTATTATTGTCCTTCAGTGTCACGTTTCTTGAAGTCATTTAATAACATTCATTTGATTTTTTTTGTAATAATACTAATATTCTCAAGAATCTTATAATCTCATCCTATACACCTATGCTGAATATATTTTTTTAAATTTCAAAATCAGATGGATTTTATCGTTTTAGTTGAATTTTTTTATAAAATATATTTAAAAAAATAATTAAATTTACAACTAGAAAAAATATATTCAATAAATTTATGTCTTTTCATATACAATGTAGAATAACTATATTATTTGGAAATATGTTTTTAATATATAACAATATGAATTTAAAGTATATTCTTCTTATACGCATGGCCTAATCCGACATGCACCTTAAGACATGAATCTTTCAAATGATTATATTGTATATTTACATAAAAAATTTACGTTTAAATGTTCCTAAAAGATATATATTTTACCCGTTTTATTTAATCATATCCATGTATTATCATTTTTTTATATTAAAAAGAGTAGGACATTACTTTTATATTATAAGAATATAAAACGTAGTACATTATTTATCATACATCCAATTTAGATAAAAATATTGTTTTTTTTAGGAAAGATGATAGTGCTTTAACTTTTTTTTTTTGAAAAAAAATAAATAATATTCATTCCATCGTCCATAAACTCCATGTAACATAATAGGTACAAGGAAATAAAAAAAATTAAAGAACTATTCCGTGCCTTTAGGGGTCGTGTATTCCTCTCTGAAGTTCTTCCACATCTGCTCAACATCATTCTTAATCCTTTCATCGACCCAGTGCAATATTTTCTCTTCGCGTTTATTATTCCCGAAGTTCTTCCACATCTGCTCAACATCATTCTTAATCGTTTTCTCGACCCAGTGCAATATTTTCTCTTCACGTTTCTTATCCCCGAAGTTCTTCCACATCTGCTCAACATCATTTTGCAATATTTTCTCTTCGCACTTCTTATCCCCCAAGTTTTTCCACATCTGCTCAACATCATTTTTAATCGTTTCCTCGACCCAGTGCAATATTTCCTCTTCACGTTTCTTATCGGCATCCTGCCATCTCCACTACCGTATTTTGTCTTCGTGTTTGTTATCGATCTCCTATTTTTGTTGCTTTTTTCCTTAATCTCATCCCCAGCATTCTTATCCACGTTCTTGGAAAACAATCTGGCATTTCTGGAGCTTTTAACCGCGACCAAAAAATTTTGGATCATAATTCTCGCCTATATTCTTGACCAGTAGTGGAACGACTACAAAATTTGGGTGGAGAATCTCATATAGTGCTTTAACTTAAAAAAGGTTACAAGTTAGAATTCTTTTTTGCTATAAAGTTAAAAAAAATTATATATACGAGTCTAAAAATTCAAAATATGATTGATTTATTTCAAATATATTATATCAAATCGTAAAAAAATGTAAGGATATAATTTTAATAAAAATAATTTAATATTTATTTTGATAAAGGCATCATTTCAATCATCTGCCAAATGCAATGACAGATGTTGGTTTTGTTCTCTCAACCCTCACTAAATGAAACACAGCATTGAGTGTCGTTTTGGTCTCTCTAACAACATTAAACCAAACACCACTCAATATATCGTTTTGAGACTCTCTTTCAGAATATTTCACTTCATCATCAACCTCTATTCGTTAAACAAGATCTACCAAGCTATACAGGTTACCAACCAAAATATTATATAACAAGATTCAACAATTTAGATAACAACTGTTACATAATAAATTTGTAGATTATGTTATATCAAGATACACATGTGTATATATAAACATGTAAAGTCTATAACAGTTTCTAAGATATTTAATACAAAGAAATAAATCAAGTTTTCTCTTGTTTCTCTTGGTATCAGAGCTTTGGAAAATCTATCATCTGAGCTCATTTGGTTACTATTCTTGCTCAATGAAATCCAAATCTCTCTCACTCCAAAATCTGTTATCTGGTGTGATAATATGGATGCCAGTTCTCTAGCTTCTAATCCTGTCTTCCACGCTCACACCAAACATATTAAACTGGATGTCCGTTTCATCCGTGACCTCTTCAGGGTTCTGTCCAAATTAGGTACGTTCCTTTGCATGATCAGATTGTTGATTGTCTCACCAAGGCATTGTCTCACTCTCATTTTGTGTTTCTTCGTGAAAAACTCGGACTCGCTAACTCGCCTCAGCGTTTGAGGGGATGTCAAGAGACAACTCATGGTGAGGCCAATCGCCATTAACGAAGGTTCAGAGAACATGTTATTAGGGTTCTTTTGAATCCAAAACTCATCACTTTATTAATCTGCCAAACGCAATGAAGGATGTCATTTTCGGTCTCTCAGGCGTCACTAAATGAAACATAACATTGAGTGTCGTTTTGGTCTCTCTAATCACATTAAACGTCACTCAATGTGTCATTTTAAGACTCTGTTTCACAATGCTTTACTTCATCATCAATCTCTATTTGTAAATCAATATCAGACTATCAAGCTATACAAGTTACCAAACAAAAGATTATATAAAAAGATTCAACAACTTAGATAACAACTGTGACAATATAATAAGTTTGTTGATTGAATCAAGATATAAATGTGTATATATAAACATGTAAACTCTGTAAAATTTTCTAAGAGATTCCATACAAAGAAATAAATCAAGTTTTCTCTTATTTTTCTCTTTCAATGGAAGAAGGGGAGAGAGAAATAAGAAAAATATGAGGTTAACCATAGACTCGGTTAAAATCCATCAAACGATGCTGTTTACTCAGATCTTATCGATACGGACAAGGGACGACAAAGGAAGGGAAGGGAAAACCAAAAATGCAACTCAATGAAGGTAACAAAGATTAGCGAGACGAGAGAAAAGACTACAACATTTGGGGTTACCCGAAAGAGGCCTTGAACCCTATATGCATATAATTGAATCACATCACCTACTTGAACTTTATTATATTGTTTAATCATTTTTTCATTACCATTGAACACGTAACACGAATTTTTCTTTTGAATAGACAATATCTTCAAGTCTTATCTTTTAAAATATATCGTCCAAACTTTAGGTTTCAATAAAAATATTTATCAATAATTATATATATATATATATATAATTATAATTATATATATATATATATATAATAATTAAATAATTATCCATAGGCTAAATTATGTTACGACTTACAGACTCATACCATCGTAGATGATATTTACAACTCCATATATCTCAAATAAAATATACTAATTTATCATATCCCAAAACACTAATTTATCATATCCTAAAACACACGGTCTTATCTTGCTTCAGAAACCCATTAGATATAACTCAATCTATAACGCTAGCCTCTCTCCAAAAGCCAAACTTCTTAGTAGATAAATTTTAGAATAAAATATTTCAAAAAAGGTTTTTAGTAATTTACTATAATAATATAATGAATCTGTTTTTTTAAAGTTTGTCCAAATTCTTATTCTGTTAATCTTTTGATATTTTGGTTCGATTTCAAATTGAATTTTAGTTTCGATATTTGTCTTTGTTATCTTTTTTTTTTAATTTAGTCACAGTCTAATATAAAACTTTTCAATTTTGATTCGAATTTCCAGTTCTGAATATGAATTAATATAAAAATTTCCAATTTTGATTCGAATTTCCAGTTCTGAAATATGAATTACATTTGTCGAGGTTATTCTCTTTTTCCATTTGTTTCTTTATTTTTTAGAGCACATAAGGTGACATGAAATTAAAAATATTGATGTAAAATAATCTAACCATCATTGCTATAAAAATAAAGCTATCAAATCTTAGCTATAATACTTTTTTTATGTTCCTCAAAATAGTACAGGATCCGTAATTGCTGGAGATCATCATCACTGAAACAAGATTTATTTGTGTGATACAGTGATATTATAACTTTATATACCCATGCGGCACAAAAGATTTGCAATGATATCGTATTATTATATTTGTGCTACCTGACATGCTATGTGTTTATTACAAAAATAAGTTTTTTAGACGGAGGAAATTAAGGATTTATTTTTAAATTTCTAAAGATAATTAATCATATATGTGATAAAACATAATATTTCCATCGGATTATGTCCATCAACTAGGAAGAGGTACGCTCGATCATGTAACGGAGCTGGAAGGGCATCGGCTAGAAAAGTGCAACCTCTAATTGACAATGCATAACATTTCCACTAGATGGTACCCATCGATTAAGATGAAGTACCCTCAATCATACAACAGAGAGGGAGTGGCATCGGCTAGCAAAAATCAACATCTGACATCGTCCATGTATAGGTCGAGCTATGCCTTGAAGAATATCCAGAGCTACTATAAGTAGTAACAAGACAACATAAGGAACGTGGGAATGAAACATTAACCCATGATTGGGCACAACTAGGGGTAGAGCATTGTAAGGAGATAGTGGGATAATATTTAGGGTTTTTAGTATAAAAATGGGTCGAAAACCCAATTACAATGTAAGATTTTCCAATTGAGTAATAAAAGAACAGTGCATTTATTTCTTTTGATATTCATAGTTATTCACTATCATGAAAATCCCTTACCAGACTTTGGCACCATCTGTGGGATAATTCTTGTTTCTCTTTGAACATTTGTGATGGTGTTAACTTGGTCAGGAGTAGAAAGGGAAATCATGGGAGCCCCTCATGGGCATGGTGGACAACGCAACCAGGCTGACATTTAGGGAATCCTGGAAAACTCACTGAGCGGTGAGGGAATTATGGGAGCTGATTCGGCTGGTCATCAGGAAGTTTATACGGTGGCGATCGAAACTGACAAACAATCTCAGGTAAACGCTGAGGGAATTGGCTCAGGAAGATAATCCTATGAACCTAGGTATGTCTCCTACCGCCTCTAATGTGTAGATATCTAATACTCAGATAGAGGAGATCAACCGCTAGCAGCTTAAGGCTACCCAGTGACAGCGGTAAAGGGATGACAAAGCTAAATAACGCTTCGGTGCGATCACCGACACCCTACGACATCTGAGCGAGAAAGTTTTATCTAAGGAGGCGGTCAAGCAGGATAGTCGCTAAAAAATGGAAATGTTAAGGGTACTTGTAGGACGAAATATCGCACCCGTGGAAGCAAATATACTGACGAAAAAAAAGTAAAAAATAAAGGAAAACGATGATGGCAAACTCCAACCGGGACGACTTGTCTAGCAACAATACATCTTGCGATGAAAAAGGGCTCGAGGTGGTGAAGTATGATCAGGTAAGGGCGATTATGGTTGTCTATGTTTTGCATAAGTCTCATTTTGTTAAATGCATCTTAGAGGAAAAACTCCCATGGGAGTTTGATCTGAACAAGTGGATTTGTATGATGGATCAGGGGACCCCAAGCACCACCTAAAATAGTTCAGGAACATGATGATAGCTTTCAAACTGGATGGAATTTTACTTTTCAGAGCTTTCTTTATGACGTTCAAATGAAATACCCTTGACTGGTTCAACAGCCTCCAAAATGGATCGATCAACTATTTTGAAAGGCCTATGGACCCCTTTCAGAAACCGCTTCGTTGGAAACAAGGAACATAAACGCAAAGGCGATGCTATCATGGACCTGTACCAGCAAAATGGTGAGATGTTGAAGAGCTACGTACAAAGGTTTTTCCGGGAGATTAAATCCCTCTCGACATGCGCAGAGCTGGTGACAGTAGCAGCATTTAAGCAGTATTAGGGTGCATGTTCTAACAAGATTTATTTGACCGATATAGTGATATGAGAACTTTATAAACCCCATTAAAGCATATAAGATTTATGATGATATCATATTATTATATTGATGTTACTTGGCAGATTATGTGTTTATTAAAAAACAAGCCTCTTAGACGGAGGAAATTGAACATTTATTTCTAAATTTCTAAGGATAATTCATCATATATGAATTTCAATCAAAGAACTCTAGTAGTTTTTAACGTAAACCCTTAAGTTCGAATGAAGACCTAATTTTAGATCTTTGGGCATTATATTGAAGTAAAAAAGATCCGTGAAACATCACACAAAGTACATCACAAACTTATCAAATTTTATGGTGTTAGAGCTACAAATGTATCACTAAATAAACTTAATAAGAGCAACATCTCTTATAAATGGATAAATTGTTAGCCAAAGGTCCCACTATTAACCGATGGTTCTTGAGGTTCTTCCAACATATGGTATTCAAGCCGAGAGTATTAAAAATGAGGGTCCTTAGACAAGGGTCTTTAGATGAGGATCTTATAGATTGGGATCCCGAAGATGAAGTTGTCTAGAAAAAAATTATCCTTATACTAGGGTCCATAAGACAAGGGTCCTGAAGATGTTTTGAAATTTTGAAAGACCAATAAAGTCATTTAAGGAGTTATTAATGACTTTGTAATCATGGATTTTAAATTCAGAATTAATGACTTTTATAAATTATTCCTCTTATTTAGTTTTCAACTCAATATAAACCCTTTAGCTAGATTTTATGATTGTAACTAAGAACAATAGATTCACTAAGTCATGTCTTAATAAATACTAATAAACATGTGGCCTGGAGACGTAGACATAATTAGTCAAACTCAGTTATCAACTTTGTGTGTGTTTATTTTATTTTATTTCTTCGTGTTGTTTTTACTAATTTGGTTACATGGAAGTCATGTATTTTCCCAAAAATTGGTATCAGATCTCCAAGTTGGTAGCCATCCAAAGGAGGCCAGATTTGAGTGGGAGTAATGGTTATAAACGAAAGAAATGTCGGACTCGAAAAGTATGATGGTGCAGATATTGGAGATTGAAAGATGCAGATTGAATTTTATCTGTACCAAAAAAAGCTTCATGAACCCCTCTTAGAATTAAGCCAGATACCATGGAAGATGAAGACTGGACTCTTCTTGATGAGTTATCCGATTGACGTTATCCAATAATATTGCTTCCAATACTGTAAAGGAAACAACCACAATGAGTTTGATAAAGACACTCTCTAGTATGTAAAAAAATCTATCGACGTCTAACAAAGTTCACGTGATAAGTAATTATTAAATTTTCAGGTAACAGAAGGTGCGTCAGTATCTTAACATTTCAATGAACCGATACAATTATAACTCAATTGGTTTCAGTTAAAAGTGATTTTGATGAAGAAATAAGAACATTCATACTTTTTTCTTCTCTACCAGAAATTTGGAATGTTATTGTCATGATTGTGAGTAGCTTGTCATGAAGTAATAAGTTGAAATATGATGATGTTCGTGATGTAGTTCTTAATGATAATATTTGAAAGAAAGGGTGGGGTGAATTGTCAACCTATTCATCTTTGCATACAGAGTCAAGAGGAATAAATTCAACCAGAGGGAATGGATGCGGAAAATTGAACTACTTAGGTAGATATTGAGTCGGTTGGTCCAAGTCTAGGAATCCCAATAATTCTCATGGGTCAAAAAACGTTAAGTGTTAGAACTGTGGGAAGATCGGGCACTATAAAAAAAATAGTCTTGAACCAAAAGACCAGGAGACGAAAACAAAGGCAAATGTCATTTTGAAATGAGATGATGTGCTGATATACTCTTACGAGACGAAAAAAGAGTCTTGAGTGTTAGACCCTGAATCATCATTTCACATTACTTTGAAGAAATAATTTTTCAAGAGGTATGTCCCAAGAAACCTTGGAAATATATATCTTGGTGATGATCAGCCTTGTGATATTAATGATAAAGGTGTAGTGAATATTAAGTTGAATGGGTCTGTTTGGGAGATGAAATATGTCAGACATTTCTCCAACTTGAGAAAGAACTTAATCTCAATAGGATAGTTCGCTAGAGAAGGATACACTACAATCTTTTATGGTGAAAGTTGGAATATTTTAAAGGCTTGTGTGATGGTTTCTCGTGGAAAAAGAGTGGTACTCATTATAACACAATAGAGGCGTGCTGTCTATTTTTTAAAAAAGAATACTAGTTTCGTAATTTTTTACAGGTTAGCGACATTGATTTTTTCAATAAGTATGTCTATATTGGTAAGTGAATGTTCATTTAGCCAAGCCAGACTGTAATACACGACTAATCGCTCAAGATTGACTATAAGTGCAGTAGAAGTAATTATTGTAGTCAAAGACATGACTATGACTAAACATAGGATGCAAGACCTTGAATATGAAACACAAAAGAATCAAAGGGACATATTTGATGAATTTTCATATGCTCAAAAAGATTCTATGGATGAAGTTGTTGCGGGACATGAGAATGAAGAATTGGTTAAATCAGAAGACATATTACTTTATGATGAATCATATTTACAATATAAATTTATTAGTAGGTTTGTAATATGGTAGTTTAATTTGAGAACATTCGTACAACTCTTGACCCGAAATTGTATAAACTCTGAAATGCTTAAATCAATAAAAAAAACTATTTTTTATCCTTGATTCTCATAATGTAACAACTTATCACAATTTTTTTACCACTTATAAAAAAAATAAGTATATTATAATCAAACTATGATAATTATTTTATCACTAGTAATGATCAAAATATAACAACACTTATACTGTTTAAATCAAACCATAATAATAAAATCATAATAATAATCAAAATATAATAACAAAGTTATAATAACCTTATACTACTTTTGAATTATAATTAACAAACTATATAATCAAACTATAAAGTCTATAATAATGTGTTTATCAAACAATAACAACGTTTGTACTATATTTGTTAAAAAATATTAGCAAATTGGAAAGTAATTGATTATACTTAAATGTTATAGACTGGAGTCTTAAAGTTCCATTGCATTATAAAGAATGATAATTAAAATTATTATGAATTTTGGATGAGTAAAAAAACAAATTGAATTTTTCATGATTACCGTGATGGGATGTGATGTGAATCCCACCGTGTTCCAGTTGTGTCCGTAACGGATCATAATAATATTATTACCGTGATGGACGGACCATTACAAATATTTCATCGTGTTTTCTTACCATTATATCGAGACAGCTTGTTGTGCATCATGTTGTGTTCAATCACATTTGTCACCCCTACCCAAAAGTACCTCACACCAAATTTTACTACAACCTAATATCTCAATTATTAACACTAACTACCTAGTATCCAATATGATACTTAACTCTCACAATATCTAACCTTTTTATAATACCTCAAATATTCATGTCTCATCACATGTCAAGTCATTCTCTCTCTTTTGTTTTTTTAAAAGTTTGTACCCTTCAAGCCGTAACTCAGTAAAAATCTAAAAGTACCATCAATTTTGTTTTTTTAGGATGAATAAAACTATATCCATAAATAATATTTTATTTCGCCAGACCCAGTTAGATTGGTCTCCCATTACGTTTTCTGGTCTCGTAACACTTAGACATGTGATGGTCTTGTATGGTGTAATAGAGAGATGTGAGACCATGCATGATGTAATGGATATATTTGAGATAAGACGAGAGACGAAAGACAATACATGATAAAATTTTGAGATATGAGACAATACATGCTGTAATAGAGAGATGCAAGTCATTTACTACTAGAGAGATGCGTGACAAACTATAATATAATGAAGAGATGCGTGCATGAACTGCTAAAAATATGCGAGACCGAACATGATGTAATTGAGAAATGCGAGACAAGACGAAAAAGACAAAGCATAACGAAATGAAAAGATGCGAGACAAGGCATGATGTAATAAAGATATGCGAGACATGTATTACTAGAGAGATGCAGGACAATGCATGATGTAATAGATAGATGTGAGACGTGTACTACTAGAGAGATCGCGAGACCAAACATGATGTAATTGAAGAGTTTAAGAATAGCTAGAGGGGTAATTTTGTGTCACGAGAATCTTTTAGAGTCAAGCTAGTCTTTAAGTTCTTTGTTAAGGAGCCTTTTTAGAGAGAGAAAGTGAGAGCTAGATTAAGTAGAGAGAGAAAGTAATATTATCTTAATCCTGTAATCTATAAATCGTGTGTGGTCTTTTTATAGTACAATTACGGGTCCCACACGCTTTAATTCTCACTTATTACATCTTTGGTCCCTATATCTTTTCACCTTTTCATAATGGTTATTTCTATTGTAGTCTATACAATTCTCCCCTAATACAACTTATTCTTTATAATTCTCTCCTTACAAACTTCTTCTTTATAATTCTCTCCTAATAAAACTACTTCTTTACAATTTTGCCACACGTCTTTTATTCTCCCTCATCAGTAACGACGAGATGCGACACAAGACGAGAGACGAGAGACAAAACATGATGGAATGAAGGGATGCGAGACAAGGTATAATGTACTGCTAGAGAGATGTGAAACAATAGATGATGTAATGGAGAGATACGAGACATGTACTATTTGATGATACAAAATGCGTGAACAACCTAACTAAATTTGACGAAAAAAATTCAACTAATATTATCTATAGATCTTGTTTTGTTCGTCCAAAAAACAGAACTTATAATATTTTTAATTTTCTTTTTCGAATTACGATTTGAAAAATATTGATTAAAAAATTGGTTTAAGAAAATAATTTGTTTTTATATATTTTGATTAAAAAATATGACCTTATAAGACAAAATTAATCGGATACTTTTGGTAAATATTCCATACATTTATTAGGGTGGTGTTCACGTTGGAATAACTTAAGTTATTGAGTCTCGATGGATAACTATCTTATTTGAATAATTAGGCGTATGATTTTTAATTATATTTTTCCTTGTACACGTGGCAGAATCTGATATACACACGAATACATGAATCCTCCAATGATTATATTGTATATTTTCGCAGTGGACGTTCCTCTTCACCTCTCTCATCTTTCACCGGCATTTCAAGATTGCATTGCGTCTTTCTCAGGTATGAATCCATGGTTATAAGATTCCCTAATACTATAACCATATTTTTTCTTAGGAAATGTATTAGCAGGAAGAATTTATCATCAAGAAACATAACTCCTATGTTTTCTTTATAGACAAAATGACACCTCCGATTGCGATCGGTGATGAGCCTTTATCAAACATATGGCATCACTTACCCAGTGATATTATAATGATCGTTCTCTCCAAAATGAACATTAAAAGTGTCGCAAGAACCTCCCTATTATCTAAAGAATGGAAAGACAAATGGCTTTCGTTTCCAAGTTATATCTTTGATGTAGAGGATTTGCACGCTGACCTACTTGAAGACGTTGTTAACAACCTTCTGTCTAAGAGTCAAGGCAGAATATATAGGTTTGAGCTCCACGGTCTCTGTGCCATTCACGATGACTTCATTGATGCATGTATTATACAGCTCTCGGAAAAGGGCATTAACCATATATCCCTTTGCTTGAAAAAGAGATATGGGGAACTCTATCTATTGAAATCTGGCTTGTTTGCTGTTCAAACTGTTAGGAGTTTAAAACTCGGGGCAGTTGAGATTGAGTCGGCTCCTACATTTGATGGATTTAGTTGCCTAACCAGGCTGCATCTATTCAACTCTGCAATGACAAATGATGTATTTGAGTCTATCGTGGCCAAATGCCCACTACTTACATCTCTATGTTTGGCCTATATACTTGGTCTTGATAGTCTAAAGGTTCTCCCTCCCAAGCTCAAAAAGCTCTTCTACTTTGGTGGTCTTCAAAAATTATGTTTGAACAGCGAATCACTTCTAGATATGACTTTATTTCCAAGAGTAGATAATCCTATAACCGATGATGCTCAACGAAAAAGACTGGCCGATTCTAAAATGTGGTTAGCTCAAACTTGGGCATTAAGAGGAAATAGATCTTTGCTAAAGTTCCTCGGATTAGGCAGTGGAGACTTCGCCTTTGTGAACCATTTATCTATTAATTGTACAAATTGTAATAACTATATAATAACTATATAATTGTACAAAATATATACAAGTTTATTAATAATAACTATATAATTATATTAATTAAGTGTTTAAAATAATAATTAAAAACTTAAATAAATAAAATAAAACTAAATATAATATAAGAAATGTTTTTTTCCTATTCTAAGTTTTTCGTGTTCTTATTCGCGCTGGATTTGAAATTGAATTTTAGTTTCAATATTGATTCTCTGTCCTTGTTTTCTTCTAGAATTTGGTAACCATTTATCTAAAACTTTTAGATATCAATTCAAATGTTCAATTTTTCTCAATATGCTCTAAACATCTATTCTACTCTATTTTCCTGTTTGTTACATGGTTCGTTGGAGGTTCTCTAGTTATTTAAGTATAGGTGGCATGAAATTAAAGGTTCTCGTAAGATAACCTGACTATGGTTAGGTTGTTATAAAATGTAAAGTTATCAAATCCTATTCACCACTAAGTTTGTATTTTTTAATTTTTTTTTAAACTAGTGCGGGAGCTAAGAGTTGCAATTAATGGCGAAAATCATTAAGGACACTGCTTATTCGCAAAATCTATTTGAACGACATAGTGATATCAAAAATTTCATCTCCATGCAAAGCTTTAAAAATTTGTGATGGTATAATTGTATTATTTGGTAAGTTAAGTGTGTATTATCAAACAATCTTTTTAGGAGGAGAAAATTAGACATTTTCTTTTAACTTTCCAAACAAAAATAGTTCATCAGATATAGATGTGAAATTATGAATAAAAGAACTCTTGTAGCTTTTAAACTAAATCTTTTAATTTCAAATGAATCTATGAAACATTCCACAAAAGGCATGACCAAAGTATTAGATTTTGTGGTGTTAGAGTCGTTGATGTATCAATGAATGAACTTAATAAGAGCTGACATCTCTTGTAAACGGATAAAGTGTTAGCCGAAAGTTTCAATGCTAATAGACAGTTCCTCATTTAGTCAAGGATTTCCGAATAAATGGTCTTCAAACCGAGGGTTTTGAAGATGAGGTCTTTAGACAATAGTATTTAGAAGATGGTGTTGAAGATGAGGGTCTCTAAAAGACGAAAGTTCTTATAAAAGGGTCAATAAGACGAGGGATTTGAGGACGTTTGTGGAATTGTGGAAGACCAGTGAAGTCATCTAATATCTTATTTTTGTAATCTGGAGTCTTAAATTCAGAGTTGATGAATGTTGTAAATTTTTACTCTTCTTTAGTATCGAAGTCGATATAAAACTATTAGCTAGCTTTTCTGATTATAACTAAGAACAATAGAGTCATAAAGTCATTTCTTAATTAAAACTAATATACATCAGGCATGTAGACATAGACATCATTTGTCTCGGGTTTTGCAAATAATATCGATGGAATCATAGACGGTCAAGTAACAAAGCTGATCAGACCAAGTCCTTAGTTTTGGCTTATAACGACTAAAATTATTTGGCGACTAAATCAGACAAAACCATTATCCATATATTTAACTCATATTTATGTATTCCTTTATTTAAAATTTGTTTAGATTATTTAGATAATTAGTTTAGATAAATTAATTAATGGGCTTAATATTTGGATTTGGGCACATATCTTGTTCGAATATGATTCTGAACCATATTCAAGATTGGGTCCATTAGCGGTCTATAAATAGTTTTTAAGACATTTATGACGGGGATCAATAACTTCTTAAATCAGACTTTTTCTCTCAAAACATTTACTTAAGCTACTTTCTTATCTCTGTGCTCTCCAACAAGAATTAATTACTTTTTGTTGTATTACCAAATAACCCTCTATGTAAAATATATCTTACTAATGATGGTAGAATTATTCGTAGGACAAATCAGAAACTATTATCATATATTTATCTCATATTTATATATTCTTTTATTTTAAATTAATTTAGATAATTAATTAATTATTTTGGTTAAATATTAATTTATGGGCTCAGTCTTTGGATTTGGGCTTTGATATTATTTGGATATGAGCCTGAATCAAATTTTGGCCCATTGGGCCCATTAGATAGCAATAAGTGATTTTTAAAGGTATTTATGACGGAAGAATCAATAACTTCTTATATTAGACGTTCTCTCTCAAATATTTACTTAAGCTAATCTCTTATCTCTATACTCTCTATCAATAATTAATTATCTTTTGTTGTATTACCAAATAACCCTCGATATAAAATATACCTTACCAAGGACAGTCAGCTGGAAAGAGTAACATACAACAGTCTGACACACTACAGCCCATCGTAGCGGTTCTTGTATTGAGAAGTTCATCATGATCTCATGTGCCCAACAGAAGATAGTTGAACTATTTATTATTGATTGATAGAGGGGAGCCTGAGTTCTATGATGAATCTTGTTAGATCGATGATGCTAGCAAGTGAGAGCTTGCAATAAAAAATGAGATGGAGTCCTTAATCTTATGCCATGCATAGCAACTAGCTGAGTTACCCGTGGAAAAGAAGACACTTCATAACTAGTGGGTGCACCGGTGAAACACGAGCATCATGGTTTTAAGATATACAAATACAGAGTAGTTGTCAAAGGATTCCAACAAAAAGAAGAAGTTCATTACACCGACATGTTTGCCCCAGTTGTAAAGCTCAATATTATTAGATCAGTGTTGAGTATTTTTTCCATTAAACATATTTATCTTGAGCAGTTAGATGTGAAGACTTCATTTCTTCACTGAGACTTGGATGAGGAGGTATACACTCATTAACAAAAAGTTTTCTCAAAAGAAATGAAGGAAAATATGGTATGCATACTCAAGAAAAGTTTGTATGACCTAAAATAAGCCTCAAGACAATGGTAAAAGAAATTTGACGAATTTATGTATAAGTAGAGTTTCCAGAATTGCAATGTTGACCATTGTTATATTCAAATATGTAAGTCTAGTTATATCATTTTGCTACTTTATATTAGTGATATATTAGTAATATGTTCAAATATAAATGATATTGGAAGGTTGAAATAATAATTGTAAAAGGAATTTGACATAAATGACTTGGGTCTAGCAAAGAAAATCTTTGGAATGAAAATCATAGTAGATAAGCATAAAAGAGTTTTGTAGTTATCAGAGTACATCAATCGTATTTGTAGAGATTTAATATGGGTGATGTCAAGCCAGTTAACATAGCCTTGGAAAGTCACTTTCGCTTATCCAATAGTCACATAGGATTTGACGTATAAAATGGTATATACGAGACCATACATTAGTCATGTAGTGGGAGTTGTTAGCAGGTTTATGTTTGATCCACGGAAAGATCACTGGGAAGAATTAAAATGGATTTTGAGGTACCTACAAAGAACCACAAGGAGGTGTTTTGTACTTTGGTAAGGGAAGTACAATGATATATAGATACAGATTTTGGAGGTGAAGTCAATCTCCAGAAAAGGACCACCGGTTATATATTCATTGTTGGAACTACAACTGTTAGTTGGATATCACGATTACAGAGGATTGTTACTGTATCCACTACAAAGGCTGAGTATGTAGCAGTGACCGAAGCCAATAAAGAGATGATATGACTTCAAGGTTTGTTAACCGAGGTGGGATTCAACAGAAGAAAAATATTCTGCATAGTGATAGTTAGAGTGAAACTCACTTTGGAAAATAATTAGCATTTCATTCTAGAACTAAGTATATTAGTCTCCGTTATCACTTCATCAGAGCTTTATTAGAAGACAAGGTGTTAATATTGGAAAATATCTAAGAGAGCAAGAATTCAGTTGATATCTTGACAAAGAAAGTAGTTATCCAAAAACTGAATTTATGTTTAACTTCAGCTGGCTTACAAGAGTATCAAGATCATAAATATCTATTACATATATCGAGGTGTAAAGACAGATTAAAAATAATCTTCAAGTGTGAGATTGGCAGCTGAGGATCCCACTTTTAATCTAGCTTTCTTTATTTAGCCAAAGGTCTTCGAAGCGAGGGTCTTCAAAATAAGGGTCTTTAGACAATAGTCTTGTAGACAAAGATCTTTAGCCGCGGGTCTAATGAGGGTCTTACAAACGAGGTTCTTGGAGATAAAAGTGTCCAGAAGACAAGAGTCCTTATATGAGGGACCTTATACGAGGGTCCGGAAGACAAAGGTCCTTATACGATGGGCCTGAAGACGTTTCACAATTATTATAGACCAATGAAGTCATTTAATGAGTTATTAATGGTTTTGTAATCATGGGTGTTAAGTTCACAGTTAATGACTTTTGTAAACTGTTCATCTTCTTTAATGTTGAAGTCGATATAAACCTCTTAGTTAGATTTTATGATTGTAACTTAGAGCAATAAAGTCACAGAGTCATTTTCTAATAAAAACGATATATGGTAGGTCCAGAGACGTAGGTATAATTAGCCAAACTCCGTTAATAATTTTATGTGTGTTTATTTCATTGTTTCTCTTCGTGTTTTTTTCACTAATTTGGTTACAAGAAAGTCGTGTGTTTTTCCAACATAAAGCTGGAACCTTGTCTTTATAGTGAAGCTCATCAAAATTTAAACATATAACCCAATCAAGGCTTTAACTCGGATGATTCACGTAATTTGCATCAGATAGGTTCATATAAACCAACTCTCTCGCAAAACAAACAACTGATATGAAAGGATTTTTTAGTTCTTTAACGGATAGAGACTAACATGAATCAGGTGGATAATAAATTATAAATAAAAAAACTAATAAAGAAAATGTCTAGATAAAGATAACATTTTTTTCGAATTCGCGGTTACTTGATCCGAGCCAACCCGATGGGTTAAAGTAGCCGAATTAAATCTTTTTTGTGGGATGGCTATGGGTTTGAAAATTAATTATCTGCCATGTTCAGGTTATTTTGTGGGTTTTATAAAGTTGATGGTATCCAATCCAAACCTGACCACATGGTAATACCCGACGGGAACCCATTAATTTAATGTTATTTAAAAAATATTTATATTTATTTATTGATAAAATATTAAAAAATTCTAACATTGTATAAAACAGAATTATGGTTGAATAAATAGTTACCTGGTACTCGTGGGTGGAAATCTGAATATGGTGGGTTCAAATATGGAAATAAAATACTATTGTCTAAGAGTTTGGGTTCATATTAAAAAATAAAAACGGGTTCAGATTCTGATTTAGCTATATCTGCATCCATCTCGACCCATTACTATCTATATGTACATTAGGATGAGACGCAGTGGCCATATATGTGATGATCTGATAAAAAAGGTTTCATGAAAGACTCGTTACAATATAAAGCTGGAACCTTGTCTTTATAGTGAAGCTCATCAAATTTTTGACATATGACCCAGTCAAGGCTTTAACTCGGATGATTCACGTAATTTGCATTAGATAGGTTCATATATAACCAACTCTCTGGCAAAATAAACAACTGAGATGAAAGGGTTTTTTAGTTCTTTAACGGGTAGAGATTAACATGAATCAGGTGGATAATAAATAAAAAATAAAAAATTTAATAAAGAAAATGTCTAGATAAAGATAACATTTTTTTCGAATTCGCGATTACTTGATCTGAACCAACCCGATGGGTTAAGGTAGCCGAATTAAATATTTTTTTGTAGGATGACTATGGGTTTGAAAATTAATTATCTGCCATGTCCGGGTCATGTTGTGGGTTTTATAAAGTTGATGGTATCCAATCCAAACCTGACCACCGGGTAATACCCGACGGGTACCCATTAGTTTAATGTTATTTAAAATAATATTTTTATTTATTTATTGATAAAATCTTTAAAAAATCTAACATTTTATAAAAACAATTATGGTTGAATAAATAGTTACTGGATACTCGTAGGTGGAAATCTGAATCCGGTGGGTTCAAATGTGGAAATAAAATACTATTGTCTGAGAGTTTGGGTTCATATTTAAAAACAAAACGGGTTCAGATTTAGGTTTAGCTATATCTGCATCCATCTCGACTCATTACCATCCATATGTCCATTAGGATGAGACATAGTAGCCATATATATGATGATCTGATAAATAAGGTTTCATGAAAGACTCGTTACAAGTGAGTTGATAAAACAAAGTTAAAAACACATCTCTCGAATTAATATTTTTACATAAATATCTTATTCTCATGAACTCAGTTTTGATCAAAGATAAATCAATGGATACTAAAAATATATATATATATATCAAGATGAGAGAGTCAAAATTATGGTAGTTAACTTTATTTAAATATATATATATATAAATAAATAAAATCATACTTATTTTTTACGGTGACATCAATCACAAATACACCAAAAATCATAACACTGAAAAACCTTTCAAATAGACTATTGATGTTGTGGCATTGAGAAATTATAACGTCAAAATCTGTGAAACCATCAAGAATCAACCATAAACTTTAAAACAGATACAGGTGAATTAAAATGATATTTTGGAAGATGATTTGATCACTTCGGTTTGAGCCTATGAGAGTGGAGAGATGAGCTCCAAGAATCATCCAAGATTTGGGCTGGATACCCAAGATATCCACCAGATCGCACTAACTCTCTCACCTCCTAGCTACCACTCCTCATCTCAATGACTGCTGCATCTCTGAACTCGATCTCACCATTACTTCAACCAAAAAACCCCAAATTGAAATCGAAACCCTAGCTGAGAACCCTCCAAAAATTTCTATCCCTTTCTTAGATCAGATTGAATCCTTTCAATCTGATTTGAAATAAATCAAAAATCGGTTCATAAAGTAATATTGAAACGTCGATTCTATGGAATCTTCAAGAGATGAAGAATTCCTATTACTTAAGTCTCTGGAAAACAAGCTACCGACGATGGTTTCTAACCCGATGTTTGAAGATTCGTTATCAAAGGGAGATGAATGAGCAAGACGAAGATCATACGCGGATGTGGCTGGAGCTCGAACATCAAGGAAAGGGTTTATTCACAAAGAATTCCTACATGAGGAGCACGAAGACTACGTCTCTGTATAATTTCAGCCTTCAGATAAGTTATCTTTAACGAATCTTACTAAAACTACTCTTATTACCAAGTTATCATCTGGAAGTCCGACTTTCAGTGAGTTCAAGGCATACATCTCTGCATTTAGTTTTTTAGGCACATGCAACACATATAAATGGGATTATAGACACTATTTTGTAGAACTAGAATTAATAGAAGACGTAAAATGATTCTTGGCCAAACCAATAAGAACAATAGGTAAATTTCCTTTTAGAATTCTGAAGTGGACTCCTGATTTTCACCCCAAAAATGAGTCTCATGTGACTCTTTTTTGGAGTTCTATGGGTAAATTACCAGAAATATTATATAACCATGATTCTGTCTATTATATTGCTAAGGCAATCAGATTGCCCTTAACAATATGGATGCCAGAAAATAATATAGGAAGTTACAATAAAACTAAAGCATGGGTACTGGCTGATACTTCGAAACCTCTTCCCCGAAGAATCTGGATTTCTTTTGGGGAACAGGATGGATTCTGGTAAGATATTAGTTATCTTAATAAACCTTTCTACTGCAAAAACTGTAAACATTTAGGTCACAAAGAAAATTTTTGTAAAAAAGAAGAATTAGAAAAAAAAACACATCTAAAAACACAACTGAAACAAAAAACAATACAAAAAATATTGAGTCCAAACTTCCCTTAAAAGAAATTTGGATGTCAAAATCTATTGAATCAGTGAATCTGTTAAAGAAAATCAATTAAAAATCACTAATAAGGAAAATGACAATGTTATGGAACTGCAAAAGGAGAAAACAGATGAATATACAGACCCAGTAGGTAAATCACATGAATTAAGAAAGGAAACTAATGATACAGTAGATAAATCATATGAATTAAGAAAAGAAACTAATGATACAGTAGAAAAAGAGCCAAAAGATAAGCCTCCAGACTTAAATAATAAAACTGATAAAGATAGAGACTTTGATGGAGAAATAATAACCTTTAAACCCCTTAAGGAACCTTTCGATATAACTGAAAAAGATATAGAAGAAGCAGTAGAAACCATAAAAATTAATAATTCTTTTAATATTCTGAATGATGAAAAATCAGATGAAGCATTAGAATCAGAACTTAAAAACTGTAGAACCAGTTTGAGTATTCCACAATCACCTAAACAAACAAAGAAAAGTTTAATTAAAACTCCTGCAAGAAGATCTTCTAGAGGTAAAATTTTAATAAAACCAGTTACTTTGAAAGGATCCTTAAGATCCTTTACTCTAAACTTAAAATGAATAGAACAATCCTTAGTTGGTATGTTAGAGGACTAGGAAACTCTAAAACATTAAAAAGAATTAGAAATATAGTCAGAAAACACTCTACTGATATCATAGCTCTACAAGAGCCTATGATATCAGTCAATAACCTTCAGTCTACAGGATCTAAGTTAGGATTTGACTCACAATTTGCAAACATCAATAATAAAATCTTGATATTTTGGACAAATCAATATAACATTACTATTCTTGAAAATTCAGATCAACATATTCATTTATTGGTAAATCTTGCAAGTGGAAACATACTAATTACCATAATATATGCAAAATGCACCAGTTCCCATAAAATGTTTCTATGGGACAGCTTAAGAGTCATAGCAAACACTAACCTTCCATGACTTGTTGTTGGAGATTTTAACACAATCTCTAAAACCAATGAACAATTGAATTGCATTACCTTAGGCTTTAAAAGTATGAACGACTTTAACAATCTGATTTTAGACTGTAAGTTAGAAGATACTGGCTATATAGGAACAAACTATACTTGGGCAAATAAACATAAGTGGAAAAGACTGGACAGAGCATTATATAATGAAAATTGGAGAGAAATGTTTCAAATTACAAGGGTGAATCATCTGGCCTGAACATGTTCTGACCATTCACCCTTGTTAATAACTATTATTACATAAATATTAAAACATACACCTTCATTTAGATTTCAAAACATGTGGTTGAAGCATAATGAATTTCTTAAGAATGTAGAAGATAATTGGTCCTTACCATTAACAGATTCATCAAATATTTATATCTTTTGTTCCAACTTAAAAAGACTAAAGAAATTCTTAGAAAGATGGAACAATGACATATTTGGAAACATATTTGATTGCTTAAGCAAAACTGAAATTGAAATTAAAAAGGCTGAAATTGCTTTACAAGAAACATATAACTTAGACAACCAAAATAACTTAACATTGCTTAATAATAAGTTAATATCTTTACTAGAGAGAGATGAAGTGTATTTGCAACAAAAAAGTTATACAAACTGGTTAAAAGATGGGGATAACAATTCTGCTACCTTTCATAGCTATGCTAATAGAAGAAAATCAAAAAATAGGATCAATGGCATTCAAGTTAACAATATTTGGGCTGATGATGAAATAGAAATTGGTAATTCTGCGATTGAACATTTTAAAAACATTCTAAACAGTCCAAAGAATCTTAATAACCTTTGTTGGTAAAAGATGTCATTCTTACTATCATAACAGAACAAAATAATGAAGATATAACTAAAATACCTACTATGGATGAAGTATATTATGTAGTTAAAAACCTTAACTTCAATAGTGCTTCTGGAGTTGATGAATTCAACTCCAGATTCTTCATTTCTTGTTGGACAACAATTAAAATTGATATTCTTAAAGCTGTAACAGATTATTTCACAGAGAATCAAATCCCTAAAGGCCTATATGCTACATTAATCTGCTTGATACCTAAACTTAAAGCTCCTAAAGACTTATCTCAATTTAGGCCAATAAGCTTATGTACAGTTCTGAATATAATCATCTCCAAATTATTAATTAATAGACTTGCAAACTTATTACCTTTTATTATTTCTGAGGAACAAGGTGCTTCTATTGAAAAAAGACTAATACAAGATAACATCCTAATCACTCTAGAAATGTTTAAGGACATCAACAGAAAATCTAGAGGAAATAACTTAATAATCAGTTAAGATATGGCTAAAGACTTTGATAAACTAGAATTCAAATTCATATATTAAGTTATGGCCTCTTTTGGATTTAACTTAAAAGTAATAGAACTAATAAAAAAAGAGTATTGAAAATGTTTCATTCTCTATTGTAATTAATGGCAAAACACATGGATTTTTTAACTCTAGTAATGGTTTAAGGCAGGGGGACCCCTTGTCCCTTATTTTATTTATAATAGCTGAGGAATTTTTAATAAGAGGCTTAAATAATCTTGTTGATCAAAACAATCTTATGTCCTTTAATATGAAAGGATCTTTAAAAATTAATTGCCTAGCATATGGTGATGACCTTATTTTACTTAAAAATGGATCAATATCTAACATAAAGAAGCTCTTAAATTTCTTAAAGAATACCAAACACTATCTCGTCAGCAAATAAACATACAAAAACTTATTTTGTAGCCTCTAAACATATGAACAGATCAAAAGTAAAAGCAATGGAGAATCTAGTAGAATTTAAACATACTAAACTACTTATTAGTTACCTTGGGATTCCAATTCATACTAATAAATTTTCCATAAACTTTGAAGAACTAATAGAAAAGATAAGAAGTAAAATTAGTGAATGGAATTCTAAACACATTTCTTATGGAGGTAAAATAACATTAATAAAATCTGTATTACTCTCATATCCCAATTATTACATGCAGTCTATAAAATTGCCTTCAAAAGTAACAAACATAATAAACAAATTGTTGAATAAATTCCTATGAGGTTACTGTGCAAATAATAAAACAATATTGTGGTGAAAATGGAATAAAATGTGTAAGCCTTACAGTGAAAATGGTTTAAACGTTAGAAATTTAGAAGACACCCAGAAACTATACTCTTACAAGTTATGGTTTAACTTTAGAAACAATAAAACTTTATGGTTATGCACTCTAAATATTGTCAAAATATTCATCCTCTCCAATCCTCTTTATGATCAACTGACTCTAAAACTTGGAAAAGAATATTTGAAATTAAGGAAGAGGTTGAACCTATGATAAAATGGAGATTAGGGAAATGTGATATTGATTTCTAGTTAGACTGTTGGCACCACGATAAACTTTTAATAACTGTAACTCAATTAAACTCTCAACATTATACACTTACAAAAGTTACAGAATTTTTGATCAATGATAATTGGGATATTCCTAAATTACAAAGATACTTACCTGCTTTATACATTAACAGAATTACAAAGACAAGTCTTAATGTTAACTGTGATGATTCCATCATTTGGAAATTTTCAACTGATGGATCTTTTAACTTTAAAAACTACTAAATTAATGAGGCAAAAAGATCTAATTTCAGATTTAAAAGGAAAAATATGGAACAATATCTCTCCAAAGAAGTTCTCTTTCACTTTTTGGAGAGTATTAAACAATTTAATCAGCGTGGATACAATAATACAGAAGAAAGGTTTTATAATGGCTTCAAAATGTATAAACTGTCAGAATATAGAATCCCTTAATCATGCTTTTGTGTCTTGTGAATCTTCTTGGTTAGTTTGGTCACATTTCTCTGAAAAATTTGGCATTAAAATTAGGAAACATATGACTATAAACCATATTGTGAATCTCTGGTTTCTATTTACTCCTAAAACCATACACATCAAAAATGTCTTGCCAGCACTAATCGTATGGAACATATGGACTGCTAGGAATAAACATAAACATCAAGAAGTGATCTATTCCTATAAATCAATTATTAATCATATATCCTTTATGTTGATATCATTAGAAAATGCATCATTGATTAATAGAAAACATTGGAAAGGTGATTATTCAATAGCAAAAGAGCTTAATTGTTTCAATCACTTAAAGAAATCAAAACCATTCCTATATATTAAATGGAACTGTCCTGATGCAAATAGATATAAATTAAACTGTGGTGGTTCTTCTTGAAGTAATGGTGAAGCTATTTTTGGCATTATTATAAGAAATAGTCTAGGTAATCTGATCATTGCTAAAGGAAACACATTGGGAAAGTGCACACCTATTTTGGCTGAGATTCTTGCTCTATTAAATGGTCTTCTAACCTGCAAATAGAGAAACTTAAGTATGGTAGACATAGAGATGGTTTCATTAATACTATTTAACATGTTAGCATTGAGAAAATATCAATGGCACCTTGAACAAATACTAAACTGATGTAGAAATCTTATAAAGCCTCAAATGACTTAAAAACATATCTATAGAGAACAAAATAGAGCAGCGGATTGGATAGCTAAACATGTTTTTAACATTCAAAAGGAAGTTGAAATTGATCCACATCATACATTGAATGAATTATCTGCGATTATTTTGTTGGAATCATTAGACTTAAGCTATTTTAGATTTTGTGACTAACTTTTCTTGGCAGGTTTCCAACCTGACCAATATCTAATATCTTTTTGCAGGTACGAGGATTAATAAATGGAAAGAGGAAGAAGAAGAAGGAGATAAAGAATGAAGCAGCAAGATGAAGATAGAAGTTGAGGAGTTCTTGAAGATAGCTACTGAAACTGAAAACCAAATTCCAGAAATATCAAAATTAGAAACAAGATTAAGTACTATGTAAACTTAATATAAGATAGATACTTTGTAAGATGTAAAACAACGTTTTCATTAATAAAGTAGTTCTTGGGAAACAAATCATACTTGTTTCAGTTATATATATATATATATATATATATATATATATATAAAGATTAATATTTTTATCAACGTAATAAAAAAAATCAGTTTATAATAAAATTGTTAAACACGTGTAAAATAGTTGAAAAAATCACGATGACTCATCATTAATTTAAAAATCTATAAATAGCACCATTTTTCAAAAAATACTGAAGCGATAACTTAAAATTTTAAAAAAAGAAACAAAAAAAGAAGACAAACTTGAAAAAAATAAAAAACAGAATTAAAATATGTATGAAAAAACGTATGGAAAAAGTATATATATTATGTGTATTCATAATTAGATATGATTTTGAATGTTAAACTAATGAAACCGGCTTCAACCATACACTTTAGCCTGTTATTTATTTGGGAATCAATCTCCATCGTAGTAAGAGAATATGTTACTTTGATGACTTGGTTACCAAGATTTGTAAGAAATGGAATGAGACTGTAAAAAGCTATCTTCTAGTGGTAGAAGGATACTAATAAAGTATGTACTTATGTTTATTCTCTTTTACTATCTTTATTGTCAAAATCTCTCAAACAATGTCATTGAAAGAATTAATAAGCTTTTCAACAAATTTCTATGGGGTGCCAATGATAAGACGAATGTTATCATTTTTTCTAAATGGAAGAACCTCTGCCATCCATTTGAGAAATGGGGTCTTAATTTTAGAAATCTTAAAGATATTCAAACTATATTATCTTGTAAGCTTTGGTATAACTTTTGCCAATAAAACTCTATGGTCAAGAATGATGAAATCTATTAATTATAATGAAATTCATCCTTTTCAAACCAGAATAGATACTACTGACTCAAAAACTTAGAAAAGAATGGTCAGGATCAGGGATCTGGGTAAATAATTTATATATTGGGCTATTGGCAGGGGTGACACTGATTTCTGGTTAGAAAGATGGTGTCACATTCTCCCTTTAATAATTCTTACTAGAAGTGACAATAATTGGTGTGGGTAATTTGTGGTATGGGGTATTTTAGATAGTTTGTAAATTGAATATTATTTTCTGAGTAGTGGGTATTGAGATAAGAGAGTTGTATGTTTTTATTTAATGTTTTTGGAAAAAGTCCAACCTATTAAATAAAGTTGGTTGTGGTATTTATACTAATTATGTGACCATGGGCCTTACGGGTCGGATCCTGAATCCTGGTCAATCTTGAAAGCTCGAACCTTAAATAATGTTAGCACGCAGCTGAGTCATATATTGATTGGTCAGACTGTTCTAGATTTGTTTGGTCTAAGATATACCCGAACTACCCTATATGTTCACAGAGTAATGTCCTTCCAAAAATATACAAACTTATTAGTAGCCCCTTTAGTTCTTTCAAAAATATTTTAGAAGAGCTAACTTACTCATGAAAATACCTGGACCGGATACGAAATGTCTTTTAAAGGATTGGTCATAAAGAAAAAAGGATCCTGACCGGATCCGAATGGGTTCCTTTTTGTAGAAGAAAAGCCAACGGTCAGAATTCTGAAATTTGACACGTGTCACATTTTGATTCAACCTCTCACCCATTTTTCTACCTTGGGACTTGTACCTATTGTCAAAAAAATAATTATGGTAGATTTAATAGCCCCTAATCATTATTCGAACTGTTTCATCTTCCCCAAAAGAAACACTCAAGTGGCTTGATCTCTATATAAACCTATTTTACTGTTTGATTACTCATACCATATCTAATGTTAGGAAACCCTCACCTTTCATAGCCATGGGATCGAATACAGAAGAGATCACGCCCCAGAGAGTTACTCGACTCTCTAAATCTAAAGGCACCCCTTCTACATCCAAAAATATTAGTTTGGATGCATTAAACCCTACTTCCCAATCCCCAGTAAATCTGGATAACATGTCCCTTCATGATGAGGTCACGCAAGTTGAAAAAGAGACCACTCAAGTTGAAAAAGAGGCCCCTAGTACTGAGTTGACCGAACAACGGTTAATTATAATAGAGCAAGCACCCCTTCTACATCCAAAAATATTAGTTTGGATGCATTAAACCCTACTTCACAATCCCCAGTAAATCTGGATAACATGTCCCTTCATGATGAGGTCACGCAAGTTGAAAAAGAGACCACTCAAGTTGAAAAAGAAGCCCCTAGTGCTGAGTTGACCGAACAACGGTTAATTATAATAGAGCAAGTTATGGATGATAGTGGGGAAGACACCCCCACTAGAAACATCCGGACAGACTGAAAACACTATACTGGATCGGTCTAACAAGGAAAATGTGGGGCTGCCAAACACCAAACATCTTTCAGAGTGTCTTCCAGAGTGCTTATGTATATACCCACACCGCCGAGCTGGATCTAGATAAGAACAAAGTAAGGCTTTCTAGAGTCTATCAAGCTTAGGATTTTAGTTACTCCCAAGACTCTTTTAGACTGCAAGGCTAATGAACTGGTGGTATACACCGAAGTGCTAAACTGGGGACTTCGTTTCCCCTTGGATCCGAAAGTAGTTCGGTACTTTTATCTGATTAAGATTTTCCCTAACCAACTGAGTCTGAATGCCTGGTATACCCTTCTAGCCAGCATCATACCTTCCAAGCTATCAAAAATTCTATTGCCCATGGAGCAATTTGCTTCCGTTGCTGGTTTATGCAGAAACCACCAGATCCCCTTCTATCACTACAACATGTGGAATGACTACAAAGTAGTGAACTACATGCTAGAGGCTGAGAAACATGGAGGACCCAATATTTGTTCATGAGCGGAGCCTAGAAGAATGGCAAAAAGATCAACAACCAAACAAATCTAAGTCAATTGACTATGTATTAGAGGATTTCAGGTAACGCTCCTTTGGTTCTTATTATTATATTCAAAATCTCTATTATTCAGACCGAACTGATTGTTGTTTTTATTTTGTAGTACTTTCAAAGATGTTTACTGAGAACTTGGAGGTTGGAAAAGCTACCTTTTCCAAATTGAACCAATGGGCATCAGAAAAGTGGTCGCTTGGTTTTCATAACTGTTTCACCTCGGGAAACATGTTGAGGGTTCACCTATGGAACACCACCAGAAGCAGAGACCTCACTTGGGAAGAACTGACCACTCCCCTCCATCGGATGTTATCCTTAGAAGGACAGAGGTACAGATTCGGATGAAGGAATTAATGAGAGCTCAAGCACTGATGCCAAAAGTCGCAAGAAAGATGAGGGTAAGGAAAAAACCAAAGGGGACAAGCCCTAAGGTTGTAATGTTAATTTTTATGTTCAAAACTAAAGTCCTTGGATGGCCAATGCATTTTTGTGATTGTGGATCGGACTCATTCCGATCAGGACGTAATGTTAAGTCTTTCTTTCGTACGAACTCCTTTCTCTTCTTATGACTAATTTTTAACTGGTATTTAATTTATAAGACTTGTTTAATAAATATTTAATATATTAAATCACTTCAACAATATTTCATTTTGAAGAATGAAAGTGTTGAATAACTCTGATTATGAGTGTTTAATAAATCTGGTTAAGTATTTAATAAATCCAATCACCTCAAAGATACCTCATTTGAGAGACTGTGTGTTTAATAAGTATTCAATTTATCCAATCTCCTCATACTAATCACAATTTTTTTGAAGAATTCATAAGATATCATTGATTAAAAACCAGACACCTCATTAAATACTCCTCGCGCCACCAAGGTAGGAAAGAATATGCCCTCTAATATTTACATTGAGGTATGAGAATGTAAATATCTATAAGAGAGTTTTATTCTAAATGCAACCCGAGATGTTTAATGTTTCGTGGATGCTTCCAAACTCTGCCCTCCTTGTCTTGAAGCCTATATGATTCCGGCTTGACTCTTTCACATACCATATAAAGGCCTTCCCAGTTTGGAGCTAGCTTTCCAAACTGTCTTTCTTTAGTATGCAAAAAGACCTTTCTTAAGGCTTTGTCTCCCATCTAGAAATCTCTCTTTTTAACTTTGGATGCAAATCTACTTCTCATTAATCCTTGATAGTGTGACGTTCTGAAATATATCTTGACCCTTTTTTTCTTTAATCAAATCCAACTAATTCTTAACTTCCATATCATTTCCTGTTCGGAATAGTTTTGGATCCTAAAGGATGGTAAAATATCTTTTATGGGTGTGATCGCATCCATCCCATACACGAGGTCAAAAGAAGATTCTTGTGTAGCAGTCTGATGAGTAGTTTGGTAGGCTCACAATACTTCTTGCAAATAGCTTGGCAATTTTCCTGCAGCTCCTTTTAGATTCTTTTTTAACCCTGATAAGATCGTCTGATTAGCAACTTCAACTTTCCTATTATCCTGAGGGTGGAAAGGGGAAGAAAAACAGTGTTGAATTCCTCTCGAAGTGCAAAATATCTTTAACACTTTATAGATATTTATAAAAATATATAATTTTGGTAACTTAATTTTATTGATTGGTATATAATCTGGAAATTTGGAGAATATTAATTTCATTTTTTACAAACAAAAACTGAACTAAAATTAACCTGAAAGATCAGACTATGGTCCATTACATAATTTTTATCGGATGATGTAAATAAAATTTAGAGGGTGAAATAAGAGTATCATTCGGTTAAGCGCATGTAAACTACCCTATGTATTTGTCCCGTGGTATGCACCTCAGAATTTGTCTCGTGAGGGAACCGTCGGATGTGCCTCGTGACTATAACTAAAATATGGTTCTTGTATTTTAAGTTAGCGCGATATGATTTGTTTACTAAAATATTCGGACTATTGATGTAGCCCAGAAAGTCTAAACAAAAGCCTTGTTTATTTTATTTTATTTTATTCAAATATCTTATGTATATATATTAAGTCTAATTATATTAAGATTTGATTTTATTTTATTTTATTTCCTTGTATTATAATTTAGGGTTTTGAGAAGCTCTTATATAAAGCCTCATATGCCTTAAGTTATTTTAGGTTTTTGGAATAATATTTTTTATATCTGAAAATTTCAGTCTTTGTTACCCTTAGATTAGGGTTTCATCATGTTACCCTTAAATTAGGGTTTCATCTATCGTTGCTTCTTCTTCTATTTCCCCCGCGTCATCAGATTGGTATCAGAGCCTCAGTTCCTTCTACGGGTCAAGCATGTTTCTGAATCCTGATTACATCTGACTCAAGGTTTAAAGAAGAGAACAACACACATGGTCATAAAGATCGGGAAGATCATTTGAGTGTGAGGGGGCATACCAACCGTTTAAATGACGATCGTATTGACCTCTTACTGAAGGAGTTTAAATTGGCTACCAATCGTCGAATCAAGGTAAAACTTTCATATCGAAATGTCGTCTCAGGCTATGAAGAGGTTTTCAAAACCATTTTTTTTTCATCAACTGGACATGGGGATGTTGTCTTCAGGCTATGAAAAGGTTTTCGAAACTATATTTTTCCTTCAACTGGATGGCTTCAATATGACTTTGAATAAGGAACAATCGAGAAGAATTTATCTTATTCCGATAAGGTCAACAATTATAATTCTCAATGTAACGATTGAATAAAATAAAATAAATAATTTGGGTTCTTGATGGTGATGGTGCTGTGAATTCGAGGACGAATACTTGTCAACCAGGAGAGGATGATGTAGCCTAGAAAGTCCAAAAAAAGCCTTGTTTATTTTATTTTATTTTATTCAAATATCTTATGTATATAAATCAAATCTAATTATATTAAGATTTTATTTTATTTTATTTTATTTCCTTGTATTATAATTTAGGGTTTTGAGAAGCTCTTATATAAAGCCTCATATGCCTTAAGTTATATTAGGTTTTTGGAATAATATTTTTTATATCTGAAAATTTCAGTCTTTGTTACCCTTAGATTAGGGTTTCATCATGTTACCCTTAAATTAGGGTTTCATCTATCGTTGCTTCTTCTTCTATTTCCCCCGCGTCATCAACTAGTATCCATCTTTGGTGGAAAACTGGATCGGGATCAAAGTATCATGCGGATAGTCCATTAGTATATCACGCTGTATATGTGACCGATGGTATATGTATGATGGAGTTATCCGATAGGAAACCTGCGGAAATTTGTTGTAGTCATAACTCAAACATGGTCCTTTTATTTGAGATTTAGTTATGGTAATTGGCCTATGAAAAAATTTATAAATATGTTTTTTAGATTAATAAATATGAAATAAATTAAGAAATATAGTTAAGTATGTGCTTGTATACTATGTGTGAACTGTCATGAATTTGATAATTATATATTATAATATATGAAAAGATATATATATATATATATATATATATATATATATATATATATATATATATAGCTTGTAGTAAGTCGTGTTCTCATTAAATGATGCAAATGTTTTTAGAAAATGAGAATAAACATGATATAAGATGTTTTTTTAAAAGTGTTTGTAAAATTATTTTGAGTTGTATTTCTAGTTATGTAACATAAACTAATTTTATTTATAAATAAAATAGAGTTGTTTTATACACTATTTTAGGTTTAAAAAATTATGATCTAAAATGACATATGGGTCGGGTGTGACATTATAAATGGAGAAAACTCTGCCTTTCAAAGCTAATTATAGAAATATATGACAACATCATTGAGAATCGAGAATATGAAATTTGGATGGTCAAATACCACCTTCTACTAGATTAGCTTTACATCTTTGTAATTGTTCAAATAACAACTTAGTTGATGTAAGAAAATACATTAAAACACTTGTAAAATACAGCCACAAGACTATCTGGATCTCACACTGGATCCATGGTCACCTTTTATAAATTTGAATTTTAGAGGACAAAGAAATGCACGCCTTGCATTGAGGACTATCTCAATAAAATGAAGAGTATATAAGATAATATTACTATAGCAAACAATCCTTTTTCTTCTGACGATCTAGTTATTCAGGTCTTAGTAGGTTTAGACTTAGACGACACAAATATAGTAGTCAGTGTAGCCAATAAAGAACTATTGAATTGGCTAGATTTTCAAACATTCCTACTAACTTTTGAAAGTATGCTAGAACATCTAAATAACATACAAAATACAACAACAAAAATTAAACTTAACATCAGCAAATTATACCGAAAACAAATCAAAAGCAAGATCTCAAAAACAATATCACATATAAAGGTCAAATCAGTGACAGTTATAGAGGACATGTGAGTGGTTTCAGAGGCATAAATAATTATTTAAGTAAATATAGAGGCAGATGAGGAAGGCTCACTCCTAATAAACTTGCTTGTAATATTTACGGGAGATATGGGCATACAAAAGTAGTGTGCTACTTTAGGGGCGATCCCACCTATATAGGTTTTGTACTAAATGATAAGTCAAAGCTTGATATTGACCAAGGTACATACATGGTGACTCAATAATATGGAAATAAAACATTATGGTATGCAGATAGTGGTGATACCCATCATATGACTCAGAACCCAAATCTAGTGAGCTAAAGGCATGATTATAATGATAAGCATTTTATCACAACCATGTGCAAATTGCAAAACATATTTCTAATGCATGATTTACAAAACATAACTATATGACAAGTTACAAAACATAGTTGTAATGCATGACTTATTAAACATGTTTATTTACACATTTATAAAATAAGATGGAGATAGATGATTATTTGTTATTCTCGTGCAGTAATTTGTCATATGTATGTTTTATGTTCGAAGGTTATAGAGTTTTTGATGTAGCGAAGACTGCGAACAGACTGGTTTCTTTCCTAGGTATTGGAATTGGGTGAAACATCAGATTTCAAAAATGTGACTTTGTCACAAAGTTTGATACCCAGATTCGACATGTAGAGCCTTCGAAAACCAGTTTTAATATTTTAGCGTTATTTTATTTATTTATTTTATTTTAAAACATTTATGTAATTTTCCTTATTTGGAATTAGGGTTTTGGGCGTATACCCTATTTTGCCGTTAGACTTTGATTAATTTAATTTTGAGAATTATTATTCTGAGTCTCCTTATTTCTCTAACCTAGGGCTAGGGTTTTATCGTTGTCTATTTCTTCGATTTCCGCTTCGCTACCATATTGGTATCAGAGCCCAACAATTTATGTTACGTAGATACAGGAATCATGTTCTGGGTACCTCTTGATTTGAAAGCTAGAATAAAGAACGACATCTTCCAGTCTACCTGCACAATTGGAGGAAGAATTTGCAAATTTGTAATTGATTCAGATATCTATGAGAATCTGATTTCAGAGGAGGCTGTACAGAAACTGGCGTTGAAGACTGAAGCTCTTCCATACCCATACATACTATAAGGACTCATAGAGTACACTGTGGTAACAGTTTCTAAACGGTGTCAAATTGCATTTTTTGTTGGTAATTACAAAGATATAGCATGGTGTGACGTAGTTCCTATGGACGTTTGCCATCTAGTTTTAGGAAGTCCATGGCGATTTAAGAAAAATTCTACTTATGATAGTAGAACAAATCGATACAGTTTTGTGAAAGATGGTATCAAGTTTATATTAGTGTCATCTAGAGTAATGTCTCCAAAACCACCACCAGTTAAGGAGTTTCATGCTCAAATTGCACCAACTGCCGATCTTAGTTGTGATGTTAAAACTGTGTCTGACTCCATGTTTGACAAACCAGTCTATGATACAAATTTTTTTGAAGATGTTTCCGGGTTGGGATTTGACAAACCAGTCTACGATGAGTATGATGATGATTGGGATGATGAAGATCTAATTGATATTGAGGAGAAACTTGTAGATCGAGATATTATCTCAGGCTTCAATACACCAGACTACATCGCTTCAGACCTTCTACTGAAGAAGCACTGCAAACTAGCAGATTTTATTGTGGAGATGCATCTTCCAAGTATTTTATGTTATCCTAAAATCAAACCTTTGATTCGGTTTTCGGTGGATACATGTTGTCGTATTGGAAAAATAGAAGATAATATTTTTGTGTTTGAGATTATGAATAAATTGATAAAAGAAAAGAATAGTGTTTTAATGGATAAAAGACTAGGTTTTGTAATAGAACGTGGAGGATTTTTGTGTGATGGTTGGGGAAATAAAAGAAAGTGTTACAAGTTAAAAATATAAGATTACAGTGTTTTGAATCTGCTGGCAGATATATACTCTGAAGAACTTGAGAAGCTATGTACTATTCAACAAAGAGGAATTGTTCCTTTCTGCAAGGGTTTTGATGTGATACAACAAGCACAGTTTTGAACTGGAACGACAACAACTTTTTGCACGTGCAAAGGTGATGTTGTGTTTAGTAAATGGGTTGAAAAAGCAGACATAGAACAAGTGGGTGGAGTATATCTTGATACTGGTGACCACAGTAGTGCTGATGACATGGTAAAGAGGGACAAAGCTGAGAAACCACTTCTTGACAAGAGCTGCAGCATTCAGATTCTCACCTCTTACACCCTTATCATCGGTGAACATGCCAATGTTTTTGCAGTTCTTTCAATGTTTCAACGTTCCGAATTCGAGGTCGAATTCTTCCCAACCGGGGAAGGATGATGTAGCGAAGACTGCGAACAGACTGGTTTTTTTCCTAGGTATCGGAATCGGGTCAAACATCAGATTTCAAAAATGTGACTTTGTCACAAAGTTTGATACCCAGATTCGACCTGTAGAGCCTTCGAAAACCAGTTTTAATATTTTAGCGTTATTTTATTTATTTATTTATTTTAAAACATTTATGTGATTTTCCTTATTTGGAATTAGGGTTTTGGGTCGTGATATATAAAGCATCGTATACCCTATTTTGCCGTTAGACTTTGATTAATTGAATTTTGAGAATTATTATTCTGAGTCTCCTTATTTCTCTAACCTAGGGTTAGGTTTTTATCGTTGTCTATTTCTTCGATTTCCGCTTCGCTACCAGTTTTCACGTAACTTTTTGTTCTTCAATTTTATTTGAGACTTTCATGATATTTTTTCTACACATCTTAATATATGTGTAGTAATTATTTTTCATGAGATAACTTAGGACATATCTTTTCCCTCTAAAGAATTAGAGTCGGTAGCTTTCGACATATCATCTGTTGGGTAATCTCCCTAATATGATATTTCACGTTTTTTTCTAATATAAAATCTCTGTCATTTGATATTCTTCTTCAAGTTTTTGGCACATCATTCTCACGGTAGTTTAATATTCTTCTTATGAATAATTTTACTCATCTAATTCAATGTTCTTTTTTCCCTCAATTTATGCTGCCAAATGCTTCTCCTTGACATCTATTAGAGACAACGCTTTTTTCAAAACCTAAAATCATTAAAAATGTTTTTTCTCGATATTTGAAAAATATAAATTATTATAACATTTGTGAAATAAGTTGTAAATTAACTTGATAAATATTATTTACGAAACATGATTTCAAAATTATTTATGAAACACTTCAAAGTTATAGAATTTTAGAAACATAAAATTGTAAAACATATTAATATTAAGTTACAAAACAATTGAATATGTTGAATTTTCAAAACATATAATATAATAAACATATAACAATTGAAGTTATTTAAAATATCATGGCATGAAGTCTCATTGGAGTGTTTTTGTTAAACAAATTATGTGTTTCATAATAAATTACTTCATGTCATTAATATTGTATAAGAATCGGTATATATATTTATGTGTTAAACAAAAGAGTGAGATATTAACCACCTACAGGACACCACATCTTACAGTTCTTCAATATTGTTTGCACAATAATTTGTTATACAATTTATAAGCTTTTCCTTGAATGCTTTTGCACAATCGTAACTGTTAATTTGGTTCATGTCTTCGGCACAGTAAAATATTATAAATTCATGCAATCACCAAATGTTGAGAGGGGAAATACTGAGCAGATATATCAAATCAGCACTATAACTACATCAACTACAATTTATCCTTCAATTTTAACAACTTTTATTATTGTATCCTAAGACGGAGAATACTAAAAAGTATTAGTTAATTTTTATTATAAAATATGTAATAAATGAATTGCAAAACACGTAGCAATTGAATATTAGTTCGATAAACATAAATATTTTTATATTAGGTATATATCTTTTTAGATCAAATTTAGAGTACTAAATTAAATTTATATTAATATCAAATACATAAAGTTTATGGCAGATTATATATATTTAAAGTTATATATTACATTATAAATTTATGAGTTCTTAAAAATAATCCATAAATGTTCTAAATAATAATTATTTCGAGAGTCGATATACACTTTATAGATATTAGTAGATAATTCTAGTAGACCAAGATTATTAGTTATGAAAATAAATTTTGATGCTAACAAGCTTTACTCAGATTAAATATGAAATATGATAAGAAGAACTTGGTATATAAGATGATCTCTGGAGATGCTTCTTGGATGGTACTGTAATTTTAATACGATGTCGGGTATTTATTGAACAAGGAACACCATGTTTGAATATTTCATAAATTCTAGGGTAATAATAAAATGGGCATCTATACATTTACATATAGATCCGAATAATTACTCTATTGATAGTCTCGGTTTTTATTGTTCCTTTAAAATTCTAAGTTTTTTATTTAATTTGATAAAAAGATGGGATATGTGAAGCACACCTTTTTTTAATAAAAAAATAAGATATTAAATAATTCGTTTTTTAAGTTAAAAAATAAAGTGGTTTATTTTTATTAATTAACTATTAAGAAAATAAATGAAACTAAACAACTTCATGTTATTAGATTATTATATACTTGTGTAAAGTTTATTTGAATATGACTTATTATTAAGTGAAACCAACATAAATACCATCAAAATTAAGTATAATTTAATTAATTGTATATATTTTATTTATTCTTCTTTTAATTCTCTGAACTATACAAATGGTACTACTTTTATTTTTTAAACATTCATTTTTTATTAGCTTCTATTTTTATAATGGAGTTAAATTCATAAATACTTAAAAGAAATTGTTCATCATATAGCATGTATGTTCATGAATCAGTCTTTCAAAATCATCGGTCAAGTCGTTTATATAAGACTTTATATCTTTCATAAACTTGCTCTTTTGGAAAAAAATATATCACCTTTAAAAATTAAGCATTGTTTCTCCCATTCAAACTTTAAAATTGAGCATTGTTTCATCGTCCAATCAAAACTATATCATTTTTTGTCAAATATTCTTTTGAAAGATGTAGTAGCAGAGCCTACCTTTTTAAAAAAATTCTTTAGAGCATAACCTAAACCATATTCTTATATTTTGATGCTAACAAGCTTTACTTAGATTAAATACAAGATTTGTAGCTAAAGAGTGAGCCCATTTACTGGAGCCAAGGATTTTGTGGGAATTGTGGTGGAAATATGAAATATGAACTTGATAGATAAGGTGATCTCCGTAGATGCTTCTTGGATTGTACTGTAATTCTAATACGGTGTCGGATATTTATTGAACGGGGAACACCATGTTTGAATATTTCATAAATTATAGAGTATATAATAAAATGGGCATCTATACATTTACATTTCTTATATGAATACAAATAATTACTCTAGTAACCACCTACATTACAACACATCTTACAGATCTTCAATATTGTTTGCACAATAATTTGTTATAAAATTTATAAGTTTTTCCTGAATGCTTTTGTAAAATCGTAATTGTTAATTTGGTCCATGTCTTCGGCACGGTAAATAATTATAAAGCCATGCAATCACCGAATGTTGAGAGGCGAAATACTGAGCAGATATATAAAATCAACATTATAACTACTTCAGTTATAATTTGTTATCCTTCAATTTTAACAACTTTTATTATTGTACCCTAAGACGGAGGATACTAAAAAGTATTAGTTAATTTTAATTACAAAATATGTAATAAATGAATTACGAAACATGTACTCATTGAATTTTAAAACAAGTAGCAATTAAATTTCACAACATGTAGCAATTGAATTGTAAAATTCCATTTTTATGAAACATGGTTTGTTACATTTTACGACTCATTATGTTGCAAAACATGGTGGCTTAGCAAACTGCGAAAAATTGAAATTGTACAACATTTGTACTTTTATTTTACGAAAAAATAACTACCAAAATATGGATACATTTTTTCTATAAAACATATATATATATATATATATATATATATATATATATATATATATATATAGTTATTATGAGGATTTCATACCTTTAATTTCTTATCGTTGTTTTAGGAGCTTATTTTCCTTTCTCGTTGAAGCATTTCTAAGAAATATGTTTTGATTATTATTCCTCTTCTCAAAACCTAAATTGGATTATTTTCTTCATAAACGATATTGTCTGGTTATCTCACTTTATTCTAAATAAAGTCTTAACATATTTTAACGAAAAGTATAAGAATATTGACCCCAACCTCAAAACCCTTCATCAGTATCGTTCGTTTTGATAATTTTTACAATAAGGTCCCGATATTCTTTAGTTGCACTTTTATCTTTCTTAAAATCAAACATTTTTTTAAGATATTGTGGATTATGGTTATTATAGTTGTTTCTACACATGCTTTGGTTATTTTTCGTGCTTTTAAAATCTTAATCATGAAAATACTAACGATTTGAAAAATACAATAGAGCTATCTATTCTCATGTATCATTTATAACACATCCATCATTATTATTTACGAAACGTGCATCATAATCATTTACAAAACATAGTGGAATAAACAATCATAAACATGTATAAAGTATAATTTGCGAAAATATTGTAGAATTGGTAATTACAAAACATTGAGCAAATTCATTTGCAAAATATTTAAAAATTACTGATTTGCGAAACATATACAATAAACAATGGCCAAACATGCCCAAATTCTTTAACAAAACATATTTCAAAGTTATATACGAAACATTACAAAAATAATTTACAAAGTATAATTTAATCCCAATAAACATGTTATTAATATCAAAAGATGTAATTAAAATAGAGTTAAAAAAACAAAATTTTACAAAATTCAAAATATTTTTATTTATATTTTAAAAAAGGGTTATTTCCCGTATCTCTTAAAATAATATTTATATTTTATTTATATATATATATATTATTTGAAATAATATTTATAAAAATATACTTACAATACAAAAGCGAAGAATAATAATAATTGAGTATTCAAATCGAAAGTTTGACTTTTCTTTTACAATTGAATAAAATTAGAAACATACAAAAATAAATTTGTCTCTGGACGTTATCGTATGTTGAAAAATTTATTCATATGCAATTTGTTTTTTTCAACATTGACACGTAACCAAATAAAAATCAATAACATTCATCTATCAAGAATTCTCTAAGTCAAATTAAATTGATTCGGCTTTCCATCAAAAGACCGGATCAGTTCAGGATCCGAACTTGTGCAAGTAAAAGAACCCACCCAACGGTTAAGATTGTTTCAACCGTCCGATCTTAATCCAAGGCTTTAGATTAAAATTCACAATCATTCTCTTTTTATTTTAATTATATATAAATAAACCAAAAACCAAACCCGTTCTAAATCTCAATTCACCTCCTTCGTCTCGCTCTCGTTCTCGCTGTAGCAAAACTAAATCTAAACCTTCAATTCAAGATCTTTCTCTGTATCTTCACAGGTACACAAGATTCTCTCTCTGTTTTCTTCGTCTTTGATCCATCTCTTTGTTGTACGATTCTGATTGATGATTCATGTGCTCAATTCAAGTAATGGGTTTATCTTTGTCTTTCAATTGTTGATCGAATTAACTCAGGGTTTGAATTTTCATGTTCTGATCAGCTATTTATAACATCGAATCAAGAACATGTTCTTAGTGTTTTGTTCTGCATTAGATCTTATGCCTTCTATTATCTGTGAAGGCTTTTAGTGAGTAGTTAGATACGTTTTGAATTTTGATTGAGATCTTTGGTTAATGGAATGTATGAATTTGTGTCATCTTAGAGATTCAATAGATAGATAACATAAGCTTTCACATTTGGAATGAATTGTAATCGTATTATTGTCATGGGATTTCGAAAATGTCTGAGGTATAATTTATAAATTATGTCTTGCAGATCATTAGAAGAAACGTTTATTGATAATCATGGGGACTGTTGTTGATGCTGCAAACAAGGTTATCTTTTTGTTCTTCTTAATTGTCATGAGCTTTTGAACTCAAGTTTTGCCGAAATGACTTTTAGATTTCATTTGTTCACAAGCTCAGGTTTATATATAAACAATTTTTTGGGTTGCAGGAGATGAATGGAAGTATCATGGAGAAGAAACCTATTGTCGTTTTCGTCTTGGGTAACACTAGATATGGATCTTATCTTTGTTCCTCTTGCTTTAATATTGAGTGGCAGTCTAATCTTTCTTTGTTCTATCAATTCAATAGGTGGCCCGGGCAGTGGAAAGGGAACCCAGTGCGACAATATTGTTAAAAACTTTGGGTATACTCATCTCAGTGCTGGAGATCTTCTCCGTGCTGAAATCAAATCTGGTTCTGAAAATGGGTATGTTCTAAACTTCTAAACTGTCAAATGCTGATTAACAATCTATTACAAAGATGTAAGAACTTTTTTTTCCGAAAAATGCTTATGCTTGCATGGTTTTGTTCTATGAAGATATATGTTCTCGTGTCTTTGTACAAGAATGGAATACAATCATGCACCAACACCAGATTGCCGAGCGCATGTTCTTTTTGAAACACGTTTTGGGTTAATTTGTTTTACTTTGTGTGGTCTACAGAAGCATGATTCAGAATATGATTAAAGAGGGGAAAATTGTGCCTTCCGAGGTTACAATTAAGCTCCTCCAGAAGGCGATTGAGAAAACAGATAACGATAAATTCCTCATTGATGGCTTCCCTCGCAATGAGGAAAACCGAGCGGCATTTGAAGATGTTGTAAGTCTTGCTTGCTTTTCTATATATATGTGTGCCTCAAATTGAATTTCTTGGTTTGCTTACATTCTGCTAAGAAAATTCCTACCAGTCCCTTTGCGTAATAGCTGATGGTTTGATGATGTAGTTGAACTTCAAATTTTAGAGTGTACTTATTCCACTTTAAAATTGTGACGGTTTTGCAGACTAAAATTGGGCCGGAGTTCGTCCTGTTTTTTGAGTGTCCTGAAGAAGAGATGGAAAGACGCCTCTTAGGCAGGAACCAGGTACGGATATAGGTGTTCATCTCTACCTCCGTTCCTCTATGATACACTTTTGTATTGCATCAACCACTTACTTTTGTTCCGCAAATATCAATTAATCACTTTCCGGGTCGTGAAGGGAAGGGAGGATGATAACATTGAGACAATAAGGAAGCGGTTTAAGGTGTTTCTAGAGTCTAGCCTCCCTGTGATCCAGTACTACGAATCTAAGGGAAAAGTTCGGAAGGTGAAAACATATTTCTAAGTTCTTTTGTAAATCTACGTGTGCACTTTGCATACCTATTGTACTGACTGACTTTGTATCTACTTTGTCCAGATTAATGCTGCTAAGCCTATTGCAGAGGTATATGAAGCTGTTAAAACAATTTTCGAAAAGGTAAAGCATTTCGTCTGCATGCTTATTCTTGCAATGAACTCATTAACTGAAGTGATGGGTTTCATTTGGTTTGATGATACTTTAATTTGGTTCAAAGGGAAAAAATAATAACTAATCCTTCATGCTGTCTCGCTGGTCTTAGTAAATGTTAATTGATGGGGTATATGTACACCACTCGATAGTATTGTTAGTTTGGGTTGGAGAACTACTGTCGTGATTGGGTAGATGACATGTCCATTTTGTTAAAATATTGATTTTGCACTAAGCAGCAGTATCCTGCTTCTAAGTCATGCCATTCCGAGACCCAAGAAGAATTCAAACACAAGCTTGTTAAACCATTCATGCTTTCTAGATTTTCTAAGTGGGCATGAGTGTGTTTCTTCACTTCGTGAATACTTATAGGAACCCCAACCGATAAGTTCGTAAATATGCAATCAGCTTTGCGTACCTGGGTCGATCTTAATTTCTTGTGAACTGCTACTACCTTATCACGTGCTTAAACTAGTTTCAGTTGTGTTTCGATTTCCAAAGATGCTTTTACCTGAAGTAATGTGTAGACACTTAGCCACATTGCATCACTTTCTATCCACGTAACTTAAATGGACGCAGCCATTCTATGTACAAAAATCTCAAGGCAGTGTGGTTCTTGTTTCCAGGTTGATGTTTAACTATGCTACGGATATCAAGGTTCATCTGTCCAGGTACCAGAAACGGCTTAATTTGAGCTTGTATACTTTACAGTAATTCGATATAGCCTAGCAGACAATAAGTCACTATATGGATGAGGAGCATCGTCGATTTGTAACTGATACTTCAATTTTTTGCCTGTTACTTCAGCTAATTTACTGAGTGATACATATACTGTGTTTATTATTGTGCTGTTTCATTGGATTAATTAGCAGCACTTAATGCTGTTTTCTGACTTTTGTTATTATTTATTTTTGTATCAGTGATTTTTGTATTATATATAACAGTTGCGTGTTTAATATCCAAGCTAAACGCCTTTGGATTGATCTTTATCTGTTAATTTGTCTACAAATTCCAATCAACCATATCTACGTACGACCAAATGATAAGTTCAATCTAATGACTCTACTATGATGAAAATACCGAAAGAAACAAGAAAGTATTATAAGAAAGATAGGAGGATCTTTTTACGGCATGTTTGATGCCAGAGAAACAAGCTGTTTTATGTCTGGAAGGCTGAATTTAAGCCTTTCATAGTCGTTTTTTTGCAATGTCTCTACCTGAAAGTGAAGTATTAGGCTGATTTCAGGGTTTGGTTGTGTTTTATGGAACTTGCAGTGATAAGTCTTTTTATTTCTAACTTTTCTTTTAAGAACCGGTTTCAAGTTTTCAATCATGTATCTATTTTGTCTTTAGCGTCTTTCATTTTGTATCTTAGGCTTCGAAATCGTTTTTAGACTATCAATTTTGGTGACGGGTAGTTCATAGACTTTCAAAAATCCGTTGGTAGGCCATCGACTATCCAGTTTAGATAAAGTTAGTCATTCTGAGTGTGATAAAGTTAGTCCATCTGAGTGTTTTGACTATCAAATTTTGTGGATAAAGTTAGTCTTTCTGAGGGTGATAAAGTTAGTCCTTCTCAGTGTTTTGACTATCAAATTTTGTGACAGATAGTCCTTAGACTATTTATTGTTAATATAGCTAGTCATGTGACTTTCTATTTTTATATAGTTAGTTCCTAAATAAACATGTGCATAAAACTATCTTTATCCAAACTGGATAGTCCAAGGATTACCAACTAACTTTTAAAAGTCAGGGACTATGTGTTACTAAAATGGATAGTCAATGAACTACTATCTTAAAAACTATTTACAATCAAAATGGATAGTCGAACGACGAGTTACTATTCAAAATCTTGTATCTTGTAACAGCTACATATACCCCATGAAAAACATCATCAAGAAGTAAATGATGTCTTCACCATTGTCCATCAGTCATTCTGATCTCACGGATTTTGCTATATCAGCTAAATGCAATCCTTTTCTTTTACCTACATTCTGAATCTTACAAAAGGCGTTTGGTGATATCAAACTTTCAGTATAAGCAGTTGCCATACACTTGTTGCTGCATTTCACAGCCACGATACTATTTGCCCGCTCATTACATATCACTAACTCCTTTCTCCCTAATATGACTGTCTGATACTATTTTCCCGTTCATTACATATCACTAACTCCTTTCTTTCTAATATGACTGTGTGATGTGTCAGTGAAACATAATGGCTGAGTCCAGCATAAAGCGCGAACCCATCCCACATAGTCTTATTTCGCCAATATAAAAATCCAACACAACATTATGAGCAACAACACAAGATTTTGATACAGACTTAAGGCTCGAGATAGATTTTATAGGTAATTTCATGAAGATCTTCACGGGCATATCGTCCGGTAAAATCGCCATCGGCAGCTCCTGCTCCGGCAAGGATAAAGTTCGCCTGTTCTTTGAAGTCAACGAGGAATTAGATAACTTGTTGCGATCGATTGATTGACATGTTGTTTGGTGACGAAGAACAAATCTTTATATCAGCTCTTGATCAAACTATATTTAAAATTAGTTTACTGGATTATTCAGTAAATATAATTGATTATCTATTTTTTATGAAACAAAATGTTCGATATGTGATATAAATTTAAAAATATAATTTATTCATTATAAACGGGTTGATAGAGTTATTCTAGTAATAGTAATAGAACAATCAAAACAACTTAAACTCTAACGTGTATTTACAAACTAGAAAAAATATACAAAATATATTGAATGCCGTCTTTTGCATGTGATCGACGAACATGGAAAAGTAAATGCCTCATGCAGGATATATAAAAAAATTGTGGTAAAAAACTACGACAATCACTATAATAAATCAGTTGTGTTAGATAACATTTAATAAATACATTAAATTTGTGTAAGCATCATTTAAAAATTTATAGGGATATGGGCTATATTCAAAGTGAGAATAATGTCGTATTCCTAACTAAAGTTGTGATAATAAAATATATAAATTACTCGATGAAATATAATTCATTTTAGTCGAGATTATATTTTTCTGAAATTTAATGGATACTACAATTTTAGTGAATCTAATTAGAATTGAGGCATTAAAAAGTGTTAAGAAAAACAGTGATCGAAATAGTCACTAAATTTATACAAAAGCTCATTATGAAATCAAAATTTTGAATAAAATATTATGACTAGCGAGTAATAAAAGGTTCATATGTTTTATACGATCCATATATTATAATTTTATCATAATATTACGTGTGTAGATGACATGATATTTATGTTCACGTATCTTTTTATTTATTTATATAAAAGTGAAAATTAATAAAAATAAAATAAAATAAAATTTTGACAAAAATTATAAATTAATATATTTGTACGTATTATGGTGGTGATTATACAATAGAAAATTTACTAAACACACCATAATACTTTAAACTAAACGCATCCAAAGAGTTTTGGATAACACTGTCATATATTCCCATTTTCATTATTACAAAGTTTTAATGTACATTTTATAGTCTGAGAACAACACAATATACAAATTTTATAACGTTATAAAAGTTGTATATTGTCTTAATCAACGTATATCTTTTTGTTCACATAACTTACTAATCTGGTTACGTATTTATTTAAGATCACGAGTAACTAATATCTACCAGACTTACAGTTTCAAATATATTGGAACAAACCACTAACACTCATATTTAACATATTTGATGGAAGGCTAAGAAATAACTAGAGAAATTTTGGTATCCAATAAAATCACTATGTTCTGTCACATCTGGTTCCCTCGAGAAACTCTTCAGGATATATGAGAGATCTAACAAAAGATTTTTATATATAGTTAATATTCAGGTGTTGCAATGTGTCGTATGAATGATATTTTAATTTGTCATATTTAGACGATGATTTTATACAAAACATATTAATTTTTATACTAATTTTTATTGACTATTTTAAACATTTAACAAACATGGACAACATATTAGAAAAATAAATTAAGAGATTACATTAGAAAAACGAGAACAAAGTATAAAAACAAAAACTTCTTATCAAATTTTGGATATATTAATGCATTTTTTGTTTAAGTTGAAATCATCACGTGGTATCTTTTAGAAAGGATTTTCCTCTTCCAATTTCATATTAGTGGTGAAATCTCTTTTATCGAAGGTTGAGTTAGTACACTACTATTAAAGACACAATGATACACGACATACTTGAATATGAAAGGTAAAAAATAATATGTAATTATTACATCAAATACAAGCCATAATGTTTCGAAATATTCTCTTCTATGAAAAATGATCGATGTATCGTTTTTATATTTTACAAATGACAACATCAAAATTCAGCATTTTTTGGATTTTGGTATTAATTTTCCTTAAAAATATATTTTTTAAATAGATACTTTAATGTATAAATTTTGCAAACCAATTATGCAATTCATATGGTTTTTAAAGATTATATGTTATAAATATGTACAAAAGAAACATAAACTTATATCCATAGTGAGATGTGGTGCATATTATTGCACTCAGAATACACACTTGATGCAAACTAGCACATTACGCTAGAAGTCTTTTACTCTCGTATTATACGTGCAATATAAACTCTCATATTTATTTCATGAGTCATTTTTTGCTCATAATGATGTATATTCTCATATTTACATCATGAAAGTCTACATTATACTGCATTATACATGTAAGATTAACATTTTTTAATCCAAATATAAACTTTTACACATGGTTATCTTTATAAAAGAAATATAAACTTTTACACATGGTTATCTTTATAAAAGAGTATGTGGATGTACTACACCTCATACTTGTCGTGCAAAAATTTTATCTAAGTGTCAATTTAGTAGTGATGCCTAATTTCGCTCAAAATATGAGATAAGCTGTTTTTATTATATAGTTTGGTCTCATAGAAAGAGCTACTTGCACATATAAATTCCTACCACAATAGTTTTTCTATCACTTGTCGAGCAACAATGGTTTCTATATATTACTTTATATTACTTGTATTGAACATCTAATAGTTTACATCGATTATGATATCTTTTTTGTCCAAATATATATACATACTACTCATCCATTAAAAAAATTAATCATATATAAAAATATATATAATTGATTTGACTAGAAAATATATACTTAAAGAACATTTTCGTCAAAAGAAAAATGCCATGACTTCTCCTAAAACAGTATAAGAATTTTTACGATGTTGTGTTGTTTAAAATGTATTTAATGTTTTGGTAAAATTATATACATCCATTAAAAACGTCACGTGAGACAGAAGTTATCAGAGGTGAACCAAACTAGAGGTTTTACCACATATTATATATTTTTTACCTTCTGATATAATTAGATGAAAATGGTTATGAATTATTTCATAAAATAGTTTATGGATAAACTTAATGAACATGAGTATGGAGTTACCAGTGATGTCCTTATCGATGAAGCTTTGCACCAAATACACACTCCAAAATATAATATATAGAGTCCATATGTAAATTACATTAACAAACGTTAAAATTATTGAATAGTTGTTGCTTATTCTTGTCATCATTTATTCACATTTAAAACTCTATCAAGAATGTTTGATTTTTTTACCAAAAAAATATTTAATATTAAAGAAGATCATACCTTATTGTAATCGTCAAATACTATTTAAAAATCATAATACAATATCTGAACATGAAACAAGTTACGCTAACAAAAATAAATATTTTAGACGAACAATTTGTCATGGATTTGACTTTTAACTTAAAAAATTGGATCTAATAGAATATGTTAGCCCAATTCTATAATAAAACCATTTGTCTTTGAGACAATTTACATGTTGAGTTTGTATTTGTTCATTATATTGTATAGAAATGTTAGGATTTACTATGCATTGTGTCACCAATGCTCAAGCACAGAAAAAATAAAAGACGTAAAAGAAAAGAACACTAGATTTTAACGCAGTTCGACATATGTCTACATCCACGGGTGTCGCCAGAGAAAAATATTTCACTACGATAGAAAATGTTACAGATTTTTCAGATCCCTTTTTGTGTAGTCCTAGAAATCTATTTATATAGAATAAATAGACTTACTAGATAATCTACCTAATGGGATCATATACAAAAGAGTAGAAAGTATAAAATATGATATATTAGAGAACGAAAGTACACTATCAATGACACGAGACTATACCAGTGGACACGGTATACTGTCAAGGCATTATTCGACTCATTCTCAACAAATCTTCCCCTTGAGGTGAATATACTTTCTTCACTATCAACAAAGAAACTTCTCTTCTTTTGACTCACCAAATTCCCCTAAGGTATTAACTTGATGCTGCGAACACTTAGTTTGGATTTCGGTACTGGCCGTCTCCGAAGTGGCAAGTTTGGTTGATATATCTTCTTTGTCCTTCCTTAGTGCTTCTATCTCTTTCTTCAATTCTTCTATGCTCTGATTAGCATTGAGAAGATTGGTTGACATAGACTCTTTTGAGTGCAGTTTGACTCTTCACTTGTCTTTCTAGATCAAGCACTGGCTGGATGTGACCAGGAAGGGAGTGGACCACAATATCTTGTTCTCCGGAGACGGAGAAAGACTTACCATTATAATTCACCATGTTAGAAGAACTTGAAGGACGGAAGGGACCAACAAAGTCATCTTTCTCAGAGTCGTTGAAGTAAAGATCAATGTCTTGAAGGGCACTAATGTTCACTCCATCAATCCCTCCTCCAGTACCCTCTCCGGACTGCAAACCTGTTGGAATTTTCTCCGGCAGAATGGGGTCAACAGGGACTGGTGGAGGTAGAAGATCTAAAGGGCGAACCATTATTTCTTCCCCTAAGGTGAACTTTTTCTTTTTGTCAGCCTTTTCATCACTGTTTGCTCTTCTTTTCTGGTCCTTTTAGGGAGTCCTTGGTGGGTTTTGTGATTGTCCTGCCTCCCTAACAGTCTCAGTTTCTACTACCTTGAGCAAGGCAGCATCGATTCCTCTTTGGTTCCCCGAACCGGTCCCCTCTTTGGCAGCTTGGACTGCCTCTGGTGCAGCTTTCTTTTTCTTCCCTTTCATTTTGCTGGGAGCTTTGGCTCTAAAAGGCAAGACCAGTTTGCCATCTTTGGCTTCTGTCCGTTTAAGGATTACGCCAAGAGGAGGGGGTGTAGTTAATTCTTCCCATTTGAGATCCATCCGACCTGTGGTGTTCCACAGATGGGACCTCACCAGATTGCTTGAGGTAAAGCAGTTGTGGAAGGCATTCCCCCAATGGTCTGCAACCCATACGTTCTGTTTAGTACAAGTTGTTTGCCCCTTCTCCAGGTGTCCGGAAAACTCCTTCGACGGTACTAAAAAAAGTGACAAATAAATCAGGAGATAAATACTTGTAAGTTTTTTTAAAAAAACATGAAAAACAAAGATAAAGAACTTACATGTACTCTTCCATCTGCTAGTTAACATACTTGGGTTGGTATTGGCTTTGATCTTTCTACTATTATCCCATGACCCACTGATGAACAAGAACTGTGTCCTCCAGTTCTTCTCAGATTCCAGTAAGTCGTGTACCACCTCGAAATTGTTCCCCGTATTATGATGGTAGAAGGGAATATGGTGATTCTTGCATTGACTTGCCACAGCGACGAATTTATCCATTGGGAGAGAAAATTTAGACAACCTCGATGCCATTATGCAGGCAATGAGAGAGTACCAGGCGTTCAGGCTCAATTGGCTTGGGCAGAGCTTCAACAGGTGGAAATACTTGACAATTTCTGGGTCCAGTGGGAACCGAAGTCCCTAGTTTAGCACCTCAGTGAAGATGACCACCTCATTGAGTTTACAGTCCATCAGGGTCTTCGGTGTGACAGGTATCCTTACCCTCACTGACTCCGAGATCCCTCACTTTGCCCGGATCTGGTCCAACTCGGCGGTATGGGTGTAGACATAGTTTATATTCTGCAGGGCCAGCAAGTATTTAATATTGACATTTTTGAAGCAAGGCCTTACCTTGCCCTCCAAGTGCACTGGGAGATCCGGATGAGCCACACAAACTTTGACTTTGCTTTTTCCTTTTCCCTTCCTAACAAAGACAGCATCTCCGGTTTGACCTGATGCTTCATTTTCGAAGGGGGCCTCTTCGATACTGTCATCCATCACTTCTTCCATCACTGTGGAAGGTCTATCAGTTGCTGTGGATAGGGGGTCAGCTTCTGGCATCAAAGGTTGTTCGTATGGGTGAGCGCCTGTTGTTTCTGAAGGCCTGGTGTCCGGTTGAGGTTCTGATCCGGAGGGCTTATCTTTTGGTGCTATTTTAGACACCTCTGATCCGGAGGGCTTATCTTTCGATGTTTCCTTAGATACCTCTGATCTGGAGGGTTTTAAAAATGAAGTAGTTGCTTGGGATTTTACCAGACGAGTCGTTCGACGTGGAGTTGATTTTTCTAGGGACTTTTCAATGTCTGAACCCATGGCTAAGAAAGGGGAGGGTTTTCTAACACTCGAGACTGCTTTTTCCTTGGTAGTGGAGGGTTGGGACTCCTCAACAGAAGAGCCTAAAGGGAGATGAGAGAGACTTGGTTTAAACAACTGTTTGGGTTTTGAATTTCTGGATGAGGATGACCCTTGGTCAGCTTCCTAGGGTGGTTCACCAGACTTTTTGCTTGGGGAGACTGAGAGACCAGCAGCAATACGATTCTCCCTTTCGACTTTTCTTACTTTTTCTAGCTCTGAGAAGTTCAACCAACCACCTTTCACAAGAGTGTTTCTGGCCGTGAACATAAAACTATTCAAGAACAAGTTTGAAAACAAGGGTGGAAATCTCTCTAGAAAGTTTTTGAGTGATGAAGACAATGGAATGGTGAAAAATGGTTTATGTATCAGTTGAAAAAGTTAATTGTTACCTAGGAGGAGTGAAAATGTTTTGCAATGATTAAAGACGGCGCAGACGTGTGAAAAATTAAATGCCTAGGTCACTTTCTAGGTTTAGTGGGATCCCCGATCTAGGTAGAAAAACGGCTGGCAAGTCGAATCGGATTGTGACACGTGTACCACGATCCAAGAAGAAAACTCTTAGAATTCTAGGAAAGGAAGTCAGTTCGGACAAACTATGAACTAGATGCACAGGCAGGTCGGAGAAAATCGTCACTGGCTAAGTAAATTTTTTAGTCCTGCCAAAGATATTTGACAAGGTCTAAAAAAGGGGCTACTGATGAGTTTGGATTATCCAGTCACAGCTCACTCTGTTATCCGGACAAGGACAATTCAGACATAAACTTGCCACTGAACTATCCGGACAGGACAAAAGTAAAGAAGCACTCAAACACCTTTTGACTAAGTTATATGTTAATGAGCTTAATAAGTAAATGTGTGATTAAACTTGACCCGGTTTCATAACTTAACTTGAAAGCCCATGGGTCATTAATTAAGGGTATAAATACCCCAACTACTTTCATTAATGAGAGTAATGAACATTTAATACAACCAGGCTGCTCAAATCTCTCACAACTTTATATCAAAACACTTAATACTCTATTTACTTTATGAAACACTTTACAAAATTACCCTTAGCTCAAAATAAACCACACTAGTGGTTACAAAGTTTTTACAAAAACTCATGGTCATAACAAAGAAAAAAAAAAGATGTATTAAAAGCTTCGAGACTAAAATATTTCATGCAAGAGTTAGAGAATAAACTAAACAAACTCAAAAAAAAAATCACAATTTTTGGGAGACCTCATCCATACCCAAATCTTCTATTTATTTATAATTCTCTCACACAATTTCTAACTGTTAGTCTATAATTCTTGTCAACTTTAATATAAATAATTCAATTCAAATAATTTCATTTCATCTCACTTTCACTATATCTCACTTTCTTACTCTCTCAATACACAATATTATATTATAATTTAATATTTATTAAAAGTATTAAAAAAATATCTAAGTATTTGTTTTCCAACAATTTAATATTTATAAATTTGTATTTTATGTAATGTAATTTGTCTCCTTTTTTTTTAATTTTAATGGGTTTGTTTTATTTATTTTGGATAAATTTTACATTAAAAAAATTAAGTATTCATCTAAAATTTAGATTATTTAAAAGATAATTTTTCATATAGTTTAAAAAATAGATCTTAAAATCTATCAATTATGTCTTTTTAGTCAACTATAAGTTTAATGATTATTTTGATAAAATAATTTATGAAAAAATTATATTTCACTGTAATGAATTTTTTTTGATATACACTATCAAAACGTATCAAATAAAAATCTTTTATATTTTTATCTTATCACAATTTAATAGATATATAATTACCCAAAATCTATTGTTAAGTTTGATAACTTTAATCGGTTAATTTATAGTTTGAATGGAATAAATTCAATTAGCATACCATTGGTAATTTTAGTAGAAGCATTATAATTTAATAAATATATAATTACCCAAAATCTATTGCTAATTTTAATACTTATTAATTTATAGTTTGAATTGAATAAAATCAGTTAGCATAATATTTGGTAATTTTAGTAAAAGCACTATAATTTAATAAATATATAATTATCTAAAATCTATTGCTAATTTTGATACTTTAATTGATAAATTTATAATTTGAATCGAATAAATTCAATTAGCCTGGTAACTTTGGTTAAAGCAGTGCTCAACCGAGAAAGTGTATGTTGAGGGAAAGCATCTCATATTCAACCAACCAATTCGGCTACTCTATCGAGTTTTTTAAAATTTTATTCTTCTTTATATAATAAGTTTTATCTATTATTATTATTATTATTATTATTATTATTATTATTATTATTATTATTATTAAATTTTATCTCTCTTTCATTATTATCTCTTCTTTTTTTTTCTTCTCATATAATTTTTTTCTCTATTTTTAACCGCATATTCCTCAATTCTTCTGATTTAAAATCTATTCTTGAGAGACAAATCAAAATCATAAGCGTGTGAGATGTAGTCACATGATATTCTCTAAAATAATTTCAGAACCATGTTTTAGAATTCATAAACAAATAAAAAACACAAAGTGTTAATAAATTGATAAAAAAAACACTACCAAAGTGACACTACAAAACTATTTTTTGAAATTAGGTGATTCTAAGAACCTATCTTGAAATCATATGTAAAAAAGGTTAGCTGATTTTTGAAACATGCCTCGTAATCAACTAATTGAGTAAGGATCTCGTTTATCATTATATTTGAACTTGTGCGATTTTTTAAAATCATTTTTTAATATTGCAAGGGTTACGACTTCAACGTAATATTAATATACATTGTCGTTAGTTAAAAGAATTATTTTTAAATTTTTTGAAGTTTAAGTTGTTAAAATTTAAAAATATAAATAGTATAAAATGAATTTGAAAGATAAAAACGTATAAACTTCTTTCTGATTTTTAAAAAAAAAAATAACATTCCTAAACATTTATGTTATTTTCCTAAACATTTATTGGTACCTCATCCGAAACTTGAATGTCCCTACGAATGACTAACCTTAGTGAGTAGAAAAATTCATTTCGCTTCTTTTATTTTAATAATTTTATATATTGAGTCAAATCTTCAACATGTGTTCATTTAATGTTTTTTTTTCTCCATCTTTGACCAAATTGAATATTATATTTATATGGTAGATCAAAAGTTTTGAGTCAATTCTACATCTTTTGTCGTCATTTGTTCACTCAATACAAATTAAAATTAGAGGGCATAACCGTAATAAGATACCACTATTAACAAAACAATAATTCTAATATTGTTTGGGTTAATATAAATATTAACACTAATCTTATCCTTTCTCCATATACAATTTTTAAGTGTTTTGCTAAACATAGATATAATCATATAATACAAAATGGAATATTCCACAGAATTATCATCATAAACCCAAAAATGCCCCTCAATTGTACTGTTTCCAATGCCACTGTCACACCTAAACCTGACCACTCACCGGAAAATCTAATCATCTTTCGCCGGAGATATCGATCTCGATCAAATTCTCTTCGAAAGCATCGAATTTATTATAAAAACTATAACCACCATTTTTAAGATTTATTTCGATCAACTCACCTCTTTCTTCTTCTTCCCATTCCAAACCCATATTTCCCGGCGAAACCCAATCACCGACCGGAAAATCGGACTCCGAAGAGGAATCTGAATCCGAATCCGTTTCTGGGTAGTAAAACGATAACGAAGTGTATCTCTCTATACCCGAAATTCGGGTCGGATCTTTCTCATCATTACCCTCTTCTTCTTCTTCTTCACCTTCGTATTTTTCATATATGATCTCTAATGGAGCTCTCACGTTCCATCCGACGAAGTTCTCTTCAAGCATCGAGTTCTTCTTAATATCACATTGGGTTACTAAAACATCCGATATTTCGGGTTCAACGATCTCGGTCCCTCTGTTTTCTTCCTTCTCATTGTTGTTTTCAGTTTTCAGTCGTTGTTGGGTCTCTCCGATCTTGAAAAGAGAGAGTAACAAAGCTCCGGTGATCAACGTAACCGGAGAACAAACGATTCCGATGAAACCACGAGGGAGATAGAGAAAAACTAGAATACAGAGTGTGACGATACAAGAAAACAGAGGACTCGTAGAGAGAGAAAGCAAAGATGAACAGTTCATGATTCGAATTCAGCAACACAATCAAAGACGAATCTTACATTTTCATAGAAGGAGATGTATAAGATGGGATCAAAGATTTGATTTTTATAGAGTTTTGAAAAGTTTTTTTCGCTTTTGAGTGAGCGTAAGAACAAGGCATGGAATATATCGGAAATTCGGATTAATTGTTAAAACTTAAAAGTAGTCTATTAGGTTATGCAATTACCGAGATGACCTTTTTGTCTGCTTTTGTGATTAAGTGTGCAAATCATCTTCTTAAAAGATGGATTAATGTGTTTGTTTGTTCACAATTATGCTACTACTAATTACTTAATTAGGGTTGGTAATCGTATTCGTACGCATTCTTCTTATAACCACAGCCACTTGTAAAGGGGGAAACGGGCCGGGTTGGATGTGAGGTTTGGTAATTCATGCCGGTTTCGATATAACATAGGTAGATTTTTTGGTACGATCTAGAACGGGTACAAAGTATAGCAGGTTTGGCTAAAAAGCAATCGTAGTTTCCCAGGTTTACCATTTGTATTAATTTGGTCTTTTTTTTTTAATCATGTATAGAATTTATCCCCATCTTTTTTTTAATTTGTATTTTTAGTCTCCGCACATGTGAAGCCTGTGAGCTTGACACGTGAGCTTGACACGTGGCATCAGTTTTTGTTGCAAGAATGGTCTTCTAATATATTTTTTTTCAAAAATGCCCCCGCCCTATGCCAAGTAGGATGCCAACTCAGATTTCTACAAAAATGATTAAATTAAAAAACAGGTACCTACTATCTGTATCGGTTATTAAAATTCACCCATATATTCTTCTTCTTCCACAGTAAAACCTGCATTATATGAACATCTAATCACCACCTTCTTCTCAAAATCCACCTCTTCAAACCCTAATCCCTCCAAACGAAAAATCCCCAATTCTAACCTAACCCTAATCTGGATCTAGTAAGTCTGACGACTCCTTCTCCTCTCCTGTCTAAGCCGAAAGCTTTTCTTTTGATATGGTTTGGGTGAAAAATAAAATAGCTTGGTATGTCAAGTGCAACTGAAACATTATGCGGCCAAATATTTGGAGCGGGGAGATTTGAAATCATGGGAATATATCTACAGCGATCGTGGATAGTAAATGATGTTACTGCAACAATATTACTTCCTTTGTTTATTTGCGTTGCGCCAATTTTTAAATTACTGCGTGTAAAAGATAAATTAGCAGTAGAGGCTGGGAAAATCGCGCTTGGATGTATTCCGTTGTATACTTATGTCTTTGGGATAACTATGGAGTCGTGGGATGGCTAGCCATAGCTACATTTGTTTTTCATGTGTTTTTATCATGGATTTTGGTCACTAAACTTTGGTTCGGAGTTCATGGTGCAATTGCGGCACTCAATATATCGTACTGGTTGATGTTTTTAGGAGAGTTTTGGTATATATTTGGAGGTTGGTGTCCTAATACATGGAATGGTTTCTCAATGTCTGCTTTCTTTGATATTATGCCTTTCGTGAAACTCTCGATTTCTTCTGGTGTTATGTTATGGTAATGTCTAATCTTTTACTTGGTGTGAATTAGCTAAAACGTATATCTCTTAATTACATGCTTCTGATTTTCAGTTACTGTATTTTTGGTTAAAGCTTGGAGATGTGGTACAATGTTGTTCATGTCTTAGTTCCTGGACATCTGCCAAATCCTGATTAGGGTTAGGTCAGAATTAGGGATTTTTCGTCTGGAGGGATTAGGGTTTGGAAAGGTGGATTTTGGGAAGAAGGCGATGATTTAATGTTCATATAATGCAGGTTTTACTGTGGAAGAAGAATATATGGGTGAATTTTAATGAATGATACAGATAGTAGGTACCTATTTTTTAATTTAATCATTTTTGTAGAAATCTGAGTTGGCATCGTACTTGGCATGGGACGGGGGCATTTTTGGAAAAAAAAATGGAAGACCATTCTTGCAACAAAAACTGATGCCACGTGTCAAGCTCACAGGCTTCAACATGTGTGAGGGACTAAAAATGCAAATTAAAAAAAAGGATAGGGATGAGTTCTATGCATGAAGGAAGGGGACCAAGTTGATACAAGTGGTAAACAGGAGGGACTACAGGTGCTTTTTAGCGAGCAAGTTTTCATATTTGCCAATGGTCTCGCATACGTCTCTTTTTTTTCTCTTACATTTTAAAAATACAACAAACACATCTCATTTTTTATATAATAAACTGGAAATGATAGTTTGTATATTTTTAGAAAATGATTTATTTATTATATTTATATAATTTAAGAGATCTTTTTATACAAAATTTTAAAAAAAACTGACGACAAATATGAAAGAATTGTAATGTTTTTTTGAACGATCTAAAACTATCTGAGGTTGGATTAAAATATTCAAAACAATTTGTAAGTTTGAACTTTAAAATTTTGAATTTAACACTTTTAAGAAAACTACAAACTTGAATCATACAAACATATAAGAAGATGTCACTTGAAACCATTAAAAAGATATACTAAACTTTTATGTGAATGCGTAGAAAAAATAATTGATTCTGAACCTACTTTACAAATTTTATTTGTATTTTTGTAGATTCTGTATCATGTCTTTTTAAGAATTGATTTTTTTTTATGTTTAATGAATTCAAAATTTTAACGCAATATTTTAATATAATTTGTTAGAGAAGCGTCCGAAAGGGGTATTTGAATTAGTGGAGAAAACAGAGTTCGTGACTAAAGGTTATGAATTCGAATTTTTTACAAACGTTTTTTGCTGAACTTGTCAACTTTGATGGTCGATAATGATAGAGGATTTTATTAAAGTTCTTATATATAAAAATATTATAAAAAAAGATTTAAGAGTAATTATTGTTTTCTATTTTAGGTAGTCTTTCCATTAAAAAATCGTTTTTAGTTCATTTACTATCCACTTTCCACTTTCATGACAAGTTCTTGAACTAAAAATCATATAGCTTTAGTCAATTATTTATCTATTTGGATAATGTCAGTCCTCGTGCATGTTTATTTTGGAATCTAACTTCATCAAAAATATATAGTCAATGATTAATTTATCAAAAGAAATTGATAATTGAATGGCTATTTATCACGAAAATGAATAACCAACCAACGCATGCACTAAAATTTGTCCAAAATGGATAATTAATAAACAAAACCAAAACAAATTAGTCCAATCACTATCTATCCTTGAGGACAAAATAGATAGTCCAAAGGCTAAATACACCCTAAAACTAAAATTATACTATATGCTAGTGTTTTTCTTGATGAATAAAATAACTCATAAAACGTTTTTTTGGAAACATGAAAAAACAAACCCGGATACTTGCACAATCCGAATACTAGTCATGTTTTAAAGCTTGAAAATTGATTAGATTGGATTAAGCAAAACTATTTTGATATTTAGATAACTACATTAAATACACCATAAATACAACAAACCTTATTGTAAAATCAAATCAAATCCATTCAATTCAGTACATTGTATTGGGTTTAGCATCGGGTTTCTTAGTCGTGTGGTCCTCACTCCTGATGAACTTATCTTTTCCTATCTTTTTACAAAAAAGACCACATAATTTTGTTGGTGATCCTTTCAAAAGATATATGGATAGTTATAATCTTTATAAATGTGAAGTTGTCCGTATGGCCACAAATTGAAGTGCTTTCTTTTCAGACACAAGAACATGCCTTTTAGCTAGAAATAAGGTGATAGAGGAAGGTATAGCTTAGTGGAATACTCAAACTTAGTGCAAGTGAGGTGGAAATGTAGGCATTGTTGTACTATTGCTTGCACCAATGATCTTCTTGTTAGGGTTATTGTCCTTTTATATCGAAACTAGTTCGTACAAACTTCTATAATAACTAATAGTTTGTTAGTTTTAGATTCGCCCATATGTTTTAGTACATGTGGTTGAATCTAACCGCTTTTGGTTGTTCGGATCGGATTTGGTAAATATGAAAGGCCTATCCGGATGGAATGCCGTATAATGAGTTAGACGTCAACCCGTCGCAGACGAGTAATACTTCTAGATTTTCGCACGACAGAAGAACACTTAATATTGTTGAAGGTTTAGTTCAGGTTCTCGCACGACAGAAGAACACTTAATATTGTTGAAGGTTTAGTTTGGGTTTTGACAGACTCGAATGATCGAGAAGTTTGTTGGTTTGGAGCGCACCAAACTGATGAGATTTCTATACAGATTTTTAGAATGATAAAAGAATCGATAAAAATCGGTTCGGTTGCGGTTCGGCCATAGTTCGTTTGGTTTTAATTTGGTCAATTTTGATCAGGTTTTTTGGTGCTTTTGATGGATAACGTAAAAAATGTCTATAAAATGAATAAAACCCAATTTTAATTTATTTTTGAAATTTTGTGTTAACATAAATAAAATTTAAAATAATATTTAAAAGTTAAGATTTGACTTTTTTGAATTGATTTTTATTTAATAATTTTATTAATATAATATGTAAAAATAAATTAAATAAAAAATCGATATTATCGCAGTTTTAACGGTTCAATTTTGTATTATTTTTATTGTATTATCATTTGTATCGATTCAGTTTTGTATCGGTTCTATCAATTTCAGCTGTGGTTCAGTTTTATAAATTTATCAATTTTATTGATGAGATTTCGAGGTGGCTCGATTTTTTAACAACTTTAGCCGTTAAAATTGAAACATAAACCGATATATCAAAATTTGACCTGATTTCTGATCTGGTTCAGTTCCGATTTGATTTTTTCGGTTTTAAAATAGCACTCATCTCTTTAAAAAAAAATGGTTAAGGTTACTATTTTTTTTTTCATCGATTTTTTTAGATTTTACGTGAAATTCATCTTTGGAAGACATTTATTTTGCAATAATGTATAATAAAGTCCTTTTTCTCATGGTAGGACATCTTTAATGTACCTTTGTATGTGATAAGGTGGGCATCTTAAAGGTGTTTCTTTTCTGTTCATCTTAAAAGTTCATTCAGCTCACTATCTCAATTCATGTTACATGTTATATTAGTCAACAATATCATAATACACATTTGATTCACCATATAGAAACACTCTTCATAATGGTATACATTATAGTATCATCTTTTGGAAATAGTATTGATTTTCTTCAAACCCTTGTGAATTGATGGCAAAACACCATACACAAAACACTATCATATTCATACCATATCAAAACAATACACAAAACACTATCATATTCATACCATATCAAAACAATACGCGCCTAAAGAGTATTCGAGTTGGTGGAATAGATGAACCCGTGATAAAAAAGTTGTGTGTTCGACCCTTTTGAACTAATCATCTTGTTGGTTTATATTCTGTGCGGATGCGCATTCATTGAGTAACAGCAACGGATTCTCCGAAAAATAATATGAAAAGATCTAAAGAATTGAATCCAAACTTTTTGAAGGATAAAGCTATTTAGTGAATGGATTGGATTTCAACGAAATAGTTTGTTGGGCCAACAGAAATTAGATGCTTGAAAACTATGGTTGTTCTAGTGTTCGTATCATTCACATGTTTAAAGGCAGAAGGTACCCACATAGTAAAATAAAAGCATATAAGAAAGTACTAGAAGAAAATACTAAAAACAACAAAATTTTGTTTGTTTCTCCCTCTCATAGTTACTAAACTATACTCTCGAAATTGTAGAAAAGTATGTAAAAACTATAAAAACCAATATAAATTTTACTAAACCATAAATTTGAAAGAAAAAAAAAAGTTAAAAAATATATACAAAAATAGCTATAAATTTTTATTACTATTTTACATAATTGTCGTTTTTGTTATTCTACTGATATAATATTTTTGGTCACCAGATAAGAAAACTATTATTTTATATTTATGTATTTTCTATAATTTTGTAAACGATATAATATGCAACATTATTTCGTAATACTGAACTATACGAAGTTTTCTAGTATGTAGAATTCAAAGAATCATTGAAGTGGATATAGAAACAAAACTCGCAATTCTGGTTTCTCTTATTTCTAAAGGAAATATTCTATTACATCTTCAATCAATTCTACAAAATATGGAAACTCTAATCACTAATAAGACGTCTTTTCACCGCGTGGTTAGAGAACAAAACAGAGCAGCAGATTAGTTGGTACGAAGGACTCTAAAATGTAAAATGAAGATTGACAATAAACGATTAAAGCTTCAGTTAAATAGGAGGTTATAACGCAACTAGAAAGATTGAAAATTAGTTATATTAGAGTAAAATCATTTGCAGGAATCATTCATCTTTATTGTCGATAGAAGTCTAGTCCAATTAGTCAAGGAATTTGCTTCAGATTCTCTATCGAAACTGTTCTAGAGATGAAGATGACGAAGAACAGAAAATACCATTGCTAAAGCTGAATAAAAAAAATCTATAATCGGACTGAAATTTTTCGAAACCAAATAACTTGATAAAAAAATGATTCAAGTTATTAAAAATCAAATCAAAGAATAAAAGCTATTTATAAATTTAGAAACTCTAATTTACTAGGCTACAGACAGCTCAACCGAAAAATGGAGAAGTTTGAGTTCCAATTTTTGTTGTATTTAAAAAAAATATAAAATTACTTTAAATCCTATATTTTGTAAGTTAATAAAATATATTTTAGACTAAAAACAAAATAATAATGTTTTCTAAAACCATAGTAGAAGACATAACAAGATACTTGATGATTTTGTCAAACAACTACTAATAATAATAAAATATCCTTTTATGTAGTGAATCCAAAAATTAATTTGAGGGGTTACGAATGGAGCGTCGATTCTAAACAAATAATGCAAAGAGTGATAAGAAATGATCGAAAGGGTCTTTTTCAACTTTTTGTGTGTGTGTGTGTGTAAGCTAGAGTTTTGGAGGTAGATACCTTTATTAAGGTTGGGGCTGTGAACTGTTTGGACTGAAATCGAATCGATATCAACTAAATTTTAACGGTTTGGTTCGTAAGTTTATTTAAAAAATTAAAATCGTTAAAAAATTAAAATAATAAAATCAGTTCCGAATCGAATCGACAAATCGATAAAATCAATTAAAACAGAATTGAAAAAATCGATAGATCTATAAAACCAATATTGATCTAATAAAATCGAAATCGATACCGTACCAAATTCAGATCAAACGGGAACCGTTGGACAGAATCGAAATCGAAACCGTAACAAATTCAGATCAAATGAAAACCGACTGAATTAGACAGAATCAAACTGAACCAAACCGACAGTTTCAAAATTTGGTCCAATTAAAAAAAATTCAAAGCTTGATGATCGATCTTATAAACTTAACGGTCCAATCCGATTCCATAAAAATCAAAACCAAACCGATCGATAACGGCTCTAATTATAGTCGATATGGAATATATCTAAGGATAGTTCGAGGACATGCCTACATATCTCATGGGCATAATGTTGTGAAGTATGATCGGTGGTACGAACTATTTATTTTCTAAATTATTATACTTTTAGAATTTTTAAAAATTTTATAATATATATAGGTGATTTTTTATTTTATTTTGTGTTATAAATTTTTTTATTTAAAAAATAATGTTTTGATTTCTTTTAAGTCACAAGTTTTTGATAAATTGAAAATTAAAATTTATTTGTAGTACAAAATAAAATGGAATGATTAATTGTTTACAATTTTTACAATTCTGTATATTTTAAAATAAATAAATAAATAATTATTTAAAAATAAATACTCGATTAAAATAGCTTTTAAAACTAATTAATAATTAAATATTTTAAAATAATTAAAATAAATAATTTTTACGTCAAATATGCTTTTAAAACTAATTAATAATTAAATGAGATAATATGGCCTACTAGATTTTCAAAATTACAAAACAAGTTTAAAAACATTTTAAAAAGTAACCAGTTTCGGTTCAAATTTTTATAATTTAGAATCTATAAAATTTTGTTATTGATTTTTGGAACCAAAAATAAAATGGGTCCGATTTCAATTCGGTCGATTCTGGTCTTATAAAAATTATATTAAATTAAACTAAAATTTAATAGATTTTTCGTTAGCTTTTAGAATTTGTTTTACTTAAATAAATAATATGAAAGTTAGTTTAAAACCACCCTCATTATTTAATAATTTTGGAAATAATCTATCCTATAAAAAACAAAATTAGATAAAAAAAAATATCGATTTGATTGTATACCAATTTATCCATTTTAAATATCCATTTCACTTTATAGAATAAAATTAAAAACATTAAAATTTGATTAAAAAACCATTAACCATTGTTTCATTGGTAATTAAGAAAAAAATTAATTAGAACTTTAAAAAAAAATTTAAATAGATCAAGTGGACAGATAAAAACTTTTACACCAATAAAACCAAATAATTTATCCCATATACGATATATAATATATAAAAGATATATTTAACAGATTAAAGATATACTCAAAATCATTAAATTAAAGATATATTATGAGCGTTTTTTATTTATTAAAAAATCGATAATTCAGCTTAATCAACTAAATAATCTAAAAATTACACCAAATTAACCAAAATAATAATAAAAAAAATATTCTCCACGTTAATTCTTCAATAAGAAATATTGAAGAAAACCAATACGTAATTTCACATTTTTCTACCATTTACAAGTTTATTTGCTTTCGAATTTCAAGTGAACAATGCAATTGAAATACTAGAAATATCTTTACCGGTAATTCTCGACCCGAATTTCCTATTTTGCTTAGGGGGATTCGGGGCTTCAAATTCTTCGAGATTATCCTTATCCTTTGAATCAATCGGGTCTCGAAAAGCTCGGATCTTTCTTGGTGTACTATAATCAAAATGAAATTGTTTTGCTATTAATGCCTGCAAACAATAATAATCATCGATTAGATATAATTAACTTATAATTTCCATAAATTTATAATCTTTAAAAAAAAAATGAGTTTTTTTCTTTTTCTTTCTACCCACCGCTTCACGGATTAACGTTGATATTTGAATAAGGTTCTCCAAATCTTCATGTTCAACTCCAGATATAATCTTAATCTGTAAAATTCAAATTGAAAAAAAAAAAACCAAAATTAAATTAAAAACCCAGAATTTAATTTTTAATTTTTAAGTTTTAAAAGTGGTTTATTTACCAGAAGATCTCGAGGAAGAGACTCCATTGCAGATTTTTGATGACAATCCATGATCTTTCTCTCACTACTCTCTCTCTTCTTTCTCGGAAATTTCTTCGAAATCAAAACTCGTTTTCTTCCCGATCCTCGAGTTAATCTGAAAAACCCTAATCCCAACCCTAACATTTCTTTTTCTTCATCACGGGTCGATTTCATCTTCTCAAAACCCATTTTTTTTCTTCACAATCTTCGCTATACTCTGTTTCAAAAGAAAATACATAAAAGAAGAAAACTTTACGAAATCAAAACCCAAAAAACCAAACCTTTTATGAATGGTTGTAGAAAATTAAATAAAACTAATCTGTTTGGATTGAAGAAACCCTAATTTGGGGAATATTGGTTAAGGAGATAGAGATGAATAAGTTATGAGATTGAAGGTTAGACTTATTATTATACACACAGTTGGTGTTGGTGTGTGCTTTTGGGTTCCTTTAAAAATAGAAACTTTATTTTTATTTAAAGGAGAACTACTCCTATAAATATTTTAATGAAGAATATAAAAGAAAGAGATAATAAATATCTTAATGAAGAATATAAAAGAAAGAAGATAACGCGATAATGCTTCACTTTTTTCAAAAAATGATAGATTCCAAAACAGTTACTAAAAGATACTAGAAACTTGTTTCACTTTTACAAAGTCGGTAAAAAGTTTTGCACTTTTGGTTTTTACTCTATCTAAATTGTACTTTTAACTGCTTGAGTATAGGTCTTTTTTTTTCTTTTTATATAAATGTTAAATCCAAAAGTTGTTTTTTTTATACATGGTAAATTCATTGCCAGAAAAAAAAAAGGTTGAAAAAAATATTAGATTAAGATTTTGAAAATTGAATATATAAAGTATATATCTATGTTAAAAAATATTTTTTTATATAAAAAGATAAATAAAATTTCAAACTAATAAATTTATCACACAACTTTTTTTTAATTGTAGTAAATTTAATTTATTTTATTTTTTTTTTATTTTTTTATTAGCTAAACATTTTATCTAAAAATACTATGTGAGTCGTACACAGGCGAAATCAATATTGAACATATTATTTTATATTATTCGTGGAAAAGACAAATTCTTTTTAAAATATTATAAATCTTCAACATTTTTTATTTAAAAATAAAACTCAATTATATCAAATCAAAATCAACTTACCAAACCCCCTAGTTCGTGTGGAACACGATCATGCATGTACAAAATGAAAGATTTTTGTTACATTCACTAAAAGAATTCCTCGCTATTAGACACATGGTGTCAACATGTGCTAAAGTGTAACAACAAATTACGAGCGATGATTATTCAACTTCCCCGTTACGTTACCTGGGTACTACACTTTCTTTGATCCATCGCTAAGTACATCAAAATTATTGTTTCCATGTGGAAGTTTTGAGGGTAACTATAACTGCATACATATAAAATATTTTAAAAGGTATTCTAAATTTCGATGATCCGCTAGCTCAAGTAAAATGAGAAATCAAGTTAGATGAGGTTGCTAGAGCCAAGATATAAGGACACAGTGTAACTCTCGCCACATGCTCACAAAACTCTTTGGCTATAACAAAAAGACATATTGGCTCAAGTCAGTACAAAGTATGAAACACCCAGTAACAATAGTGTAACAACTTCAGCTAGACCAAAAGATAATCAAAATCAAAGTTGCAAAGGAAACTCCAATATTAGATTGATTGATAACCCTCCAAAAAGATCATCATTTAGAGCTAATAAAAATTTAGTAGCCATCTATGAGAAAGAAAATGATGTCGTCATATATCCACGACCATGAAAGTTACATGGAGCATGAGAGCATAAACATAATGATAAATATTTTAAGTTTCATAATGATATTGGTCATTTATTATAGATTGCTGAATTTTAGGGGATTAAGTCCAAAGCTTAGTAAATGAAGGAAAATTCAATGAATTTGTTTGGAAAAAATAATAGATGAACCGAAGTAGGGTTCTGGAGAAATTAAAAAAAAATATATTCGACACTAACCAAAAAGCAAAGAACATTAGACAACAACACCATCATAGTTGTTGAAAAATAAAAATACTGAAATACCGACCCCAACATGCAATCATAGGGTAATTACATGAGGAGACCCGTATTTAGGAGTCTCCGAAAAGTAAAGTAAAAGATTAACAAACAAGATAGAGGTGTAATTTCAATGACAAATGTCCTCACAATTGTATTGGAATTCATACTTATGCTTGCGTTCACAAATGATGATTTGAGAGGTGTGGCATCACAGCACATTAACATCGGATTAATAAGGTGGAGCTAGCCGGAGTAGAAGCCAAGAGGGTGATGATATACATCGAAATCTCGACATATATTATACAAATACACTCATGACGAGATGAGATGAACATCAGTTCTAACACCAACTAAATAGATTTTGGCTAACTTTACTGGAGTAAATGCAAATATGTTAGGTAATTCAACCTAGACATTCTCCTTGATAAAAAAAGTATATAAATAAAGCATATTATCGATTCATTATAGTTGATGCATGTTACTCGCATGATTTGATATTGAGATGGTCTTGGTTAGAGCAAATACATGTCATAGTTATGGTCTACCAATGCCTAAGGTACCCAGTTAACGACTAGGTAACAACCATCAAAAGAAAAAAAAACCTCTATAGAGTGTTATGTAGTATCTCAATCACTCAAACCATAGTAATCCAAAATATACATGGTAATTTAAAAAGAATGGATGACCCTAGAAAAGGCCTCCATTTAGTACAACCGCAGAAGATGTGGAGGATATACAGATGGAAGAAGGAAAAATATTGAAGATCAATCAAGATATTCCAACCAATATCTGGTATGAAATTATTATTTTTTTACAAAAAATATTATATATGTATGCATGAAGTACGCGGAGTGTGACAAGAGTCCCAATATAAGTTATTTTTCACCATTTATCTATCAAAAACAACTTTTGGCTTATAAAAAATCATATTTTCAGCAAAAAACAGATGTGATCGTTGAAGAGATAAATAGTACTAACCGTTGTAGGACATATATGAGAGTCTCAGTACGCAATATTGACAGTCATGTATTGGTCAAGAATAAAAACGAAAAGTAGAGAATATTTATGGACTTTACAAACCTCAACAAAGTGTTTCTGATGAATCCATATCCAATGTCGAGGATTGTCCAGTTGATAGATGCAACATCCATGCATAAAATTCTAACCTTCATGGATTCATTCTCCGGTTACAATAAAATAAAAATACGATAAGAAGATTAAAAGTATGAAAAATTCCTCACAAAAAAGGATTATATTGCTATAAAGTAATACCTTTTAGATTGAAAAATACCAGAGCAACATATCAACAGCTAGTTAAAAAAAGTTACAACTCAACTAAGCCAACAAATAAAAGCCTATACTGACGACATGTTGGTTACAAGACTTCACGGGGAAGATCATTTGACATACTTGACCGAGATATTTTTAAACTTTAGGAGAGTTAAACTCAAGTTAAACCCAGAGAAGTGTACCTTAAGAGTTAGGTCATGAAAATTCTTGGACTACATGGTTAGTGAGATAGGATTTTAAGTATATCCTACATACTTAGACAACATATCACCAATGGATCAACTAAGGAATGCAAATGAAAAACAATTTTTTACTAGAAGACTAGCCGTATTAAACATATTATTGTCAAGATATTCAAAACAAATGTCAATGTTCTTCCAATTATTGAGAGAAGCATGAAAGTTTGAATAGAGTCCACCATACAATGAAACTTGTAACAACATAAATAAATTTCTAGCTTCTTCAGAGGTATCGACAAAACCTCAACCAAAAGGATCTTTATACTTATATCTTGTAGTCTCGGACTACACTTCCAGTGCAATTCTAATCAGTGAGAATATTAGAGACTTTAAAGTAGTATACTATGTAAATAAGCTCTATTACCATCCAAAACTAGATTCTTACAACTAGAAAAACTTGCTTCAGTATTGGTAGTTGTAGCCAGAAAAATGAGGTCATACTCTGATGCTTATATGATAATATTATAATTTATTTCTTCTTAAGACATGTGCTACAAAAGCCATATATATCTTGAAGACACACCAAATGGTCAATAAAATTAGGAGATTACTATATTCACTTTAATCTAAAAATGACAATTGAAGCCCAAACATTAACAAACATAATTTCAATGTGTAAAACCGATACTTACAAAAGAACATTCTGAAGTTACATGGAAGGTCGAAACTGGAAGAAGTAACAATCAACATTCTACAATCTCCTATTTGGGAAGCATTTTTCCATAATCTTATCTTTTTTATAATTTTTCTCCGTCATTTTTTCCCTTAAGAACGGTCCTTCACATTATCTTTTTCCGGGGATTCACATACAAAACATTCACCACAAACTTTAACAACATGTCTAGCTCATTTTAGCGCATGACAACCAATTTTATGATTTGGTCATACTAGAAAACACATGAGATAAATGATTACGCTGACATCCATACGATACAAGCTTGGTTCGGTCACTTGTACCTTTTGCTCCTTAGAGAACTTTTTAATCCAACTGATTTTAGATTAAAGTATGGGAGTAAACAAAAATTCATAACTTTAGTGAATTAGCTTCCTCAATAAGCTTTTTGGTATCTTCAGAAATTCTTTAATAACCATGTTATACCCTTCAGTGCTTACATATGATTAGTCTGCTCCTTCGGCCTTCACCAATAGTATTATCCTTGATTTCGGCAGAGTATACCCTTAGACTCTAGCAAACGCCTTTGCACCTAAGTTTTGGACCCAACATCTTCTTATGAGATTCAAACAATTCGTGCCTCTACATATCTTTGGATGTTCATCCTCGACCACATGCAATCTTTGGAAGTACTTTTATTCTACATTTACTTCTAGCATGCACCCAACAATATATACGGGATTAAATGTAATAACATAAGAAGAATAAAAAGAAAAATAATAAAATTGGAGAATTCCAATAAAGAAATACTTCGTTGAAGGTGTACACATCGAAGGTAAAAAAATAAGAAAATTTTAGATTAATTTATCAAGATTTGTGTGAGCTTCATATATATTATACAAAAAAGGGCTAACTGGGCCATTATATTGGTACTTAGACCTTTATGAAGCATCATTTATCATAGATGAGCTACATGATGGAGAATGAAATGCTCACCACAGTTATAAGGACCTTCAATGAAGAATTCTCATCCATGATTATTACTCGCCAATAATAAAAGGGACGTGAAGAAAAATGTCAAGCAATGCGGCACATGCTAACGCTTCTCTAACGCTGTATAAGTTACATTGGTGTTACTAGAAATAATACCACAAGTAATCCCATTTGATAAATATGGTTTGGATATTTTAGGATAATTTCCAAAAGCTCCAAGAATGATAAATGCTTTACTAGTTTTCATAAATTACTTCTCAAAATTGTTAGAAGAAAATCCAGTAGTAAACATTACGATAAGTAATGTCATCATCATCCTAAAGGTAAGTATATGTTACAGGTATAAAATTTCAAAGGTCATTACAATAGATAATGGAATGCAATTTCAAAACGATAAACTCACAAGGTTATGAGCTAAAAATAAATAAAACAAAATTTATCTTCCCATTTCCATCTACAAGCTAACAATCAAGTTGAAATAACTAACAAGACAATAATAAATTGTATCAAGAGTATGTTGGAAGGAGTTGTAGGAATTTGGTCAGAGTTTCCACAAGAATCATTATGGTCATATAAAACTACGCCTAGATCTGAAATAAAGGAAATACCATTTTTCATGGTATATGAAACGGAGGTGGCAGTACCAGCTGGAATATATATGATATTTCACGTAATTACAACACATCATGAAACTAATAATACAAAATCCTGAAGTGCTAAGTTTGATATAAGTAAAGAAAAAAGAGTTAATACACATCTGCATTCAAACATTATAAGGTATTAATGAGGAATATATATACAACTCTAAAGTGTGATTCATGAGTTTTGAACTAGGGTTCAATTTTTTGCGAAGAGTTTGCTTTTATATATAAGATAAAAAGTTAAACAAATTGGCCCAAGACTCGGAGGTTCTTTTTGAAATTGAAGCCAATAACTTAGATAGTAGTAGATGAAGAAGGAAACTAGATTTGACACCCTTGGAGTATAGAGCATTTGAAACTCTATTATAGTCCTTAAGAGTGAGCTTGTAGCTTATTTCTATTTGTAAACATAATTTTAAGCTATAGGGATGTATTATTTCCTACCTCGGTGGTATGAGAAACTTATAAAGAGACATTCAAATTTCGACATTGATAAAGTATTTTTTTCGAAAACATCATACACACACTTCTAAGTGTCAAAGACTAACATGCCAATAAAAACCTAATTTCAACAGGAACACCCAAGAGTTTATAAAATCTAGCAAAATAAAAAATAATTCTCAGATGATTAAAAAAATAGTACTTAGAAAATAAGCAAGCTGCAACTGCTTTTTTATGACGCTGCAGAAATATAAGAAGAAGCAAGGATAAATGAAAAACTAATTCAAGGGTAACATAATGAAACCCTAATCAAAGGGTAACAAAGATTGAAATTTTCAGAGATAAAAAATCTATTATTCCAAAAACATAAAATAACCTAAGGCATATGAAGATTTATATAAGAGCTTTTCAAAATCCTAAATTAGAATACAAGGAATTAAAATAAAATAAAATCTTTATACAAATAGATTTAATTTGAATAATATAAGATATTTGAATAAATTAAAATAAAATAAAAAAGGTTGGCTTGGCTTCATCATCCTCCCCTGGTTGATAACAATTCATCCTCGAATTCACAGCACCATCACCATCAACAACCGAAATTATTTTATTTTATTTTTTTCAATTATTACATTAGGAATTATAATTGTTGACCTTATTAGAATAAGATAAATTCTTCTCGGGTGTTCCTTATTCAAATTCACATTGAAGCCATCCAATTGATGAAAAACGTTGGTAACAAATATCCAAAATATAATCAGTTTTTGTACAAAAAGTATATTTATTTTATAAAAAAAGAAGAAGAAAGTTTATCTTGCATCAAGTCCTAAATTCAATTGTCTCTTAGACAATTCCAATGAAGAAATGTGAGTTACAAGCTTCTTCTGGTTGGGTAAAGTTGCAAACTAAGTCACTATCTCAACATTGTTTTCTAAAACAAATAGATAATGTTGTGAAATGGCAAACCTCGGGTAGAGAATCATATATGTTTGATAAAAAAAACCACGTCGATCTTTAGCCATGGCTTTAATATCAGTTGTATATGCCATAAATTTTTTTTATGTAAAATAGATTTGAGAAAATTTACACTATTATCAACAACATTCACAACATGCTCCGAAACTAGAGAGGAGTTAACAACCAAAGAAATTATGAAGTTTGCATAATCATTTGGAACAACATCAATATATCGAATTTTTTAACAACAAGTTTGTAATAACACGAGTGGTCATCTTCATAATGGAAAACTTTTGTGACTTAGAAGAACTCCCAAACCTCTTCCTTTGAAGTTTTTGGCATAATAACTCATTGCGTCGTTGTTCAATCATAATTTAGCCCTTAAGAAATTTCCTTTTCTTTCATGGAAAAAAGATCAGGTTCTCTTCTTAACTTCAACTTCATCATTTGTAATACTTGGACAATAATTTCTCTTCTTAATAAAAAATTCTATAACTAATAACTTTTAAAGCAACGTGATCTTCAATTTTCGCATTCTTAGTTTCAAAACTTGCAAGAGGTACTTTATTGACAACTTTATTTTATATCCAAACATTTAACTTTTTTTTTGGAGAATGTTTCTCTACAATCTCCTATTTGGGAAGCATTTTTCCATAATCTTATCCTTTTTATAATTTTTCTCCGTCATTGTTTCCCTTAAGAACGGTCCTTCACATTATCTTTCTCCGGGGATGCACATACAAAACATTCACCACAAACTTTAACAATATGTCTAGATCATTTTAGCACATGACAACCAATTTTATGATTTGGTCATACTAGACAACACATGAGATAAATGATTACGCTGACATCCATACGATACAAGCTTGGTTCGGTCACTTGTACCTTTTGTTCCTTAGAGAACTTTTTAATCCAACTGATTTTAGATTAAAGTATGTGAGTAAACAAAAATTCATAACTTTAGTGAATTAGCTTCCTCTATAAGCTTTTTGGTATCTTCAGAAATTCTTTAATAACCATGTTATACCTTCCAGTGCTTACATATGATTAGTCTGCTCCTTCGGCCTTCACCAATAGTATTATCCTTGATTTCGGCAGAGTATACCCTTAGACTCTAGCAAACGCCTTTGCACCTAAGTTTTGGCCCCAACATCTTCTTGTGAGATTCAAACAATTCGTGCTTCTACATATCTTTGGATGTTCATCCTCGACCACATGCAATCTTTGGAAGTACTTTTATTCTACATTTACTTCTAGCGTGCACCCAACAATATATACGGGATTAAATATAATAACATAAGAAGAATAAAAAGAAAAAGAATAAAATTGGAGAATTCCAATAAAGAAATACTTCGTTGAAGGTGTACACATCGAAGGTAAAAAAATAAGAAAAATTTAGATTAATTTATCAAGATTTGTGTGGGCTTTAGATATATTATACAAAAAAGGGCTAACTAAGCTATTACATTGGTACTTAGACCTTTATGAAGCATCATTTATCGTAGATGAGCTACATGATGGAGAATAAAATGCTCACCACGGTTATAAGGACCTTCAATGAAGAATTCTCATCCATGATTATTACTCGCCAATAATAAAAGGGACGTGAAGAAAAATGTCAAGCAATGCGGCACATGCTAACGCTTCCCTAACGTTATATAAGTTACATTGGTGTTACTAGAAATAATACCAGAAGTAATCCCATTTGATATGCATGGTTTGGATATTTTAGGATAATTTCCAAAAGCTCCAAGAATGATAAATGTTTTACTAGTTTTCATAAATTACTTCTCAAAATTGTTGAAAAAAACCAGTAGTAAACATTACGATAAGTAAAGTCATCATGTTCCTAAAGGTAAGTATATGTTACAGGTATAAAATTTCAAAGGTCATTACAATAGATAATGGAATCCAATTTCAAAATGATAAACTCACAAGGTTATGAGATAAAAATAAATAAAACAAAATTTATCTTCCCATTTCTATCTACAAGCTAACAATCAAGTTAAAATAACCAACAAGACAATAATAAATTGTATCAAGAATATGTTGGAAGGAGTTGTAGTAAATTGGTCAGATTTTCCACAAGAATCCTTATGGTCATATAAAATTACACCTAGATCTGAAATAAAGGAAATATCATTTTTCATGGTATATGAAACGGAGGTGGCGGTACCAGCTGGAATATATATGATATTTCACGTAATTGCAACACATGATGAAACTAATAATACAAAATCCTGAAGCGCTAAGTTATATATAAGTGAAGAAAAAAGAGTCAATGCACATCTTCATTCAAACATTATAAGGTATTAATGAGTAATATATACAACTCTAAAGTGTGATTCATGAGTTTTGAACCAAGGTTAAATTTTTTGCGAAGAGTTTTCTTTTATATATAAGAGAAAAAGTTCAAAAAAAAGGGCCCAAGACTCGGAGGTTCTTTTTACAATTGAAGCCAATAACTTACATAGTATTAGATGAAGAAGGAAACTAGATTTGACACCCTTGGAGCATAGAGCATTTGAAACTCTATTATAGTCCTTAAGAGTCAGCTTGTAGCTTAGTTCTATATGTAAACATAATTTTAAGCTATATGGATGTATTATTTCCTACCTCGGTGGTATGAGAAACTTTTAAGGAGACATTCAAAATTCGACATTAATATAGTATTTTTTTTCGAAAACATCATACACACGCTTCTAAGTGTCAAAGGCTAACATGCCAATAAAAATCCAATTTCAACAGGAACACCCAAGAGTTTATAAAATCTAGCAAAATAAAAAATAATTCTCAGATGAATAAAAAGTAGTCCTTAGAAAATAAGCAAGCCGCAACTGCTTTTTTATGACGCTGCGGAAATAGAAGAATAAGCAATGATAGATGAAACCTTAATTCAAGGGTTCCATAATGAAACCCTAATCTAAGGGTAACAAAGATTGAAATTTTCAAAGATAAAAAATGTATTATTCCCAAAACTTAAAATAACTTAAGGCATATGAAGATTTATATAAGAGGTTTTCAAAACTCCAAATTATAATACAAGGAATTAAAATAAATATTTTAAAATAAAATAAAATAAAATCTTTATATAAATAGAATTAATTTGAATAATATAAGATATTTTAATAAAATAAAGTAAAATATAAAAAAGTTGGTTTGGATCTTCTCGGCTTCATCATCCTCCCTTGGTTGACAATTATTCATCCTCGAATTCACAGCACCATCACCATCAACAACCGAAATTATTTTACTTTACTTTTTTCAATTGTTACATTGTGAATTATAATTGCTAACCTTATCGGAATAAGATAAATTCTTCTCGAGTGTTCCTTATTCGAATTCACATTGAAGCCATCCAATTGATGAAAAACGTTGGTAACAAATATCCAAAATATAATCAGTTTATGTACAAAAAGCAGATTTATTTTATATAAAAAAAGAAGATAGTTTATCTTGTTTCAAATCCTAAATTCAATTGTCTCTTAGAAAATTCCAATGAAGAAATGTGAGTTACAAGCTTCTTCTGGTTGGGTGAAGTTGCAAACTAAGTCACTATCTCAACATTGTTTTCTTAAAACAAATAGATAATGTTGTGAAATGGAAAACCTCTGGTAGAGAATCATATATGTTTGATAAAAAAAACCACTTCGATCTTTAGCCATGGCTTTAGTATCAGTTGTATATGCAATAAAAATTTTTTATGTAAAATAGATTTGAGAAAATTTACACTATTATCAACAACATTCACAACATGCTCCAAAACTAGGGAGGAGTTAACAACTAAAGAAATTATCAAGTTTGCATAATCATTTGGAACAACATCAATATATCGAATTTTTTAACAACAAGTTTGTAATAACACGAGTGGTCATTTTTATAATGGAAAATTATGTGATTTAGAAGAACTCCCAAACCTATTCCTTTGAATTTTTCGGCATAATAACTCATTGCGTCGTTGTTCAATCATCATTTAGCCCTTAGGAATTTCTTTTTCTTTCATGGAAAAAAGATCAACTTCTCTTCTTAACTTCAACCTCATCATTAGTAATACTTGGACAATGGTTTCTCTTCTTAATAAAAATTTCTATAACTAATAACTTTTAAAGCAACGTGATCTTCAATTTATGCATTCTTAGTTTCAGAACTTGCAAGATGTACTTTATTGACAATTGTATTTTTTATCCAAACATTTAACTTTTTTTGGAGAATGTTTCTCTACAATCTCCTATTTGGATAGCATTTTTCCATAATATTATCTTTTTTATAATTTTTCTCCGTGGAATGTTCTTCCACTTGTCGGGCATATTTTCTATGGGCACGCTTTACCCTCTCATTATCAGATGTCATTGAAACAAAAGAAGATAAATAAACCCCATAACACAGTCATATCCAAATACTACAAAATCAAGGAAGAATATATTACATAAACTAAAAAAAACTTGCCTTTCGAAACCCAAGTTTGGATACAGTGAGAAAATGATTCTTTATTACCAGTCTCCCAATTTTGAAAGACGTATACGCACTCATGATTTCATATATTATTAAAGTTTGAAAAATCATAAATAGTTTTAGCATCTTTATCCATGAAAAAGTGTTAAGAACCCCTTTGTGACAAGATCATGACTAAAAAACCCTCCAAAAGTAGGTACAAGTTAGATAGGACAAATCTTAATCACCACAAAGAATTTTAGCATATCGGACCCATATCAAAAAATTAGATGAAGAAGACATCCTCATCTTTACGAGCATCAAATGAAGTTTTCTTAATAACAAGAAACCAAAAAACCATATTTTTGGGAATTGTCCAATCTTCAAGATTTTTTACATAATCATTAGCTGGAATATAATGATATTGATGGTCCATAATGCTTTTTATATGGACCTCATTTGAAGAAGTATTTATAATATATGTTTTACCTTTGCGATTAGAAGAATCAATCATGTTGTTACATCTCACTAGAGAAATATTCAAACCATCAAGTGAAAAATATGCAAAAACAGCTTATGATTAGATATTAGCCTTAAATGCCATCGCATTCTTCCTTGAAACTTTTTTTGTCGGGTGGTATTGGAAAATTAGGCGCGTATTGAGAACAATGTCTTCATTATCACAACGATCGGGAGAGCCACGATGAAGTATTACCAATTTTATTTTGGCTATATGAGCAATCACTCTATAAAAAATTATCTCTAAAAAAATTAAGAAGAAAAATAAATGTTTAAGAAAAGAAACCATCGAAGTTGAATCATAAATGCAAAAGGAGCAAAAAGACCAACAAGCAACTTAGAAGGGTATATATAGCCATAAGTAAAAATATCTTAATCATTTATTTCTAAAGCTCTTTTTTGCTCGGGTATGTTTACAAGATGAGTGGTTGAGATTCAAAGATCTTGGAAGGTTATAATTAAGAAAGATGAAGAAAACGCATGTCTATGCTTATTGTAAAATATTTTCACTAACGTGTGAACTGTTTCTAGCTTTTCGCCCTCGCGTTAACTCAATAATAATAAGCCATCCAATTTTAATAGTTTTATAATATAAGTCACAAAAGGAAAGCTTATGTCCATAACTTTACTCGTATCCTACAAGTTCGACCGAGATAAAAAAGAATATTAGCTTTGGTGATTTTAAATTTTTGAGAACGATATTAAACATAATTATTGATATAATCAGCAATTACTTCATCATTCACTAAAGAATGATAAGCTATTTAATAATTTTTGCTAAAAGTTAGGCCAAAAGCATACATTAACAACTTCAACCACCATAAACTTTCAAATTTTATGAATTATTTCATCAATCCTTCCTTCATCCTTTAACAATAACTATGTGGATGTTTAATTACCTCCAATAGAAGTTCGGTCGAGTGTAAATAACAACAACTTATGCTATATGAAATTTTCAATGCAACGTAACATTTTACTTCATCTTGTTGGTCTTTACCTCATCATTTACCAATAACTAGCGACAAGGATACCCTCACCAAAGTTGATAGATCAGACAAAGTCCGAGCAGATGAAAATGATATCGAGGCCTAAACAAGGCCAAACCAAAGAGTAACTGGTATTATGCCAAGGTAACCCATAAGCAATATATCTGCGCCACGTACAACGGCAAAACTGAGCTACCCTGAGGCACATTCACACCATACTAAAACAACCAGTAGAGCATCGTCTACAGATTAAATCTGATAGTCGAGGAGATACCTCGTAATAGGCGTCAACATTGTTCTAGCAAGAATGACCGAGCAGAACCGGATCGATAATAGAGTAGAGACCCACCTATAAAGCACCAACGTCACCTATAAGAAATGACCTAGTAGGAACCGAGAGAACCGAGCGCTAGTGGAGATGCATATCTAACGCAAAGTTTAAAACAAACAGTAACCATCTAAAGTACCTGATGCGGTCAAACCGAAGTGTGCAGATGAGCAACAATAGATAGTTGATGCCAATAACGCACGATCATAATTAACGCATAATAAAGGGATTTAAAAGAGTCAATAGATATTAAAGACTATTGAGGACTGAAAAATCAACGTAACTGTTTACTCCTTATATGATAGTCATAAATATAGGTACACGATCGCATTCAGTGACATTATGTATTTAGTGGGAGAGATAAAAATATAAGATGAGGGAAATAAATACGATCGAGAATGTAAAATGATGTAACTTTTCTTCTTAGATTAATAAAATTACTATTTGACAAATTATTTGTTAGATTTTCCCTTAACAACTAGAATAGATACTCATACATATTCAACAAAGAATTGAAGAAATTTAAAGTAATTAAAAAGAACTGATTAAGTAAATACAAGAATATGTAGTACCTAATAACCTACTAATTGCTAGTTGTACTTCTTTTCTTAGGCCAATTATAATTTTCTTTCCTCAATGGAGGTTCTGGCTGAATAAGGATTTTTAGTGAGACAAAAACATATAAAGTACAAACCAAATCATAGTTGCCTATGATACAGTTCGACTAGAATAAACTAAAACTCTTAAAAATCTGACAAAAATGATTGCCTTTTTATTTTGGTATGTAAATATAAAAACTTTGATAGCAAAAATATAGCTTTGTCAATTAACAAATTCAAAAGTTCAAAATTATAAGAGGGTCAAATAATATTTTGAATAATTAAATAGTAGTCTTTTTATATATATATATATATTCAAATAAAAGGCAAAAGACCTCTCATAATGACATAAATATCGTGCTTTATTTAATTTGTTAGTATCTTTTTAATAAAAGTATTTTTCTTTTGATATTTTAAAATGTTACAATTGAAAGTCACATAATTAACTCTAAAAAAATATTACATAAAATATGAAAGAAATATGGATTAATAGTTAAAAAAGATTAGTAAAAATATCGTGATATAATATTTTAATTCAAGTAATAAATATTAATTAAATATAATATCAAATAAAATACTTCAAAATTTCCAAAAATACTATTCTTAGCCTATAACTTTTTTAAATAATGATTTAAACTATAATCTATAAATAATCTTCTTATTACCATTATTTTTAAAAATAAAAATTAACTATTACTATTATTACTCTTATTCTATACTTTTCATATAAGCTTATAACCCCAAAATCAATCAACCCATCAATTATTTACATTTTACTCCAATAAAAGAATCTCCATAGAAAGTCTTATCTAGGGTACTTCTAAAAGAAAAATTTAACTTCGACAAACGAGCTAATTTTTCATTAATATATACGTTAATTAAATAATACTCGTAATTAGTGGATCCAATGAGAACATCTATCTTTCAACCACTCGTGTCACATTGGATTCCTAAAGAATCCAAGGGCAGTTAAAACTAGTTAAATAACCGGCTTCAAATCCAAACCGTTAAAAACAATCGATACACGTGGTGACAGCAGAGAAAGCAACGTGGTATAAAAAACACCGCCGCTTGATGACATCCTAATTCTAACATGGTCGGTTGTCTATCCACTTTAACCACTACTGTTCCATGTTCTGCATACGTACTAGTGAAGATAAAGCTAGAGTAACATGCCATCTGATTTCGACGGTGACAATGAAGGATCATATTACGCCACGTGGAATGTATGGGTCGGTGAGTGAATGAACGGTGGAGATGTGGAGCTTGGTGGTGAGATTAGTTTCTGTGAATGATGGGTTAGTTGGGAATATAAAAACATAAAATAAATGAAATTGGAGGGTGACGGCTGCTGCAGGTTGTACACGAACAAAGCCAAAATCTTAGTTCACACGGCTCGTTTCCCACCGCCAAAGTCCCACACTTTCTTAAAGTTCATTTCGTATAAAGTAGTAATTGCATATGGAGTGAAAATTATTTAGTTTGGGACTGCTTTTCTTTTTAAATAAATGTATCAAGGTAAATAAAATGTTCTACAACTGTTTAGGATATAGTCGAAGGTTGATCGGATGGCCGGAGATTTATAGAGGATACGATTAATAATAAAGGCGTGATCCTGGATATTAAGTTTATTTTATATTAAAAAGAGGATTTGAAAAATCTAAAGTAAAAAGGTTTTGGGTGGATAAATCGGTAGATCGAAGATTACTTAATTCATAGTTAAAGCAAAAATTTAGTTTGAAATGGTTTGGAGGATATTTCATATAAGAATTTTGTCAATAGTTACATTGAAAGCATAAATACGGTGAATCATAAAGAGATAAGAGAATTCAGATGTTTCATAAAGATTGTAATAACACTTGGTAACTATATAATCTAGATTTTACTCAGGTGTGATGGTCATGGCAAATTACTAATGATGGAAAAAATATTAGAGAGCAAACCTTAGTTTCTACAAGGATCATGACAGAAATACTGTTATTTATTATAAAATCATTACATCTTTGTTTTTCTTCAGACGGATTCGTTTAACCCACACACATTCCAAGAAACGATAAACATAAAAATTGTTACACAGGGTGAAGGATTTTCCATATCGGGGGATAGCTGAAGCCTCTTCACGAATGGTGGATTTACACGTCGGGGAATCAACATCATCACCGCTATCTATCATAATAATATGAGCCGTTTTCTCCCCATAAGGGTTAGACTCAAATGAGATAATCGAGGAAGGTGGACGTCTAAATAGAAATGAAGAGACCGCGATATGGAGGGCACCATTAATAGTGAAAGAGAAAACCCCAGAGATGTGGCCAAAGACAATTTAGCTAGGCCAATGAGGCGGGGGCCCGATACTCCAATCTGACGGAGGCGTTTTTACCCAAGCACTCAAACTGTATCGAGGTAGAGAGAAGGTTACCGACTCTAATCTGAACGCAAATGCACACAAATTTTAGTTTATCCCTTCTCTCAGTCTGTTTGTCACCGTAGAAATAGATACCAACATCCGAGCCAATGTGACTAAGGGCCTTGGAGGTCCAGAGTTCCAAAGAAATCTTGAAGATTTTAACCCAAATTGGAACCTCTTTGAGAGGGTCTTTAGAAATTGTAGATAAAGGTTCCCAATTCTTAAGAACTAAGAGAGGATCACAAAAATACCATGAAGCCTTTTCCAATATATTTTTAGCGTTATCATCCAAGCTAAACTTGAAGAAATATCCCTCGGGGATGCACTTAAATTCTTCGAGGCCAAGTTTTCCTCAAATAGAAATGACACTTGTCTTTAGTTGGGAAAGGTTGTGGGATTTCCCAAGAAAGTAACCAGATAAACATAATTGCCAAGAATCCGTAATTCCAAGAATGACATCATCATCCATGATCAAAATATTTCCATTTAAGTCATTTTGGAGAACTTTGGGAATAAAAGAAATCAAGGGCTTTGAGGGGACCAAAACAAAATTGACCCAATATGAAGGATATGAAGATGACGGGTTTACTGAGGAGTTGGATCTATGTGATGATGCATGAGATTTGGAGGATCGAGCGACAAATATGTTATTGGAAGAGTTGTTGGCATCCAAAAAATTATAGATATGCGTTATTATTCAAGGGTTGAAGAAATTAGGGTTTCTAAGTTGTTGGGTGTATAGGTTGTCTTTGAATTTTCTCCTTCGAGGACCTTTTCCACATAACTTAGGTAAATAAGAGACGTGATAGGAGGAAATAGAGAGAGTACAAGAAGCACTTAATTTATATGTCGATTATGGAATGGAAAGGGATGTCGTTATTGGTGTGGGGTTGGTGGTGGAATCTAAAGAGTTTTGATTAGAAGGATTGGATGAGTTTGAGAAATCGTCCATTTTGGGATGTTTAGTATGTTTTTGAGTGTTTGGGATGGGCTGGAAATTGGTTGGGTAAATAAAGGGAGGGGTACTAGGCCTACGAGCCCAAAATGTTGCTGGTCCATGAAGGTAATATAAGTTAGACGTCCTAGAGGCCCACATAGGTGTCGGTCCAGGAGGTGTAGGCATACACTGTCATGAAGCTGCTGGATAACTCAGTGTTGGGCTTGTGAGATCGGTTCAGCAGAGTGATTGGTTACAGAATTAGTAAGCTGAATGTTAATCTCAATAGAATACTAGGAAGTAGAGATACGAAGCCTGGTGAGATCGAAATCAGTAAGAGCATCAGCACGAGGGTTTGACATGTGGTTAGTGGAAGTGGTCGGTGGCGTTTGGAGGGCAGAGGTCATGAAGTCTCTGGCAACTTTTAGGTAAGTTGGATTAGGGTTTATTTTGTTAAGCTTCTTGCTTATGTTGGAAATTTCGATTGATAGATACAATGGGGGAGGGGTTTTGTGACAAGAGAGGTCATGTGAGGTATTATCAGTTAAGGCAAAGACGGCGAATGAAGGCTAACAATAGTGGCGACGAAGTCAAGGTAGAAAGAACTAAGGGTCGGGTGTACGGTTTCTGAAGTAACAATGACTTGTTGGAGAGTGGTTGAGAAAGGAAACTGCTTTGATGAGACTGACAAACTTGTTGGTCGGAATAGGTATACCAGAGGGTTGAACAAAGACACTTTCTGAAAAGAGAAGAGTGTTCCTGAGATGCTAGAGAATCTAGTTCCCTTCTACGATTCCATGTGGAGCCTAGCTTCAGAGAGGGCTTTCACCATCGTATTTTCGTAGTCAGGGATGATACCCGGCGGGAGAATATTTTTGTTGGAAGGACGAGGGCCAAGGACAGTATCATGGAGGTAGGTGTGGTGGTTTGATTTCATTATTGAGATAACATAAGATGGATGATTCGATGGTATCACCACTAAAGTAGAGGAAAATGTTGAATCTTTCTTCGGAAAAAAAACGAGCAGTTCCTGAAGGGATGCCAAAGAAAATGGAAATGGCTGGAAGGGAGGTGCCAAAGTAAGTTTCCGAACTAAGGGAGACCGTTTTAGGAGAATGAGGTGAGTCTGATTTGGTTAATGAATTAGTTGTTTGTTTTGTGGTTGCAAGCTGAGATGCTTGGATAGTTAGTTGATTTATGAGTGATTTTAAAGGATGTTGGTTAGGGTTTTTAAGAGAGAAAAAAGAATGCTTTAGGTAGTTTATGCAAGTTCTTTGATATCTTTCGAAAGATCAGGAAAATAGACCAAATGATAGGTAAAGTTTTAGGAATAGTTTTTGGTGATGGAAGCTGAGATTCTGGTTAAGGCTACCACTAGGGTACAAAATCAGACTTGTACTTTTAAGAATAGTCACAGGGAAAAAAGGGTAGCTAGTAGGGATGCAGAGGTTTACCATGATTAGAGTAAGAAGGGTAGCAAGAGCATGCTTAGGTATGAAGAAACATAAACATGTGGGTGAAACATGTTGGTTTTTGTTGAGTATCTTTTTGCAGAGCTGCAGGTTACATAAGAGGAAAAAAACTTTCCAGCTAGTATGCTTTTGGCTTTATACGAGGAGGGTTATCATGCCAGAATGACGCGTCAGATCATGCCGTTGAAGCCATGTGCTTGGTTCAGAGCTAAGGTAATAAGGTATTGAACCAAAATGGTAAAGGCTGCAGGAAGCATGGAAAAAGTATGGTATTTCAAATCTTAAATAAGATATGGTGGTCTTAATTGAAGAATAAGAGATAACCAACATAATGGTGGTCGACTGTCGGAGGAGCGGGAGGATCGCCAATTCAAGAATTCAAAAATATAGCTGTTATTTTCTAGTGAGGGATAGCCGAGGAACAAACATTTTGGTACTCTCGATTTAAGCTTATTTTGCTCAACATGTGCATAGACAACACATCATAACACTTTTATATGTTTGAACACATGTTTCTTTCCTGTTCAACTTCTTGCGGATAGTTAAAATTTAGTGTTATAGGTGGACTTTCATTGATGACAAATGCGAATGTTGTCACAAATTTTCCCCAAAATATTCGGCCTATTCCATCATATAGAGGCATACACCTAACTATTTTTAGCAATGTTCGATTCATCATTTTAACAAGCTCATTTTATTATGGAGTTTCACTCATGGTTTGGTGTCTAGCTATACCAAGTTTAGAAAAATAGCTACCAAATACCGCACTCATATATTTTAATCCATTTTATGTTCTCAACTTCTGTAACATTATCCAGTCTGATTATCTACCAACTTCTTCCAGTTCTTAAAAGCATAAAATATTTCATATTTGGTCTTCAAAAGTATAACTCATACTTTTCTAGATTTTATCATCAATAAAAGACATTAAGTACCTCACACCTTCAATGATGGATTGCATTGTAAGACCACAAAGATTCGGATAAACATACTCAAGCACATCACGAGTTGTATGCTTGCTATGCATGAACTTAAACCTCTTTCTTTTACCTAACATAGAACTTTAAAAAAGCTATCTGTTAAGCTTAATAAGGCATTTCTCATTCAAATTCTATAACCTTAGATGCCTCAGCTTGGTTGAATCTCTCTCTACAATAGATACACTGCCGACCATTACAAACCATTTGGGAACTAACACACCATTGGTCACGTAAGCTTTCATAACAACTAATGAGCCTTGCGAGACCGTAAGTTTTTCATCACAGCCCTTATATGTAAAATCTTCCTCATCAAACATGCCAATTAAATAAGGTTACATTACAATTCGAGCACATACCTCCCGTTTTTTTCACTCTCTCAAGTCTTGTAGGCAATTTGAGCTAAATGTTGCATATCTTCTTTATATAACAGAGTTCATCATGCCTAATGATGACCTTTCCACTATGAAATAATCTCATGTTTTGAAACCATATTGGACCTCATATAGAATAAATCTCCCAAATCTAACACCCACTTGTCACTGCACATGCAAGTAGAAGTCATGAAATCATTAGTAAATTCATAGTCATCTGAGACCATAATAACATATATGGCATCATGTTTTAGATAACTATTACCCTACCTTCGGTCCGAGAATTAGTCACTAGTAAGATCTTACTACTTACACAACCAACATCTCATTTTGAAACCACTCACGAATCTTCTTGAATTTGACCTTTCCTCTCGTTTTGACCGAATATCTCAGTCCAGTTCTGCCCCTCAAATTTAGTCTGAGACCTTTAAGATCAATTTTCCTTTAGAAATCCTTTGATTTTAATCACTATTTACTTCAACCATTGTAAGGAAATATTTTCCAATATCATGGTGTTAACAAAGTGCTCTCACAATTGAACGAAACATATAAATATATAATTTTTGTTGTAGTTTTAGAATATTTTAGACTTAAATGATCAAACACAGGATTTGGGTCTTTTAAAAAAAACATTAAATTAATAATATCAAAATTCTATAAAAAAAACGATAAGAATATCAAAATTTTATTGAATAACAAAACAAGAAAAACAATTATCAAATTTTAAAAAAGTAGTATTAAAATAATATGTGGATTATTAATATATATATATATATATATATATATATATATATATATATATATTAAATTTTAAATAATAAAATAAATTAAATCTAAACATTTTTTTAAAATTAGGTTCTTTTTTCAGAGCATTTATTTCAAGATCACCGAAAACTAACAATTTTGTATGCGTGATTATATTTCTAATCCATTACCTCTTAAATAAACAACAACACAGTATACGAAATTAATTTCCTTGAGTGATATGAATGAGTGAATTGAAAAAAGAGTTTTCTCCAAGAAAGCTTTCTCCCAAAAGCTTTCTTCTTCGATTCTTTGATGTTGATGCCCTGGAGTAGTACTGTTCTGATAGATAGTATTGCTGTCCACTGACTCTTGATTTCATTCTCTTTAGGTTTGGGATTGCCTTTGATCATCTCTCTTGATCGTGGTGTTTTCATCTGTTTCTTTCTTTATCCTTCCTCTAATCTGATTTCCTGTGATCCGCTGATCTCCTTTTGATCTCCCTGGTTTATTGTGTTTCTTGTGAGTCTTGGTTGGGGTTGCTTGTTTGGCTCCATGAAAATGCGAAGTGAAAACCTTCAAGAAGAAGGTACTTCGTCATGAAAAAAGAAATATACTGATTTGTTCAAAAAGAATATTAATGATAAACATGAATTTGAGCCTGATTCAATTAGTTACAAGAAATACCATATTTCTTTGCAATTTTCTAAACAAGTCAAAGATAGCTTATTGAAATCGTCAAAATTTACCATAATTGGCAAGTTCTCTGAAATAATTCCAAAGAAGAACCTGATGAACAATTTTATTGAGTCTAGGAAATTTAAAAGAAGTATGAGTCTCTCGACTAGAGACTCACACCATCTTCTGTTCGAATATGACTTGAAGGAAGACTATGGTAATCTTTGGAGCAAGACTGCATGGACTATTGGAAACAAACACTATAATGAGGGTGTTAAAGTGGTCCTCATATTCCAATCCCAAAATCGAAAGTCCAATAACCCCAATTTGGACTAGAATTTTGAAGATTCCTGAGTACCTCTACAATCAATCTATGATTGAAAATGTGTTCAAGGCTATTGGTGATCCTATAAATACCTGGATTCCAACTCAGAATAGGGATTTGTTCAACGCAGTATACAGATGGGTTGAATTAGATGTCACAAGTAAACTGCAGAATCGTATGTGGATTGGATTTGGTCCTAACGACGGTTGCTGGGTGGAAATAGCGTACAAGAACATACCAGAATATTGCAATTACTGTAATCACATTGGTCATAATATGGAAAATTGTAAAAAGAATTCTACTAAACGGATGTAAAACTTACCTGTTGATGAAAAATCAAGACAGTGAAAGAACTGAAAGTACTGAATTAGTGAAGATGCCTCAAACTGAAGTACAAAACAACCAGAATTCTTCCAAAGATCAAACTATTAGCCATCGGAAAATGAAGATCAAATCGATTATAAGAGTGATACATGGCAATGAAACTCAAACTAATACTCAAATAAAAAACAACACAAAGGAGATGATTGAAGCAATAATGGATCTCGAGGGTGAAAGCACCCACGTCTCACCAGAACAATCTAAGTCCAAATCTGGTTACAACACACCAGATCAAAACAACATTGGCAGTTTGCCAGCTACACCAACGTTAAATACTAAGGAAACAAGCAAGAGCTTTTAAAAAATCCTAAACCAGAAGCTTAAAGAGGCTAGAATCAAGAAAAAAAAGACTTAAAAGCTACTAAATCTTTACTTTTTGTGAAGACCAAAGATTCAAGTAACAAATATTCTAATGATTAATATTCTTTCATGAAATATAAGGGGAATAGGCAATAAGTCTTCTTAGCGAAGATTTAAGTCTATTGTCTTGAGTCACACCATTAAACTCTTTTTTATTCAGGAGCTACCTATAAAAATTGATGTTATAGCCTCTTACTTAAAATTCAGTAATTATTACACTAACTCTTCTAACAAGTTATGGATTTTTTGGCAAGAGGATATTCAAGTCAACATTAAGATTGATCAGACACAGTTAGTGCATACTGAAGTCCTTATCACTAATTACAACGAGCAGATTTTCACTACCTCTGTTTATGCAAAATGCCAGAGGAATATTAGACTTGATCTTTGGAAAAGCTTGAAAAATATCTCTTCTACTGTGAAGGACTGGATGGTCCTTGGTGACTTCAACACTTTAAGATCCATCAATGACCAAGTTAACTGCAATAGCTATTGTCAGCAAAGTGTTGAGGATTTTAATGTTATGATAAATGACTGTAAGCTAGAAGACACTAAGTTTATGGGTACCAAATTTACCTGGATGAGGAACCTCAAGGGTAAAAGGTTAGATTGGGTCCTTATAAACCAGGATTAGATGAATAGTTTCAACTCCACTGAGGTTAGCCACTTGGATCGAACTTGCTCCGATCACTTCCCTCTTAAGGTCTGCATTAATAACAAGAACATAAAGATTAACAGTAGTTTCAAGTTCCTTAATATGTGGACTAAAGACCCGACTTTCACCAAAGCTATTGAAGATAGTTGGCAGAAGTATGCATGGTAGCCCTCTTAATGTCTTGTGGAATAAATTAAAAAGACTAAAAAAAGATTTAAAGATTTGGAATAGGGACACCTTTGGTAACATCTTTGATAAATTCAAAGATATTGAAACCAAAGTAACCCTTTGCGATGAGAAGTTTCTTACCAGTAATTGCTTGGAGGACAAAATAGCTCTCTCCAAAGCTATTGTTGATAACCTCCTTGCTTTGTCCATGGAGGAGATCTTTTGGCAGCAGAAAACATATTCTGCGTGGATCAGAGACGGAGACAGAAATACAAGTACATATCATAACTTTGTTAAAAGGAGAAGAAAGTGTAACAGGATTGCAAATATCAAAATCAATAGCGCGTGGACAAGTGATGAAGATCAAATGGATGCATCATTGGAAAGTTATTTCAAAGCTATGTTCACTTCTACAATCCCTAATAATTCTATTGATAATCCTTGCTATGGTATCCTTAAGCATATTCCTAAATTGGTTTCAGATTCTGATAATGAACTTTTGTGTCATAACCTAATGAGGATGAGATCCTCAATGTTATTAAGTGTTTAAAGCCATTTAGTGCAACTGGCATTAATGGCTTCAACACTTGTTTTTTAACTACTTGTTGGTTAACTATTAAGTATGATATCTCTAATGCTATGAAAGACTTTGTTAAAAGCAAAAATATTCCTAAGGGAATCAAAGTTACAAAGCCTTATCCTGAAAACTGATAATCTTAACTTTTGGAACCAGTTTAGACCTATCTCTCTCTCTATACCATCTTTAATAGACTAATGTCTAAATTAATTAATAACAGAATTGCAAAGCTTTTACTTGATCTTATTTCTGATGTTCAAGGAGCCTATGTGAAGAGCAGATCCATCCACGAGAACATTCTGATTGCCAAAGAGCTTCTTCACGACCTGAAAAGGAAAACAAAAAGCAATAATGTCATTATCAAAGTTGATATGTCTAAAGCTTTCGACAATATCTCTCATGAATTCTTATTTAAAATCCTTGCAGGTTTCGGTTTTAATCAGCAATTCATTAAAATTATTAGTATTATTATTACTTCTGTCTTTGCTACTATATTGCTTAATGGCAGGTCAGTTGGTTTCCTTAAAACCAGCAAGGGAATCAGACAAGGAGATCTTTTATTTCCAAGTCTGTTCATCCTTGCTGAGGAGGCTTTAATAAGAGGATTGGCTAGTCTTTATAAAACTGATAAAACTATCAAATTTAAGGGAAGAAGCAAAATTGATATCCCTTGTCTGGCCTTTGCAGACGATTTGTTGGTTTTTACTAATGGTCTAACCAGTTCTATGGATACTATAGGTGCTTTATTACAGGTTTATCAGAATGCTTCTGGTCAAGTTATTAACAGAGATAAAACTCAGTTAATAGCTACCAGCAACATTAACTAGAACAAGCTGAATAACCTTCAAATTATTATTAATTTTAGCATTGGAAATCTTCCAACTACTTACTTGGGTGTCACATTGAGCTCCAACAATAAAGTCAGCAACTACTTTCCTCTGATTGACAAGATTAACAGCAAAATATTGTCTTAGGAGGGCAAGTGTCTTTCTTATGCATGAAGGCTCACCCTCATCAAGAGTGTCCTTTTGCCTATTCCTATCTACTGGAGTCACAGTAGCAAGCTGCCTCATTCAATTATCTGCAAAATAAAGAAAATAATTAATATATTTTTGTGGGGATCTACTACGGAAAAGCTTAGCATCCATTGGTGTTCGTGGAGCTCCATTTGTAAATGTTACAAAGCGGGAGGTCTCAATATTCATACTTTAGATGACTATCAGAAGGTTTATTCTATGAAGCTATGGTTTGATTTTAGAAGTAATACCTCTCTTTGGTAAAAAATGATTCATAGTATCTACTGTAAGGATTATCATCCTTCTCAAATTGTTTTCAAACAGGGTTCTCAATATTGGATCTGAAACTGTAAAGCGCTCCTCCCATTATCAAGTTTGAATCTGAAACTGACAACAAATGGTTTTGAAGGAGAATCTGTTAGTTATCTATGGAGAGATAACAATTGGGACTTAAAAACGATAAGTTCTCTTCTCCCTAACTCTAGTATCAATCTAATTAAAAAACTGAAAATTGATTTTAACAAAGAGGACAAGATTAGTTGGAATATTTCTAACTCTGGTTCTTTTAATATTAAAGACACTTTACACAAAGTTTCTCAATGCTGTCCTAACTCTTCTATTTTTGAAAGGATTTGGAATCAAGTCAGTCTTGCAAAATGCTTTGTTTTGCATTGGAGACTTCTAAATTTTTTTATTCCTACTGAGGTCACAATGCAAAAAATACATTTATACCTTGCTTCTAAATGTGTGTTTTGTGAAAATATTGAAAGCTCTAAACATGTCTTTATTGAATGTGAGCATGCTTGGCAGGTTTGGTCATATTATGCTAATATTTTTAATGTTAAGATCTATAGGTTCATGAATACTGTCCACATGGCTAGAAACTGGTTGTGGTCTTCTCCTTCAAAAGTACATATGAAGACTATCCCCCCCCCAATCATAAACTGGGTCATTTGGCAAGCGAGAAACATTTTTAAATTTAAAGACTCATCCATTTCAGCTAAGTCTTCAATCTAAGTCTTCACATTAAACACATTATTTCATCTCTTGACTACTCTAACCTAATTAAACTTAAATATTGGAAAAATAATGAGAATGCTGCTCACGAGTTGGGTTGCTATTTACATAGAGATATCAAGAAGAGTATCAATTACCTTTGCTGGGTTCCTCCTCCTAATGGTAGGCTGAAGTTAAACTCTGATGCTTGCTGTGCTCAATCTGGTGAAACCAGTGGAGCAATCATCATCAGAGACCATATGAGAAACTTTATTTTGGGCTATGACAAGCAATCGTCTATTCAAGCTGAGGCCAATGCCCCGATGGATAGCCTGATTATCTGCAAGATTAAGGATTTTTCAAATATCGATATTGAAAGTGATTCTGAGAAATTAATCTCTTTGCTCACCTCTGGAAAATCAATTGTCCAGATTGAGCAATTTATTTCTCGAATCATAGGCCTTCTTTCCCCCTTCATGACTCTCAATCATGCTTTTCGAGAGCAAAACCTTGCAGCCGACTGACTTGCAATGTGGACTCTCAAATGCAAGATGAAGAGTCATTATGAGAATTTTGTTCCCCACAATCCTTTTGCTATCAATTCTTGTTCTTGATATTTTGGGGATCGACTAATTAAGAATTAACTAACTTTTAATTGATATTCTAAATACTAACCTTGAATTTGCTGATTGTAGAGATTAGTCTCCTCTGAGTGTCTTATCGGGATCTTGAAGAGTTTAAAAGCTTGGGTTTGGCTAGTTGAAGTTGTTTCTATTGTTGCTTGCCCCTTTGTTAGCGGTTTGTGAATATGAATTGTGAGCTTGAAGCATGTTGAACATCGATGGCCAAATCGAAGCTGTTTCTTTTTTTTTGCTGAGCCCTAATCGACTAGCTCGTGGTTTGAGCTATCGATCTAATAGCTTGAATTGACGGAGATCTTGGTGATTGAAGCTGGGGTTTGAAGCTTTCTATTTCGTTGTTTGGATTCGATCGGGAAGCTCAGTAGTGGAGCGAGCTTGCTGGTGTTTTGTTACAGGAAATTTGGGTGAGCTTGATGTTTGTAGAGGGTTTTGAATTTGGGCTCTACAATTTCTAGGGTTTTGTAGTTTTGATTTTGGACATAAGTGATAGCTGGTGATCAAGAATCGTAAAGGGTTGGGTTGGTGATAGCTGATTTTAGGTTTGAATCGAAAAAGGGTTGGACTCTCTCTAGCTCTTCCCTCTCTTTGGAGCTCAATCGAATGGCTATGGAGTTGATCTGGTTTGCGTAGGTCTTTAGTTAAAAAAAACCTTTTGTTATATTTGCTTTTAGTCATTCAATTCGTTGTATTTTGGAATTCTCCCCTCAGCTCTTTATATTTCGCTATTTTGTCTAAAACAATTTATAATTTTCAATTTGGTAATATAAGTGTTATTGAATAAAAAAATTAAAATAAATAACAACACCCGTCTTTAAATATTCAATTTAGTCATGATTCAGGTTTCTAAATTTTTGATAATTATTCCAATTACTTTTGATCCGCAACTAGCATTAACCTATTAATAGTCAGTATTATTAGTTACCGATATGTAATTTACTATGACGTATATTTGTCGTAATATCTTACCATAGTATCGATGCAAATATAGTAAATATGTAAAAAAATAATTATAATTTAATGAAAAATAAATACATCTTTCATTGTTTAATCAGGCTTGATAAATTCCAACCTACTACTTGATATTGGATATGAAACTTATGTTTTTACCCACTTGTTTTATATGAAAAAATCAATCAATCGTCTGCGGAAAAATTGAAATCCTATTTGAAACAAGTTTTATACTTCTATACTTATATCGTATGGATCAAATTTTATGCCTTTATACTATATATCATAGCGATCTTATTAAAAACAATTATGATGAGAAGTAAAAAAAACATACTACTATTATGGATTTTTTATAAGTAATTTCTGAATATGAGGTGACAAACAAGTATTACCGAATCTTTTGCACATGTAATGACAATAATTGTGGCTTAACAACAAAAATATACTACAAATTAGAATAAAATATAAAAAATTCTTAAAAGTATAATAGTAGTAAATAAACATATATCTGAAACCTAATCATGTTTTGTCATTCTTGTTGGACACTGAACTGTAAAATAAGAAAGAGAAAAAGAACCAACTCATTTATACACTTTACAAGTATTAATATAAAAGAAATATTTAAATATTCTTTCCTTTTTAATAATACATACCCGAAAAAAAGGTCACAACATAAAGAAGAATATTTAAAAAAATAGAAAAAAGCTAGAATATATTTTTATAAGAAAAAGTTATAATGTGTGATGTATAAAAGGTGAAATGCTATTATTGATGCTTAGCGTAGTTGAGAAGATAAAAATATAGTTGTCTCTTTGTTGGACAGTATGTAATTTGAGAAAGGAACGAACCACGAAGTCTAGATAGGGTGAATATCATAAATGCACATCAATTCAATGTCTATTTGTATTTATTTACAATAATTTCAAAGTTTCATACTTGTTTTTAAGTAGTTCACTCATACATTTTTATTTTTATTTTACTTTTTTCATAATATAATTGAACTCTTTTTTGGGAAAAAAACATTAAAATCAATAAAAGAAGTTCTCCTGCAATTATATAGAGGGATATATCTCGAAGAAAAACAATTTCTTAATAGAAAAATGATTAAATAATGTTATTTAGCTCATAATAATGGATGAACAGGGATACCGAACAAGTAAAACACAAATACAAACAGAAGGATTAACTATTTAACTTGATTAGTTAATTTTTGCATCAAGAAATTTGAACCGAAGGTTAGAAAAAAACGGTGTGAGACTGTGGAGATAAAAGTGGAGAAGCGAAATTTTTTGTGTCCGTCTTCCGCTAGACATGGTAAAGTACCATGCCAAAAATGATAGTTTTGAATTGAAGACCAATTTGACATCTCGCTAAAACAAGATTACCAATTAGTAGCATTTAGCGGGAGACCGAGTTTAGAGCTAGCAAAGCTTCAAAGATTCTGAGTGAAACTACATTAATAGATGATATAATTTATAGTTTCAAAGTCTGAATTACATAAGACACAGTCTGGTGGATTATTTAAACCTCAACGCAGAAGCTTATCTCGAGTGAATAACTTGCCATGGATTATAAGCCAAAAAATGAAAAAATGACAATGGATGTGACACTTGTCTTCTTCAACGTACAAAAGTGGCTGAATCTACTTTTGCGTTTTGTTGCTTAAAACCGAATGTTTTTGATGTTCAGTCGTACGACAACCTAGCTTCGGTCAGGCTCATAAGAGTTTTGGGATACACTAATGTTGTCGTCTGATGAACTCAACTAAGTATACCAAACTAAACCTCAGAGTCATGTCCATATTATTTTGTAATGGCCATGTTCATGCCTCAAACATCATTTGAAGGTAAAAAGAGTACAACTAACAGGTAATATGCTGCTAGATTTGTTAGAACATGTAATTCAACCTAGTGAATCGTGGGCTTGAATATACTTCAGATCGCGTCTGGGTTTATGAGAGTAGCTTCCCGAATCTTTTATGAATGATGATATATGACTAATCCATTATGTACATATCAATAGGTGACTCAGTAGTGCATGATAGAGGTTTGACCATTCCCAAGTGTTAGATTCTTTAAGTTTGGAGTGGCCAAATCTTTTGGTTGGCAGTTGGATGGTGGCCAAATTTATATTCCCGCAAATTAATGTTTATAACCGAACATAGTAATAGAATAATACCTGACCATATATGATAGTGTTTCCTAACTGAGAGGTTAACTCTAATTAAATAAGAATGTCGTTTGAGAAACTTTTGTACGATCACACATAGCAGAGTCACATCCGGTGGGCTATTCGTCTACTGGCTTTGCGATATTACATGTGTAAGTGGTGAAGGAATATTTGTTGAAGGTCGAGTTTCTTCATGAATAAAATGACTCTAATAGTCAAAACCCCCAATACAAATGCTCCTTGTAGATCGTTGTTGCCCAGTATATCAGAGCAACAAGAGTCATTGTCAATACTGTAGAGAAAAATAAGAAATCCTCGGGTGTCAGAGGAGAAAAGTTATGCGAAGTTGGTTAGGAAAGCTTCCTAATAGAGGTATTATTTTAGATCCCATGTTGTTGCTTGAGAATTTTATAGCTAGAGGCATGTGGTTAAATGTTATGACCATCAGACGATTATCTATTTAAATATACCAACCTGGAGTTAAGGGAAAGGAGGAGGATACTCCTCACAAAATAAATTCCAAAGTTGATATTTGCTTCTAGAAATAAAAGATGAGATGGTGTTTTGAGGAGAAGACCTGCATATAGGCCATTACGAGGTCAAAATAATTGTTGTGAGAATATCATTATTGTGAAAAATCAGCATACCAAAATTGTCATTTATGGTTGAGTCAAGCACTCATAGGAGACATTCTAAAAGTCACAAGAAAGATGTATCCCATGCTAAATATACCAAGACTTTTGGAACCGATCTGGAGGCCAAAGGGCTACTGAAGCTAAGAGAAAATGTAAAATATATGCTCTTAAGTTTGTCAAGGTAGGTTGTTTTTCTACTCAGTCTATACGCAACAAACCTCTATTATGAAGGGTTCAACTAGTACATCTATATTGCTATTGATGTATGAGATGGTGCATAATGGTGTATGGATTGAAGTGGTAATGTATGAGACTGGAAAAATCATTGTCCCTCTAGAAGTGAATGTGGTTAAAAACTTTGTTGTTTAAGTGACCGACCACATCTCTGAGATTACGGAAAAAAACTAGATTAATAACATAGGTGCTAGATTTATCGTCATCAGGGATGATATAATATTTACTATAGTGGAACTAACTATATGTGATGAGGTTCCTTCAATCCCTTCCAAAAGGGTTATGACTGATGAAGATGGATCTCATCTAGTCGTTCAAGTTACTGTACAAGAAGGAAAATTTAAAGTCCCATGGTGGATGTGGGTCCAAAGGTAGAATTTAAAGCTATCAGGAAGAAGACTTTTGCTAAGGTTGAGGGTTCTTCTAATGTGAAGAAAGCTATGATTGACTAAAGTGGTGTGGCGAGGGCCAACCATTCAACCAAACATGAGGTCATATATCTCATGTGCAGCCAAATTGACACAATAATGATGAATATTTAAATGAGGGTTCTGCCAATGTAGAGATAACAAAAGATCCCAAAGTCTTAGATCATGTTAGAAATATGGGTGATGGGCGAGATCTGATTGATCCATTATTTACCGAATACGAGAAGTCTACAAAAGATGTTGCAGATTTGGATGTCATTGAGTCAATATATGATGTTAAATCCCTATTGTTTAAAGGCCATGAGGTGCATGTGATAGGTCCTTCCATGTTCCAGTTGATTGCAGAGTATATTGATATTGAGGGCATGCATAATGTGTCAAATAAAATAGTTTTTGGGCATATATCATTGAATCATCTGTATCATATGTGCTTGTGTTTGAACATACCATGAGGTTGTAAACCAAATTATTATTGTAGTCAATGGGGGGAAGCTACCCCAACCATCCGTCTTTTTTAGAATTATCCAAAGATAGTTGAACCTTGGTATTGATGTGTGTTTATATTTCAAGTTGAATTCATATTCATAGCCCAAAATAATTTGAATGAAGTCAATGGTGAGCTAGCCTAAGTACATGAGCAATGAAAAGTTGAAAAATACTATAGACCAATTGAATATGGATAAGCTTATAGCACATGTTAAAGATATTCTATCTTAAAAAATAAGGTTGAAGAAAGCTTACAGCTTGAACGTGATAAGTTGGCTAAAAAATGATTGCCTCAATGATACAATACATAAAGTAGAGAAAAGACTCGTGTTGCAGTTTCATGCAGAATATACTGATGCCAGGCTATATATCTTGTGGAACTATGTATCCAAGAAGAAAAGACCTTAAATATGTGAATCGAAAAGGTACAGGAATGTGCAGCAATGATGTTGGACCTCTAAATCATCCTTCCATGTTCCAAGTGATTGCAGAGTATATTGATATTGAGAGCATGCATGATGTGTCAAATAAAAGAGTTTCTAGGCGGATATCATTGAATCATTTGTATCATGCGTGCTTGTCTTGAAACATATCATGAGGTTGTAAACCAAATTATTATTTTAGTCAATGGGGGAAGCTACCCAACCATCCGCCTTTTTCGGAATTATCCAAAAGATAATTGAACCTTGGTATTGAGGTGTGTTTATATTTCAAGCTGAATTCATATTCACAACCCATAAGAATTTGAATGAAGTCAATGATGAGCTAGCCTAAGTACATGAGCAATGAAAAGTTGAAAAATACTATAGACCAATTGAATATGGATAAGCTTATAGCAGATGTTAAAGATATTGTATCTTAAAAAAATTAGGTTGAAGAAAGCTTACAGCTTGAACGTGATAACTTGGCTAAAAATGATTGCCTCAATGATACAATACATAAAGTAGAGAAAAGACTCGTGCTGCAGTTTCATGCAGAATATACTGATGTCAGGCTATATATCTTGTGGAACTATGTATCCAAGAAGAAAAGACCTTAAACATGTGAATCGAAAAGGTACAGGAATGTGCAACAATGATGTTGGACCTCTAAATCATCCTTCCATGTTCCAAGTGATTGCAGAGTATATTGATATTGAGAGCATGCATGATGTGTCAAATAAAAGAGTTTCTAGGCGGATATCATTGAATCATTTGTATCATGCGTGCTTATCTTGAAAAATATCATGAGGTTGTAAACCAAATTATTATTTTAGTCAATGGGGGAAGCTACCTAACCATCCGCCTTTTTTGGAATTATTCAAAAGATAATTGAACCTTGGTATTGAGGTGTGTTTATATTTCAAGCTGAATTCATATTCACAACCCATAAGAATTTGAATGAAGTCAATGATGAGCTAGCCTAAGTACATGAGGAATGAAAATTTGAAAATACTATAGACCAATTGAAGATGGATGAGCTTAGACCACATGCTAAAGATATTGTATCTTAGAAAAATAAGGTTGAAGAAAGCTTACAACTTGAACGTGATAAGTTGGCTAAAAATGATTGGCTCAAGGATACAATGCATAAAATAGAGAAGAGACTTGTGTTACAGTTTCATGCAGAATATACTGATGTCAGGCTATATATCTTGTGGAACTATGTATCCAAGAAGAAGAGACCTTAAACACGTGAATATGAAAGGTATATGGATGTGCGACAATAATGTTGGACCTCTAAATCATCAGCATGTCGCTTATTTAAGTTTTCAGTAATGCCAAATAATATATCATTGTCATCAATAACTCCAATTGTCTGTTTGTTGAGATCCATGTCGAGGTATTGCTCTTCTTTTAGTTTAAAATTTGCATTGTTGTCCAAGGATCTTGGTTCCACGGGTAATGCTAGAGCTGGCCTCTTATGCCTTGGTGATATATAGTTTGGATTTTACCTATGCCACCACTAAAAAAACTTTGTTATGTGCTAGAGGATGGTGAGACAGGTATTTTTAGGATTGTGGTATATCTATCATGGTGTGCTCTAGAAATTCATTGAATTTAATATGACGTCATACCTACTTTAGCAAGTCTCTGAAAGTTCAATGTCTTCTTTTTTTATGATGGCATCAGAAAAAGGCCTGAGAAATATTCCTTGGCAATATGCAGAAACTATTACAAAGTCATGGCACTTTTGCAACTCATTTTTTGTATCCATAAACCTCTAAGTGTATTAAGTCTATTTTGGTCGCTGTGTATAGTGTATAATGTAGTCTTCATTCTTTGATTACTTCGGGACCAATTGAATGGTTTCAAAAGGTTGTCATTGGTATTTTAAGCTATTTATGCATACCGGAGGTTATAAAAAAAATGTCAAAGCGCTTCTTGGAATTTTATGGAGAATGCTCGACACTTCATATTGCCATTTAGCCCGTACTACATCTTCGTGCTTTTGAATTGAACAATGTGAGGCTCCATATCTTCACTACTTCTATATTTTTCTATTTTATCATTAAATGTTTTTTGTGGGAGATCTCCATATAAGATATGGGGAGAAATAGCTCGTTATCGTCATCCATAGTAACGATGAATCAACCGTTGTTTGCTTATTGGAGGAAATGGTAAGTATACTAATGTTTTGGTCCTTGCCATTGCTCGATAAAATATGTTGCATCATTCTTGTTTGAGAATGAATGTAGATAACCATGGAGCTATGATTGATAACATAGGTTTGGTTAAGTTTTAGAGTTTATTCAATGGGGGTTTGGATGAACCCGGTAAGCTTGAGATGACACTTTTTTGCAGCTTCCCTCCATAAAGATTAGAGACTACATGTACCAATGATATGTTCAGCTATAACGGTGAAAAGTTGTGTTGAGATTGGTGCATGGGTGAACTAGTGTGGAGCTGAGCCTGTTGTATTCTGGTATGAGTGTCGAAGCATGTTGTTATTTGGAATGGGTCCCCACCAAAGACTAGTGGAGGTTCAATTCTTTCCTAAATACTAATGTCTTTGTTGATAACTCGACGAAATCCCAGTGGAGGTTTAGTGGAGCATTCTGAGGAATGATGGGACCTGTTGGCTAGTTGGATGGAATGCATGAGACGTTTATTTCTGGGAATTCTTTTGGAACACCGCTAGATGCTGTTGGACATTCGACTAAAGTGTCACATGATGATGGTAGAGGTTCTGCTAAAAGCCATGTAAGGGTTTTGTTTTTTGTGTATTTGAAAATTTACAAGGATTTACTGGGCATTCATTTTCAACATCGAAGGAGCCTGTTGGAAGTTATGTTGAAATTCTAAAGGTACCAATGAAATTTATTGGCCATTCAGCTGTAGCTGGATGCTTCATGTCGGTCTAGCGCATTTATCACCAAAACCATAGCTAGAGGGCTACGACTCTCGGGGCTACTCTTCTATTCTTTGACCATCGGGATTAGAAACATATGCTTTTCTCATTTGATTGCTCCATTTCTTATGATATCACCTTTATTATGGCTTAAGGATCTTCATCTTGATTCATCCTTACTGTTTTCAGTTTTGGATCGTGATGAGAAAGTCTTGCGTTGATTGGCTGCTATCCGATAGTTTTTATTTATCATCACACTCTTAATATCATCGTATTCTTCCTTGTGTCCCTTTAGATGTTGGGTCACTGAGTTCATTCGTGAAGCATATGTGGAAACATAGCCTGCAAAAGCTTAAAATTGTTGGCATTAATCTTTCGTATATTATGTTCCCAATGGTAGAAATCCATGACAAGAGCTATCAGAGCTGTCGATTGAACGTCTAAGTTCTCTAATCTTGCACCTTCCTCCATAATTGGAACAATATTTACATTCAAATTTTCCATAACTCACTTCTACGTATTGTTATTTTTTTAGATTTTTTTCAAGTTAGTAATTCACTTCCCCTAGACAATTCCAATCTGGTATAAAAAAATCTAGTTAGCAGGATCGTATGTCTAATTAACTGAATTTGATAGTAAATTAAGAAATTAATTTGCAATAAGGTAGTAAAATATTGTATTATTTGGAAGAAGATCTATATTACATAAAATTTTCTCTCATTTATAGGAAGAAGATAAGTTAGAGAGACTGAATAGACAACAATAATATTTTACTTTCTTCGCATCAATTATATTTGTTATGCGACTTATCATTTTATCATCATGTACCTCTTTTCTCTTTTGCCTTATGATGCAACCCAATGGGCTCTATTCCTTAGTAGGCCGGATAATTGGGTTAATTATATTTTTATTGATAAGAATAAAAATCTAAAATTTTGAAAAACCTCTCAAATTAAATTAAGAGTTAAGTCCATACATGCAAATATTTTCATTATACGCACATAAATGATTGAACATAATAGACCAACTAGATAACCTATACAACTTTTTTAAATAAAATAAAATTTAAAAATCAATCCACATTATAATTGTTCTTTAAATACATTAAAACAAAAGATGGTTATCTTGCAAACACGGTTTCTAAATACGTTTGTACAAATCAAATGCAACAAAATTAAACATACCAGTCTAGATAACTATGAGCACACCGAAAAAAGACAACAAAATTCTTTGTAACCAATATCAAATGTTATTATATAAATATGCATTTACAACCAATCAACCATCACTAAACACGCACCAGTCAAAATCCTACAAACTCAAAAAAATCAACGCAGATTAGCAAACACTTGAACAACTAACCCAAAATCAGCTACAATATAACCCAATATGATATAAAAAACCACAACTCAACGACAACCATTTACAAAAAAGCCATACTTAAATTTGCATCAAATCCATATTAAAATTAACACAAAAACCAACTCAAACACAATAGACACAACCTAAAACAACAAAAAAAAAACTACATAGCCGAATATAACAACCTCTAATAACCTACATAGCTAGCCAAAAAACCATACCTGTAAATCAGCCTAGGAAAGATAGGTACAGCTAGTCAAATATGCAGAAAATAAATAGTTTACTAACTCAAACCAGAGACATGTAAATCAGTCTGGAATCATTTTTGTAGCAGTCCCAAAACAACCAAAGAATAACTTTAAAATACGCCAAACAACCCAAAAAATAATCCAAAGTTAGCCTAGGAATAAGCATACAAGCTATACCAAATATACATAGACTCATAAATTGAAGTTTGATTAATGTTTACGCACCTCTAAGCCACATCGTGCGCGGAAATAAAAAAATTTAACAAAAAATAAGAGATTAAAAAATCATAGACTCATAAATTCACCCCTGCAAATAACAAGCAAAATCAAGATATGAGACAATAAGAAAACGCTAATAGTCTTGAACCCTCCTTAAAGTTACTCACCATGCATCCTTTCGTAAAAGGTTGTGAAATTCACTCTACATAAAGTTTCAACATTAGCTCCAAAGAAAAGTTCATTAATATCCAAAATTTTATACCCGAATAGACATGGACTGGATTATGCTTTATCTGCATTAATTATCATTTGATATTCTCTCTTTATAATATAAACTACCAAAGATATAGAAATATAAAGTTTTAGTTGAAACAACAAAGCATACCATTTCACTCAGAATGCATCACAATCCTAAGATATAAAGTAAAAACAACAAAAAATATCTCTTTCTCATCACAAATTATCCCACCAATAGATCATTCTCCTTTAATACACGATCCATCAAAGTTTAACTTTAGATTATCTCTCGAAGAAGTATCTATGTCACCCAATTTCTCACCTTACTTCTTGGACGAATCACGAGAAGCTCAAGCGATTTAAGAGTATATTTTGCATGAATTCTAAGTTGGTCATACTATTTCTTGAATGATTTATCTATTGCAAAATATACCAAGCTAAAATATGACTATGAACACTACCCATATTATACTGATATTAGAATAATTATGACATGAAGGAAAACAACGGACAAAGAAGCCTAAACACAACCCTAAAGGGTTTGAGCAAAGTTATTTTGAAGGAAATTATTATCTATAGTATTCAATTGATGATGTTTGCAACAAATTAATAGTGAAGCCAAAAGAATGTCCAAATTTTGGATTTTATCATCCGTAAGAATTCTTGAATGAAGTAACTTCCAATATGGTTTTGATCAATCGATAAACTTTGAAAGATCCCAAAATCCAAATCAGAATATTATCTATATCAGGTCTAATATGAAATTTGAATTTGTAAGACCTATGATGCAGAAGCACCAAAATATGAATCAAAGCTTCACAAAATTTTAAAAAGGTCACATAAATATTTATTACCCAAGACTTTGGATAAAGAATATGTTCTTCTTCTCACTAAAGTATCTTTAAAAGCGAATAAGACCGAAAAAATGAACCTCTCCCTTACCAAACTCCAAACAAAAGAAAATACCACATCAAAATGCTTAAGAATGATTTTGTTGTGTTTGTAAAACCCTAAATAAGGTGATAAATACCACCGACCAAATTTTATTCCAATATAATTAGTATAAAGATAATGATTTTTCATGAATTCCCAAGTCATCTTGCAATATAGAGTGTCCAAAGTGGAAAAAAGAAAGCAATACCAAGATCCAAGACCAATTAATCTTCCTTATGTGTTCTAATATTGTACTATAAGACCCAGTCATGCCTATCAAGCATATCGTTACCAGACCTCAAAAGAAAACACCACATAATTTTCTCAAGCGTTCTTAAAATTCTTTTAGGCTCCGAAAGAGTGTGAATAGTTATAAAGGACAAAACATAATTGATAAGAACAATTTTACTTGTTAGGAAAATAAAATCAATAACCCAACTATTTAGCTTAGTTTTTATTTTTTCAACAAGAGGGTTATAGTAGTAAATCCTAAGGTTCCTTTTAAACACAAAGGCACCTAACTAGTCAGTTGAAAATAACATTTTCAGAATAATGGTAAGTTGCATATGATTTATTCTTTCTAGTATTTAATAGCTTTGCTAAAAACTAACTTTTACTAGTATTGACCTTATAACCATATAATGATTGATATGTTTCCAACAAAGAATTTGTATCCTAACGATATCATACCCTTTTTAAAAAAAATATCATTACCATAGAAAAAAATGAGAAACATATCCTCTTGGCTTGACATACTTGTAAGAAATGACCTTTTTGTTTTTGTAAGGAAATAACTTTTTAGTTCTAAACAACGTTTTCCACTACTACAAGAAAGTTTCTAAGGCTAATAATGAACAGAGGTGAAATCAGGTCATAATGCCTAGCCTCACTCGTCGACCTAAAAAATCACGTGGCTTTCTTTATACGTCTAAAGAATTCCAACCGTTATCAATACAATTTGAAACCAAATAAATCGCATGGTTGTGAAACCAAATTTCTAAAACGAATTTTATACAAACTTTCAATACAATTTTTCAAAAACATTCTATGTATCTAATTTCATAATCATATTACTATCGTTAACCTTTTTATCGAGATCATGAGACAATTTATGAGGTAAGAAATAATATAATGTATCCATCATTCTTTAATGAAACAAAAATTTCTTGCCTTATAAATTTAAGAAACAAAATTGACAATTTGTCATTCAAGAATTTTAATATAATACTGTAAGAAAACATGTACAAATATATTGGGCGCATATCCTTGAACGAAAACAAATGTGCCTCATTTGCAATCACTGTGTGAAACAACGCCGTATAGTTATTAAGCCATATAGATCCAAACAAAGGCTAATGGATATCATACATAACATCATCCTCGACCATCAACTAACATTTATGATTAGATAGCCCGTTAAACCCATCCAGGCTAGAGAACTAGATGCCTTCGTAAATAAGTGTTTTCCAAATTTCTTTTATGATCAAATATAAGATGAATAATTTATTGGTTCGAGATGATACCCCATGAAGCATATATGCCTCAATATTTTAAGAGCTAACCAAATCAATAACAAGGTCCAAACATTTAGGTTGTATGTAGCTTCTTTATACCTAGATACCTTGAGGAAAACGAGGCTATATTATCTTTGAATTTTAACAAACAAATTAAGTATTTAAATTTCGAGTGTAACTTGAAAAAACTTTGAATTTTTGTCCCCTCTATCAAGCCACATCACCCACGATTCATCTATAAAAACAAGTTTATCAATTCTAATAAGATCGATATGCATGTTCCAACAAGTTAGAAAAGAGCCAACTTCTTCAGCATCGAATTCATCCTCTTTGTTTAAAGAAATTTCCAAATACATTTCTAATTCTAATCTTTTAAATACTTTTGAATCTTTTTCAGTTTAATCTACAATATCACCATTAGAGACCTGAAAGAATATTAATCATTGAATTTATAACACTTAATATAAAGGTTACATGCTCGATCTACATAGATATACAAGTAGAATATGAAATAGGTTTAAATATGAGTGTAATAAACCAAAAAAAGAGTATAGCAAGAATGTTTTCGAGATAAATAAGAGATATGGATGTTAGACATCATAGTAAACCAGTTGTGATTCAAAAACTTAGATCATTGTAATTTTTATTATATTCTTAGAAAAAATATTCTATATCTTTAACCAATTTTTTTGATATAATAAATAATAATAAAACTTGTATATGTTATTAATCAATTTTATTCATAATTGTTTTACTAAATGCGACAAAGTTATCATATATAAATTTGACAAAAAATAATACATAATCTTATTAATTACATCAAATGATCAACTAAAATTTAACAATATATTATCTAAGTTACAAAATGTAATTTTTTATATTGATTTTATTTTGATAAATTTATCCAACTGTATTTTACTATAATGGAAAGTATCATAATTGTTAGAATATTCCCGCAATAACATGTTTTTAGTGCGCTAGCATGTAACACATTCACGCTGCATAGTGTTAAAAATGTTTGTCATGTTTGGATATTGTTAGAATATTCAGTGTATTAAGTTTCCTTGTATAGGCCTCTGAGTTCTCTATATATTGAGAGCCTTACTTGGGTTTATTAATATAAAAAACAGTTCAATACAAAAGGGAACATTTTCTAATAAACACAAAACCCTAGCCGCCTCCTTCGGCTACTTCTCTCTTTGTTGTTTAACATGGTATCAGAGCACGTGTGGTTCTAGGAATTTTTAAAATCCTCAACAAAGATGGCTGGCAATAAAGTCGTGGTCAGTCAAATCCCTGATGAATTAACATGCAGATTGCTGCCATTCTGAGAAATGGTCTCGGAACACAACAACAAACAACTAACCCCGAGAATTTATCCCTAGGGATTAAACTCGGTGGTGATAATTATGCCCTATGGGCAAACCTGATGAAGAAAGCAATTGGGGGAAGGGGGAGAGGTTCTCATATTACAGGGGAGCCGACACCTCCATCCAAAACTGACAATACATATACAAGGTGGGAACAGATGATCAATGTGTTTTCACATGGATTATCCAGAATCTTGAATCCAGCTTGGTGAATAATGTCTCGCAATATCCCACTGCAAAAGCCCTCTGGGATGGGTTAGCCACCACATACGGTTCTGGTAAATATTCGTTACAGGTGTTTGACCTTTATAAGAGGGCTAATTCATTAAGGCAAGGGTCCGATACACTAGAAGACTTGTGGAACAAACTGCAGAACATCTGGATGTCTATAGATAGGCGAGATCCGAACCCTATGAAAGACCCAGAAGATATTCAGACCTACATTAAGAAGACTCAAGAACAAAGACTCTCTCAATTGCCAATGGAAATTAATGACAAGTTGGAACCAGTCAAGAGAGATATCCTGAAAAAGGATCCTCTTCCTTCCGTGGAAACAGCATATGCTACAATACGAAAGGAAGTGACCAGGCTTAATATACTAAAATCAAGTTCTTCTGATAGTGACTCGATTGAAATTGGAATGGGTTTGGCTGCTAAAGATTCTCCACAGATGTTTAAATTCCAATCCAAAGAGAAAGATGATAGATCCAAGTTGTATTGCACTCATTGTGTGATGAAAAAACACACTAAAGAGACATGTTTCCAGCTGGTTGGCTATACAGAATGGTAGGAGGACGGTCATAAGGAGAAAAATAACCAGTGTTTCAGATCTAATGTCAAACGGGCTTCGTCTACAAGTGGCGGTGAAGATCCGACTAAAAATGAGCAAGGAAGTGGCACTGGTTTTGGAGGAATGACGGCGAACTCCTATGAAAAACTTGGAGGTAAAGGGTTTGAGAAATCAATGAATTGGATCTTTGATTGCGGGGCTACGGACACCATGTCTTATGGCCCTAAAGACTTTGGTAACATATCATCTCCAAACAAGTCCCATATTGAGACTGCTAGTGGAGAAATTTGTGAAGTCAAAGGGGAGGTTCAATTATTTTTCGGAAAAAATGGAAATTAAAAACTGCCTCTACATTCCTTCACTATCCTTAAAGTTATTATCTGGTAGTCAAGTGACAAAACAACTAAACTTGTGGTTCTTGTGTATCCATTTTTTTGCATTTTACAGGACATTCATACGAAGGAGATCATTGGGCGTGGTACTGAACAAGGAGGTCTTTATTATGTTGATGAGGTAGTTCATAAGGGACATGCCATGCTTGCTCACGGAACAACCGAAAGACAAATTTGGTTATGGCACCGGCGACTTGGTCATCCTTCTTTTACATATCTTAAAAGTTTGTTTCCTAGTATTTTTTTGAATAATTTCATTCATGAGAAATGTGAAACCTGTATTCTTGTAAAAAATCGTATGGTCTCATTTAATCAAAATGATACTAGAGTTGATTATGCTTTTTCGCTAATCCATTCTGATGTTTGGGGTCCAGCGCCAAATTCCACTAACAATCAAATCAGATACTTTGTTTTATTTGTGTATAATTTCTCAAGAATGACTTGGATGTACTTCATGAAACATAAATCGGAAGTACCAGAAATATTTGTTTGTTTTTACAAAATGATTTTGACTCAATTCGAAAAAAATATAGATTCTCCGTTCTGATAATGGAACAGAGTTTGTCAACCAAACAATGCATAATTTTTTTTAAAGAAATGGTCTTATCCATCAAACCACTTGTCCAAACACACCTCAACAAAACGGTACTTCAGAACGAAAAAAATCATACTTTACTTGAAAAAACTCGTGCTATTATGATTGAATCTAGAGTTCCTCATTCTCTTTTGCCAGAAGCTCTTGTTACAGCCACGTATCTTGCAAATCGTCTACCAGCCCGATGTCTAGGAAATAAAACTCCATTACAAGTGCTTGCCACCCAAGTTATAATTCCATCTATTATGACCTTGCCACCTCGTGTCTTTGGTTGTTCGGTATTTGTTCATATCCCTAAAACTAGTCCAAACAAACTTAATCCGTGTGCTGAAAAGTGTGTATTCATTGGGTACGGTGTCCATCAAATGGGTTATCGGTGTTACAATCCGGTTACTCGAATGTGACTTCTTAGAATCCGATTATTTTTTTTACCACCAATCTCGTGCTCAGGGGAGAAAGTAAGTGAATCACTCGACTGGTTATTATATGAAAGTTGCTTTTGAGGATGTGCCGACAGAGTCGGTAGATGGCGCCACCGAACACGCCTTTTCTAACATAAAGGAGACTGACGAGGCAATTCTTACCACCAATGATTCTCCCGAAGACAATGTCCAACAAGAAATAAATGCCATGGATACTACCAACGAATCAGCCAAAGAAAATGTCCATCAAGAGGTAAACAATTTACAATTTCATAATTCACAAAATGCTACTGATCATGACATTTCAGGAAGTTCATTTGTTGAAACTCAAACTCTGGTTCTTCCCAAAGAAAAAATAGAGGGGTTCCTCCTGACTGGTATTCACCGGAACACGTTCCTCGTGCTTCTACATATCCGGTAAAAATAGAAAGGAAAGGAATGACGAAGATTGCAAAGGCGTTTCAACTACTATTCTCTCTGAACAAATCCCTAAAACAGCTCAAGAAGCTAAGAAGATGACTGAATGGCATGAGGCAATGAATACCGAAATAGAAGCTCTAAAAAGGAATGGTACATGGGAGAATTGTGTGTTACCACAAATGAAGAAAGCAGTCGGGTGTAGATGGGTGTTTAATATAAAATATAAATCTGATGGCACCATTGAGCGACACAAGGCAAGATTGGTTGCCAAAGGATATACACAAACATATGGTATAGACTATTCTGAAACGTTCTCTCCGGTTGCAAAGATTGACACTATCAGAGTTTTACTTTCAATAGTCGCTAATAAAGATTGGCCTCTTCATTAATTTGATGTAAAGAATGCTTTCTTACATGGAGACTTGGAAGAAGAGGTATATATGGAACCCCCACCAGGGTTATCTGATGGTTTTCAAGAAAATGAGGTATGTAAACTGAAAAAAGCATTATATGGGCTCAAACAGTCTCCTCGTGCTTGGTTTGGGAGATTTACAATGGCAATGAAGCAGTATAACTACAAACAGAGTAATGGGGATCATACCTTTTTTTACAAAAGAAGAGGAGAATTAGTCACTTGTCTTATAATATATGTCGATGATATGATTATAACGGGGAATGACGAAGAATAAATTAGCTCTCTTAGGGAAAACCTCTTCAAGGAGTTCGAAATGAAAGACCTTGGGGGATTGAAGTATTTCCTAGGAATCGAGGTTCTCAGGTCAAAAGGAGGGATTTATATCTCCCAACGGAAATATATATTGGATTTATTAGCTGAAGTTGGCATGGTGGATTGCAAACCAAATGACACTCCTATGGTTGTGAATCACAAACTAAAGATAATTGAAGGGGCCAGACCAGCGAGTAAAGAAAGGTACCAAAGGTTGGTGGGAAAATTGATTTACCTGGCTCACACTCGACCCGACATTGCATACGCGGTGAGAGTAGTTAGCTAGTTCATGCATCATACTCAGGAACACCATATGGAGGCAGTAATGAGGATTATTCGATATCTCAAAGGCACACCAAGAAGAGGCCTAATTTTAAAGAAAAATGGACACCTTGATGTTGAAGTATTCACAGATGCTGATTGGGGAGGGAATCCTAACGACAAGCGATCAACTGCTGGCTACTTTACTCTTCTTGGAGGTAACTTGGTGACTTGGAGGAGTAAGAAACAGAAAGTAGTATCACTGTCAAGTGCTGAATCAGAATTTAGAGGAATCGTTAAGGGGATTACCGAGATACTTTGGTTAAAGAAGATAATGAAAGAAATAGGATCCTCTCTGAAGTGCCCAACTCAGTTAATGTGTGATAATAAAGTTGCGATTAAGATTTCAGAGAACCCGGTACATCACGATAGAACAAATCACGTTGAAATAGATAGGCACTTCATAAAAGAAAAGATTGAAGATGGGACAGTCGAACTTCCGTTTGTTAGATCTGAAGACCAACTGGCAGACATCCTCACAAAAGCGGTTGCTGCAAGAACATTCGAATCAGTTTTATCCAAGTTGGGTATTGGTGATCCCACTACACAACTTGAGGGGGAGTGTTAGAATATTCACGCAATAACTTGTTTTTAGTGCGCTAGCATGTAACACATTCACGCTGCATAGTATTAAAAAATGTTTGTCATGTTTGGATATTGTTAGAATATTCAGTGTATTAAGTTTTTTTGTATAGGCCTCTAAGTTTTCTATATATTGAGAGCCTTACTTGGGTTTGTTAATATAAAAAACAGTTCAAAACAAAAAGGAACATTTTCTAATAAACACAAAACCCTAGCCGCCTCCTGCGGCTATTTCTCTCTTTGTTGTTTAACAATAATATCATCTACCAGATACAGAATATGACTCACAACATATACATTTGCATCCCATGAATAATTTATAAAAATAAAAATCCATAACTTATTGTTTATATAGCTTAGTTCACTTTATTTTGGAAGACTAACAATGTTCTAAAAACCTGTCGTACGTTAGTCTATTGAATTTCAATAATATGTTCTTCTTTTGTTATATTTTTCATTCATATCTACATGATTATAAATGGATTTTATAATTAAGACAATAAAAGATTTATTTTATATATTTATATTTCTTTTTATTCCTCTATCATTTAATAAATTTGTTTTTATCAAAGGGTTTTTAACAAGACATAAGTAGTGTTAGTATCGAACTGAGCTCTCCAGAACCATGAAAATTTGGCTATAAGTGATTGGGTTTGGTAGAGGGTAGAAACAACAAGGCATAAATATCCCACTTCAAAAACTCACAAAACATGCCATTTAAGTTAATTAATTCAAAAAAACATATAAATTTGATTTCTCATTCGCAACCGACCCAAGGGTCGATCTTACTTTATCTTCAATTCCAAATTCAAAGCCTTTGTTATTTGGATGAAACCTCAAACCATACGGTATGGACTCGCGAAGATGAAAGATAAACAAAACGATAACAAGGTTCAAACAGCTTGCTCTCAAAGGCTATAATGGCTTTACGTGGACTGTTAAACATACTTGTGTAGTCCTTTCTCACTTTGTTCGTAAAGTCGCAAAGATTAAATAGCTACTCATAATGGTCAAATATGTAACCTAGGTGAACTTTGATCTATAAAAATCAAGGTTAATTAATAAAACTTAACAACATCGATTAGTATGCAATTATTTCTCATTTGCTTCAAGTAGGTTCATGTAACCTAACTCTATAAATAAAAACTTCGATCTAAGAGCTCACAATCACGCTTTGATCATTCTATTATACTTGTTGTTTTTATCTTATCTATTTTTTCATGATAAAAAATCTAATTAATTTTAAAAAATCTAATTAATTTTAAAAAATCTAATTTTGTTTAAATATTTCCGCCGAACAATTTTACACCATTTTATATGTATTAAAGAAAAATAAAAGATAATAAATAATAAAATATTTTACAAATAATACCAAAGAATTTCATCATCCCTTGGGTAATGTTTACTTGTGTTATCTAAATAAAAAAAAATAAACATACTCGAATCAGTTATCTAAATAAAATCTAATAAACTTTAATTTAAGAATTATTTAAATTATTATCTTATAAGAAGAGCACGAATCAAAAGTCAAATATGTTTTGAGTGAATTTAAAAGTTATTGAAATTATTTATGTAGAAAATATTTAGATAACGATATTGAGCACGAGATTTTCAATGTATTTTTGCGGTCCATCATTATTTTAGAGAATTATTTGGTTAAAAATTACCACAAGTCATTCATGTATACCATCTATCGTAAAAGAATGTGACATTTTAGTTCTTTATGGTTACCTCATGTCACCGAGTAGTGTATTATATTTTTTAATGTTACCAAATAATCCTTTATGTATCAACAAAGTTGTATTTTTAATCCTCTTTAATCAAATGCGAGAGACTAAAATGCAACATTATTGAAACACGAAGGATAATTTTAATATAAAAACAAACATGGAGGACTTATTTTCCGATATTTTGTGATATATACCTTATTAATTAAAAATATTATGCAATCTCAAAAAAACATTAGTCAGAAATTGCTAATAAATAACATTTATATGTTTTCTTACACTTATTAAAAAATATTACATATATAATATTTTATTTTATTTTACTTTTTATATATATTGATTCTAAACAAAAATGTTATCCTACACACTTCTATATACTTCGAATATATGAAATTTATAGGTGAAATGAAAATGACAACTTCTCATTTTTAGCAAGTACTTCACACATATTAAAACCAAACATCTAATTTAATATTTTGTGATACAACTAAAAACTATATATTATAAATTAACAAATAAACAAATTAAAAAACCTTAGCGAAACTAACAAAAAAATATCCAAAACTTAAAGTTCAAAAATTAAACAATCAACAATGGAATTGAGTGCAAAAGAAGCTTAAGAATCACAAATACAGGTACATATTTCATCCATTGAATAGTTTACTTCAAAATTAAGAAAATATAATTTGCTAAAATAGGGTTTTCTGGTTTTTAAAAAAATTCGATATTATACGTTGACATGATGCATCAAAATTAGTTGTATTCACTTTTTGTTGGCTAAACTGAAAGAAAAACATTATGTTGAATGACATCCGACGATAGTTGAGAGGCTTAAAATATTTATATGTAATTTTTAAGAACATCCTACATCCATTGACCTTCTAAAGACATTCCCACCAGTTCTGATTATGGATAGTACCTACAAGACTAAGAGTTATAGATCTTTATTTTTTGAAATTGTTGCGGTCACGTTAACAGGTTTAATATTTTTCATTGCATTCATTTTTATGGGTGCTGAAAAATTAGACATTATATTTGGTCGATGGATTATTATCTGTTTCTTATGATAGAGAACGAGTATGCATAATCTAATGTCATACTAACAAAAAGAGAAGTGATGTTGGTGGGTGCAATCAACAATGTAGCTAAACTTGTTATATAAGTGACATATAAATATGATTATTCTTACAAATACGAAGAATTTCTTCGAATAATGAATAACATCATACAAGTTCCATGCTTATTGGAATTCGGTCGTGTATTTGGCATATTATTCTGAATTGCATACAAACATATTTCCATTAAAAAAACATATATAGCATATCCTAAGGCATTAGAGTATGATGAAATATCTGAACTCAAAATTGTAAGGTAAAAAATCATTTATGCACACATTAATAAGGTGAATCACTATAGAAAAATGACAACAAATTGATAACTTTGTTCATATTTATATATTAAATTTCAATTCAAGTAACATAATTGAACTAATATTTTGTTAATATTATTAGTGTAGAAGGCACGCATTCATCATTGAAGCGGTTTATTAGGACTTGTCGACTAAAACTTGAATACTCTTAGTTGAGGCTTCACAATTTGCTCGGTATCCAACACATAAAAATAAAATAAAATAAAAATCATTCGTGAAATGTAAGAAAATCTCTAATTTTGTATATGACAGTGTCATATTGAATGAGGTTAGAGTGGGTTTAAAAATACATCTCTTAGATTCATGTTAGAAGACAAAAAAATGATTAAAAATGTTTCTAAAGTAGAACATAGACGTGTTATTAGATCGACGTATGAGTTTTCGTGTGCACACGAGGTGGTAAATGTTTAATGTTGTTACGAAAAGAAATTGCTATAAATGATTTTATAAATAAAGAGCTCTCAAAAATAGACAGTTTATTCCAAAATTATGAACCATAATGTAGACTTTATATATTTTCGAAGGTTTTTAAAGTACTTGGTCCAAAAATATTCTAAGTTAATTTCCCCAAATAACAAATGAAGATGAAGTCATGTATAAAAAAATAGCAACGATAGTTCGACAAAGTAAGAGAACTCGAACTTTGAGTATATGATCATGCAAACCGGTGATAAGATTGTATCTTGATCATAAGGGTTTCGCTCGTACAGAGTAGGGTATACACAATACCAAAAATTCTCTCAAATATAACGCTTATACGCTGCATATGTAATATGAATGCTAAAACCTATTATCATTCATGCACTTATCTTTTTATACGAGAGGAAGTTATTCTCCTAATCTCACCAAAACGGGTTGTTCACGTCCGTATTATTATTGAACTTTCTACTACTCATAGGTAAAGGATTTGTCATTTTAACCAATACGCATTGGATGTCGCCATATTGCCAAAATATGTGCTCGGGCTGGTACGGTTCGATTTTGTCTCCACACATGACAACATAGTCAAACCATATAACTTTATGGATGAAAATTAACATGTAATATAATGAATAACATTAAATAACCTAAAGACTCGTACGACTGAAAATTACCATGTAATACAATAAATAAAGTGTTATAATATATATATATATATATATATATATATATATATATTATGAATACTTAATATAAAAAACACTATAAATTAATATACCACATACGATCGAATGCCAACCACTTATATCAAATATATTATATATAGTATTTGTCTACTACTCCCGTCCTTCTGGAATCCCCATATAGAAATAAGGGCTCATAATCCTCCAAAGGTGATTTTTGGAAACCAGGGATATGGTCGTAGACCCAACACTCAAACACCACGATAAAATCGTCCATCTTATTCGTGTTATGTCTGCATAGTGAACATAATGTATAATGTAGTTCCGCGAAGATAAACATCCTTCATGTGTACTTATTTATTTTTTAACTTTTAGAGACAAAAAAACAATCGATGGTGATTTTCATGTTGCACCTGTCAATTAACATACTTGCGCTAATAAATATAGAATATACGTTTGCACGCAAAATAATATATCTGACCTTAGAACGAACCAAAATTGGTAATACTTGCTATAAAATATCTCTCTATCACGTATAGATGCCGACATCAATGTATGAATGTAACCTATAAAAACGGAAATCTTAACTCATTTCAACAATAGAAAAACTCATATTTCAAACCAATTCAACTAAATAGCGTTATAAACTTCAAATACATTTTAACATGACAATAATTTATAATTTAAATCTAATTTAAATCATTAAACTTTAACAAATGTAGGTTTTTAAAATTTAAAAAAAAATCAACAACACTAGTTTAAAGTATAACAAGTTTGATTCAATAATAAAATACTAAATAAATCTAATTAATGGTATAATAAACTATTGTTTAATTTTAACAAAAAAAATGCTCTTGGTCAGGATAAATTTTAATAGTGTTTGACAAAAATAATTGTAAAAAAATGATGTATTTAGAAAATTAAGACTACAATTCTCTTAATTAGACATTGTTTTAGTTGACCATTTTTAGTGATTGATATTCTAAAAAATATTATTAGAAACGGGTGGTTTAAGTTTATTGAAGCTTAACACTCTAAAGACTCAGGAGTATATTGTGCGAAATTAAAAGCGTACATTAAGTCATTGGTTCTTGATTCTGATTTGTTTTTTTATTTTGAAGCAAAGTATATTTGAAAAAGTATGAATCTTCTAAATGTGGGCAATTTGAATCATAAATTTTCTTTGAGAAAGCCATCGTGTTTAGTTTTTACGATTTATTTCATTAGTTTAAAAAAACCTCATATTTTTTTCTTTTTTTCTCTTTTATATAGATAATAAGTATAGTTTTAAGTCCATCAAATTGGAAACCATTAGAAAAAAATATCTTATGTTTAAGTTACCACACATATAGACCATAACCCTAATTGTATTTTTTTCGCAAAATAACTCCAAAACATTTGTTTTTCCTTAGAACTGTATGGTTACAAATTTCACCATTTATATTATATGCTACAGACTTATATATATATATATATATATTAATTATGAATACTTAATATAAAAAAATATTATAAATTAATATACCATATTAACCGTTAAACGATCGAATGTCAGCCACTTATACCAAATATTTTATATATAGTATTTGCCTACTACTCCCATCCTTCTGGAATCCTCATATAGAAATAAGGAATGAATGACTGATAATCCTCTAAAGGTGATTGTTTGAAACCAAGGATATGGTCGTAGACCCAACACTCAAACACCGCGATAAAATCGTCAATCTTATTCGTGTTATGTTTGCATATCGAACATAATGTCTAATGTAGTTACGCGAAGATGGACATCCCTCATGCATACTTATTTATTAAGTTTTAGAGACTTAACAACCAATCAATGTTGATTTTCATGTTGCACTTGTCAGTGAACATAATTGTGTTAATAAATATAGAATATACGTATGCACGCAAAATAATATAGCTAACCTTAGAACGTAACCAAACTTGGTAACACTCGATAGAAAATAAGAAACCATTAGAAAAATAATCTTATGTTTAAGTTACCACACATATAAACCATAACCCCAATTGTATTTTGTGTTCGTAAAATAACCCAAAACATTTGTTTTTACTTAGACTTGTATATTTACAGATTTATTAATTTATATTATATGTTATAGACTTGTATCTAATCATATGCTACTATATGATACGTGAATGAACGATCTAAATTTTTATGGTCTGCATGGATAAAGTGAACAATCGTGTATATTAAAATCATTGATATATGCATTTTCATTGTTATAATCATAAATGGACGCATCACTAATCATAATATAAAAATAATCAATGACAATGATCTATCATGGTGCATAGCATAAGAATAATATGACGTATAATAAAATTTTATATATTCTTAATTAGTCATCTTTAGTCGAAGATCAACTTATAACAAGTATGAAAATTAAAATCTATTTATATAGGGTTCACATTGATAAAATTTAGTGTATACAAATAATATTATGCAAACATATTTAAGAACTAAATACAAACTTTTAAACTAACAATTTTCTAAACACAAACCATCCATTGATAATGTGTTCCTGAAACACTTTAAATAAATCACAGTTGTCTTATAACATAGATTTTGTTATGATGTTCTCTAATACTAATCTGATGAATTTAAACTCTCTATTTAACGTACACGAGCTTGACATTGACATGCTTTGACTTAACCGAGCTCTTGTTATTGTCTAAATACAAAAATTATATAATTTTTACCACAAGATAATCAAATTTACTTTTCTATAATTTTCATGATTGGCACTCCGTGATAAAATTCCATAAACCAAGTCAGAGTACTTTATGATCTTTATTTTATCCAACTCTCTATGTTTCAACATGGGATGTTTTATTTTTTTTGTAAATAATGGAAAAATATTTTTGATTTCTTTTTTATGCTCAATATGCATATTAATTATATATCTACCAAAATCTCAATAACTAAAATAAAATTTATATGGTCTTGTACAAAAATTGAGCATATATCAAACTTGATAAACTCATATAATTCTTAGGTGAGTTCAGATTCATAAATGTTCGTAAGAAAGTGTTTATCTAAGAAATGTTCGTATCAAATACTTGTAGTAGGAGAATCAGTATTTTGTAGAAAGAGAAAGAGACAAAATAAATAAATGTAGCAATAATTGACTAATCATTGGCCTTTTTCTCCAAAAGGGAATGCCCTTTAATAGTACATGAGGTGAATAGTAAACTTACATGATTATCACTGCTAAAGTGGATTTCTCACTCACTCTTTTACTCTTTATAAACAATCTGTAGGGGTATATTATTTAACCCTTCTATTTTTTATGTTTGCTTTATTTTAGTCCTTACACATTAAATACATGGATTAAGTCTTTATATTCAATATAATAAACCTTGTTATTATCTATATTTTCCTTCCCTTATCAGTAGCCCCCCCAGTCATTGTGAAGATATCTGAATGAGGACTGATTGGTGAATGCCAAATTTTTCCTTGGATTTTTTTTACCTCATGCTCTGATCAGACGACTTTGTTACTTGTGTTCCATAAATAAATTACTTTTGGTAAACTTTTCGGATTGCATTGTATGGGACTTGTTCGAATTTATGACCTCACCCTCTGGTCATGATGACCTCACCTAAGCAATCAGTTCTTTTAACTTAGCGTGTATTTGCCTAGCGGTTACGATGTCAGATATAAATTAGGAAATGAAGTCACCTATGGCCACGTGTCGTGCATCTGGAACTGCATGTCGGTGCGCTATATGAAACGGTTTGTGATAGTGGTAACGTGTCAAAGAAATCTTTGAAACCAACCTTTCATCTTCTGCTCTTTAACACTCATATCTCCATTATAAATAAGCACTCTTCTCTTTAGTTCTAAGTTTACATCTATTATTTCTTCTTAACGGTGTGCGAAGAACACCTATTCTAAAAAGAGATAGGTATAATCTTCAGAGCGAATTATTTTTCAGTCTTTCATGCCTGCAGAGTTTATCAATCTCGAAAAATATAAAATTTGGAAGTGGTTCAATAAATCAAACAAAGCTGTTGCGCGTAAAAATTTTGGTGGTTAAGGGTATCCAACGATTGTAGACATCTTTGAGACAAACTTTTGCAATAACTGGTCCCCTATCCGGGAACACATTTGCCTTGCTTCTCGGCCCCCTGGTTAAGCTTCTTCTTTGTTGACGATTGGCAATAAAAAAGTCTCTTGAAGTACATAAAGGAGAACATGCTAAAAGGAAGAGAACTCCAGACCCACCTACAAAGTCTATCTGAGTTTAAAAAAATTCTTCTGTTGCAACCCCTCAGGTAACTCCTCAAGGGTCCCCTCAAACAACTCTCAAAGTCAGCCCCCAGAAATCTTCTTTGAGGAATATCATTTTAGAACAAGTTTTGAAATCCATCACTGAAACTCAAGAGAAAAATTTGATTGATGAGTCTGACAGTGATCGGGAAAAGAACGATGTGGTTGTGGTTGAAGCGTAGCCCTTTCAAGTTGTCCATGCGGTGTTTTTCCCCCCGGACCATCTGTTCTGAGTCAAACATTATCTTTTCCTACCCTAGAAATTATAACTGACCCTCTTCTTCAACAAAGAGAGACTTCCTCGGTGAAAATGGATAAGAAAAAGAAGAAAAAGAAGAGACGTGCCTCAAACCTGCCCTCGAATATAGAAGATATTTTTTGAGGATAATCTTCGTGATATTGAAGCCAAGCATCTACTTGCCGTTTACAAGGTGAAATATAAATATTTCCACCCAACCGGGGAGGTAAAACTCAGAGACCGATGGATGATCCCCGAAAATATCACTATTCGATTTCCCACTGTTAGAGAGACGCTATTGTCCGTTCGCGATCACGAGCTAATTCTTTACACTGAACTTATGAATTGGGGCCTTCGCCTGCCTCTTGATCCTGCTCTAGTGGATTACTTCAACCTTATCAGACTTTGCCCCTCTCAAGCTGGTCCTAACATGTGGTATACACTCATGGCCTGCATCATGGCCTCTAAGATTTCTGAGATAGTATTTTCCATAGAGCAACTCATCTTCATCTCAGGTGTAGCTAAAAACTCTCATTGCCTGTTTTATTCTCTTGGTTTTGCAAAGAAATATAAAATGATCAAATATTTCTTAGAAGCTAACAAAAAATAGAAGCAACAATTATTTTTTATCTTTGGGCTATGAGAGACCGATTTTGAAGATTCCAAATATCTTCCCCATCGGTGGACTCTGTAGTGGTCCGTGCAAGGTATGTAATTTCGTACTTTATCCTGCTTTACTTATTAAAATTGGTTAACTTAAAGTATTTCTTTTAAACAGCTATGAAGGGAATTGTTAAACCCTTTAAAGGTTATGCGAAGTCTGCAAAGAAAATCTTTGAGAAATTAAGTATCTCGGCGGGTGATAACTGGAGCCATAAGTTTCATCGGAGCTTCATGCCAATGAACTTGGTGAGAAGTAATCTTTAGAGATATGATCTTGGTCTGAAAAAATCCATGTCTCGCCTCATGATACCCCCTCCCCCCGGAATATGCTATTCTCAAGCACTTGACAGGTTTGGACAACATGGTTTTTCTTTCCACTCGGGCTCGGGCTCCCAGTTATCAAGATGTTGAGAAACCCGAAGAAGAAAATGAACAGACCGAGGAAGACGCGGGTTCGGAGAATGATGCACACGAAGAGCAGGGGACTAAAGTCCAGGAGGAAAAGCCAATAGAGGTCCAACAAGAAAGATAATTTGAAATCCGGGTAAGCCCTCGGGCTAGTGTTTGATAAGAAAACCAGGTGAATGCTGATAATAAAACTTTAATTGAAGTGAGATCGGCTGGGAGAGCGGGGGTTGTGAGGCCGAAGAGGCTCACGGCAGAGAAGAAGAAAAAGAAGGTAGTCGATAGTGAAGGGGAGAGTGATAATACTACTTGTTTGAGCTTACCTCCCATAAAGAAAGTTGTTATAGTCTACTCATATTCTGGAGGAGAATTTGTTCTTCAAAAGAAGCAAACTGCTGGTCAAGAAGAAATTCTTAAGGAAAGTGAATATCTCTTCTTGCCTGAGCTTACTTTGACGTTTATGAAAACGAATTTGTTGCCAATAAGTTGAACAAATTTATTCGAAAGGAAAGCTAATCGCAAATATCGTTACAAGAATGAAGTCCTCCAAAGAAGAGGTGATGTAAAGAGACTGACCACCGAGGTGACCAATTTGAAAAATGAATTGAAAAGTTTGAAAATTGAACTTGTCAATGAGAATAAGGTATCTTCCCAATTGAAGAAGGTTGAGGATGATCTTTCTCAAAAAAGAAGACATTCATTGACGCTTATCTAGTATCACTTCCTTATATACTAATCTCTCTGAGGAAAAAAGAAAGTTTGATGATGGGAGGGAGCGCTTTATCATAAAGGATATTGAAATGACCGATATTGTTGATAGTCTTTATAATTCTTTTCAAATTACCAAGTCGTATTTTACCCAGGCTGTCGTAGACATCGAAAAGTTGTCAAAATCCCACGAATCTCTGAAGGAGAACTTTGAAGATGAGAAGAAGAAAAGTTTTGATGCGTATGTAACCAGTATTTCGTCTTTCCTTGAAGAAAGAGATGCTAACATGACGTCCTCTTTGGTGTTAAAAGATGCATGAGAAGTTTCATGACTTGAAGTTAGGTATCCTTTGGCATCGCGTTATTGAAAGACACCGTCTGGTATGTGTCTCTATGGAAGACTTAGAAACTAGCAGTGAGTCAGAAGATTCTTCCTCTGCATCTGGCTCTTCAGAAGACAGTAAAGAAAATACTGCGTCCGAATAGTGTTGTTAAACTTGATTATCCTTGTTTTGTTGATCATCTGTAACTCTGAACATGTGGAACTTTGTTTTGTAAGACCACCCTCATATTGTAAAGACTTTTGGTAACGTATTTCTGCTTTTCAATTTTACTTTCATATTACAAAATCTCTTATATGAAAATGTTTGACCTAAAAATCTTTTACCCATGTTCTCCCAGGAAAGTCTTTTAAGTGTTAAATTTTTTGGTAAGTCTAATTTTGGTAAAATATCCTTCATATATATAAAATATTTATATCAATTTATTTCTTAAGTAAAAGATTTTTTATGTGAAGGTGTTTGACCCAGGTTTAAAGCAATGAAAACTTTATGAAACTTTTTTTTGGTTCAAAATAATGAACGTATTTTTCAGGATGTCTTGTCCAAACTTTTTTGGAGTACCTTTTGAGTTTTAAAAGATGAACATTATTGTCCAAAATTTTTTAGAGTATCTTTTGAGTTCAAAAAGATGAACATTATTGTTCAAACTTTTTTTGAGTATCTTTTGAGTTCAAAAAGAGGAACATTATTGTCCAAACTTTTTTGGAGTATCTTTTGAGTTAAAAAAGATGAACATTACTGTCCAGACTTTATTGGAGTATCTTTTGAGTTCAAAAAGATGAAAATTATGAAAATTATTTAAGATATAAAATGGATTTTATATATAAATCGGCTATTAGGGCACCTCATTAAAACATTCCTCCGCCACCAGGGTAGGAAAGATTATGCCACTGATACTTACATAAGCTGATAGAGAAAATATTTACATAGTTGCTCATTCACACTAAATAAATTTTGAAGTGTTCAATATTCCTAGGGTGGGGAAGATCTTTTCCTTCTTTATCTTTGAGTCTGTACATCCCCGGCTTAACCTTCTTTGTTACCGTGTATGGACCCTCCAAATTAGGAGCCAACTTTCCCAGTCTCTTTTCTTTCATACGAAGGAAGACTTTCCTCAAAACTTTGTCCCCGGCTTTGAATTCCCGTCTTCTAACTTTTGACGTGTATCGGCTTCTCATCATATTCTGATAATGTAAAGAATTTAGTTGTGCCCTTCTTCCTTGTTTCTCTATCAAGTCCAACTTCATACGCTTTCCCTTGTCATTGGTCTCCTCTAAATATTCGCTAAGCCTGAATGATGGGAACATTTTTTCCGCCGGTACTACTGCGTCCATCCCATAAATGAGTGCGAATGGTGATTCTTGTGTTGCAGTCCGATGAGTTGTTCAATAAGCCCAAAGAACGTTTTGTAGATAATCTGGCCATTTTCAAGCCTTACCATCCAAATTCTTCTTTAGCCCATCTAAAATTGTCCGATTAGTCACCTCGACCTGTCATTTTCTTGGGGGTGAAAAGGTTCCAAGAAGCATTGTTGTATCCCCTTTGACGCGCAAAAAGCTTTCATCTCTTTGTTATCAAATTGTGGTCCGTTATCCATTTTGATTTTTCTTGGAACCCCAAAGCGGCAACAGATATTAGAAACAATAAACCTAATCACATCCTTGGCTCTCATCCCTGCCAATGGCTCAACTTCCACGCACTTAGAGAAATAGTCGATTGCAACGAGGATTGTCTGCCGACCTCTTAATGCAATCGGTAAAGGTCTAAGCAGATCAATGCCCCATCGTTCAAATGGCAAAGACTCAGGTATCGATTCGAGGGGTACACCCGGTGCATGGATTGTGTTAGAAAATCTTTGGCATGTATCGCACTTATGCACTAACTCCTTTATATCCAATGAGAGCGCTGGTCAATAATATTCAGTAAGAAGGACTCTTTGTATCAATATTGTGTAGCCACAATGTGTGGATCCTTCCCCGTCATGCAACTATGACAGTATCATCTGCGATTCATCCTTCCCTAAACATCAAAGTAAAGGGCAACTAAAATATTTCTTATATTGTACATCACCGAGTACAACATACCCATATGCCTTGAATCGTATCCTTTTAGCCATCACTTTATCGATTGGTAATATATCATTCACCAAAAATTCTTGTATCTCACTCCTCCAATCCTTTGCTATACTTGTAGAAATTTGAAAGGCTTTAACACACTATTTAACTGATTTGGACCCCTTAACAATTGAAGGGTTTTCTTGTATGACTATCCCAGGGTACTCCTCTGAGTAACATACTTTAGCCACTGAATTCCCAGCCCTATGGACATGTTTGTATCTGACGTCTTCAAAAGTCAAAGTTAGAGTCTTCAAAACCCCCATATATTTTACTAAGTTATCTTTTCTTGCCTCTGATCGGGCAGATGCGTGATTTACCAGAAGTTTTGAATCACTTATCAACTTTACTCTTTTAGCTCCAAAAATACTAGCAAGTCTTAAGCATGCCAAAGAAGATTCGTATGCGACCTTATTATTCAATTCTTTAAACCCGAATAAGATAGCTTGATACATTGCGATTCTCTCCAGAGATACCAATTGCACACTTGCTCCACAACCAGACGAGCTTGAACCCCCGTCGGTTCGGACTATCCATTATGCTCCAAGTTTTTCTTTATCAACTTCCATTTCATCCCGATCAGAGTGAAACTCAACTAAGATCAGCTAATGCTTGTGCTTTAATAGCAGTTCGTGGTTCAAATTCGATGTCAAAATCTCTAAGATCCACTGACCACTTCGTTATTCTTCCCGACACATCGGGCATTTGTAATATGTTTTCAACGAAAAAAATGTTCGTATAACAATTGAATGAGTCTGAAAGTAAGGTCTCATTTTTTGAGCAAATGTAACTAGTGCAAGAGCTAGCTTTTCCAACTTGAGATATTGTTTTTCATCATCTAGAAGACTTTTACTCACGTAATAAACCAGCCTCGGAACATTGCCCTCTTCTCGGATTAAAACCACACTTACCACGAAATCTAATACTACCAAATATATATATATATATATATATATATATAGCTTCTCCCCGGATTTGGCTTTGTCAAGATTTCTGAGGAAGAAATCTATTCTTGGTGAAAAGCATCTGAACATTCTTGAGTCCAGTCGAAGCAGTTTGCTTTTCTTAACAGATGGAAGAATGGAGCGCACTTATCCGAAGACCGCGAAATGAACCTGTTCAACACTGCCAATCTTCCTGTCAGGGTTTATACTTCTTTATTGTTCTTGGTGGTGCCATAGTACTCAGAGCCCTTAACTATACTAGATCGGCTTCAATACCCTGCTCACTGACTATGTAACCTAAAAAAATCTGGATCTTGGCCCGAATGTGCATTTTTCCGGATTCAACTTCAAATTTATCTTTGTCAAATTGGCAAAGGTTTCTTCTAAGTCAGCCACGTGATTTTCATCTTCGAACTTTTGACTAACATTTCGTCAATGTAAACCTCAATATCTCATCCAATTTGAGACTCGAAATCTTTGTTTACTAATCTTTGGTACGTTGCTCCAGCGTTTTCAATCCGAATGGCATTACCTTGTAACAGTGCAACCCTCTTTCGGTAGTAAAAGTTCTGCTCTCTAGATCTCTTGGATCCATTTGGATTTGATTATACTCGGCATAAACATCCATAAAACACAACAACCAATTTTCATAGGTTGAATCAACCAACTGATCTATCCAAGGAACATGAAAAGGATCTTTGGAGCAAACCATGTTTAGGTCGGTGAAGTTTACACGCATTCGTCACTTGGCATTTTTCTTCTTTACTATGACCGGATTAGCAGTCCACAAAAGAGTATTGTGACTCGTGTATGTAACCGAGTTTTGTCAAACGATCCACTTCTGCCATTATAGCTCCAGCTTTCTCTTAAGAAAAAAAATCTCCTCTTCTATATAATCGGGCGTACATTGCTTCACACCGCAAGCTTATGACAGATGACATTTGCTGGAAACCCTGTGACATCATCTGCACACCATGCAAACAGATGTAATTTTGTTGAAAGAAACTTGATTAAATTTTATTCTACCTCCAGAAAAATCTCATACCAATTTTGAGGCTTTTTCCTGGAAAGAAGACATGGTCCTCAAAGCTATCATTTGGGACCATGAACTTGGGGCTTCTTTCGGATCGTCCACGGGATCGAAATCCAAACGAGCCCTTCATTGATTGCTATTCTTTTTTCAACTCAATACCTTTAAGCTGCTTGGGGGCTCACGTTGCTCGGTAGCATTCTTTGCCGTTTTCTGGCTGCTTCTTATTATTCCCATATTACTCCCTACTACATACTTCAAACATTGGTGGACAATACATGGCACGACATGCATTTTAGATAACCAAGACCTTCCAAAGATAATGTTGTAAGAAGTAGGTGCATACACCACTATGAATAATACTGAGACTATCTTGTTGAATGGTCCTCAACCCAATTCTACCATCTCTTCAAACTCTTTGACTACTTCAACAGTAGTTCCGGTGAATCAAAGTATCGTTCGGTTTGATCGCAAGATTGTTGGTGGGTTTTTTATCTGGCCTTAAGTAGACATAAACATTATATTAGCTGAACTAACAATATCAATTAGGATTTTTCTTATCTCATTTCCATCCATCTTTGTTCTGATTACTACTGAATCCTCATGCAGACCAGCTACATCTTTCATATCATCATCTTCGAAGTAAAATATTGGGAGAGAAATCTATACAGATGTGTTGAAGCGCCTACTTCCACTTGTATTGCTAGACTGACGATATGTCTCTTCCGAAAATGATATTCCTGCAACTGTATCTCCCCTAAAAATTATTAGTGACTCAAAGAAAGCACATAACGCACTAACCTTTCCTCTTGCGTTTATGATTTTCCTTCCCGGCTTCGGGTCTAAATACTCAGCAGAGATATCGATGCATCTATAGACTCTTCATCGATTGCTTCCGATATCATCATGGCATCCTCCTCTTTAGGATCAGTTTTTTGCTTGAGAGCAACTACAACATTCTTCTTCACAACATTGACTAACTTACCATTTTCTGTCAAATATTTCACTTCTCTTTTTAGCGCCACGCAATCTTTTGTCTTATGCCCAATATCCTCTTGGTACTGACAATATTTATTTTTTCTATGCTCCCTAGGAGTCTGCATCGGGAAAGGCTTACGGAAATGCACATTTGAACGCGATTTTTCAAAGATAGTTGATACATACTCGGTCAAATTAGCATAATGAGCAGGTCGGACGCACTTGTTGGACATGGGTTAAATATACAGTTGAGTATTGACTGTAGGTGTGTACTGTTGAGTGTTCACTACCCTTTAAGGTGCTTGATGTATAGCTTGAACTTGTGCTTGGGTTCGAACTGTAGTCGTTGGATGCGATACCTGCGGTCGAACATTCACTTGTGGTGCACTGGTTCTAATCACGGTCGGATCTTGAGACATTGACTCTATCTTCGAAGCTCTAGTTTCTTCAACTAGAATTCATTTCTCTATCTGGTCTAACAATGCTTCGAATGTTATAGCCTATGTCTCAGCAGTATTATCTTTCATCACCCCCGGAAGCAAGCCCATTCGGATAGCAGCTGATGATAATTATCGCCTGAGGGTAGGCTTGTAATTTGTTTGGTGTTTAATAGTAGTATGTGAGTGTTTTATTTTTAGTGTAGAGAGTAGAGAGATAATTAAGCTGGCTGGTAGCAGTTAATTCTCATTACCCACACTTAATGCAGGTGGTTGGGTATTTATACCCTAATGTTTGGGCCCTTATGGGCTTTCGGATCATGTTTTAATGGACCCGGGTCATGTTCAAAGACTCATGAGCTCTAAGTAGGAGAGCAAGTAGCTTAGTCAAGTAGTGTTTAGGTTTTTTAGTACTTTAGTCATAGTTCGAACAGTCTTATGGTCTGAGTGTTCGAAGTGATCTGTCCGGTTCGAAGTGATCTGTCCGGTCCGGAGGCCTTGGACCGATCTGTCCTTGTCCGGGGAGCATGCAGAATTCGGACTCATCAGGAGCCCCTTTTTTAGGTGTTTGTGCGAATACTCTTGTCAAAGACCTGAAAAACAGTCCGACATCAGGGGTAGTTTTAATCCAGACAGGTTTGTCAATTTACGCTATGGGTTTATCCGGACTGATAAAGCTTCACGAATTCAAAACGGTTTTTGCCAGAGTTTGTGGGACACGTGTCGCTCTCTGATTGGTTGCTTCAGCCGTTTTTCACCTTGAATTTCGAACCCACCTTCTTCGAAAAGCAACCTCTTAATTAAAGGTGATGACATCAGCGCCGTCTTTAATCATTACCAATCTTTTCGAATTCTCCTAGGAATCAACTTCTTTTTTCAGATTTACTATAAATACAAACTCACTTTCTACTGTTTTACCATCTCTTTCACATTTACTCTGCAAAATTTCCCAAAGCTCTCTCTCTCTAAAGCAAAAACTTTGTTCGATAGTTTATGTTTACAGCGCGGAACGCTCTGGTCAAAGGCGGGTGGCTCAACCTTTCTGAGTTAGAGAAGGCTCAAAAAGTCGAAAGAGAAAGACGAATTGCGGTAGGTTACCCACTTCGCCTATCGATAGACCAATCATCTCTGCCACAGAGTCAGATCAAGGCTCTTCTTCTTCTAAAGGCACTAAGCCTAGAAAACTATTTCAAACCAACCTTTCCCCCATTATCTATGGTTCCTCAGTTCAGGAATCGGAGCCTATTGTCGAGCCAGGAGTAACAGCTACTAGCCTAAAAAAACCCTCACCCTTCATAGCTATGGGGTCGGATACGGAGCACTCCCCTGAGAAGCTAGTCGATAGGAGGAAAGGCCGGTTAGATGTGCACTCCCTCAAAGTCGGGGGCAAAAGACAGCAGCACCGGGTCAGAGGTGCCTATTAGAGCCCCCAAGGACAGATTGTCCGGTCCGGAGGGCACCAGTCCAAGTCTTCAAAGAGAAGTACCTGCTCCGGATACTCTACCGGAGGCCAGAAGCCAAAAGAACACAGAGGCCCAGCAGTCCGGAGACAAGGCTGAGTCAAGTTTGAACCCTCCCCCCACTACTGCTGCTGAAATCCCTTCAACAATTATGGAGGAAGTTATGGAGGACTCTGTTGAAGAGGTTCCATTTGAGTCTGAGCCCTCCGGTCAGACTAGTAGTGCAATAGTTGCCAAGAAGGACAAAGGCAAAGAAAAATTGTATCTGAGGCATCCGGATCTGCCGGAGAGCCTCGAGGGAAGAGTCGGGCCTTGTTTTCACAAGGTGAGCGTTAATTATCTCCTCGCCCTGCAGAAAATCAACTACACGTTCATCAAAACAGCTGAGCTGGACCGGATGCGTACAAAATGGGGAATACCGGAGAATGTGAAGATCAGGATCCCCATACACCCGGAGACTCCTATGGACTGCAAACTGAGCGAAGTTGTCATGTACCCAGAGATTGTCAGATACTTCCATCTGATAAAACTCTGTACGAGCCAGCTGAGCCCCAACGTCTAGTATACCCTCATGGCATGCATCATGGCCTCAAGGCTCTCCGGGATTCCTCTGCCAATGGAGGAGTTTGCTGCTGTGGCCAGTCTGTGCAGAAACCCCAACATCCCCTTTTACCATTTCAATATGGGGGATGACTTCAAGGCTGTTGATGATTTGTTGGAGGCGGAGAGGAATTGGAGGACCCAGTTCCTATTCGTCAGTGGTGCTTGGGAGAATGGAAGAAAAATCAAGTCTGGAGAGAACCCAAGCCTTCTCAGAAGCAGGTGGAGGAGTGATTGTAAGTCTTCCACTTTATTCTTTTGTTTTCTTTTTTAAAGTAGTTCGAACTAATGGGTCTCACTTTTGCCTTGGCAGTACTGCCCAAGGAGTTTAGTGACTATCAGAAAGCCAGGCAGGCTACTTGCTCCAAGATCAATGGTTGGGCTACGGAGAAGTGGGGGAACCGATTCCATGCTGCTTTTACCAGTGGCAACTTGGCAAGGTATCACTTGTGGAACACCACAGGTCGGAGAGACTTGACTTGGGAGGAGCTCACCACTCAGCCTCCTCCGGATGTTGTGCTTAAGTAGACCCATGAACTAGATGGGACACTCTTCTTGCCAGGCCGGGCCAAAGCCCCGAGCAAGATGAAAGGCAAGAAGAAGAAGGGCAAGAAGGTGGTGGGTGGTGCTAACCCTGCTGATGCAAAGAAGGATGCTCCAATGGACCCGGAGGGGCCAGCTCAAAGCCAAATCGATGCTGCTCTCCTGGAAGTGGTGGAGCAAGAGACTGAAAAGCAAGAAGCGAACCTTCCAAAACCTCCAAGGGCTTCCAAGAGAAATCGTAAACAAGGAAGCGAAAGCACAGACCGGGAGGTCAAGAAGAAAAAGACTTCTAAGGGAGATGAGCTTTCTCTCCGAGCTCCGGAGCCTTCTCTTCAAGCTGAGCCTACTGACCCAACGCATGCCGAGGATATTCCGGGTGACTTTCATACCGATGAGGTTGAGGGGGAGGTATCAATATTGATGGAGTAGACATCACCGGTCTTGGTGAGCTTGGCAAATACTTCCTCAATCTTCCCAGAGATGACTTTGCCGGGCCTTACCTTCCTCCAAGCACCTCCAACACGATCACTTTTAATGGTAAGACTTTTATCGTTTCTAGTGAAAGGGATCCCATAGCCCACTCTTTGTTAAGCAACGTTCATCCTGTACTTGTGTTGGAGAAACAAGTCCGGAACCAGGCCGATATCATCAAAGATCTCAAGTCTGACAAAGAGAGGCTGTCCGATGACCTTCGCACTGCCACTTCCAATGCTGACATTTTAAAGGAAGAAACCGAGGATTTGAAGAGGAAGCAAGAGGCAAGCACCACAAAAGTCTCCACTTTGGAGGACACCATTAGAGAGCTCCAGAAGAAGCTGTCCGGTCTGGAGAAAGACCTTACCACCTCAAAGGGAGAATCCAAAGCCAAGGATCAAATCATCACCAACCTGACCAATGATAAAATCGCTCTTGAGAATACAGTGTCTAAGGCTGCCGAGGAAAAAGCGACTTTTCTAAAGGAGCAGGAGGCCAATATCGATGCTTATGCCAATAATGTGATCGACACTCAGGAGGAGATGTATGCTAAGGTGAAGTCTGACATGGTCCTACTCTTCCATGAGAAGTTTCCAAAGAAGAACGTGGGGGATTTATGGCTTCATGTTGAGCCTGAAGACCTCCCGTATCATACGATGGCTGAAGGCGACAGGTATGGCTACTCTAGTGATTCCTCAGATGACGAAGAACACACCAGGGCAAAACCTGGCGAAGAGAAGAGTGATTTCAAAGGGAAGGAAAAGATAGATGAAGGTGAGCCATCTTCTAAGGCTCAGCCTTAATTCATGATTCAGTTTTTACTTAGTTATCCAAACTAAAATCCTTGGAAGGCCAAGGCATTCTTTTTTGTAATCGTGTCCGGCAACTGACCGGATAGGTTTTCTGTTCTGTTTTTGACAATTTGAAAAGTCCTTGGAAGGCTAAGGCACTTTAAGTTATTTTAATGAATATCTTTGTTTCATGCAATTCTCATCTTCTTTCATAGTCTGTTCCAATTTTGTTGGCTAGAGTTTAAATAGCCTTTAATTATTTCATATTGAGAGTGTTTAAGTTCTCCGGCTAGAGTTTAAATAGCCCTTAGTTATTTCAATCCGGATATTGTGACAAAGGACAAAACTTAAAACACTTGGAAATTTTTTAAGAAGGCATCAAATTTTATTCAAAAGCCCGGACACCTTATTAAAACCTCCCCATGCCACCAGGGAGGAATGAGTATGCCCCCAAATATTTACATGGATGTTTAAACAAGTAAATATTTACACAAATGCTACTCCAAGTACATCCGGAGATGCTCGATATTCCAAGGATGAGTCAAAACTCTTCCATCTTTGTCTTCCAACCAATATGTTCCAGGTTTAATTCTTTCAACAACCATATACGGACCTTCCCAAGTTGGGGCCAGCTTTCCGAACAGCTTTTCTTTAGTGTGTAATAAAAATTTCCTTAATACCTTGTCCCCCGGTTGGAAATCTCTTCTTTTAACTTTGGAAGCAAACCTGCTTCTCATCAAACCCTGATAGTGTGCAACTCTAAGGTGAGCTTTAACTCGTCTTTCTTCTATCAAATCAAGTTGACCTCTGATTGCCACCTCGTTAGCATGTTCGGAGAAGTTGTGAACACGAAATGACGGGAGAGTTGCTTCCATGGGAGCTACTGCATCCATCCCATAGACCAAAGCAAAGGGTGACTCTTGTGTTGCAGCCCCAGGTGTTGTCCGGTAGGCCCACAAGTCTTCTTGTAAATAACTAGGCCACTTCCCAGCAGCCCCTTCCAAATTTTTCTTTAAACAGGACAGTATAGTTCTATTAGCCACTTCAACTTGCCCATTTGCTTGTGGGTGGAAAGGTGAAGAGAAGCAATGTTGTATACCCCTTGAGGCACAGAAGCTCTTCATTTCTCTATTGTCGAACTGTGGCCCATTGTCTGTTGTTATCTTGTGTGGGACACCAAATCTACAACAGATGTTGGATAGAATGAATTTTATAATAGCTTTTGATGTTGTCCCTGCTAGAGGGGCTGCTTCAATCCACTTCGAGAAGTAGTCTATGGCCACAATTATAGTTTTGCGTCCTCCGGACGCCACAGGGAGAGGCCCTACTAAATCCAATCCCCATCGAGCAAAAGGAATAGGCTCAGAAATTGACTCCAAAGGAATGGCTGGGACATGAATTTCATTGCTGTACCTCTGGCATGGGTCACACCTTCTTACCAATTCCTTCGCATATTTCATGATAGATGGCCAATAGTAACCGGACAGTAAAACTCTTCTTGTTAAAGCTCTGAATCCACAATGGGCTGATCCCTCACCATCATGCAATTCGGAGAGGACTACTTGAGACTCCTCATCCCCCAAACATCGCAGGAGAGGTTTACTGTAAGATTTTTTATACAACACTTCTCTTAATATGATGAAACCACGAGCCTTGTGTTTTAATGTTCTGGCTAGTGACTTATCCGGAGGCACGACACCATCGGAGAGATATTGCAGGAGAGGAAACCTCCAGTCTTGAGGTTGTTTCACTTGCACTTTAAAAATTTCCTCTTTTTTACCCTTACTAAGTTGAATGGAGGGGCTTTCCAGCACATGGATCCATGGATATGACTCTGTATATGCTATGGTTTCTAATGAGTCTGGTAGCTCATTTTCTGCCCATGGAATGTGCTCATAAACAACACTTTTAAACTTGAGTGCTTCATTCTTAAGGAGGAGTAAATATTTCACAAGCTGCTCCTTTTTAGCCTTAGATTGGCCTTGGGCATGGTGGACCAGAAGCTGGGAATCACTTAGTAGCTTGACCCTCTTAGCCCCACAAATGTAGGCTAACTTTAAACCAGCTATAGCTGCTTCGTATTCGGACTGAGTATTAGATGCCCTGAAAGCAAAACAAATAGCTTGGTACATTTTGTCACCATATGGAGAAGTCAAGCATACCCCTGCACCACATCCCATACTGCTAGATCCACCATCTGTTCGGACGACCCATACCTTTTTATCTTTTATATCAGTAGTTTGCTCCGTATCACTGTCGGAGTGAAATTCAACCAAAAAGTCAGCTACAACTTGGGCCTTGACTGCTGTTCGAGGAGAAAAGTCTATGTCGAAGTCTCCCAACTCTACTAACCACTTAGTCATCCTGCTTGAAACGTCTGCCTTTTGGAGGACATTTTTCAGGGGAAAAGAAGTCCGGACGATGATGAGATGGGCCTGGAAATAAGGCCTCATCTTCCTGGCAGCTATCACCAGGGCTAATGCTAATTTTTCGAGTTTCAAGTACCGCCTTTCTGCATCTATCAAACTTTTGCTGATGTAGTACACTGGATAGGGATGACCATCGACCTCCCTTACCAATACAGCACTGATGGCACAACTTGAAACTGCCAAATATACGAAGAATGTCTCCCCATCAACTGGTTTAAACAAAGTTTTAGGAGAGGACGAGTGCTTCTTGATTTCATTGAAAGCATCATCACATTGTGGGGTCCAATCGAATCTATTTGCACCTTTCAAGGTTTGAAAGAATGGGGCACACCTATCCGAAGACCTTGAAATGAATCTGTTTAAGGCGGCCAATCTCCCCGTTAACCGCTGTACTTCTTTAATGTTTCGAGGAGGCTCCATTTGAAATAGGGCATTGAGCTGGTCCGGATCAGGTTATATTCCATGCTCACTTATAATATAGCCCAGAAAATTCCCGGACTGCACTCCGAACACACACTTTTCTGGGTTTAATTTCAAATTCACTTTTACCAAGTTGGCAAAAGTTTCTTGGAGATCGGACAAGTGCAATTGCTCATCCACACTCTTCAACCCAAACGCCATTACCTTGTAGCAATGGAGACCTCTGTCAGTGACAAATGTGGTATGCTCTTGATCCTTCGGATCCAATTGAATCTAATTGTATCCGGAGAAGGCATCCATAAAGGAAAGCAGTTTGTTCCCAGAGGTGGAGTCTACTAACTGATCAATCCGGGGGACCGGATACAAATCTTTTGGGCAAGCTCTATTGAGATCTGTGAAGTCAATGCACATGCGCCACTTGCGATTTTTCTTCTTTACCAGAACCGGGTTGGCAGTCCACAAAGGATATTGAGACTCCTTGATGTGCCCCATCTTTGTGAGCCTATCAACCTCTTGCACAATGACATCAGCCTTCTCCTTAGAAAAAGCTCTTCTCTTTTGAACCACTGGTGCCACGTCTCGCCGGGCGGATAGGTGATGTGATATCACTTCTGCTGGAACCCTAGTAACATCAGCATTGCACCAAACAAAAACGTGCTGATGATTTTTCAAAAACTTTAACATTTCATTTTTCAGATCAGGTGGCATTTTGGAGCCTATCTTCACACTTTTTCCTTCTTCCAAACAGCGTGTCTCTACCTCTTCGACTGGTATCAACACTCCAGGGGTCTCTCTGGGGTCATCAATTTCACCCTCACCCCCAGAAAGGCCCCCAAATTGCTATTGCTCGTTAATACGGACTGCCCCCAGCGTTCGAGGAGCCAGGGCGGTAGCATAATATTCTCTCGCAATCTTTTGATTGCTCCGGACGACTCCAACCTGTCCCTGAACAGCATATTTCAAGCACTGGTGGACTGTTGAAGCCACTGCATGCATCCTAGAGAGCCAAGACCTCCCTAGAATAGCATTATAGCAAGTGGGACAATCCACCACAATAAAGAGTATTCTGACCATTTTCTTGAAAGGGCCCTTTCCCAATAGAACTTCCTCTTCGAACTCTCCGATCACATCTGCTGAGCTTCCTGTAAAGCCCACAATTGATCTGTCCGAACTCTGAATTACAGCTGGATTTTTCATTCTCTTGTATGTGGTTAAGAAAATGATATTGGCTGAGCTTCCAGTATCCACCAGAATTCGTGTTATGTCGTTGCCCCCAATAGATGCTCCTATGACAACAGCATCCTCATGAGGGCCAGCAATATCTCTTAAATCATCTTCATCAAAAACAATTAAGGGGAATGAGTTTTGTGACTGATAGGAAGTCATGCCTCCTTCTAGCTGGGTGGCTAAAGTATGCACGTGCCTCTTCCTCGAAGAAGCAGTAGGAGCTGTCATAGCGTCCCCTCCGAAAATTGTAAGTGACTCAAAAAACTTAATGAGTCCGGAGACCGACCTAGAACATTCCTTAATTGTACCCACTCTGTTTCGAGTTGGATCAGGATCCAAGTACTCAGATTCCACATCAAACCTTTCAATTATAACCATGGCTCCCTCCGGAGTAGCATTACTTGGACCAACCCGGTGAGTGTTGTCAGGCCTGTTACCTCCTCTTCTTTTGACGTAAGACCCCAGCTTTCCCCTCTCAATAAAGTTGTGAACTTCTTGTTTCAACGCTATGCAGTCATCAGTGGTATGACCAATATCATTATGCACATCTTCCTTTGTTTTATCAAAAATGGTGGCCACACTTTCTTTTAATTCTGCGAACCACTCCGGTTGGACCCATGGTCCTCTCTTGTTTCTGGATTGCTGACTTTGAGCAGGAGCAGCTGGCTGAGACTGAGCTTTTGCCCTACCATGCCCATGTCCGATTTCTCTTGCTTTGTTCCCGGACTGATTTTGATTGGGATTTGGTGCCACCGGGGTAGACCTCACCTGCCTGTGCACCCTGGTTTTCTTTGTTTCATCAACGCTTATTTGTTTTCCAACATGATTCAGCAACCCTCCCCACGTCATGGCCTTCTTTCTGGTTACTGAATCAGCTAGATTTCCTGGGTTCAAACCCTGTCTTAGGGATGCTATTGCTACCTGTTCGAAGCAATCAGCCAGCCCATTCTTGGTGTTCACAAAACGGCTTATATATTCTTTCAAGGACTCATTTGGTTCCTGGGCACAATGGATTATCGTGTCTCCATTTCCCTTTAGCTCTTTACTCCCTACAAACTGCCTTCGAAAGGCCACCCAAAAAGTATCGAAATATTTAATGCAACCTTGAGGCAGACTGTTGTACCATTTTAGAGCACTCCCCGTAAATGATTGGGAGAATGCCCTACAAAGTAGTTTATCATCGTCGTCAAAGTTCATCATGAAGTTTTTAAATTGCTCCAGATGGTTGTCCGGATCAGTACTGCCATCGTACTTCTCTATTTTGGTGCTGTCAAACCTCTTAGGGAGGTTTCCAGAGAGAATTTTCGAAGATAATGGAGATTGCCTCCAATTTTTTCCACGACTGAACACAGTATCCTCATTGGGAGTTGCAAAGATACCTGGTTCATCGTGAAAAGCGAAGGGATCCATCAGCATCCGGTCCACATGCCTCCGGCTGTGAAATGACCCTTTACCAATATTCTTTTTCATCCTTCCATGTCTATCCCTTTTTCTTGAATATTTTTTGATCTGCTTTTGGTTCTTTCTAGTTCGACCCTCATCGCTGCTTGAGGATAAATATTTTTCAACTCCTTCATCGTCCGAAGAGCTATCAGAAGATTCTGAGCTTGAGTCAGAACTCTCCACTGGCTTGGACCGGTGAGACTTTTTGGAGGTGGCATGAGTCTTTTTGGTGCTCACATGAGTCTTTGAAGACTCATGCTCTCTGGAGTTGTCGGTGTGATGAGCAAATGATGCTTTGGACTTTTCTTTCATGCCCATCTTAGCCTTTTCGGCCCTCAGAGCTTCTATTTCACCCTTTAGCCTATCACACTCTTCGATAGTGTACTCATCGTTCTCTCCCACCACTTCGAGCAGAGCTGGTGGTACTTCTAGATTGTCCGGATTCATTCGGACAGACCTTCTTAGCTGGTTTTGAATGCTTGATTCAGGCACCTTCTCCTCCCACTGTGGTCGTCAATTTGATGATGATAATTATCGTCTGAGGGTAGGCTTGTAATTTGTTTGGTGTTTAATAGTAGTATGTGAGTGTTTTATTTTTAGTGTAGAGAGTAGAAAGATAATTAAGCTGGCTGGTAGCAGTTAATTCTCATTACCCACACTTAATGGAGGTGGTTGAGTATTTATACCCTAATGTTTGGGCCCTTATGGGATTTCGGATCATGTTTTAATGGACCCGGTTCATGTTCAAAGACCCATGAGCTCTAAGTAGGAGAGCAAGTAGCTTAGTCAAGTAGTGTTTAGGTTTTTTAGTACTTTTGTCATAGTTCGAACAGTCCTATGGTCTGAGTGTTCGAAGTGATCTGTCCGGTTCGAAGTGATCTGTCCGGTCCGGAGGCCTTGTACCGATCTGTCCTTGTCCGGGGAGCATGCAGAATTCAGACTCATCAGCAGCTAGAGCCACCTTGTCTTCACAAAACTCCATATATGTCTTAACTTGAATAAAACACTTTTTGTACTCTTTTAAAATCTTCCCAATTTTATGCCTACAATAAATGATAGTATCCCCGTTTGCTCGAAATGTTTTTCTTCCAACAAAATTTTGTCAGAACATCCTCCAAAACATGTTGAAATTCTTTACACACCCTTGAAGGAGACGATTGTACCACTTTGATGCAGCATTCTTGAAATTTTGAGAAAATTCCCTGCACAACAACTTGACATCATCATCGTAGTTGATCATGAAATTTTTGAACTGCTCAATATGATTGTTTGGATCTTGGGTCCCATAAAACTTTTCCATCTTGGATATGTAGAACCCATTAGGGAGATGTCCAGATAGAATTTCATGAGAGAGTAGAGATGACCTTCAATTATGTTCGACCTTGTAAGCATTTCCCCCATACCTTCGTTTGCAGCCATATAAAGTCTCTCCTCGGTCGGAAAAGTAAATTGATTATTGACTCGGTAGTCCTGATTGTATCTATTCGACTGGAGTTGTGTCTAAGAATTTACATGTTCTTGATTCGCCTATTTTTCGGGCTCTTCAGAGTATAACTTTCTTTTCCCATGTTCGTGTTTTTTCTTCCTCGAACTTTTGGTTCTCCGATTAGTCCAATGAGAACTCTTATGCACCTTTGAATCTCTTTGTTTATGATCTGCTTTATACATGGCATCGGTATCCGAGGATGAAAATATATCTGTACTAAGAGAAGTATATTCACTAGAATCAGTTGATTCGTATTGTTGCTCAAATCTAGCTCGTCTTTTGGAAGATCGATGACTTTTCCTCCAATGTCTTTCTTCAGACTGATTGATATATTGAATTTGATCTGCCACTTTACGCTCTCGTCGGACTTCTGATTTGACTTTTTTTTAGCTTAGTATCACTTCTTTTTATGGCGTTTAGCCTTTCAATATCATCCAACAACTATTTTCGTATGGCAACCTAGACAGCTTCTTCAGAGAGTTCTGCAGCATATCGATTATGGTTGTTTCCTTCATTTGTCACTTGATCTTCCATATGATGGTCTCCAAATACGACTATGATCGATTTTTTTCCGGATTTGCCTCCAACTCTCCACGAATTTCAGTTTCCATTTTTTTTACTTTAGATTATTTTTATGGTTTTGGAAAGTCAATTTCGGGTACCACTCAGGTTCCCATAAACGGCGCCACTGGTGAACTCAGATAATTCTTAGGTTAGTTCAGATGCGGAAATGTTTGTAAGAGGGTGTTTGTCTAATAAATGTTTGTATCGGGTACTTCTAGTAAGAGAATCAGTATTTTGTAGAAAGTGAAAGAGACAAAAGGAATAAATGTAGCAATAATTTGCTAATCATTGGTCTATTTCCCCAAAAGAGAATGCCCTTTATATAGTATATGAGGTAAATAGTAAAATTACATGATTACCACTGCTAAAGTGGATTTCCCACCCCACTTCTTTACTCTTTACAAACAAGTTCTATGGGTATATCATTTAGCCCTTCTATTTCTTATGTTTGCTTTAATTTAGTCCTTACACATTAAATACACGGATTTAGTCTTTATATTCAATATAATAGACCTTGTTATTATCTATATTTTCCTTCCCTTATCAAAACTAACATCAGTCAAAATTCTTCAATCTCTAGCTTTATCTTCGGACATTCATTGAGACTAAACTTGTCTTGTTTTGTTATATAAGTATCATTTTATTTATTTATTTTTACATTTAGTAGCATAATTTTAATATACCTCTTTTGTCATAAACAAAAAATTCTACATGATGGATTCTAATGAATTTGGATGCATAATATTAAAAACATATTACTTTAGCTGATTGTCAATAAAAACCTTAAAATAGAATGTTGGATAAAACAATGGGTTTTAGTGAAAGAACAAAATATGAAGAAGGATTAAATCTAACACATATATAATAGTCGACTTCTATTATCATATATTATTTAACTTATCTAATAACTTAAGATTAAAAGAGGTTATGGTGTATAATAATAAGGATCTGGGTGTTTAAATGATAAGAGGCTGAGAAAATGAAACTTCTAGTATTTGTTTAGACCTTTAGTTTAGTCAACCAAGATTATTCAAAGTTTAGTCAACACCAATTTGAGGCTTCACAATTTGCTCAGTATCCAACACAGAAAGATAAAAACATCATTTGTGAAATGTAACAAAATGTTTAATTCCATACAGCGGTGTCATATTCAAAAAGATTAGAGTTGGGGCAAGTGAGACATCTCTTAAATTCATGTTAGAAGAAAAATAATACGCTAAAAAGTGTTTTTAAGTAGAATATAGATGTGTTATTAGATCAACGCATGAATTTTCGTGTGCATATGACATAGATATGGTTGTAATATAGCACTATATTATAACTTATTCTATGACACATGGTAACTTTTGAACGCTGTTACGAAATAAAAGTGTTATAAAGATGATTTTATGGATAAAAGGCTCTTGAAAATGGATAGTTTAATCCACGATTACGAACCCGAACGGAGGATTTATATCTTATCAAACGTTTTTGAAGTATTTAATCCCAAAATAATCCAAGTAAATCTTCCCAAAGTACCATAGTTCGACGAAATCATAGTTCGACGAAAATGGGAGAACTCAAACTTTGAACATGTGATCGAACAAACCGGTAGCAAGATCGTATTTTAAGCATGAAGGTTTAGTTCATACAGGATAGGGTATACACAATACCAAAAATTCTCTCGAATATAATGGTCATATGTTGCATCCGTAGTATAAATACTAAAACTTGTTATCATTTCCGTACCTATCTTTTCCAACGGGAGAAGGTTATTCTCCCAATACTCGCCAAATCGCATTGTTCAAGTCCGCATTATTATTAACCCTTCTACTTTTCATAGCTAAGGGCTTTCTCATTTTACCCGGTACTCATAGGACGTCGCCAAATTGTCAAAGTATATGTTCGGATAAGTACTGTTCGATTTTGTCTCCAGCCGTGACAACATAATCAAACTATATAACTTTCTAGATAACTTTAATAACCTGAAGACTCTCATACGGATAAAAATTAACTTGTAATATAATGAATGCAGGTGCTACCATATATATATATATATATGGTAAATAGAATTATTTTGACATTCAAATAGATGAATATGGTAGCAATTTGACACAGAATCTCAAACTCAAAAAAATTACCAAAAATGTATTAGAGTTGTTATCAAATATTTTTTTCTTAAGTAGCGTTCAAATATTATTAGGTATTTAAACTCGTTATCAAACTAAGATATTATTTATAGTTTATAAAATACTAAGTGAACTTGTGATTTGCATTAATAAAAATAAAAATAGAAAACGGTACCCATAAATACCCAGTCAACTATTTCATTAACACCGAATATCCAAAAATTGCATACTACTAATACATACCTCGACTTTGGTAAAAAATCACAGATAACCCTCTTTCAACCAAATTCCTCTTTCTTATTTTGTACAGGGTAGGGTATGCATAATACCAAAAATTATTTCGAATATAACGGTCATACGCTGAATCCGTAGTATAAATATTAAAACCTGTTATCATTCGCATACCTATCTTTTTCTATGGGAGAATGTTATTATCACAATCTCGCCAAACGGCATAACTCAAATTCGCATTATTATTGACCTTTCTACTTCTCATAGAAAAAGGCTTTCTCATTTTACCCGATACGCATAAGATGTCGCCAAATTGTCAAAGTATACGTTCGGACACGTAAGGTTCGATTTTGTCTCTAACCGTGACAACATAGTCAAACCATATAACTTTTTGGAACACTTTAATAACCCGAAGACTCTCATACGGGTAAAAGTTAACTTGTAATATAATAAATGCAGGTGTTACCATATATATATATATATATATGGTAAATAGATTTATTTTAACATTCAAACAGATGACTATGGTAGCAATTGGATGAAGAATCTCAAACTCGAACAAAATTTACAAAAATATATTAGAGATGTTATCAAATATTTTTTCTTAAGTAGCGTTCAAATATTATTATGTATTTAAACTTGTTATCAAACTAAGAGATTATTAATAGTTTATCAAATACTAAGTGAACTTGTGATTTTGTATAAATAAAAATAGAGAATGGTACCCATAGATACCAAGTCAACTATCTCATTACCACCTAATATCCAAAAATTACATACTTTTACTATATACCTCGACCTTCCTCTTTCAACCAAATTTTTATTTTTATTATAATTATTTTTATTTTAATTAGCATGTATCTTTCAGACCGTAGCTCGGAAGAAAAAAATTGAAAGTACCATCATTTTTGTTTTTTTTATGACGAACAAATCCCTTAATGATATTTTTTGAACTTTTTTTTATTTTTATTTTCATCCGTAACATTGAAAACCATGCATAACCAACCATGAGAGATCAGACATAACCAACCATGGGAGACTAGGCATAACCAACCATGAGAGACCAAGCACAACCAACCATGATAGACCAGACATAACCAACCATGAGAGACCAAGCACAACCAACCATGAGAGACCAGACATAACCAACCATGAGAGACCAAACATAACCAACCATGCGAGACCAAGCATAAACAACCATACGAGACCAGGCATAACCAATTGTGCGAGAATAGGCATAGCCAACCATGCGAGACCAAGCATTACCAATCATAAGAGACCAAGTATAACCAACCATGAGAGACCAGGCAAAACTAACCATGCGAGACCAGAAATAACCAACCATGCCTAGTCTCGTATGTTTCTCGTTAAAAAAATAAAAAATATCATCAATGATCTAAAAAAATTCGTCATAAAAAAACAAAGCCGGTGGTACTTTCAAATTTTCTTTTGAGCTCCGGTTCTAAAGAGACGGACCTATTAAAAAATAAAAATAAAATTTTTGGCTCAAGAATGAGAAATTGTTACGTGATTGGTAATGAAGAATGAGTATTTAAGGTATTATTAAAGAGTTGGATATTGAATTAAAGTTATCTACAAAAAAGAAATATTAAACAAGTATAAATGATAGTTTGGATATTGAATGTGAGTGTGTACTTTTATCGTATTTTTCATAAAAATATTAATAAAAGGGCTAAAAAGCACCTGTAGTCCCCCAATGTTTACCAATTGTATCAACTTGGTCCCCTTCCTTCAACCATGCATAGAACTCATCCCCGTCCTTTTTGTAATTTGCATTTTTAGTCCCCCGCACATGTGAAGCCTGTGAGCTTGACACGTGGCATCAGTTTTTATTGCAAGAATGGTCCCCCAATTTTTTTCCAAAAATGCCCCTCCCAATGCCAAGTAGGATGCCAACTCAGCGGCTTAGTCAGATTTACCTTTTACCTTAAAAAGTTATCATTTACCTAAAAAATACAATTTACCCACTAATTTTACAAACGGACCGGGTCCAACCCAAATTTCATTAACCCAATCTGAAATTAATATAATCTAGCCCAGTCCACTACAATATAACTCAACCCAACCCGTTTACCCTGGTGATCCGTTTAATCAAATCAAACCCCAATTTATTGTCCAATCTTCTTCCTCGATTTAACTATCATCTCTCTATTTCCATTTCAACTCAATTCTTTTATCCTTCAACACCACCCCTCTCTCCACCTTCAAACCACCGCAGGTCCACATTCACCAAGAAAAACCCATCTTTACTATCAACAACCTTCATTCCTCGATATGCAACCACCAAATTTTTGATACTAAAATCTTATATGTTCCTCTATCTCTCTACACTCATCACTGTCATCCAAACCCCCATCACATCCCTTTTCTCTTCCAATTTTGAGCTAAACTTTCTAGCCATACCTTTAGTAGAAAGTAAAAGTATAAAATTAAAAAACGGCAAGGTTTAAAGGTTTAAAACTTTTTCTACAAGAGCGAGATATGGATCGAGGTAAAGAGAGATAGAGAATGAGAGCCGAGAATCTGCCCAAAATCAATGAAGCTCCACTGATTCTCGGTCTCCAACGGGTAGCCCTAATTGACAATGTCGCATGCATCGATTTTTCGATGCTCGATCGAATTTCCGGCGTCCATGGTTCTATCCCTATGATAATCTCTGGATATATTAATTTCTTTTTTTTATCACATTAACTCTATTGTCTTTTCGTAATTTTTATTTGCTTAGAATTGATAGAATCAGTGTTTTATTTGGATTCGATAAATCCAGTGCATTACCTTATTTGTGAATTATTGTGTACATATTCGCCTAATTGTGTGTAGAATCACTGACGTTTTGTATCATTTGTGTTAAATTATATGTAAGCTCTCTTTTCGAGTGATCTTTAAATCTTTGAACTCAAAAAAATTCAGTTGAATGGTTACAAAATTCGGAAAATCAGTATCAAAATTCGGAGAAAAATTCCTTTCTCCTTCAAGAGAAAGGAATTGGGTTGATTCGGGTGGGTTAGAATTTATATAATAATTAGGGTTCATTAAATATAAAAGCACACATTGTATCATATAATGTAATGGCTCATGGCTCAGTTGGTTAGAGTGTGTGGCACTTACCCACAAGGTTAGAGGTATAAAGTGGGTTCGACCTGTGGGTTAGTTTAAAGTGGGTTCGACCCGGTCCATTGGTAATTTTTTAAGGTAAATGGTAAATCTGAGTTGGCATCCTACTTGGCATTGGGAGGGAGTTTTTTCTAACAAATTGATTTAATTTTCGGGTTGTGTTAGTTTAAAGTGGGTTCCACCCGGTCCATTTATAATTATGGTGGGTAAATGGTAATTTTTTAAGGTAAATGGTAAATCTGAGTTGGCATCCTACTTGGCTTTGGGAGGGGCATTTTTGGCAAAAAAAATTGGGGGACCATTCTTGCAACAAAAACTGATGCCACGTGTCAAGCTCATAGGCTTTACATGTGCCGGAGGACTATATTTGCAAATTAAAAAAAGGATGCTATGACTTCTATGCATGATTGAAGGAAGGGGACAAATTGATACAAATGGTAAACATGAGATACTGGATATGCTTTTTACCCTAATAAAAGAGGTTATAAACTATCGTTGAAGATGTTATAAACGCAATCTTTTCGTATAGATTGTTTGGTTTGAAATTGTCTAATTTTAAAAATATTGTATACCTTCTAATATTGCGACCACACTTTTAGTTTATTTTCGAAATAAATTTTTAGTTTTATTATTTGTGTTAGATGATGTTTGATTAAATTATGACACTAGTTTGGCATGGTCGGTTTCGTTAGAAACAGGTCATGTTTGGTCGAGACACTTGTAGATCTAGTTAGAACACTGAAAAAATATAAAAAATCAAGACTTTACACTTCTATTCATTTTATCATTTCACGTACTCCTCTTCTTCTCTCTTAGATAAAGTCTTGCGACTCTCTTAAACCATTCTACCGACCACTCCTTTCCTTCCGCGACATAGTTTATTGATCCGCCCGTCCCTCCTTCACTTCGGTGACTTTTCCATGACAAAAACAAAGTCAAGCAAGAAAGTTTTTAAATTTATGTTGGATTTGTTTGGAAATAGCCTAGATTTAGAGTTTAAAAGTGTTGTCTAATGCCGATTTGAATAATATAGGGTTTGGGCAGATTTTTGAGTTTTTCGGTTCGGTTTTTCGATTTTTTCTGGAATCGCTGTTATCACCCGGAAGTAAACTACACATTACAAGCTCAGCCAAGAAAGAGTTCGCAGAGGAACTCGAAATCATGACCTTTAACCACAAACATGCCTTATCTCTTTTGGGACGTAATTACTCCATTCTATTTTCTATAATATTTGACTATAAAATGTTTTACTTTGGTACAAGACTATTCATTTTCGATAAATTTAGTCTCATTTTTCGACTATTCATCTTCTATCCATAAAAAATGGATAGTAAGAGATTAAAGCCGAACAATTTTCAAAAGACTAAAATAGAAAAGTTTTAGTGGAGAACGTTTTATGGGTCATGAAAATAGAAAGTAAAAAGACTACATGTTCAAAACCTATCAAACAACTAAGGTACACAATTTGAACCGGTAATATACATCTTGTTATATACCAATACTTCTAAATCAATAAATAGGCAATTGTTAGAATCATCAAATAAAATGCAAACATAAAATTAAAACTTATATACATAGATACCCTAATAATATACTTCAATCCAGCTCACACTTCAATCCGGCTCCATCCACCCCTGAATTTGAAACTTCCCGGTGCGGCATTAGTTCCTCACCCTCCGCCACCACATTTGTCATCAGCTTCCAATCTTTATAATCAAACCTGAAAACAAAGTGGCTATAGGCAACCTCGCCTGATGCCACAGAATCAGCATCAGGTGCATTTTTCGGCGAAACAACATGAGAACCAGTTTCGTCCACCACAATGTCAACCCGTCCGTCTTTAACCAAAAAAGATAGAGCAAACAGATTCTCCACCGTCTGCGCAAAGGACCTCCGGTTTAAAATCAGATTCTCCAGCCCAACACGTTTCTTTCTCTTCAAGATGCTAAACATTGTTGCCATATTTTTATCAGTATCCGTTTTCTCATCTTTGCCAGCGACCTCCTCCACTCGAGCCCTTTCAGCTAACCTTTCGCGTTTTCTGTAAACGCGTGTCTTCCTTTGTTTCAATTCAGTCTTCATCGGTCCAACCATGTTGCAGCATCCACGGCATATCCTAAAACACGGCGAAACCGCAAGCCCTAGGTTTTTCCAATCTAGTTTCCCATTGGATTTCCCAAACTGTCTGACCAAACAATTTATAAACTCCGCCGGTGTAACACCACCATTGGAATGTGATTTAACGGAGGTCGTTAAACTGCTGGCTATATCTAACAGAGCCTCTGCGTCCGCAACTTGTTCTCTTGGCTTCTGGACATGCTTATGTAAGTTTTCTACTTCGCCGATGATGGAATCGAAGTTATTCGAATCTGGTTTTGATAAATCTTCTCTAACGTTGTTAATCCTGTGGATCATACCTAGGTATTGGGACCGGAGGACTCTCCGATCGCCGACACCTTGAATATTCTCAGCAGGCGACTGGTGATTCTGTGGAGTTTTGCTGAACTCGGAAACTTTAACTCGCTTTGACTCACCAACTCCGCTGCCATTACTGCTGTTACCGGGTTCTAGTTTAGGAATTCGCTTCATGATTGATGAACGCTAAATCCAAAACCCTAACCCTAATTAGCCATTAAATTGCGATTGAGAAAATATAGGATTTAAGAATTATTAAGAAGTATTTTTTAAGAATTACAAAACCGTTTTTTCTTTTACTTACTTATTTATCGGTTAAAACGGGTTCGTGGTGTTTTTAACTCAATGCTTCATGCTACCGTAAATCGTAGAAAACGGATTCATATTTTGATACATATACGTAAAACATATTTGAGGTTGGATTTATTGGCACAGTTGATAGAAACCCTTATAAATGACGGTACTTGTTTATTATTTACATCGACTTTAATTTTTAATGTATAAATATTATCTCAAGTATGGATGGACTGAACAGATGTAGCGTGTAGGTTAAGAATTAGGTCATATACGAGGGAAAATATAGTTAAAATTTGCCTAAATATTTTTACAAATATAAGGGATATGATGTGGGTAAGAAAACAATTTATGCATATGGGATAAAGAGAAGAGCGTCGGAGACGGAAAAATGAACTTGTTTATGTCAATTAAGGGTGTACGCTTTATTGTGGACAACACAGCCACTTACCGGCTACTTACTTTAAAAGTCGTTCACAAACCGTAAAAAAACAAGGTGAAGATGAGTTGGTTTGTCAGATGAGTTGGATTTAATTTTAGATTTGGATTTGGTTTGGGTTAGTTTGGATCCGAGTTTGGTATAGATTTTGTTTGGATTGGTTTGTTGGTTAGATTTTGTTTGACGTTTGGATTATGTCTGACGTTTGTTTAGATCGACGTTTATCATTTTGATTCATTTGGATTTGTTTGGATTCATTTGGTGTTTAGATTTTGTTTGACGTTTGGGTTATGTCTGACGTTTGCTTAGATCCGCATTTGTTGTTTGGATTTCGTTTTGGATATTTTGGCGTTTCGATTTTGTTTGGTATTTGGATTTCGTTTGGTGTTTGGAATTTGATGATTTGAGATTTTCGAAGTAAAAATTTGAGATTATATACAAACTCTCAATATTAACAATTGTTGTATTGTGAGTTTGAGAGAGCGTGATTTGAGATTTAGGATTGGAGGTTTGAGATTTAGGATTGGGGATTTGAGATTTAATATTTATATTGAATATTAGGTTGAAGAAGATGACAAGGTAGAATAAATACGAAGAATAATACTTGAAGAAGATGTGTGAAGATGATTTAGGAAGAAGAAGTGACGAATATCAAATTTCTACTCATCATCAGAAGAATTCTCTAATGTCTCATTGTCATGCTTCCTTGCGTATATGGTTTCTCAAGAACTTTGGGTACGTTCCTTTTGTTGAAGTATTTATGTTCCTCTTAGGTTTCTTGATTCCATTACAATGAGTCTTGTGGGATTGGTTGTGACCGGTGAGAAGAAGACGTATAAAGAAGTTTTAAAGATTGAAGGCAACTTGTGAAGTTCTTCGCAAAGAAACACAAGTTGTGGATTTCTTTAAAAAAAACTCTGTCGGTATCTTAGTTTTGTTATCTTGTTTACAAACTTCCAATGCGTCTTTTGCATTGTGAGTTTGAGATAGGATGTTAGAGATATCAGACTCAAGCCCATAACTCATATGTTTTATCTATAAATAATAACATATACTATTTGAAATTTGTACACTTTCTAAGTAATAAAATCTCAGTCGTTCTTTGTTTTATCTTTTTCTACAGATCAAACTATATTTTTTGTACATCCGATAAAATTTGAGTTTTTACACACATTACTATGATTCCTTATTATGGATATTAGTCACAAGATAATAAGGTATAAGATATAATTATTTGATGTTTTTATTGTCATTTCAAATATATCATGGATTTTAACTTGTCTAAAGATGATGACGAATGAGAATTTGTGTTCCTTACTGAGTTTTTTTTTACACGTCAAAAGTTATCCTTAATGCTATATGTCATTGATGTATTTTCCAACGGAGTCCACATGCTATGCGGTGACGTATAGGCAACATATTCTTGTAACTACAAAGAAAGCAATAGAAAAAATGGAAAAGTTTGAAGAGTCTATGGGCTTTAGAAACGTGAGGGTTCAATCCATAAGCATATATGAGTTAAACTCGAACGTACAAAAACATGAAACAAATGTTTAGCACTTATCCAACCATTATTAATTAAGAGTTAATTTCGTGGATGAAAACTTAGATGCCAATTTCATCCAATCACAAACGAGATTCAACTTTTGGGCAACACAACTAATATGTAAGGTGTTATACATTTTTTTACGTACAAGTGAAAATAATATACGTAGATATTAGATATTAATCCTTTTATATGTAATTTACATTACCAAGATCGTTCATTCAAATCTAAGTAGCTAAATTGGTTTGCGTCAACTTAGTTTTGAACTTTTATCTACAAAATCCATGTAGTGCTTGATTTTGTAATATTGGAATATTAAATCCCTGTTTGAGAAAAGTAAATTAATTTCTAAACATAGTATATGAGGCCGTCCCTAGAAAAATACTTGTTGATCGTGAAAAATAAATATGTATTATGAACACAAACCATCTACGTTACAAATTAAATATAGTTGATAATTTATAAAATTTAAACAAATTGCCTTGTTTGAAAACTATGATAAAGAATCTTGTTAATGAATAAATGAACTGTTAATAGTGTTATCAATTACTAGATGTTGGATATTAAGATCTATGTCATAAATATAGTGATGTAAATCCTTAATCTTGAAAGAAGTCATATGAGTGTCAAATTGAATTTAATAAATACATTTTTATTTTTGGAAGTTTATGGTTTATAAGAAGCATTAGAATGGAATTGTTTGAGCTATATTTGAAGAGTTGAAAGATAGTCCGAGGAGGATTTTGTGATAGAGAAATACTTTAGAGTCAAACTTAGAGAGAGAAAGTGTTAAAGTAGTAGAGAGAGAAAGTCGTACTATTCATCTCGAAATTTGTGAAGCGTGTGTGGTCCTTTTATAGTACAATTGCGGACCCCACACGCTTTAATTTGGACTAATTACATATTTCGGTCCCTGTTCTAAAGCTTCTTCCTATTTAGTCCTCATACATTTATCTTATACATTTTAGCTCTTATACATTTATTTCTATGCGTTTTAGCCCTTATACATTTATTTCTATGTATTTTGGCCCTTATACATTTATTTCTATGTATTTTGGCCCTTGTCTTTTATTATTCCTCATCAGTAGCCCCCGAGTCTTAGTAAAAAATCGTTTTGCTAAGACTGAAAAATTCTTCTCAGGCCAAAATCATTACTCCTTCGAACTACAGGAGTCCTTCGAACATGAATTTTACCGAACCCCTTCGACAATCCATCTCTTCGCCCTGCGAGCAATAATTTCTCGAACATCCAAAAAAGGCCTCTTCGAACTTCTTCTGTACTGAGTAGCCCCCTCAATCCTTGCAATATTTTGAGCGAAATGGTCGTCGGGAAATTCTTTACTTAGGCGAAAAATAATGCTAGGATTGATGATGTCACTGCACAAATACCATCGTCAGCATTCTTTTGAAGAAACGGTACGCATTCTTTTGTCAGAAAACTCTTCCGCTTCCCATGACATTCTCTGACACCAGACTCTTCATCTTCTGTCATAGCTAGGTTATCATACATTGTTCACCTATAAGGACCATCATGCCCCTATGCAAACAAAAGAAAATTGTCCCCGGGTTCTCTCTACCACAGAAGCCCATTAAACCTCTATAAATACCAACCTCTGCCTTCATTAATGCAACTTCTTGTTCAGTTATTTTTAGAGAGATAAAGCTGGCTCATAAACCTCGTCGAATTCCTGATTGGCTGTTGATTAGTAAACGGTTCGAAGAAAGGGTTGCCGCTGGTGAAGACGTAAGGCCTCAACCCCCACCGTTAACCACAACCTTCTTCGGTGCTTGGCCTCCTTCGAACGATTCTAACGCTATTATACCTCGTGAAGTAGCTCGTCAAAGCTTGCTCAACGAAACTAATCCTCCCAAAGAAATGGGCAAAGAGAGGCCACACAAACACTCATCAGGTTCGAAGAGGAAGAAATCCCATAGAGACCGAAAAGGCTCGCACGATCGAAAGCGAGCCAAGGAAGCTCCACTGACCATTCGAGAACCAGTGGCCCCAATCAATAATGAACATCCGCCCCAAAGATCGTCAAGTCCTCAACAGATGTCGAGGAGTCCTCCTCGAAGAACAGCTAGTCCTCGACGGACATCGAAGAGTCCTCCTCGAAAAATAGTTAGCCCTCGACGGACTTCAAGGAGCCCTCCTCGAAAACCAACTAGCCCTCAACGAAACCCAAACCAAAGTGACACTGCTAGCCCTCCTCGAGGACAAAATCAGCACCAGACTTCCAGAAATTCTCAAAATCAAAATCAACAGCAAATTTCTGGAAGTCCTCCTCGACATCCAGACCGTCATCATGATGCTGGCAGCCCTCTTCAAAGACATGGAACAGATGTTTCTAGTCTGCCCTCCACACCATCCATGACCATTCATGGTACTCAGTTCTCTCCTTCAAGGACCCTTATTACCGACGAAGACATGCGTGTTTTGCATGAGCAAACTCTAGACCCCCGAATTATAAGGCCTGCCAATAAGTCCACCAAACAGAAAGTGTCCAATGTTCTTCCCTCAATCCCTTCGAACGGTGCAACATCCTCTTCGACAATGTCCGAGGAGCAAGCCCGCCGGACTGCTCCCAAATTAAAAGGAGATATAGTACTTCCTTTGGAGTTAGACAACATCACCGGCAACAATATTAGAGGAATTGAGAACAAGCACCTGGTGGCCCTTGCCAATATCAAGTATAAGTACTTTTCGGAGAGTGAAGAGACAATGCTTAGGGCTCGATGGGGCATTCCTACCTATATCAATATCAGATTTCCTTCCGAAGGAGAGATGCCCTTATCTGTGAGGGATCATGAGGTGGTGGTCTACACAGAGATCATGAACTGGGGGTTAAGGTATCCCTTAGACCCCTTCTTCATTGAATACCTCTCAAAAATAGACCTCTGTCCCTCACAAGTTGGGCCCAACATGTGGTTCACATTAATGGCTTGCATAATGGCCTCAAGACTTTCAGGCCAGGAATTTTTGCTAGAACAAATCATCGGTCTGGCTGGTCTTGCTCGAAACCCTTACTTCCCCTTTTACTCAATGACATTTAACCGGGGGCAAAAGGTGTTGAAAGATCTCTTGGAGGCAGACAAAAAATGGAGGCAACAGTTCCTCTTTTTCTCTGGATGCTGGGAGACTGGCTCCCCGGCCACTCCTTCGAATCCACATAAGCTCTCCTTAAAGTGGACCATGAAATGTAAGTATTCCTCGAATCATTGTATTCCTTCGAACGTAAAACTTTTCAGTATATTTCTCTAAGTTTAATACTCCTTCGAATCTCATAGTCACCATTTCTTCGAACAGCATATTCTGTGTAATCAGTCTTCTCCTTTGCTATTTGCTGCAGCTATGACCGGAGTATCCAAACCCTACACCGACTATGTCGAAGGAGCTACCACTGTTTTCACTAACCTTCGCCTGTGGGCAAAAGATCAGTGGGACAATCGTTTTCGCCGTTGCTTTGTCGATGAGAACTTGGCCAGAAGTCGACTCTGGAGGCTCGATCCTTTGGATCGTATAAGCATGAGGGCCCTAATGACTCCACCTTCTGAACGAGAAGTGCTAGAGCGATGCAGCATGCAAGATGTGACCATCTATCTACCCAAACGCTCCCGTTCGCAAAGTCACCTGGGTGAACCTCCAGAAGATGAGGCCATACCATCTCAACCAACAAATCCCAAACCAATCGTGATGACTCAAAAATCCAATTCTTCGAAGAATATGAAGGCCTCAAACTCCAGTAACCCTCGAACAACTGAAGTCCGTCGAACAGATGAAACTCCTCGATCAAATGCTTCAACAATATCTCCTCCTTCACCTGTTGCTACTATCCTTCCACCAAAGAAGGACGACAAGAGAAAGGATTTGAAAGGAAAGGGAATTCTGCTTGAGCCCATCGAAGAGCGATCCGAGGGGGGAGAAACCCCTGATAACAATGAAGGTACTAACTTCGACAGAGAAGTTCAAGATGGTGCAGTCGATGCTGAAAACAGGGGTGGCCTATCACCCAAGGAAACCTCCTACCCATCTTTACATTCTCCCCTGACCGAGGCATCTCAACCAGCCTCCTTCGAAGGCAGTCCAAGGGTGGCTCCTATTCCTGTCCCTCGAACAAACCCCCCATTATTCGTTCATCCTGATGTGGCCTGTGGTGACTTTTCTGAGTTCGATTCTGCAGATCTAGGATCTCCATCGAGCTCCTTCGAAGTCCCCTTAGACGATGATTTGTCAATGAGTCTACGAAGGCTGCTGCACACGTCAGTTAATCGAGGAAAGAAGATGCGCCATCTCGAGAAGCGCAAGAATCACTATAAGTTTAAAGCATCGGTTGCTGCCGCTAAGCTCGAAGAAGCCAAGAAGGAGCATGCAGTTGTCGAAGGCCAAGCAGATGCCTTGTATGAGCGTCTTTCTGCTGCTGAGCATTATATAACAGTGATAGAACATTGCTGCCAGGAGGAGAGGGACTTATACAAGAAAAAGACTGACACCCAAGAGTTGTTGATCTCTGAGTACAAGGCAGGGCATCGCAAGGCATGCGATGCCTTCGAGCAATGCAGTGAGGGTTTTAAGAAGGTTGTTGAAGAGCGCGACGATCTAAAAAGAAAGATCAGAAGTTTCCCAGCAGAGATCAAAGAGGCAAAGGAACAAGGTGCAGATGCCTATGCTGCCAAATGTTCGAAGACTTTACAAGCTCGAGATGCTGCCACTCGAGCTGGCTTATTGACCCAAATATACACCGACCACCCTGAATATGAACTGGGTCCTTTCTGGAAGCTTGTCCCCCCAGAACTTCGTCCACCCCAAATAGTTCTCAGTGAGAGCGACGACTCAGAAAATGAAGGGAGTGATGATTCGAAGAACGCTGATTAAAGGAAAAGGTCGTAGGTAGTTTTTTGTATGGCCTAAAAGGCCTCTGTTTTTTTTTGTAATGGTTGGAAGCTGTTTGTGCTGTTTCAACAAATACTTGAAGTTTTAATTCATCAATGTATTGTTCTTCGAACTTATTATTGCACTAACCCTTCGAACAATGAACACTTGGGTAGAGTCACAAATTCGTACGGCTTTTCACAGAATTTAACTTAGATAGATTTAGTAGGTGTCATATTTAGCCTTCGATAATCTTACACTTAGAAAGATTCAACAGGTTTTATACTTGCACTAAGGCCGTCGAACAATTATAACGCAGAAGTCCGTCGAATTTCTACCCACTTAGTTCTTCGAAAAATTATTACTTGGGCATTTTTGAATCAACTAAGCCTTCGAATTCCAACTTGTGTGGCCTTCGAATATATAAGTCAGGCCTTCGAATTGGGCCTTCGAATTTCAACCCACTTGGGCTTCGAAAAATTATTAATTGGGTATATTCACCAAGTTTTATATTTGCAATTATTCCTTCGAACTCCAACTTATGTGGCCTTCGAATATATGAATCAGGCCTTCGACTTTCTACCCACTTGGTTCCTCGAAAGATTATTACTTGGGTATATTCACCAAGCTTAGTTGTGGGTTCGTTTGTCCTAATATTTGACTTAAGTTTTCTCGATGCATTACTGGGGGTGGCTTCGAGGCACACCTCATAATGATCTAAAAATTGTTTAGTCCCAAATCATCATGGCTCAACTTATTGTGACCCTTAAAAATAATTTGACAGTCCCAAATCGTCGAGGCACATCGTCATGTGACCCGAAGAATAGTTTGAAAATCCCAAATCATCGTGGCATATCTGAACGTGAATGTGGTTCAGAAAATAGGTCGAAGGACAACAATTCGAGGCACGTGTTAATGTGACCCAAAAAAAATAATAATGTAAGGGACAACATTTCGAGGCACATGTTAATGTGACCCAAAAAATAGTGTGAGGGACAACATTTCGAGGCACATGTTAATGTGACCCAAAAAATAGTGTAAGGGACAACATTTCGGGGCACATGTTAATGTGACCCAAAAAATAGTTAAAGGAAAAGAAACGTTGTATTAAAGGGATCACTGAAACACCTCATTAAAACCTTCCTGTGCCTAGCAGGGTAGGAAAGAGTGTGTCCTCACCAATAGTTTTCTCGAAGTGTACAAAGAAAATAAAAAGAAATACAATATTCTGTCTGAGCTCTGCTAATCGAGGTACAATTTTAAATGCTCAATATTCCAAGGTAAACGGAGATATCGTCCATCTTTATCTTTTAGCCTATACGTGCCTGGTTTAATCTTGTCGATGATCTCATAGGGGCCTTCCCAATTAGGGCCTAGCTTCCCCAGGCTCTTGTCCTTAGTGTGTAAGAAGATTTTCCGTAGGACCTTGTCTCCCACCTGAAAGTCCCTATGGTTGACTTTGGATGCGTATCGACTCCTCATAAGAGTTTGATAATGAAGGGAAGTCAGTTGCGCCCGCTGTCTCTTTTCCTCGACCAAGTCCAAAGCCAATGTTTTGTGCGCGTCATTCGTGTCTGCATCATAAGCTGCTATTCGATGTGAAGGGAAAAGGATCTCTGACGGAACCACGGCATCCATTCCATAAACTAAGGCAAAAGGGGATACAGCGGTGGCTGTTCGTGGGGTCGTTCGATACGCCCATAGCACTTCCTGTAGATAGTCGGGCCATTTCCCCGCCTTTCCTTCTAAGTTCTTCCTCAGTCCGTCGAGGATGGTGCGATTTGTTACTTCCACCTGGCCATTTGCCTGAGGATGAAATGGCGCCGAAAAACATTGTCGTATTCCCCTTGACACACAAAAATTGTGAAATTCTTTGTTATCAAATTGTGGACCATTGTCCGTCGTAATCTGCAATGGCATACCAAAACGACAACAGATATTAGACAAAACAAATTTAATCACATCCTTGGCTTTTGTGCCCGCAAGTGGCTCAGCCTCTACCCACTTAGAAAAGTAGTCAACGGCTACAACTATCGTCTGTCTGCCACCTGAAGCCATAGGTAGAGGTCCAACCAAGTCAATGCCCCATCTGTCAAAAGGAACCGCCTCTGGGATGCTTTCCATCAGTGCTGCTGGCTTGTGGATTATATTAGCGTACCGCTGGCACGTGTCACACCGCTTGACCAAATCTTTTGCATCGGCTGAAATAGTTGGCCAATAATATCCTGCCAAGAATACTCGGCGAATCAGAGCTTTATATCCACAATGAGCGGATCCTTCACCATCGTGTAACTCGGAGAGGATAATTTGTGAGTCGGGTCCATTCAAGCACCTCAGCAATGGCCGACTCAGAGACTTCTTATACAACGATCCGTCCAACAAAATGTAACCGTGAGATTTGAATCTTACTTTTCTGGCTTCATATTTGTCGGCGGGCAAGATGTCATGAGCCAAAAAATCAATGATGACCGTTCTCCAATCAGGGGTAATCGCATGATTTTCCTCTGAGACATTCATCACATGGTCTTTAGAGATAGAGATCGATGGGCATGTCTGGGTCAAAACCCAAGGATAACCTTCTGTCCGAGAAGCAGAAGCAAGAGAATCCGGGATGGCATTCATTTCCCGTCGGACATGCTCGAACTTGACGCCTTCGAACCCCGACGCCAAATCTTTTATCAGTTTCAAGTACTGTACCAATGTTTCCTTCCTTGCCTCGGACTCCCCTGAAACCTGATTGATCACCAACTGAGAATCACTGACCAATTTTACCCGTCGAGCCCCGCATATTTGGGCCAAGCGTAGGCCGGCTAAAGCTGCTTCGTACTCAGCCTCATTATTAGTAGCTTTGAAAACAAAACGGATGGCTTGAAACATGGCAACCCCTTGCGGGGATATTAGCTGGACACCTGCCCCGCAACCTGAAATGTTCGACCCTCCATCCGTTCGAACTACCCATTCTTCCTCAGCAACTGTGTCAGGTTCTTCCTGTTCGTCCCTATCAGAGTGAAATTCAACCAAAAAATCCGCTAACACCTGTGCCTTTATTGCTGTGCGAGGTTCAAATGTTATATCAAAGTCTCCCAACTCAACGGACCACTTAGTCATTCTGCCAGAGACGTCAGGTCGCTGTAATAGACTTTTCAGAGGAAACGTCGTTCGGACCACTATTGGATGCGCTTGAAAATAAGGTCTCATCTTCCTCGCTGCTGTCACCAACGCCAAGGCCACCTTCTCCAAAGTAAGATACCGTTTTTCGGCATCCAGCAAACTCTTGCTGACATAATAAATTGGCCTCAATAGAGCGTCAGCTTCCCGGAGGAGCACGGAACTGACCGCACACGCGGATACCGCTACATAAACAATCAACGTCTCCCCCACCAATGGTTTAGATAAAATTTCCGGAGAGGTTAGATACTCCTGAATTTGACGAAACGCCGTCGAACATTCTTCGGTCCAGCAGAAATGCTTCGCATTTCGCAAAACTTTAAAGAATGGGGCACATTTGTCCGACGAGCGGGAAATGAATCGATTGAGGGCAGCCAACCGCCCTGTCAAGATTTGCACCTCTTTAATGTTTCGAGGAGGACTCATATTGATCAACGCTCTTAATTGCTCCGGGTCCGCCTCAATGCCTTTCTCACTGATCATGTAGCCAAGAAATTTACCCGACCGCACTCCGAAAATACACTTTTCTGGATTGAGTTTTAAGTTAACCCTACGCAAATTGTGGAATGTCTCTGTGAGGTCGGCAAAATGGTCGTCGTCTTTCTCACTTTTTACCAAAATGTCGTCGATATAAGCTTCCATATTCCTCCCAATCTGCTCCTCGAAGGTCTTGTTAACCAGTCGCTGATAAGTTGCCCCCGCGTTTTTTAAACCGAATGGCATGACCTTGTAGCAGTATAGACCTCGCCCGGTAATAAAAGAAGTGCTCTCCTCATCATTAGCAGCCAAACGGATTTGATTGTATCCCGAGTAAGCATCCATGAAAGATAACAACCGATTTCCGGAGGTCGAGTCTACTAACTGATCAATGCGCGGGACAGGAAAAGGATCCTTAGGACAAGCACGGTTTAGATCTGTGAAGTCGATGCACATCCTCCATTTGCCATTCTTCTTCCTTACCAACACCGGATTCGATGCCCATAGGGGATAATGCGACTCGCGAATATGACCAATACTTAAAAGTCGTTCGACCTCCAACAAGATCGCTGAGGCCTTTTCCGGGGAGACAGGCCTCCTTTTCTGAACTATTGGTCGAACATCTGATCGCAAGGCGAGCTTGTGACATATAATCTCCGTCGGCACCCCTGTGACATCCTGTGCACACCAAGCAAACATATCGAGCCTGTCAGATAAAAAATTAACTAACTTTCCTCTAAACTCGGGGGAGAGATGAACCCCTATTTTCAAAACTTTCCCAGTCATGAACTCGTGTGGCGAAGAGTCCTCCTCCGGGACCTGAAATCCGGGGGCCTCCCTCGGATCATCACAAGGAATGACCTCGGAGGGTGGCCCCTTTAATTGTTATGCTGAGTCAGAGGGTCCCCCTCGAACTCCCTTAGACGACAAAGCGATTTGGTAGCATTCTCGCGCCATCTTCTGGCTACTTCTGACCGTGCCAATGTTGTTCCCGATTACATATTTCAAGCACTGATGCACCGTAGAGATGACACCGTGCATCCGTGATAACCAAGAGCGACCTAGGATGGCATTATATGAGGTGGGCGCGTCAACCACAATGAAAAGTACCTCGACCTCTTTTTTGAACGGCCCACGACCCAACTCCACCATACATTGAAATTCTCCCACGACAACTGCCGTAGCACCAGTGAAACCTACTATTGTTCTGTCAGATCTTCGAATGACCGGTGGGTCAGAAATGCGGCGATAGGTACTCATAAACAAAATGTTCGCAGAGCTTCCTGTGTCGATAAGTATTTTCTGAACCTGATCCCCGGCGATGCCCGCTGCGATTACTACAGCGTCCTCATGAGGGCCCGCCACATTACGCATATCATCATCATCAAAACAAATAATAGGGGAAGGCGATCGGTGCATTTGTGCAGAGACTCCAGCTTCGATCTGGGTGGTCAAATTGACCATGTGCCTCTTACGCGAACTGTTCGAATTCCCTGCGATAGTGTCTCCACCAAAGATTGCTAAAGACTCAAAAAATGCACACAGACTATCCACTTTCCCCCTCGGGATTTCTTCTTCGACCAAGTTCACATTGTTCCTCCCAGCTTTCGGGTCCAAATATTCCTGCTCGACGTCAAAATCGTCAACTCCTTCGGAAATTACCATTGTTGTGTCAGTATTCTTTGAGACAGCTTTTACCACGACATTCTTCTGAGAGTGCTTTTTGACATATTCCAACAGCATTCCATTCTCGATGAGAGCCTGCACCTCCTTTTTCAGGGCGATACAATCTTTGGTGTCGTGGCCCACATCCTCGTGATACTTGCAATATTTGTTAACGCTTCTGTTCTCCCTCGGTGTTTGTATAGGAAAGGGTTTCCTAAACGTGACCGAATTTTTGGCTTTATCAAATATTGCAGCGACATTCTCCGTCAACTCCGCATAATAGTCGGGCCGAGTCCATTTGTTTGACATGTATCTTCCCCCTTGATTGTGGTTCGACTGATTGCCATAATACTGCTGATTTGGTTTTTGCCTTGGAGGATACTGACCCGTGCTTTTAGCCTGAACGGTCAATCGAGGGCCCTGAGTGCTTGGTTCAACCCGTTGAAGCTGATTGTGGTCCAATTGCTCTCCGGACCCTTTCTCTGAGGCTTGGGTTTCTTCCACCAAGATTCTCTTCTCAACTTGATCTAGCAATGCTCCAAAAGTCATCGCTTGGCTTTCTGCCACTGTGTCTTTCAATAACCCGGGGAGCAATCCCATTCTGAACGCTGCAAGCGCCACCGAGTCCTTACAGTATTCCATATCTGTCTTGGTTTTGACAAATCGATTGGTGTAATTTTTGAGGCTCTCCCCCACCTTTTGTCGACAGTATATTATGGTGTCCCCGTTGGCCCGAAACTTCTTGCTTCCCACGAAGTGCTGTCTAAAAATGTTCCAGAACATGTCAAAGTTCTTAATGGACCCCTGAGGTAACCTGTTGTACCATTTGGACGCCACTCCCTTAAAAGTTTGAGAGAATGCTCTGCACAGAAGTTTATCATCGTCGTCAAAGTTTATCATGAAATTCTTAAATTGCTCGATATGATTATCCGGATCTTGAGTCCCGTCGAATTTTTCAAGCTTCGAAATGTCAAAATGCTTTGGGAGATTCCCTACTAAGATCTCCGAAGACAAAGGAGAGGCTCTCCAATTGTGCCCCGTTCGATAAACATTGGACCTCAGATTATCATTGTTTGAGAAGTACAAGCCCTCCTCGGAGGGCAAAGTGTATTGTTGCTGCCATTCCGAATTCCGAGGACCTACATGATCCTTCCCGGGGCACTTCACCTGTTCATGAGAGCGATCATCTACTCGGTCGTGGCGACTCTTCTCCCGCGAGGATTTCCTCTCCGAACTCCTTCCCCTCCGAGCTCCATTTGGCCTTCGACCACGCTTTTTCTTCCTGTGGCATCTTCGAGGAGAAGATTCAGAAGTACTATATCTCGAATAGCCGCTCGAAGAAGCTGAGTCCGAACGGTACTTGTCTTTCTTTCTTGGAGATCGTCGCTCACGTCTCCGAGACCTATCATCCCTTTTCTTGGGACGAGTTTCAACGTCCCGTTCCTCTCTTTGCTCGACGGGCTCTCTCCTTATCTCAGATCGAATGTTTCTTTGGGCGGCTTCTTTTTCCGCCTTCAACTTTTCGATTTCCAGCAACAGTTCATTCCTCTGAGCCAAAAGAGCGGAGTCATCAAAATCATTTTCAACTCGCCGACCTCCCTCTCCTTCGGACTCCAAGTCATTTCGAAAGTCATCCCCCTCCATGTTTTCCTCGCAGGGATCAACTAGATCGTCCCCCCGACCTTCCATGGTTCTCCTCGGAACAGGAACTATTTCTAGGGAGTGATGATCGTCGGAACGATTCTCGTTTCCCACAGACGGCGCCACTGAAGAGTTGAAAGATAGTCCGAGGAGGATTTTGTGATAGAGAAATACTTTAGAGTCAAACTTAGAGAGAGAAAGTGTTAAAGTAGTAGAGAGAGAAAGTCGTACTATTCATCTCGAAATTTGTGAAGCGTGTGTGGTCCTTTTATAGTACAATTGCGGACCCCACACGCTTTAATTTGGACTAATTACATATTTCGGTCCCTGTTCTAAAGCTTCTTCCTATTTAGTCCTCATACATTTATCTTATACATTTTAGCTCTTATACATTTATTTCTATGCGTTTTAGCCCTTATACATTTATTTCTATGTATTTTGGCCCTTATACATTTATTTCTATGTATTTTGGCCCTTGTCTTTTATTATTCCTCATCAGTATTAATTTAAAATTCATCCAAAATAGAGATTTTGGATAAAAGAAAATTAAAATTAGATTAGTGATAGTGACTCAGTATTAATATGTGGTCTATAATTTTTCTTAATACGGTTCCCTAAATTTTCAAATATATTGGACCCAATTAGCAATATCAAAGTTACATGTATTTGTGATTGATTCCATAAGTAATTCAATTTTATTATATTTACATATATTATTACAAATATTGGGGATACATACCACCCCCCCCCCCCTAATATATCAATACTTGAATACTAATATAGTCTTATTGTCAAAGAAATAAATTGTATAAGATGTAAGATCACACGTGTATGATGTTATCTTGTAGGATGAATGCAAAAACTTGGTTTGAATGAGATGGATCACCTTACAGTAGTCTGATATTCTTTCAACAAGAATATAAAAGTTCAAACTCCTAATACGATATGATGTTATTAATTCTAAATATATAAGGTTAAAGTGATGAGGTGAAGAAGATTATCTTTTTCTCCGACGACTAAAGGGTAAATGTTTTTAAATTAAACTTTCTAAATGAATCACAATCCTTGACTTTTATTGTGAGAATATATTTATACATTCATATTTTATGTTGATCCAATGGCCTTATTTTGTATACTTTTTTATCCAATGGGTTAAGTTTACTTACATTAGTATTTAATGCACTTGTGTCCCTTAGGAGCCGTAACCTTTATTGGACTCTTAGAGCTCAATAAGTTAACTTTTTTATAATAGAAATATTCTTTTAAGCTCGTATAAACTCAACTATTATCTAAATATTGAATTTTATTCTATTATATTTTTAGCCATTAGTCCAATATAATCAACCAATGATTACATTTTAATAATTAGATCATATTTTACGATTGTTTGGATACTTTGAATTTATATGGATGAGATACTTCAAATTAGGATACCTTATAATTTCTCATTTGGATCATCGCGTGTATGAAATATATTCATTACATTACGCATCAAATGAAATTATTATATTAATATATAATCCAAAGTGTATTATGAAGACAATATTCAATAAAATCAAACTGAGATAATATAGTCATTTGAAGTGTAGTTATTCCTGCATCAATCATATTACCAAATATTATAATAATGAACTTTTAGTTTTCATGATATGTACTAGCATAAGATCACATGATAATTTGATCAACATGTAAATTTCTAAATAATCCACATTAACTAAATTTAAGATTTTTGAACTGAATTTAGAATTTCACGAAAAAAACAAAACAATCATTTTGTTATTCATCCAAAAGTATTTGTACAAACTAAAATAATAATACAATTTGGAGCTAGAAACACAACTTCTAATATATATATATATATATATCCTTCAAACTAAAAATACACATTCAAGTGATGTGTTCGTGAAAAACCTTGGGTGGTGATGTTTTAATGAAACAATCTGTAACAATAGAGTTGATGTTGATATACTTTACCCTAATATGACTGTTATGTATTCACTATTTTACAGATATGAACTTGATGTCCGTATATTTTGATTTATTTGAGATATTGTTACTGTTAGAGAACATAACAGCTATATTGTTAACATAGTATAGAAGGAGTGGACTTTCTATTCTTTCAATATTTCACAAACATGTGACAAAGTTTCTAAAATATAATGCATGATTTGATGTTTTTAATCATATCACATATCATGTCGCCATAGTGGAGGTTATGAAAAGAATATGTTCACTTGCTTTTAAAAAATACACATCCAACTAAGATGAATATGTATATAATTGTAAACCCTTGAGCGTCTACACAACTTGAAAAATTAACATCAAAGTTACATACTTAATATTGTCTGATCTTATGTACATTAATTTTTAATGCTTGATTTTATATAAATATTGGAGAAATTGTTTCACTAAGTTTCTAGTGGTCAGCACCCGGATTATTCAAGTACTTACCTAACATATTTACTATTAATAATATGCATGTTTTGGTGTAAACTTGAGTATATATGTGACTTCCAATAGTCGGAGGATATTAACACGTTTGTATGAATTTGAATTTGATTATTTCTTGGAACACTAACTTAACGAGAAATTATCACTTTTAGTTATAGGGGTGTTTTTAGGTTTGTTGTATCCTAGGTCGTAACTTTGTAGCATGCTCTTAATGTGTGTCTTCTACGATAGACCTATGTTACTTTCAGACTAATAATGTGGATCCTTTACATAAAATATGTCTCACTAAGATCTTTTCATATCAAATTTCTATTTTGAAGTTTTATTGGCATGTAAAATATTTATACTAGTTGTGGCAAGGATTATGTCATTAACATACATTGTTAAGTAAATTACTTTACTCCCAGTAAATTTCTAATAGACGTAATCTTCCATAAAATTTATTTTAAACTTAAATAAAGTGCTAATATTATGAATTTATGATATCATTGATGAGATTCTTGTTGTAGTCCATAGATGGATTTATTAGCGTGTACATCATTAACTTTAGATGATCAAAAACAAAATTTTCAATTTGTTGTATATAAATTCTTTACTCAATGTCTTTATTGAGAAATAGTATATTATCATCAATCTTATGAAGCTCTTAACTGGAATGTGCAACCATGTTCATTATTATCCTAAAAGAGTATATCTATAAAAATAGAGAAAAAGACTAGTCAATTCCTTCACATGTAGTATAATATTTCGCTACAAGATAAGCTTTATATCTTCAATTGTTTCCTGAAACATTGCACTTGGTTTTAAATATCGATTTATAACATGTTTATTTCCTTAGATCACAAGACAAGATTCCATAATGAACTATATTGCCTTAATTTATACTCAGTAATCGTTGTCTCATTCCATAAGAAAATATAGAGTCCAACAAACTCTTAAAATAACAAACTAAGATAGTCATAACATGATCTTTGAAGTATATATAGTACATCGATCAATAAAATTATTGAAATATAGTTTATCTTTGCATTTTTTACTAGTAGGTTGAAATATTTGATACATATATCACTTGAAAGTGATTACATATTTTTGGTTTTTTACGGATAAAAACTCATTTATGCATTACTAAAGAGAATAACGGTTTTTTTTATATTCCCTAATCTTGCTCAGTAACTTAATGTTAGCAAAATTTTGTTGATGTTAGATTTCAATGAGACTTAACTTGTTTTTCTTTATAAGCTCACTATAATATATGATAAACAACTCACAAGATTGTTAGCTTCCAATCCTATTTTAGATGATTTTTACACTACACAATTTGCATATATATTTTTGTCAACCTTTTACAATCATTCGCACATAGTTTGAATGGTCAACTCATTTATTAAAAAATATAAAAGGTGACTTCTTCTGACAAACTTGTGTAAATAAATTCATAAAAAATTGAGAGTGATCAGAAATATGTAAGACGGGTAATATATTTACCAAGTTTATATCTTGAAAGTGTACCGCTAAATAATTCCCATAATCCTATCAAATTTTCAAAGTCCATTGTGTAAAATAGGTATGGGCATTCGGTTCTTCAGTTCGGTTCGGTTCGTTCGGTTCTCGGTTCTTTCGGTTCTTTAAAACTAGTACTCATTTAGGAACCGATTAAAATTCAAATCGGTTCAGTTCGGTTCGGTTCTCGGTTCTTTCGGTTCTTTAAAACTAGTACCCATTTAGGAACTTATTAAAATTCAGTTCGGTTTGGTTCTTCTCGGTTCGGTTCGGTTACATTCGGGTTTCGGTTTCAAATGGTTACTTTCTAACCAAATGGTTACTTTGTAACCAGAAGAACCGTTTGGAACCAAACCCGAAAGGAACAAAATGGTAATTTTCTAACCAAATGGTTACTTTCTAACCAAAAAATCTGTTTGGAACTGAACCCGAAAAGAACCAAATAGTTATTTTATAACCAAATGGTTACTTTTAACCAAAAGAACTGTTTGGAACTGAACCGAAAAGAACCAAATGGTTACTTTGTAGCCAAAAGAACTGTTTGGAACCGAACAGAGCCATGGATATTCAAAGGTACTATTGCTTATTCGGTTCTTTATGGATACTATTCGGCTCTCGGTTCCGAACCGAACCGAACCGAAAACCGTAGGTATTTAAGATAAGGAACCGTACGGGTATTTATAAGGAATCGGAACCGAACCGAATCCGTTATTTCGGTTCGGTTCGGTTCTCCGGTTCCATACCCATATGCCCATGCCTAGTGTAAAAGTTGTATGTCCATTGTTTCGTATTTTAAAAACTTATAAAAATTTTAATTTTAAGAGGTCAAAAAATTACAAAATATGAATTATAACAATGTATGACATATTCCACCAAGTTTTTTCACAAATATATTTTTATAACAATGACATTAAATGTGTATACAAAACTATACATAATCGAGAAAAATAAATCTTGCACGAGTGTTTTAATAAGTCATAAAACCGCCTAAAAATAAAGATAACTTTCTTGATATTTTCTGAAAGTTTAGAAAATAAATATTTAATTTGATATTAGACGAACTTTCGGACACCCGCTTTCAAAAAGAAGTATTAAAATTTTATAAAAAAATTTATAAAAAAATTAAAACTCGAAAGCTAACCGTTAATATGTAGAAAATCAATTCTATATTCTTCTATTTTTATTTTCGGTTTTTTTATTTCATTATTTAGTTTTATCAAGTTCTATTTTTATTGAATATTTTTTCAATTCCATAGGTAACAGTTACGATTTATTTATCTAGCTATAGATTTATTATGTTGATGAGATTTCATACTAATGTTTTTTTTTACCTGTTTTTTAGTATCAACTAGATACAACAACTTTTTACTCTCTTTTTATGTTTTATTTTGTGTACCTCAGGTTGTTGTTATTTAGTAACAGTTTTGGATATGAAAACAGCATTTAGCTGTTAAAAGAAAGCTAATTATTCATAACAGAACTTTAAACATATTGTGAGATTATAAATATAAAACAGCAATAAAGAATTGATAGTTTCTACTTACTCATTTTTCTTTGACAAAAAAAAGTAAATAGTTGCAGTTAAATCTAAAAATTTATACAATAAAATTATAGGAAACTGTCTCCATCTCAATTAATAGTTTAGGATTTTTAACACTAGTCAAAAGCTGATGTTAATACTACATTGTTTTTATTCATGGTACTAGTCTACACTATAGTAACATAGTAACAAGAAGAGATTCAAACCTAAAAGAAAATTACTAATAAATTGAACTGCCTGATCAATATATTATTTTGTAATGTTCACCCTCTCGACCTGTTTGGTCATTTTGAAGTCGACAACGGCAGTGTCTAAAGTCTTCCTCACATGGCGACACATTAACATTAGATCCTGACTAGCATCTTTAAGAACATCTCTAGCAGGATCACCTACAACACCAAACAAGGAAACCTTATAATTAAGAAGACATAAGCATGGCTGAGACTGAGCTATCCATAAATTGGAATATAATATACCTTATTTATGCATTCGAAAACAAAAACAGAATATAAGTACGAATTGAATTGAATAGATCTAGAAGGTTGCTTAGATCATATTTTTAGCAATCACCAACAAATTTGAAATCAAGAAAAATGAAAACTAGCTTGCAGAAGTTTCATAAGTAGCTTCAATTTTTTTAAATGGGTATGCATATACAGATTCCTATGGACTAAGTCATGACACCAAAAGTTGGAAACTAATTCTTTACAAAGTCTCAATCCACAAAATATAGAGCCTGATATTAAAGTTTGGATTGAAGATTTCAGATCAAGTGCCTTATTTCTAAACTTATATTTTGCGGTGGCAAAATACTGATAGAGTGATAGACACAGATTTTATTGTAAAAGACCAAGTACAGACATGGAATTACCGTCCGAAGTTTGCGTTGAGACAAAGAAGTCATCCAGATTTGGACATTTGGATTAAGCAGCAAGATTTGCGAATAGAAATTGATTCATGTGGTCTTGTACGAATAAAGATATAAATAGTGTTGAAAGTAGGTCGAATCTGGTTAACCAGGTTAGTACCGGATTACATGAATAAAACTAAGTTTGGATTCAGACACACACATGTGTTCCAAAATCCAGGTCTAAGTCGGGTCCAGGCTTGATAGACTACCAGGCTTTGTTCCATCAAGATCCCACCCGAAACTAGACTTTAACCACCCCTACTTGTATTTCTTTGCTATACATTGTTTATCGGTTGAAAATAGCTGTCTTTGTTATAATTAATATTAATACAAAGCAAAATAAAACAGCAAACATAGACTCATTGCATAGAACACCTTACATTTCAAACTCAAGAAGCACCAAATTTAGATATATTAAGTTACCTGTTGTCTGGACTCTAATGTTGACTCGAGCCTCTGAAGGATGAGGGATGCTGTACCCGGTAAATGTAACCCTTGGACTGTGAAATTACATTAACACGGTGTTAAAAACAACAAAAAATGGTTGTCCATGAAGTGAAAACAAAGAAGATTAAAAGGCAGTCAGGAACATGAACCAACATATTTTGTTCGAAGAAAGGGTTTGTCTGGTGCTGGGTTAATAAGTTATTGAGGTATCAAGGTGAAAGCAGTTGATGTTTTGCTGCAGCTAGGAGACACATTCTACGGAGATTGGAGAAATGACCAAACCGGGAAAGATTTGGGCTTGCTTTGTTGTAACAGGTTTAGGGCCTATTGTCACTTTCTGTTTGGTTTCACAAGCTTGAAACCATACTAAAAAAAATCAATGCATTGTCAAAATAAACAGGCTCCAAGAATGAATTCTAGCTGAGTTTGAATTAGCTCAGAGTAATTGAAAAACTGTAGAGTCGGACTCGAGCCATAATTAGCATATATAAAATGAACTCGAGCCCGAATACATATTTTGGCTCACGAACAGAGGTCGATTGCTATGTAATTGGCTCAGCCAAATTAGATTAAGCTCGAGAAAAATTCGTTCAGCCGAAGTCGGGCAAAGAGAACCACAAAAAATCCCAACTCGAGCTAGTATACTTCGCAAACTCATATAGCCTGGCTCCCCTCGGCCCCAATTCAAGCACGAACTAGTAATCGAGCCGAGCAGAAATAGAGCTCTGAGTATTTGCAAAATACCTCTATATTCATTCGAACCAAGTTCGAATAGCCAGACTTTCAACTCAAATCTGATCCTAATTTGAGCCAAGACATCCCTAATCTCTTATCATCCTATTTAAATGAATTCTAATCACTAATCAGTGGAATGCTAGTACTATACATTCGATGTATGATCAATTAATCGCGTATAGGAACAACAAGACAAAAATTGAGAACATATTCTCACTCTTGATTTAAAGTGAATCTGACAGCATTAGCGAGAGTATGATCCTCCTCGTTAAGAGAAAACGTGGCGTTACTGGGATTCTGAGAAGACACATGTTCCATTGGAGCTTATATCGTCCCTGAAAACCACAGCAAAACACAAAAATACCTCAATCTTGATTACGAAGAGAGAGATTATGAACTAATAACTATAACGAAGCACTGACATGATAGAGAAGGACAATTGAAAAGATAAATTATGATTATTACCTGTAAATTGTTAGGGTTTCTCTTCTAGATTTATAATCTTTGGCTCTATAAAACCCTAAACCCCTAAAGAACAATTTGGCGATGGTAATGAACCAGTGGAGAAAGTGGGTTAGCTTTATAATAGCATGTACAGTCATTGGTTGTTAAATCTATGGGTGTTAAATTCATAGAGTGCTACGTACAAAACAGAAACATAATTCAATTTCATTTAGTTTTTTTTAGTTAATCACCTAAATTTGACTCTAATCATATTTTTAAAATATCATGTTAAGCATGAGAGAGAAATAATATTTTTTTATAATATTTTTGATTTTATTTTATTATATCTATTAAAATGTTATTATCGTATAAGATTTTAAATATTTTTGTTTTATTATTTTTATGTTGATAAAAAAATCAAAAAAAAATTAAGAAGTCGAATTTCTTAAAATATACAAGGATTTGTTAAAGATATGATTTCAAAATATAAAAGGTTTATTAAACATATAATTTCTTAAAATATATTAGATCAGTAAAATTGAGAAAAATAAAGAAATACAATAAAAATAATATTTTTTAGTTTGATCGTATCTTTTAAAATAGTTTAAATGTATATTTTAAATAACAACTTTTATTTTATCTTATTTATTAGTTTTGTTAAGATTTGTTGTCATAAAATAATTGGTTTTATTCAATTTTACAACAATACCTTATATATAACAAATTTTATTTTATTTATATTTATTTTTAAAAATATCTTTAAAATATTAGATTTGATTTTGTGATATACAATTTTCAAAATATTTTAAAAAAATAATATATTAAAATTTATTGTTATTTTTATAAAAAAATATATTATATTTTTATATTTTTTACAAGCATTAAAAACAAAAAATAATATATATTTATATTATAAAATCTTGCTTGATCAACTGGGTTGGATTAGGTTGGGTCGAGTGGCACGACACAACTTGTTTTGTCATCTATAGTTGGGATTACCATGACATGTATACATGTCAATGATTGTTAAAAAAATTTAGTGAAATCTGAGTTGTGACTTAGTTGCAGTTACATTTGATGATTTTAAAGGCTGAGACAAGTTGTCGAAGACTAATGACCATGGTGTTTAAGGAGATGTGTTGAGCTGCAGCAGACTGGTCGGAAGCAAAGTGGTACAAAGTGAGCTGATTCGAAGTAGTATGATTCAAAGTGAGCTCGAGTATAGCACCACAATCGGGCCAAATCGAAGTCTTCTATTTACTAGATATTCTATATTTATTTGGTCTTTTTTTTTTCTTCGTGTATTAATTAGATTTCTTTTTTTTTATTCAAAGGATTTATATTGAAAATAATGGCAAAAAGAAGCCCTTGTTTACAAATTTACACAAATTGAAAAGATCACAAGCAAACCCTAATTACAAACAGGACTTCATCTTCTTCCCCAATTACAAACAAACAAACCCTAAAGAACAGCACTTCATCTTCCCCAAACTTCAAACAGCAAAACCCTAAATTAATCAACAAGCCTTAGATAACCACAATCCGATTTCTCCAGAAGCACAATAGCTTTGAGTTTTGAAGGAGCATTCGAGCTATCAAAGTCAAAATTACCTTGATTCTTTAAAGCCTCCTTAGCTACCCAGTCAGCCCCCAAGTTTTCTTCCCGAAAAACATGACTAACCCGCATTGTAGACTAATAGATTTCATATTAATTGTTTATTTTATATTTATTAGGTTTTTTTACAATGTCTCATAAACTAATAGATTAAGTCTTGTTCTGATTAATGGACTTTTATATGGGGCCTCTGATGAAGAATTAAGGTTTTCCCCATAGAATAAGATATTGTTACGGAATGTATGATATGATTCGTGAGCAACATATTTTTTAAGAGAGAGATAGTTTTATGTATTTTAAGAGAAATGAGGTGAGAGATAGACATTGAAGAGAGAGTTCTGCGCTACATCTTTTGTTAGAAACAGTGATTGAATCATTTGTGCTTATTACAAATAGTGATGGAATCATTTGTGCTTAAGATTCTCTATGTAACCTATCTTTATAAAAGAGTGTATCTTGTCGTCAAAGTAGGATTTCTTCACAATCCCAAACACGTTAAATATAGTCTTGTGTGCTTGGTTATATTATGTTTTCTTTTATTTGTTTCTCGTGTTGAACAAAGTAAATTAAATCGTTACTGTAGGTTCGTTAATAGTACGTTGGTTGTTGCCTAGGCCGGACAATGGTGATTTCCCCAATAAGTGGTGCAGTGAGCATGGAACAACAGTAGAATATGTAGATCGATCACAGATCTGAAGGCTGGAGAATTAGATCTCGCTTGGAACTGAAAGAAACAAAAGATGAGTTTCATCAAGCTTAGCCTAGAAAAAAATCGACGAATCTAATGATTTAAATCTTTGGAGAATTAAAGTTAAGGCTTACCTAGTACAAAAGAGATTGGTTGCTGCTATCGAAGATATTGTCGAAAGCTTATAGTTCCCTCATACAAAGCTTTGGAGTTGAAGTGCTACTAGAGTTATCTGAAGAGCCTACATCATCAGGGATATAGAATCGGTTGGAGGCTATCTACATGAAAAAAACATTGGCGAATAGATTGTATATGACAAAATAGTTTTACATACTGTTTATGGATAATAGCACATAGATCCGCAGGCACCTATATGATTACAACGCAATCTTACTCGACTTAAATATCGTTGGTGTGAAGGTGGAGAAGGAAGACCAAACAATCATCCTTCTAAGTTCACTTTCAAAAGAGTATGGACACTTCATGGATATCATTCTCTACGAGTAATACTATCTGATGATGGACGAAGTCAAAAACACCTTGAACTCCAAAGATATTCAAAATAATATTTTTCTATTATGTGACTCTGAAGAGCACGGACTAAGTTTGAGGAATTAATCAGGGAAGATAAATTCAAGTAAGAGGAAAGAAAAATCTCGGTAAAATTTCAAAGAGGTTTTATAGGTTCAAAATTATTTTATTGGACATGCAAGTAAAAAAGGCATACGAGTTAGAACTGTCGATCGAAAGGAAAAAACAACAACTATTGGAATATTGGAGAAAGAGATGATACAATGGTGTCTGGTGATTGTGAGTATAGTGATGGGTTAATAAATCTTATTTTTTTACAGATATAATGATAAATGAGTGCTGGATTTGAGTGCGTCATTTCACATGACTTCCAATAAGCATTGGTTGAAGACCTATGAATGATTGATGGTGGAGAGATCATCCTCCGGTATGACAAATCTTGCGATGAAAAAAAAATGGAATGGTACGGCTCAGTTACAGGACTTGAGAAAGTAACTAAACGCGTAAGGTATTTACTCGAAGTTAAACGTAATATTTTTTCTAATTGGGATGTTAGATGATAAAATATTTACCTATATAGGTGGAGATGGAAAATTTAGGGTCTTATAAGGCCCTTTTGTTCTTATGAAAGCCAACATGACTAATGGTGTGTTAGTTCTCGAGATTTTTGTAGAGGTAGGGTGTCCTAGTGTGGTGAAGGTTCCTACCAGGTTGTGGCATCCTCAACTCGGACATTTTAAGTATGAATGGACTTAGTGATCTAAGTGAACATGGGTTGTTATATGGTACGACATTTCAGAAGCTGAGCTTTTGCGAAAGATATGTATTGGGTAAGAGCAAGAGGGTGAAGTCTTCACCCATCAACGAGGCATCTAATGGAGTGCTTGATTATGTTCATTCCGACTTTTGAGGTCCAACAGGAAACCTACCATAGGTGGTGTAATGTACTTTATGTATTTGATCGATAACTATTCCTTGAAAATATATGTTCTACTTCTGAAGACCAAAAATGAAATGTTTGCTACCTTTATGAAACGAAAAAAAAATTGGTATAAAATCAAACCATAAAAGTGTTGAAAAGTCCTCGAACTGCATGAATGAATCGAACCTTTCCATTACTAGTTATTTATGAGTAATAGACCCAAAATTATTGACAGATAACTGGTAACCCAAGGAAAATAAAACATTAATAATATTTGATCCCTGTAAGCATAACATGTTGTTTCGGAGTATGATATTGATTAAATCTCTTCATAATGGTTATTGTTTCGAATACTTTTGTTGGTTGTTGAGACTCATTCGTAACTGGTTTCGGTTCAATTTCAACATCTATTTTTGATAAATTTCACCAACTGTTTCTAATCGATTAAGTTTTGTACCTGGTTTTGGAAGCAAGAAAATGTCATGTGAAATTTCTTATATAATTATGAAATTGAAAATACTTGCTCTAGTCTCGCCTCTCCTTGGGATCCATATTCTCTCAAATTTGTGGAATTTGACTAAGTTCTTCACATTATCAAATAATACCCAAGTTTTTTATTAGCTCTACGTAAGGCCTCTTATTGTTTCGCTACAGACTTACATTGTTGTTGTTGTTACTCTCGATCTTATCTCGTAACAGCTTGATTATGTTGGCTAGGCTTCACGAGAGGCACGGTCGAAGTTCTTGAAGTCTGTATCGGAAACACAGTGAGAAATATGAACTTCACCAAAAGGTGGTAAGGAGGGTAGAATTTTAGGATCCTCGGGAGCCTCGCATGCATTATCTCGTCGAATTTGATATACTCATCCATTTAGGCCAGGAAATCACCAAAATTTAGAGCATTTTTATTCATTATAATTTATTCCAAAAGCCCCAACAATAGCTTTTGTGTGTCGGCTATGAAAGCTACAAGATCATAATAATTCCTCAATATATTTTGTTCGAATGAACCGATGTGTGTAGTCTTAGAACCTCTCGTTTGGTTCTTACTTGTAGTAGATGACATAATCATCATCTATTTTGATAATCTTAAAGCCAACATGATGGTTTTCGAATACTACCACAACATGTCAAAACTACAGATGTTGATTGGCAGGAGCTGGTTGAACCATGTCACAACATTATCTCTGAAAGTTACACTCGACAAATGTGTCTGTCATCTCCCCCAAAGTTCTTCATTAGCATCGTGCGTATCTTTATTTTGTTGGTTGAACTTAGATGGTAGATCCTCATACATGATTTATGAAGCTTGAGGAGAATATGTCTGCATTTAAGCTTGACAATTATGTGCCCATGAGAGATTTGGTTTGTCGGTGTAACGACTGGCTAGGCCAAGGATGAGCTAAATAAAAAAGGATATAGCTCATTCGACCGTTGGTGAGTAGCCTTGTGGACCATGCCGGGATGTTGGATAGACTCGCGTGATAAAAGTGAATGGCATAGGTGTTGAAAGTTAGCTAAACTGTGAACATAAATGATAGAGGTGATGGACAAAGTGAAAGATCGTGCCGGAAAATAACAGAGTAAATGAGTGAATAAAGTAGGAAGTCATGATATAATAGATCAGTTGACGGTCAACATAAACTCGTAAAATAGAAGAAAATTTGAAAATAAAAAATAAAAATACGATATAATCTATTTTTTATAAGAATTTCAGACTTTAGTCACCGAAAATATCTGTTATACCAAGATATTCTACTAATAACCATAGTTTTTAATGGCGTGTGGCGCCTCGTGGCGATAAGCGGTCTGAGTATCGCGGCGGCGCGGCGAGGGTTGCGGCGCTCGCCTTTCCGTTTATGAAAAATAATACTTATGTATAAATTTTTGAGTATATAAAGGTGTACACTAGTTAAGATAAGATTATAGGCAAGTGAAGATAGAGCTAATAATATATTAGGTAAGTACGTAAAAAATAACAAAAAAAATGAAAATATAATTACATGCACTCAATAGTTACGGTTAGTTTTTTGAAAATTTATTAGTAGGTAAGATAAAATTCAAGAATTCAAATTTAAAGTTAATAGAATAGGGTGTGGCACTTGATGAATTGTATTTTGCTTTTGGGACTTGCTCTATTTAAGTTAATTAGAGATTCAACTCTTATAATTTTGAAAATTTTAAATAATAATAGGAAATGGTTTGGTAGTCATTATTTTTTAAATTTAAGTTTATAATAAAAAAAACTAGGGAGTTGAAAAGATGAGTTACAGGATTTTAAAAAAAATTCAAAAGAAAAAGGTATTTAAAGAATTTGTTAGCTTGTTTGGGTCTGATCGATAAAGCGCTGCCTTAAGGGGGCCTTATGGCGCCTCGCCACAGTGCTGAAGCGCCGCCGCGGCGAGCGCCTTATCTATCATGGGGCCTCGCCTTGACATGAGGCGCTGCAACCTCCTATTTCAGCGCTTCAGGCTGCGGCGCCGCCGCGCCGTCGGCTTTTAAAACTATGCTAATAACTTTATTAATTAACTTTTTCAATTACTTTTAGAAATCAGAATATTGTTTTAATAAACAAATAATCAAATTCAATTACACCGATACACACCCAGATCCATTCATTTTTTTCATTCGTAAATATATGAACCAGGTGAGAAAAAAGTTCAATTCAATCGCATACGAAGCATCGTCTCAAAGTTAAGGTTGCTATCAAAATATTTTAGGAAAATATAAGAACAAGATTTTAGCTAAAACCAGACTCTCAGATACCAACTATATTTAACTGACAGGAATCATAAATATTAACAGAATTGTGAATGGACAAAATATGTATAATTCCACCATCTAACTAGGTATTTTTGTATTAAAATTAATCTACAAATTCGAAGACAAAATTATGGTTGTTTGCAATTGTCAAAATCAAGAATCTACGAAAGTCCCATTTGAATCAGCATCATTCTTAGAGGAATCTGCATAAAAACTCCAGACTGATGCGCAATTTTCATCGGCTGCACAAACAACAAAAATATTGATGTATAAAAAAATAGTTACCAATTGATTTGTCAGATCCGGAATGAATCAGGTACTGACAAGACTTTCATGTCCAAAACTTAGGTTTGACAAACAAATACCATCCAATTTGAAACTCGGGTCGGGTTCAGATTTGAATATTTGGACAACCTGGTCAGATTGTGACACTAAAAAGCTGGCCATGTACAACAAATAATACAAACATAATAGAAAAAACCCCAAAAAAGTAGACCCATCTCTCTGCTGTTTGAAGAAAAACTCCACTTCAATCCGTCTTCATTCACGAAAAAAAACCATTAAGTTCTTCTCTAGATATAACTATAAGTTTCATGCTAGATAAAAAAAAATAAGTTAAAAGTCACAACAAAGGTAAGTTAATTTTGCAACACGAAATCGGTCAAAGTACGTTTGGGAAAAGATCTAAGTATTAATAGAAAATATTGCACACTTATGTCGTTTAAAGCAATAGAGTAATGAGTGATACCACGCAAATGCAAAACGTCAACTTCGTCATCAGGAACTTGAAATCTTCTATGTCCTGAGGATGAGGCAGACATTGGCAGGAATGGATGGAAAGAGAATCCATTAACAGTGTCTGCATGGGGTAGATTGGATTATAACTCGTAAACAAAAGTCGCTTTAACATACAAAAACAGAACAAATTTTATATATGGGGAATATAACGGTACCAGCTGCAGCCTGAAAACCTGAGACCCAATTCCCTGTTTGTAGGTCATATATATGAACAAGGCCATCCTGGAAATTATATAGGAGCACAAAAAGATCAGAAAAATCATTATTGGTAAAACCCTACATGTCATCCATTCGAGAGTGAAGAAAGTCTAATACCTGACCACCTGTGGCAAGATGTCGACCAGAGGGCTCGATATCAAATGATATTCGCTGGTTTGTGTTTTCTGAGGATCTATATAACCTAATAAATAGATGCAGCAACCACTTCAATATGGTTATTGTTTGTACATGAATCACCGAGTCTAGTGGCGTAAATGCTGAAAATAAAATACAAATTTTATACAATCTTAAAGTTTCTTAACAAGAAAAGCTAGTGGATTCTGAGAGATTGGCGTTATGTCTCTAGACACTTAAATATTTTAGCGCTTAAATCACAGGTTTCTTTAAATCTATAGTCATAAGTTAAAATTTGGATATCGGTTTTCTGAATAGTTTATCTAATTCATTTAGCTAAATTTATAAGGTCTAACCGAAACTTATAGATTCGAAACATCTTTTGATGTACAAGTTCAAAAGATCTGTCTCCAGCGTCTCACATAAACTTTCTAGCATTGCTTTAGGTTCACAGTGTTACATAATTGTTTAACCTCAATGAAATCAGCTAAGGTTAATTTCCTATTCTCCCGTTTTGTTTCAATTTACAAAACAGATAGAAACACAAAAGACAAAAAAAAATCTGTATCCCCTAGATGTAAGTACTCACTTGTACACTACTTCAACGCCTTTTCTTAAATCCCAGCAAAATATGTAAGGATCCTGAAAGAATTATATATCTGTCAACTTCATATACCTTACACGAAGTGCAAGAATGAGAGAAACATAGCGCTGAAGAAGATTCTTTCCGGGGAATTACCTTACGACTACCAGTATACAGATAGTTTCCATCCTTTGAAAATTGAACCTAAAACGGAAAAGATAATTTTCTGCCTTCATTCATTGTTATAATTAAAAACAAGAAACCAGCAAGGAGCAGTGACTTACATGAGTAACCCCGCCTTCTTGACCATGTAAAACGTACAAAAGTTCCATATTGTCCTCTCGGTAGATTGCAGTTGTCTGGTCGTAGGATCCCATAGCCACCATACCGGAATGAGTTGGACAAAAAGCCATAGCAGATATAATACCTGCAAGTAATAAGCCAAAAGAATACATATAATACACTGTTGTATTAATCATCCAACAGATAATGCCAATGTATTTATTTTGCATAGTTAAAAACCTGCTTGGCCATCTTTATTTCGTTGTAGAGTTGAGTACTGCTCGAACTCTCTACCAGGGCGATGAAGGTCAAATACTCTGACAGACTTATTGTAACCAGCAAATATCCTAACAAAAAAACCAAGAATTGAGGAAAGAGAGGACAGTGCATTAAGAACCTGACTACATATCACTTAATATGCGTGTGAATCTTAGTGAAAAAATTGAGCGATTTGACATATCTTTCGAAATTTTGCTTACTTGTTACCACCAGGATTAAATCCGATTGAAAATGCTGCAGTTATCTCGTCCATAGCATCATAGGCTCGGTAAGTACAACGCAGCTGCAATTTTCAGTATCTCCGATTCATAAGCCATACCCAAAAGAAAGAAAGCAAAAGCATCTACTGGACCTTTAAACTAAATAGATTATTGAATCCACAAACAAAAAAAGCTAAGGGCACCTATCCACTTTATATATATCAAATAGGCTCAATTATAACTCGAAGAACATAAAAAAGTTCATTATAAAACATTATTGCTTTAAAGAGAAGGAGAAGGAGAACAGCACCTCACCCGAAGTAGCATCCCAAAGATGAATTGGGTGGTCACGAGTAGTACTAGCAAATACACAGGTTACAGGATCTGAAACATAACCCCAAGTTCATATCATTGTTTCCACCTTAAATCATCAACACTCAAAGAAAACCATTCCAAAAGACTATAAAACTAAACAAGAAAAGGTTATAGCATAAGCACCTGAACTAGACATATAAGGGTACCAGCAAAAGTCATAAACAGACTCTCCTTCATTCACAACAAGACTTGATGCATAGGAATCTACACCACAAGACTCACAGTAATAAGTAAAGAAGCTTAAACAAGATCAATATGATTCTATAAGAGAGTCATGAATAAGGTAAAGAACAAATTAAACCTTCTTCAGGTGGCAAAGAACTAGGGTCAACATAATCTTGACCATTTTCAATCCTGATAAAGAGGTACAAAAAAAATCAAAAACCATCAAGTTACAATAAGAAATTAAATCATGGAAGAAGAAAGTGACATAATCTTATTCGAAGAACTTACAAAGGAAACTGACGAAGAGTATTATCTTCTGAACTAGTAAGGAAACACGAACCATCCGGTGACCTAGTAAAATCGAGGACCGATCGAATCAGCAAATATAAATCGATAAAATCGGAAAAATTAAAGTGGGACAGAATGTTTACCATTTCAGACCTTTGAGGAAATTATTAGGGTTTGAAGGAGACCTAAACTGATAAGAGAAATTGTAGGTTCGATGCGGAGGAGTGTCGAACTTAATCACCGGTAACAAATACTCCGGTTGTGTGGGTTCAACATTGTCTTCTTCTTCTTTTCCTGGTTGATGTTCTGGGGCTAGTTCTTCTTCTGCCATTGACGATGTTTCTTCTTCACTGTTGCCGCCAAAACAACTAGCTTAGAGAGGGATGTTTGGTTTGGTTTGGTCAATTGGTCTAGACTCTAGTGAGTCGAGAAAGACAACAAAATATGAAATGAAAATTATTGGATAAAATATAAAATAATATTATTAAAGGTAATCATAGTTTTTGATAAAAAATAAATTTAAAAATATTACTAGTTTAAAAAAATCTATCATATTTTTCTAATTCGATATAGCTCGACATAAAATATATTAAACTTTTTAATATATTAAAAAAATTAAAATTTTAATTTAATTCTTTTTATATAATAAATATATTAATTTTTTTAATACACTCTCTCGGGTTCGAACCCATTGCCCACGTAAAAAGGAGGATGTTTACTCATTCTTAAACCACCTCGCCGAACCACTTAAAACATATCTTTCGGATTCGGTCGGTTCGATTTAACTCGGTTTCGGAATCGGAAAAACCGAAAACCGACCGAAATCTAATTCGGTTCGAAAAATAGAAACCGTAACCGAATTATATTTTTTTCAAACCGACCCATTTCGATTTGGTTTCGTCGGCCGGTTCGGTTTTTTTTCGGTTTTTGCTCACCCCTATTATTTCTTTTCTATGGTTACTTAGTATTGGTTAGTATATGCTCTAATTTAAGTATTTTCCGGATATATCCTTTAACCCTGTAATTTTATTTAATATATATTTAATATATTTTTTTAAATCGATTTAATTTGAATAATTGTAGTTTGTTATATTTTAATTAAATATTTTTTATTCGTCAACCCAATTGTCTACAACAATGTAACGACTCTAGCATAATTTATTTAAAGTTATAGTTTGGTAGGTCGTTCCAACATTTTTCGACCCAAATGGTACGACTCGATAACAGTGTAATCCGGATTCAGTAATAAATATAGTACTTTCTTGGTCTTTTGGATCCATTTGAATTTGATTATACTATGCAAAAGCATCCATAAAAGATAGAATTTTTATAACCTAAAATAGAATCAACCAAATGATCTTTTCGAGGGACATGAAATTGATCTTTAGAACATGCTCGATTTAAATCTATGAAATCAACAAACATCTGCCACTTTTCATTCTTCTTTTTAACTAATTTTGGGTTTGCAGTCCATAAATGATATTGCACCTCTCGAATATGTCCGATCCTAGACAAGAGATCCACCTCTACCACGATAACCTCTCATTTCTATGCAGAAAAAACACGTCTTTTCTGAATAACACGTTTGCCGTCAGATTTATAGCTTAGCTGTGACATATCACCTCAGGTGGAACCCCTACTACATCCTCTGTTTTCCAAGAAAAAACATCCAAATTTCCAAACAAAAATTGTAACAACTAATAACGTAAAATTGGTAGCAACAACGTCCCTATTCACATTGTCTTCCCATTAGAAAATATATACTCCTCTATATTCTCATTCACTGTTAAAGAACCTGGGGTTTCCCTCAAATCATTTATTCCCTCTTTATCCAAGGTTAACCCCTCTGATTGCTATTCACTCATCTGATCCTCACAATTGAAACCTCGAATACGAAGCGTTGTTGATAAAAATATTTTTTGGTCACTTCGAACAACCCCAATGCGATCTCCAATGACATACTTCAAGAAATTAATGAACAATAAAACAACAGCATACATTCTTTAAGCCAAGATCTTCAAAAAATAACATTATAACTGGATAGACATTCTACCACCGTGAACAAAACTTTGACCTTCTTTTTGAAATACCTTTTCCCAAACACATTTCCTCTTCGAATTCTCCAATCACTTGAGCTGTCACCCCTGTAAACCCAATTATAAATGATTAAACTGACTGGTGTGAGGTGGATAACGCATTTTATCATATGTTGACTTAAATAATACATTTGCAGAACTCCCTGTATCGATCAAAACACATCAAATTTTTGTCCCAACTATATCTGCCGCTGTAACCACTGCGTGTTCATGAAGTCCTGCAATTTCCCTCAAATCGTCCTCATCAAACAAAATAAAAGGAGTGTCCTTTTTTTCATACAAATGGATAGACATTTTTTCTTCAAAACAAATTCACCATCCATAGTATATATATTAATATAATATGTCTATTTATAATTTTTAAACTCGATGCCTCTATTACTTTATAAAAAATTATGGATGGTGAATTTTGAGTTTGTTGGAGTTGAACACGATTGTTAGAGTTATCTTTTTAAAAAGTATGTTTATCTTGAATACTTTAGACATCATATTATTAATATTTGTATTCTTGTGTATGTGTTCGCGCTATATTTACCAATGGCACGCTAATGACATCGCTATAACTCCAGAGTTCGGTTTGGTCGGTTTCTTAAAATTAAATTTCGAGTTCCGTTTTAATTTTTAAAACCGAATTAATTTCGGTCGGTTTGCGGTTTACCTGATCTAAAAACCGAAATAAACCGAACCGACCGATATATAACATAATATATAATTTTTCTATGGATCTATGATCCTTTACCCTCCCACGTCCTTAGTTCGAGCCCTAGGGGTTGCACTTGTATTCAACTTATTATATGCATATATTTTTTACGTGTTTAGTTCGAGCCCTAGGGGCTGCACTTGTATTTAGCTTAATAAAACTTTTATTTATTATTATTAATATTATTATATGCATGTATTTTTTACGTCTTTAGTTCGAGCCCTAGGAGCTTCACTTTTTTCTTTTTTTTTTAATCAAGGCTTTCATTGAACTAAAGAGAATTACAAGCCCATAAGGCAATTTTACAAGAATTCAAAACAAAAACCCGCGAAACCACTTCATCTTCAACCTTCTGACTCCCAAATCAACCCTAATTTCTCAACCTTAAGTAACCAAGATTAATTCTTTCCAAATACACAATCGCTCTCAGTTTCACTGGTGCGTTGTATTTATCGAATTCTAAATTCAAATTCTTATCAAGAACTTCCTTCGCAATCCAATCTGCACCCAGATTTTGCTCTCTAAAGATCTGACTAATCACCATTTCAGAATTGAGAATCTTTCTACAACAACATAACAAAGGCTCAAGGTACCAAGGTGAGTTACCAAATAGAAGCAAGTTAACTAAAATTGCAGAATCAATCTCTATATCAACCCTTGTTAACTGTAATCTTCTGCAGATTTTCAGGCCCTCAAACAAAGACCTACATTCTGCAATTAAAGAGGAACCTTTACCAAATAAGCAACCAAATCCAGCCACCATTTCGCCATTGCTGTCGCGGATCAACACACCACCAGCAGACTCCCCAAACCAGGTACAAGCTCCATCAACATTCATCTTATACCTCCCCTGTTTGGGATTTTTCCATTTCAAGTGAAGCGCTTTAAACCCAGATTTGATTTGAGAAACAGAACCTAAGATTAAAGCTTCACGATAGAATGTACCCCAGTGCTTTCTGTTTAAATTTTTATTTCTATCCAAACTAGATAAAATGTACATAACATGACTGATTATGGTAGTAGAACTAGTTGCAACATTCTGCATTTTCCTCTTATTCCTGGCAGCCCATACACACCAAATTATAATTGAAGGAAAAATTGTGAAAATATCGCAAACCTTCTGTGCAGACCAATACCACTTCATTACAACATGGGTTATAGTCATGAAGGGTTGAATTCGAACCCTTAGGATGTCACTGAAGTGTTTCCACACCATCCAAACTTGCTGACACTGAACAAAAGCATGACTAGTAGTTTCATTACTTTCACAGTGAACACACTTTGAAGCCAACTGAACCTTCCTAGACTGCATGACTTCATCAGTAGGGACCCAATTATGTAACAGCCTCCAAAGCAAAAAGGAACACTTTCTAGGAGATACAGAATTCCAAGTTTTATCATAAAGCTTAGAGACACTGCCTTTAGTTCTAACGTAGTTCATTGTGTCTTTAATGTTGAAAGAGCCATTCTGAGACAAAGACCAAAGTAAAACATCTTGCTTATTAGAAAGAGTAACATCTTTTATCTTTGCAATGTCTGTTGTTGTTACCATTGTTCTAAGAATTTCCAAGTCCCACGAACCATTCTGCCAAAACTGACTAACAAGATTATTAGTAGACTCCCATAAATTTCTTCTTTCATTATCATTGTTAACTTTTATAAATGGTCTATCAGAGCACCATTTATCATACCAGAAGCTAATATGACCTTGTCCAGGCAACCAAAAAAGGTAACTCTCAGTTTCATCCCTAACCTTCATTATAGTTGTCCAAGTTTTAGATCTTTTATAAGGTGAAATAGCAATAACAGGATGAATATGATTCCTACAGTATATAGAAAGCATAAACCTGGCCCAGAGAGATGTTTGCCTCCTGAAAATAAACCAGTTCTTCATTGCATATACATGCTGCACATCTTTCAAACTGTTAACATTAAGGCCACCTTCTTTAAAAGGTTTACACAGGTTCCTCCATCTAGTCCAATTAACACTTCCTTTGTCTTCACTATTGCCCCACAGGAACTTATTGAAGAGAATTTCCAGTCTGTTGATGACTCCAATTGGCAATGCTGTATGCTGAAGATGATAAACAGGGAGAGCCAGCAACACTGATTAAATTAGTAAGAGACGGCCAGCAAAGGACAAATGGAGCCTATCCCAATCCAAGATCTTGTTTCTGACCTTAGTTACAACAGATTCAAAGTGAGCTATTCTTGTATTATTTGAAATAATTGTACCTAAGTAAGCAAAAGGCAAACATGATTTAGTCATCTGCCAAGTTTCATTAATCAATCTAAGCTTCTGATTATCAATTTTCTTTGATACAATAATCTTAGACTTCTCATTGTTAATTTGCTGACCAGAGACCAATTGATAGTGCCCCAATATGCCTTTAATAGCATTCATAGTAGCAGCATCCCCAGTAGTGAAAACCATGAAATCATCAGCATAGGCTAAGCAATCAATGTTCAAGTCACTCCTAGTTTTGTACCTGACCATAGAATGATCTTCAGCTTTAAACTTTATAGACCTGATAAGGTATTCTTCTGCCAATATAAACAGACTAGGGGATAGTAGATCCCCTTGTCTCAGGCCTTGAGAGGTAGGAAAAAAGCCTGTAATCTCACCATTAATAATGATAGAAGAGAAAACATTCTCAATGCAATTCTGAATAAGACCAACAGCTGAGTTATTGAATCCAAAACCTTTGAGCACACAAAGGAGAAAGCTATGATTAATTTTATCAAAGGCCTTTGTCATATCAGTCTTGACAATCACATTAGCATGTCTTTTATTACCATCAATGTCATTACACAACTCCTGTACAAGAAGAATTGACTCATGGATATTTCTGCCCTTAACAAAACCTCATTGCTCATCAGAAATCAGTTTAGGAAGCAACTTTGCCAATCTGTTATTAATCAGCTTCCCTATAATCCTAGAGAACACTGTGGTGAGACTAATTGGCCTAAATTCCTTCCACTTATTAGGATTTTCTATCTTTGGAATCAAACAGAGGACTGTAGACTTCACCCCTTTAGGCAGCATATAACCCATAAAGAAACCCTTAACAGCCTTATAAAGATCAGCACCCACAATCTTCCAACAAGTCTTATAAAACACAGCATTGAATCCATCAGGTCCTGAAGCAGAATCAGATTTTAAACTCTTCACCACCCCATAAATTTCAACATCATCAGGGATTCTAGTCAAGTCATTATTATCATCATTTGTAACAATAATGGGAATAACATTCAATAAATCATCTTCAGTAATAATATTAGCAACAGGAGAAAGAAGATCCTTAAAAAAGTTAACAGCAGACTCCCCAATTTCCTTTTTACCATCCAACCATCTATCCCCATCTTTAATACGATCAATTCTGTTTCTCTTAACTCTCTTCTTAACAAAACTATGGTAAGCAGCAGTATTCTTATCAGAATCTTTTAGCCAAGAACAATGAGCCTTCTGCTTCCAATATAATTCTTCCCTTTCAAGCAGAATCAGATGACTCTGTTTAGCTTTTTCCAACTCCAATCTATTAGCCTCATTAGCATCATTAATACACATAGTTTCCTTACTAATAATATTATCCTCAGACAGCTTAATAGCATCAAAGATGTTACCAAACGTTTCCTTATTCCACCTCTTCAGCTCAACCTTCAAATGAACCTAGGAGCTTCACTTGTACATAACTTAATAATTTATTATTATTATTATTATTATTATTATTATATGCATATATTTTTTAAATTGAGAATTAAGAATTAATATTTATATGTATTACGTTACGTGTAATATTTTGTCTTATTTTAATTAAGAATTAATATTTTTTATATTAATTTTAAAAAATAATTTAATCATTTTTTATTATAAAAAAACCGAACCGATCCTAACCAAACCGACCGAATCACACCGACATTCAAACCAAAACCAAAACCGAAAAAAAAAACGATTCTTTTTATTAAATCGGTTTAATAATATACAAACCGAATTATTTCGGTTTGGTTTAAAAATTAAAAAAAAAACGACCGAATCTCACGCCTAATATCTACCCGTCTCCTCTTCTTCCTATAAATTCGTTAGTAACTTCATTTTTTTATTCACAACCCAAATTTCTTGAGAGAGAAACAGCAAAACCGTTTCATATTCGACCCAATCATTAGAAACGTTTTTCCATATCTACACATCTGTAGATAATAGTGTTTCGTTTCCGGATAATCTCTGAAGTCTTGTAAACAATTTCTTATTGAAATATTTTTGGGGTTCTCCAAAAATTTCAATTGGATAAAATCAGAGATATATACTTTGAACAGAGAGGATGAAATTTTATATGATCTTCTTTTCAACAGAACCCATATTTATAAATTCGACCAACCAAAAACAGTTTGGAAGTTAGGGCAGTTAGGGTATCTTAACTGGTTTTGTAATAAAACGGCTATAATTTCAAATTTGAATAAAACGGTCAAATTTTGAATTTCGAAATTCTGTTGACTTGCAACAATAGCCGATTTTGAATTTCAAATGAACCTATGAGCTGCACTTGTACATAACTTAATAAAATATTATTATTATTATTATTATTATTATATGCATATATTTTTTAAATTGAGAATTAAGAATTAATATTTATATGTATTACGTTACGTGTAATATTTTATCTTATTTTAATTAAGAATTAATATTTTTTATATTAATTTTAAAAAATAATTTAATCATTTTTTATTATAAAAAAACCAAACCGATCCGGACCAAACCGGCCGAATCGCACCGACATTCAAACCAAAACCAAAACCGAAAAAAAAGCAATTCTTTTTATTAAATCGGTTTAATAATGTACAAACCGAATTATTTCGGTTTGGTTTAAAAATTAAAAAAAAACGACCGAATCTCACGCCTAATATCTACCTGTCTCCTCTTCTTCCTATAAATTCGTTAGTAACTTCATTTTTTTATTCACAACCCAAATTTCTTGAGAGAGAAACAACAAAACCGTTTCATATTCGGCCCAATCATTAGAAACGTTTTTCCATATCTACACATCTCCTCTTTTTCCTCTAAATTTGTTAGTAAATTCATTTTTTCTTCGCAAGCCTTTGGCTACCTTCAACGCTTTGTTGTCCGTATTTGTTAAGCATGTTATTCGTATTGTCAGTGTTATGGGAGGAAATGAGACTCGCCCTAGTGCTCGGTTAATGATAGATGGCCGTGACCATTTGATCGAGTCTTGATCGGGCTTAGAGGCGCGACCAGAAAACCAATAAACTCAGCAATTGGCTAAGTTCTGGTAGCATCGTCTCGTCGCATAACCGATGGTCATAGGATTTGGCCCGACCATTTTTTTCCTTCAAATTTGGTGATATCTCGATATGGAAACAATTTCATCACAAGGAGAATGTGACCCAGGGTCAGTTTCAAATTTGGATTCAAGAGGCGGGGAATTGCTTGTCTTGTTTCTCGATTGACAATCACAACCCTATAAATATAGACGCAAATATTAACACTGACTGAATAACGGAGTCGAGGCCAAACCTTGGGAAACAGTCGCTAGGAAAGAGAAGATCGAGGTGAGGACTTCTGTTATCGATTGTCGTAATGTTAACATACCTAGAGAATTTTGTATTATCGATTAGGATATCTTATATCGACTACTTTTTGTTTATGTCAACCGTCTATTAGTTTCACTGATAATAATATAGTTTGTTCTGAATTTTTTATTTGTGTGTGTATGTACTTTGATCATTGCTTTGACTTGGCCCTTGGATTTTATGATATTCAAATTTTAATGTGAATTTGTTTCAGACTACTTGATATTGTGTCAGACCGAACCGTTGACATATTCTTCACTCGTTGGGCTGATCCGAACTACCAAGTTGACAAGCCAACCAGAGTAGCATGTTGATATCGGCGCTCCGTCACCATCGATGCTCCATACTACGCCACTTAGCTCCGGCCCCTTAGCTTTTAAACAGCTCGAGGGTTCTGTATGTAGCTCAATGTGCCTTGCACAACAGGCATACTATCAAACAGCTCGAGGGTTTTGTATGTAGCTCAATCGTTAATAATTTCAGTTTCATTATACTCTTTGTATAGCCTATGTGTTTGGCTAGTCCTAAGACTGACATGCTCTTGCCAGACAAGGGAAGTGGGCACACCGAGTTCTATCCCAAAGGGGTAGCTGATGTACTTAAGGTTAGTTTGTGATGTACTGGCTGGAACTTACTCTTTTTGTGTTCTTTAATCGACAATTACAGATTTTTGTGTTCCATATGTTGACAGATAGATTTGAAGTTTTGGTCTGATGATTTTAGGATATAAAGGCTATCTGATAACCTACTTTTCATACAAATTCACCATACAAATGAGTGTCCTTCTTAGCAGATAGCCTTCTTTCGTAAGTGATAACCTAGTAAAAAAATTACAAAAAAAGACAAAATTAAAAGATAAATGTTAAAAAAGACAAAAAACAATATAGGTCTGTCCGCCAATGCAATGGCGCACACGATGGTGCTGACGCCATTGCATAGCGGAAACAAGGGTCTGTACGTAATTGCGCGACGGAAACAGGGGTCTATACGATATGCAATGGTGTCACCACCATCATGTCCGTCACTTGACCGGTGTAAAGTATCATCTTCTTCGACAAGATGATGACGACGAACACCACCTAGACGCCATCGTCTCGCGGAAAGAGACATTTTTTTATTTTGTTTTTAAAATCATTTTTTCAAAAGAATAGAAAGATAGAATGGTCAATATTCAAGTTGGTTTGCAGAAAAACAAGTTTTGTTACCATTTCGACAAGTTTTGTTAATATTTTATTAAATTTTACAAAGTTGAAAAAAAAAGTTTAAGTTTTGAGTTTTTATGATTTTAGTGAGTTTTAGGAAGTAAAATGTTAGGTTATGGTAGATTTTCTGTTTTGCAACTTCATGAAGTGAATAATGGCATAAAACGTAATTAAATGAATCTTTAAGGATTTTTTGGATTTTTGCCTAGTGGCAATTTTGTAAATATTGAAAAACAGAAAAAGACGACTTCGTGGAGCAGTTTCGGCTTTTTTTAGCAATTCCCATAATATTATTAAAGGTAATCGTAGTTTTGGATAAAAAATAAATTTAAAAATATTACTAGTTTAAAAAAATCTATCCAATATTTTTCTAATTCAATATAGCTTGACATAAAATGTGTTGAAGAAACTCTTGATAGTGATACATTTCAAATATAGTTCAACGGATTCGTATGGGCGAGCTAGCTAGTTTTCGAAGGTTTATAAAAAATTGGATTCTAAATTTCTGACGTTGTGGCTAGTGCATATCGTACATTTGGCTAGTGCATATCGTACATTTTCAAAATTAGTTTCGTAGTTCATACAAGGCTATGGCTAAATTAGGGCCCCTCATGATAAGCACCCCCAAAATTTTAAAGCGTGCCAAAATTAGGGCCCCTCATGATAAGCACCCCGGCAGGGAAGCTTACCCCGGCAGGGAAGCTTACCCCGGCGGGTGAAAAGGTCTCATCCGCCGGTTGAGAAGTCTCAACCGTCGGGGTAAGGGTAAAATAGTAAAAGTTAAAAAACGCCTTAATTTTTTGGGCTGGTTAACAATTTTTGGACCCGAATTTAGCCAAAGCCTTCATACAAACCAAACTAATGATATCTAAAAAGTTACGGTTTTAGTGCCAACATTATTATTTTTAGTGACGATTGATTTGATGATCTTAGATATGATTCATAATTTAATAAGAGTCGTCTAATAATCACTCTAAATTTAATTACAAAATCGGTTGATGACCTATTTAACTTTAATGAGGATTTCGATTGGTTAACTCTTGTAACTTTGATGAACTCATTATGGCATCTATATCTAAATAGGGCATATTTTTTAACATATCGTTTATACTCGAAGGTGACATACCATTGGCCCATTTATAAGTTTCTCATACAATCATAATGTAACGCAACACACAAAATATAATACTAATTTTTATAAGAAAAAATGACTATGCACGTGTCTCTAAATTTCAAGTGTCACAATGATTAGAAATAGTACACCACCGGATAATCTGACCAATTACAAAGGATTACATAAAAACAAAAACAAATTATGTTTAGTTCTTCAAGTTAAGTAAATTTAAATGGTCAACAATCCAAATGTGCGGAAGTAGCCGTCATTTACTGTTGGTTAGTTTGTAGGTTCCAACTTTAATATTTCCAACTATTGTATAATGTATTTCTCAAATATGGTCAAGTTTGCCATCATTTGGGTACCTTATTTGCTAAAACAAATTCTTTAACACAAGATCATCTAATCGGAATTCGCAATCTTAAACTTTGAAGGCATGTCGGATTCGCATTATAATTTGATAATGATGTATATACACAAATACATCTTTGTACTCTTATCTTTTATAAGATCTAATTCGACTATTCAACCTTCAAAATTATTTTATTATGAATAATTTGCAATGCGAAAAGAAAGAAATATTGTATCTCCTAAAATGATCATATTCATGTCGTAGGATAAAGTAAATTATTTATCCTTTATTGTCATCCCTTATAAGTTTTTGTGAAAATATTCTAACAATGTTGGGTTTATGACCTCAACTTATTTGCTTCCTTGAAGACGGAAATGCGTCAAAAACATTTGTTAAATACCTCTTATTCAGCAAAATGAAGTGACCTAGATGTTAAAAGTTATAGTTTATTGTATGGTGTGATCATTATTAACATGTTGAACCTTAAAAAAATATTAATCTTTATAAAATTAATTACCTCACTCCCTTTATTAGGACCACCGACTATTCTCCATCCTACTAAAAGAAGTAGTTTATGATGACGCAGCGGAAATAGAAAAAGAAGCAACGATAGATGAAACCCTAATTCAAGGGTAACATGATGAAACCATAATCTAAGGGTAACAAAGACTGAAATTTTCAGAGATAAAAATATATTATTCCAAAAACTTAAAATAACTTAAGGAGGCTTTATATAAGAGCTCTCAAAACCCTAAATAGAATACAAGAAAATAAAATAAATTCAAATCATATCAAATCTTAGTGTAATTAGATTTGATTTAAATACATAAGATATTTAAACAAAATAAAATAAAATTAAAAAGACTTTTGTTTGGACTTTCTGGGCTACATCATCCTCTCCTGGTTGACAAGAATTCGTCATCGAATTCACATCACCATCACCATCAAGAACCCAAATTATTTATTTTATTTTATTCAATTATTACATTGGGAATTATAATTGTTGACCTTATCGGAATAAGATAAATTCTTATCGAGTGTTCCTTATTCGAAGTCACATTAAAGCCATCCGGTTGATGAAAAAAAATAATTTCGAAAACCTTTTCATAGCCTGAAGACAGCATCCCCATGTCCAGTTGATGAAAAAATATGGTTTTGAAAACTTTTTCATAGCATGAGACAGCATCTCGATAAGCAAATTTTACCTTGATTCGACGATTGGTAGCCAATTTAAACTATTTCAGTAACCGGTCCATACGATCGTCATTGAAACGGTTGGTATGCTCCCTCATACTCAAACGATCTTCCCGATCTTCATGACCATGTGTGTTGTTCTCTTCTTTAAACCTTGAATCAGAATAGTCAGGCTTTAGAATCATGCTTCCCCATAGCAGGAAGTGAGGCTCTGATACCAAACTAATGATGCAGCGGAAATAGAAGAAGAAGCAACGATAGATGGAACCCTAATTCAAGGGTAACATGATGAAACCTTATTCTAAGGGTAACAAAGACTGAAATTTTCAGAGATAAAAATATATTATTCCAAAAACTTAAAATAACTTAAGGAGGCTTTATATAAGAGCTCTCAAAACCCTAAATAGAATACATGGAAATAAAATAAATATTCTAAAATAAAACAAAATAAAATAAAATTTTAATGTAATTAGATTTGATTTGATTTTCATAAGATATTTTAATAAAATTAAATAAAATTAAAAAGGCTTTTGTTTGGACTTTCTGGGCTACATCAGTTTACCCATACAATGAGGTGTTTAAGACTTCTCGATAAATTCGAAACCCATATGATTGAATAAGATCTTTAACTAAAATCTATTATCAAAATTTCAAGGCTCGAAAGTGGAGACCCTTGAGATAAAGTTTAAAATCTCTAGTAGAGACCTTTTACAACAACTTTAAGTTTATGACCAATTCCCTCCAATAAAATAAGGTTGATCGGTGTTTATAGTGGAGCCTTGCAAGCCAAAATTAATCTATATTTCGATACCCCCTGGATAACTGAAGTTCATTCACTTGTTTGGCCAAATCCAAAACTCTCATAAGTCACCCCAACACAACTAATCTTATTGTTACCCCTAATCTATAGCTATAATTATTTCAACTATTTTTCCTCGGTAAAGTGTAGTTATTTTTCAAGGGAGGTTTGACCATCGAGGGTTTTAACGAGGACAGTTATGGATAGTGTCATGTGGGTCTCACGAGAAAGAAAAATTCTAAGTGGTCGATGGAAAATCAATCGGTCGCTCGGTATTCAGTATTGTGGAATTATAATATTTTATTGAAAAACTCACAAATACTAGAGTGGATACTAATATAGGGCTAATTATTCGGGTCAACACCCGATAATAAATCGATAGTTAGTCTTATACCATAGTTTATTTAGGTTATGTATTATAGTTCCAAGGATTTCGTAGTGGGGTTATCTGTCAAAGCAATATTCGTAAGAGGGTACTTTAGAGAGAGAAATAATATAAGTAAAAAAAATGTGATATTTATATAGTACAAGTGGTGGTCCATAAATTACATAATTACCTCATATTTTATGAATACTTTACACCCCATTATTTTTATAATCTTAACCACAATTATTAGTTATTACACAAAGCACCCTAAATATTACATATTTGTTAGGGTTTTTTACACAATAATATATTAAACCAAATCAACTCATCTATTTATCCAAATTTTCTTAATCTTCCAATATTTCCTCCCCTTATCATTACCCCCCAGTCCTTGTAAAAATATTAGAGCAATGATTGATCCATAGACTCAGATTTTCTTTCATGTGTGCCTCCTCAGATTATTCTTTCTAATGTCTCCTCAGACTATTATTCCTTACATCTCTCACCGGATTTGTGACCTCACTAATGGAAATGGTGACTCCATATGTCAAAATACTTTTTGACTGATGACGCATGCAATTTTCATGATCCACATGTCATCTATTCCCTAACACCAGTGTGCACGCCTTCCAAAACAATTTGTAAGACAAGAGGTGTGTCAGGAAACTTTTATAATTCTCAACACGTGTGTGTCTCACATCATAGGTGGAAAGGTTATCTTCCAAAAAACGCTTTCTAAAACGATTTTACTTCTCTATGCGTTTTTTTCTACATTTCATACCTAAAAATCTCGATAATTTTGAGAGATATAAGATTTGGGAGTGGTTCGATATCGATAAAAAAGTTGAAGAAATAAAATTTGCTAGCATAGAAGAGGAGCCTAGACCGCTGCAAATTCTTCAAACTACTTACTACGGTCAGTGGCCTCCTATCAGAAGACACTCTGAGGCGACATGCACTTCAGGTACCAGCGCTCCATCCGATCGTCATGCCACTCAGCATCCCGGTTAGACTTGCCAAGACTGCAAAAGGGTGACCTCATCCTTTCAAGAAACCCAAACAACACTTCCATCTTTATTCACGACAAACATCAGACGACTGAAAAATCTAAAGGTGACCGTTCGAAGAGGAAGAAATCTCTGAAGCGTGTGGCCAAAAGGTGCACAAAAATTAAAATTGTTTTTACTATTCTCACCCCTTAAAATACCCCACAGGGTACTCCTCAAACGACCCCGAGGCCACTCCTCGAAAAGCTTCATCAAAGCCTATACGAGCAGAGGAGGCTATTTTCCCACCCCTTGAATCCATCCCAGATGTGCGAGAAAGGTGTCTGGTAGATGAACCGGATGATGACGAAGAAGAGGAGGTAATTGTTGTACATGCTCAACCCATCAGAGTTGTCCCTACACTGGGTACCCAAGTCGGACCTTCCATACCGACTCAAAAATCAACTCCCCTCGAACCTAAAACAAGTTCTCATGTCCACCACGTGGTTGGATGCCTCTCACACATACGATGCCGTCTTATGTTATTTGATGTAATTGTTTTCATTCATTTTGTCAAATAAAAATTGTGTCCGCGATTGACCCCTGCATATCGAATAAATGATGTTGACACATCGTATTATAAATATTACATATGTTGGAAAGACGTTATTGCGCTTCACATTTTTCAAACCGAATTAAATTTCTCAATGCCGAATGACGACTACCGGCTTTTTTAACGATTTATTCTTCGTTTTTTTAATTCTCTCTTTTTATAACATCCTTTTAAATATGTTCGTGGTTACGTGATCATCTTTTTCGATATTTTTTCAAAAGACCATAATCTAACTCCAGCAAGATGAACTATAAATCTAAAAAACAATCACATATTTTGGTGCTCATGGATCTTCTATTAGCATTATTTTTAAAAGGGTGTTACCTATATTTTCCGAACCTCATCCCAAGTAAAAAATAATATTCGGCTTCTCATGATAATATTTCGTCATAAGTTTCGTGTCTTTTATCTTTCTTCAAGTTATGGTTTATAATTCGTTAATACGTACGAGCGATCTCTTAAAATAGTTTTTTATAAAATTTTACTTCAATTAACACCAAAAATTGACACATAAAACAATAGAGAAAATATATCATCCGAAAAACTCGTAATATACCAACATCATTTTTAAATAACTCAAAAATTTAAACAAAATCTTTGTTGGATCAAAATAAAATAAAAATGTTTTTTTTGGCTAGACTAAAAAATTAAAATACTCTAATTTTCAACTGATAGGTCATTATACAATATACGATGATCTATGATTTGAAATACTCGAAATACGAATGCAGACATCAGATTTTGACGTCGCATTTTTAAACATCTAGTGTCGAAAAAATTAAAACTTAATGTTGTTTCTCGATCAAAATCAAATCACAGATTTTGACTTACAGATTAAAAAATATTTCAATTTTCTAATACGTTAATTTTGGTTTTATGTTCACGATTTATTGAAATAAAAGTTAAATTTTGTTTGTAATGTATTTTTGCACTTCAGTTGCACTGTAGCTTATTCAACCTATTATGCGTTCGAAACACATTTTCCAATTTTTCATAAAATAGATTTGGATTTTTTTTCCTTTTTCAGATTTTTTGATGATACGTGATAAAATGTGTAGATTGAAAATAGTTTGGTTGTTTGTGAGGAGAAATTAAAAGATTTAAGTGAGTGAGAGCTTTCAATTTGTAAGTTGAAACATAGAAACTTCTAACAAAAACCAAATGCTACATCACCTGCTTAAGTTCAGAATTAATGGGTCCTAAATATTTATCAAGCTCAAAATTAGGACTAATCATTATTCAATATTGGGCAAAAGCTACTTTTACCAAGCAATAATATGAAGTTCATTTTATTTGGTGAACAATATTACAAGTTTGCTCTTCTGAATCTTACCTAATCACGCTAGTCTTTGATGCACTTACAATACAATCTCAAATTGGTTATAAAACGTTCGCATAAGTTTCTTCAGTTGATGAATGGTTTTTGTCTACATTCGACTCGCTTCTAAGATAAGGATCGTCCCTAAATTTTGAGTACAACGGAAGTTCAAGCGCTTTTTCTGCGATTCTTCGATCATCGTGAATCTTGGCAATAAGGCTCTCAAGCGAAGGGAAATTCGCCTGTTACAATTGTAAAATGAACTTTGGTTAGGTAGATGTATAAAGGGTTGTAATGGAAAAAAAAAATGATGTGATAAGAATTACCTCAGGCCGCATATAGCCAACTATAACAAGACGTAGCTCCTCACCGTAGAAATCATCCTTAAATTCGTGCAACAACCAGGGTTCCTGCAAAACGGAGGGCGTTTTGTTTATATATCAAGAATTATAAGGGTAAGAAGAAAAAAAAGTTCAAAAGTAAAAAAACAATCATGAGAGAAATATAGTAAAGCACGGAACATCTATAAAGTTTAGGGGTGGCAGATTGTTGTTCGACTCAACCACCCGGTTTTGTCAGTAAATATTTGTCTAGTCATGATTTACGTCCAAACTCGATTTGGACAAAGAAAGTTCAAATGATTTGGCATTCAGGTCGGGTTTGGTTTCAACATTCGACCAACCAATCAGGTTGGGATATTATAAAGCTATCAATCCTTGTCGGACAAATTAAAATACAAAATCAAGTTTCAAACAAAAAATTCCATAAAAAAGTTGAGACTGGTTCATATCCAGTTAGGCAAATCATCTCCGATTTGCATGAATTAAATCTGGGTCTGGGTATGGATTGGGACCAATATGACAAACTTTTATTTACCACAAAGCTTTGTCCGACCCAGAACCAAATTTCTGCCACCCTTAATCATTTCCAAATAATTTTATGCCCTTAGAAATCATATCAAAACCTAAAGCAAAAACACTAAGTATGATCTCGAACTTACAATGGTTTTTTCAGTATTGTTAAAAAATGGATTCCAACCGATACTCATGACCATTTTAAAGACACCCTTAGTCGGTAATCCAGCCCAACCGAAATATACACCAGAAGGGTGTTCAGCAAGAAGTGTCGTAAAACCCTCTGTTGACAAATTGGCTGAAAACCACGATAAGAATTTATTAGAATATTGGACGAAACAGAGATAAAGATAAGAAATCGAACATTGAGAAAGAAAGAGCTAAAGTTATGATCTTTTGAAGCCTCGGCAATATGTATTCGGTTTATATCCCTAAAGCTCATGTCTATCACGAGTCACAATTTGCAAGATATGTCCAATCTAATTTGCGGGTGTTCCCGACCCTTTAAATTTTTTAAGTGACAAATGAAATAGGTTTTATTAAAATCATTGTAATTTGTGTCCATAGGCTATATTAGGCTTTTAGGTTTATAAGCAAAAAACTTCCTTGTTTGGTGTTTACAATTTATGCTTTAAGAAAACGCTAACTAAATTTTTGTACTTTTTATTTCTCTTTTTGTCCATTGTATTTTCTCGCTCATTCTCTATCAGACTTCTTCCTGTATGTATTCATAGGATTTTCGGCTTCATGATGTCTTCCGGCTTCATGACAATGTTTAAAGCTAGTTTTTCCGATGCACCAAACAACTTTTGGTTTTTCCTTACAAACTATTTTCCGTTCTTTGCTTATTTTAAACTAACCCTGCACCAAACAACCCCTAAGTGACAAATAGGTGTTTATAATCAATTACTTTGAGTATGCTAGAAACAGAAATTCGGTCATTTGAAGTTTATTCTCGAAGACTAGGAGGGTACAATATTATATTTAGTTCTTAATCATCAAGTTTGGTGGGGAAAAAGAGGTTATTACTCACCTGTAGGGATCCCCAGTACCTTGGACCCGCGGCCAAATCCCTTAACGACGGGACCTCCAATATGCCAAGGTTCCATGGGCAAAGTATCCTCTATCCCTGCAATGATAAAACCAATGTTACATATGAAAACAATAAACAGAAAAAAAAAGTACAATATAAGCATGAAAAAGGTCTCAAAGGATTTACAATCTTGAAATGGAGGTAAGCCCCACAGTTCCGGCCGCAAATCAAGTAAAGAGTTGATTTTTACATCTGCCAACGTATAAAGGTCTGTTTGTTTCGGTACAGACGGTACAGCAACTACTTCCATTCCAGCAGCTTTACCAGCAGTTATGCCAGGCCTGTCATAGCAAACTCTCTTGAACATTAGAGACTAACTCAGGTGTTGTTTGGTGTCCATCTTATACGCTAAGACGCTACCTTAACCTAATCTAATAAAAAGGTTAGTTTTGTAAAAAAAAAAGGTCATAGATTATATGGTGCATTACAACGAACCCAATTTTAAGTTTCAAATGTTTGTATAACTGTAAAAAAAACGAGAACCGAAAAACAACAACATGAAATTAACATTCAAACGAGAAGAAACCAATGGAAAAATATCATGAAAAAAGTAGAAAAATTTAGAAGGCTAAAGAATCTAAACTTTAGAACCTTTTACCTTTTTAAAAGCTAGCTTTATTTAAGCCTAAAAAGTGAAGACCAGAAAGCCAGAAAGTCTAATGGCACAAACTAAAACCTTAGTCAATCAGTGCCTAAGTTACTTGAGAATAACTTTGAACTCACATCGAATCTTCGATAACTAGACAGCTGGAAGGTTCCTTGTTTAGTCTTTCAGCTGCTTCCATGAATCTTAAGAATGTGCACATAAAGAAGTTGAAATTCGAGGAACATTAATTTGTGTAAATTGCCAACATCAATTGCAAATATAAATATCAGTCGGTGTCTCACATATCAGGAGACGGTTTCCCTGCTGTTACTTCATCGCCACCAACAATGACAGAAAACGACTCCTTCCAACCTGTAAAGTAGATATCACTAATAAACATCCACTAACTGAACACTACAACATGAGAAATAAAAGTTTAATGGGCAAAAAAAAAAAGAACTGACCATGGTGATAAGATATTTTAGATTCGATGCTTGCGCGCGAGGAGTTTGACGCCAATGCCATAGGGATGTTATTCCTACTTAAATGTTTTATCAATCGATTGGCACCCGGAAGAGCTTTGATGTTGGACATCCTGTAGCGCGAAATATTTATATAAATTTTTTGTTTTTTACATAACTGTTAATAAGTAGCAATATAATTGTCAAGCGAGAAGCGCGATTTCAGTCTCTAAAATTCCCGAGGTTCAAGCTTGTTTATGATATCAAAAGATAGAAATTGTTACGAGCGATTACTGTGAAGAAAATATCGGGTAGAATTCTGCGGCAAATTCATCTGCCGAACATGGAAGCCTGTAGTCTTCCACAATAGCAGCTGAAGCTTCCAAAGGCGTTTTCCCTACGATTTTAAGAACTTCTCTTCCATCCCATTGTTTTCCATAATTAACCAGAAAACCTTTGACAATTTCATTCACTACCCCATCTTCCAAAAAAACCGAAAACAAATAACGTTAATGAAAGAATCATGTTGGATGTCAAAAGCAGAAGCTGATGCTTACCTGTATTGATTAGTGTACCATCCAGATCAAGAATTACACATGAAACTAACTTCTTAACCGAAACAACAGGCGCCATTCTAGATATCATTTATAAATCTTGCTCGAAACGTTATCTCTGCAGTTGAAACATAAATCAATAGACCAAAGGAAATTAAAATGGACACAGTCTATTCATTAACACAACACAGCACAATCAATATTCATACTTCGAACAAGTAAACAACAAGTTATATTGAGCAAAAGAGACTAGATTCCACATGCAATTAAGACATTTCATAGAATACTAAGCCTTCGACACATGAGTCGTGACACTAACTTCTTAATGAAACTACAAGGGACAGTCTCCATCGAAAACTTACCTGTGCATTCACAAACAAATCAACATAAAAAATTCAAAATGGACACAATCTGATTCATGAACACAGCACAAAAGATCAATACTTTGAATTTCTAAGATTTAAAGTCAGCTTATACTTTGGATTTGACACATAATGGAGTCATTCATGGAACCACTAAGCCTTCCCCAGGCGTTAACTTCTTAATAGGAACTACATAAGCCATTCTAGATATCATTTATAAAGCTTCTTCCAAACCTTATCTCTGCATTGCAAACACAAATCAACAGATAAAAGGAATTTAATCTGACACCTTAACAAAACCCCAAAGATCAAAACTTTTAACATCAACTTATACTTAAACAAGTAAACAAGTTCAATTGAGCAAAAGAGACATGGCGAAATGAGCCATTTCATCGAACATTAAGCCTTTGATTTTGATATTTACCAGTTTAAAGAAACAACATCAATTATATGGCACCCATAAAAAGGTAACCAATAACGAAAAGAGAGAATTCTCTTACTTTTCTCGATTCTCGAAGTTGTTTCAATTGAGCATAAAAGTAACAAGAACAAGACAATTAGTACAATGTATGAACAAGAAGAAAATTTTGAATCAAAATCAAAAGAAAAGAATATTCTTTGTTGAATTCGATATCGGTAGAATTCTTTTAGGGAGATTAGGTAGAGAGGTTAAACGTACCATCGAATCGAATAGATTACAAGACTAGAGGACGATTGCAACTGGAGTTCTTGATTGTTTTTGTTGACGAAGATAGATAAAGATGATTTGTTGTTGCGTTACCTGCCCTATACTTTATTGTAATTTAAACATCGGCCAAACTTTAAAATATCTTATTTAATATCGTTTTTATTATGAGAAAATGGGACGGCGTCAATGGGTATTTGAGCCCAAATAATTGACAAAAATATTTCGGTATTTTATTATGTAAAATATGTGATTGATTTTCATTGAAATGTCAGGTTTAATTCTCCAAACAATTTGCATGGTTGATTTTTCAAACAAAATAATTGGTTTTTTTTAAGACGGATAAAAGTAAATTCATTAATATTTTTTTAAAGAAATTATATGTTGTTTAAAGAATTCTCATTATTGATTTTTCAAAGAACTCTCATTATTGATTTTCACAAAAATCTCATGTTTAATTCTCCAAACAACTTGCATGATTGATTTTTCAAACAAAAAAATCGGCTTTCTTTTTAAGACCGACAAAAGTAGGTTCATTAATGATTTTTTTTAAAAATAAATTATATGTTGTTCAAAGAACTCTCATCTTTGATTTTTCAAAGAACTTGTTGGGAATATTGTTTAGAGATTTCCGGATAAACTTTGAAGTCTTGTTTTAACAATTGTATATTGAGATTATTTTTTGTGGTTCTCCAAAATTTTCAACCGAATAAAATCAGAGTGTTTCTTTTGAACAGGGAGGATGAATATTTTTGTTGTCTTTTTTTCTCTCTTACAAAACCATACTTATTTATTCAACCAAAATACTCCAACTGTAAAACATTTTTATGTCCAAAACGGTTAAAATTTCAATTGATAAACTGACTAAAAATTCAAATTCAAATTCAAATTCAAATTATTTTCCAAATTCAAATTTCCATGAATTTTCATAATAGCGTTATCATTCAAAATAAATCTAACCCAAATAAGGATCCGTCCATTGGACCTACTAATCATATATATTATAACAAGTGTGTACTCCACACTCGCCGACTTACTCGATAATATATTATGACTACAGTGGTCGACTAGTTAATCCAATTACACTAAAATATCCAACAATCTTCCTCTATTTTAGTGCAATTCATGATTAACTAAAACAAAATCACAACAAATAACAAATTTATTCATAAATGAAATATCGTGACGATTGAATTTCATATTAGTATATTACACATTCCAAATATTCGAATATCAAGGTATCACTAAGGATTGAACATTTACTATCCATAATTAATACTCGAAGATAATATACACATAAATTTACATTCTCAAATGTTCTTACTTGACACTATCTTTTACTAGTCTTGTATCATTATCCTTCTTAAGCATATCAAAGTCAAGTCCTAGCTTCTTGAAGCGACTAAACTCCATGCTTAAATAAGTAGATCTTTTACTCTTGCACATGCATATGCAATTTTTCAAAAGAACTATTAAGAAGATAAACTTCAACCTCCACAACTTGCATGTCTGAACACATACTTTGGGATAATAGTACTAATGTGTTCCAATCTCTAGATGTTAAGCTTTCCACATTTAAGTCAGCATCTAATATCATATTAGATGGGAATTGGGTATCTTAACATGAGAGATTTTAAATGGACTTTGATCACATCCCAATTACTGATTGTGCACAAGATCTTTACTCAACCCTTTGGTTAAATAATCGGCTAAATTATATTGTGTTCTCTCAAACCCTACTGAAATAACATCATGCGTGATGTGCTCACGAATCATACTTGTTTAACACCTAAGTATCTAGACCTACATTTATAAACTTTTCTATAGACATTAGCCAAGGTAGCTTCAATATCACATCCGATATATTTAGGTGATATCTTTTGGGCCACAACGGAATTTCATACATAAAATTTCTTAGCCACTCAGTTTTTTTACTAGCTGTTGTTAATGCCACAAACTCGGATTTCATCGTTGAATCAGTAATTCAACTTTGTTTTTTAGATGCCCAAGAGATAACAAGTCCTTCAAGTAGAAATACACATTCACTTGTGAAAGAGTGGACTTCCATATTCAAAATATAACTCACATCCAAATATACTACTAAGATTTCCAACAACAAATCCAATATCTGGCCTACTGCTAGTCATAACATACATATATGAAGAAGCTTCTCAGCTTCTTCGATATCCTTTATCTCAAAACTCGACGATAAAAATGTCTTAATTTCATTAACTTGATTTGGTCTATACCAAAAATCAACATGTCATCGACATATAATCAACTCATAATTCATTTACTAATAATATCAAAATTTATCAATATTGTAAAATATATTTTTAAATAAACTAAATATAAAATCCATTACTATATAACCTATACTGCTATTATATTTAACCCGCATATAAAGCTAGCATACTTTAAACCTTTATAATAGTTTAATTTGTATTCTTATAAAACTGTAAAAACAGTTTGTTAAGAATTATATTGTTATTATCTTTTAAACTTACACATGCAGATATACAAAAGCAATAGATTTAAACTTGCACTATATATATAATACTCTCCTACCGTTTAAATACACATATGAAAATTTCATGCATTTTAAAACGCGCATGCTAAATTCTAATTTAACGCCCAGTACATAGAATATTTGCATGTGAAATGTCGCTGCCTACCATCGTCATTTCTTTTGTGCAGAAAACCGTTATTAAAAAAACATATTTACAGTTATTTCTTTGAATTAGTCAACTATGGAAATTTAAAATGCAGTAGTTGGTAGACGTACACGCAAATTGCATTAATGGTCGTTAAAAGTATGTGCCATCTTACGCTTTTCCAAGCTTTCTTTTCTGCTGCTTAAAATGCATAAAGTCATATGCAATAACAACTTATTAAACAAATTGATTTCACATGCAAAATAGTACAACTTTAAAAACCGCATGCAAATTGAAACTGCACTAGCAGCTGTGGTTATCAATTCAAATGTAACCGCATGTAATTTCCTATAACGAATTGTGTTGTGCGTTAATTTATCTTCAACCATAGATACTGCTTCCCAAACATATTCATTGGTATTTTACTCCACTAAACCAAGGCATGTAACCAGAAATTATGTTACAAAAATCATAATTTATTTTTCTGGAACTAAATCCAAAACATGTTTTCATCACATAACAAATGAATTCACACAATCTAGATAAACATTTCTAACAACCAAAACAACAATTAATCCAATGTGTGCATCATTTATACAATTTAAAACAATTCAGAGATTATCACCATTTTCATCCATGAGTGAAAGTCAAGGAAGAAAAACTTATAGGACAAATGATCCATAGTTCCAATGTTTTATACTTGATTATGGATTCTCTTAAAGATGACAAAAAATATATTCATTCCAATCTTCATCCACATCTTTGCATAAAACAAGAACATCTTCATACAAATCTCTTCATAAAACAAGAACATCTTCATAAAAATCTCTTCATAAAACAAGAACAGATAATTTCAATATTTTGTTGGGAATATTGTTTAGAGATTTCCGGATAAACTCTGAAGTCTTGTTTTAACAATTTCAGATTGAGATTATTTTGGTGGTTCTCCAAAATTTTCAACCGGATAAAATCAAAGCGTTTCTTTTGAACAACGAGAATGAATATTTTTGTTGTCTTTTTTCTCTGTTACAGAACCATACTTATTTATTCAACCAAAATACTCAAACTGTAAAACAATTTTATGTCCAAAAACGGAATTTCAAATGATAAACTGACTAAAAACTCAATTTCGAAATATTTTTTCAAATTCAAATTTCCATGAATTTTCATAATAGCCTTATCATTCGAAATGCATCTAACCCGAACAAGGATCCATCCATTGGACCCACTAATCATAATATATTCTAACAAGCGTGTACTCCACACTCTTCGACTTGCTCGATAATATATTATGACTATATTGGTCGACTAGTTAATCCAATTACACTAAAATATCCAACAGAACTCTCATGATTGATTTTCACATAAATCTCATGTTTAATTCTCCAAACAAATTGCATGGTTGATTTTTCAAACAAAATAATCGGCTTTCTTTTTTAAGACGGAAAAAAGTAAATTCATCAATGATTTTTTAAAAGAAATTATATGTTGTTCAAAGAATTCTCATGATTGATTTTACAAAGAATTCGCATGTTGATTTTTCAAAGAACATGCGTGATTGATTTTCAAAGAAATATCATGTTTAATTCTTCAAACAACTCGCATGGTTGATTTTTCAAACAAAATAACATTGTTAATTTTTCAAAGAACTCTCATTATTGATTTTTCAAAGAACGCTCATCTATGATTTTTTAAAGACTCTCATGATTGATTTTGCAAAGAACTTGCGTGATTGATTTTCACAGAAATCTCATGTTTAATTCTTCAATCAACTCGCATGGTTGATTTTTCAAACAAAATAATCGGCTTCCTTTTCAAAGACGAACAAAAGTAGATCCATTAATGATTTAAAAAAATATACTTGTTTTTCAAAGAACTCGCATCTTTGATTTTTCAAAGAACTCTCATGATTGATTTTACAAAGAACTAGCATATTGATTTTTCCAAAGAACTTGCGTGATTGATTTTCAAATAAATCTCATGTTTAATTCTTCAAACAACTCGCATGGTTGATTTTTCAAACAAAATAACATTGTTAATTTTTTCAAAGAACTCACATGTTTATTTTTTCAAAGAACTCTCATTATTGATATTTCCAAAAACTCTCATCTTTGATTTTTCAAAAAACTCTCATAATTGATTTTTCAAAGAAATCTCATCTTTGATTTTATAAAGAACTCTCATGATGATTTTCAAAGAACTCGCATGTTGATTTTTTTCAAAGAACTCGCGTGATTGATTTTCAAAGAACTCTCATGGTTAATTTTCAAAGAACTCGTATTTTACTAGTGAAATTTTATTTAAAAAAAATAAAAAAAATATCGTTAATGGATCTAGTTTTGTTCATCTTAAAAAAACGAAGGTGGTGATACTTTTGAATATTTTTTCGAACTCTGGTTTGAAAGATATGACCTTTTAAAAAAATGAAAAAAAAAATGAAAAAAGAAATTTTTTGGTTCAAGAATTCAAATTGATTATGTGGCTAGTGATGAAGTGGGGGTATTTTAGGTATTATTAAAGAATTAGGTATTGATTGTGAGTTATACAGATGAGATCGGTATTAAATAGTAATCAAAAGAAAACCAGATATTAGATGGAAGTATAATAGTTGAGTATGTACTTCATGTGCAATTTACTATTCTTAACGGTCAACCATTTTTTATATAAAATTATTACTGAATACCACATAATATTTAAAAAAGATATATTACCAATAGTTATTTATCTAAAAAATGGACAAAAATACATCACTAGTATAAATAGATTGTCTTATATTGAAAAATATTTTTTCTCTTTTTGAAACAAGACCTTTCGGTACCCATTCATTCTCAAACTCACTAAACCCACTTAAATTACTAAACCCGATGAAACCTTAAAATCTAGTAAATCTACCGAACCCGATACGTGGTAACCATCCATCTACCTTCAACGATTGTATCTCAAACTAACGAAGCACGTCAGCCGTAGTTCATCGTCAAGAAATACATATATGTCGATTCGTTTACCATTCAGACCTTGATAACTCATTACAAGTACTAAAATTAAAACAATAGAAAAATGTCACTGTATTTCCTTGCTTAAACATCACATAGTTTCTGCACTTGTAGGATTGTACAGTATTTGGAGTGTATTTCAGTGGTTCCTTACAATGGTCGTTCTTGGTTAAACTCATATTGTTTATAAGTATATCGTTGATCGTCATTATCTTCTGGTTTTGGTGGATACTTCTACTTATTCCATTAAAACAACATTAATACCTTCTTGGTTCTCTGAACCGGTCCCTTCAGTAGTCGTTTGAGGTGGGTCTATCGTGGCTTTTTTCTTTTTCTTGTTTTTCATCTTACTGGGGCTTTGGCCCTGGAAGACAGGTACAACTTGGCATATTTGGCCTCTATCTAGTTTAGAATGACATCTGCATGGGTGAGGTAGTTAACTCTTCCCGGGAGAGGTCTCTTCTCCCTGTGGTGTTCCACATATGAGACCTTATAAAGTTTCCCGACGTGAAGAAGTTGTGAAAAGTATTGCCCCACTTCTCCAAGGCCCAAGCATTCAGCTAGGCACAAGTATCTTAACCTGCCTCTAAATAATATGAAAACTCATTCGGAAGCACTGAAAAGAAGTATGAGTCAATTCGGATTAGAAAATTAACACTTGAAAGATAAAAGAAGAATTAAGAGAAACTTACAAGTGCTCTTCCAGCGACTAGTCAATTGGCTTGGGTTTGAGTCAGCTTTGATCTTCTTGCCATTCTCCCACGCCCCACTAATAAATAAAAACTACATCCTCTATGGTTTTTCAGACCCCAAAAGATTGTCCACTACCTTATAAGTATTCCACATGTTGTGATGATAAAAGGGGATCTTATGGTTTTTACACAAGTTTGCCATAACAACAAACTATTCCATCGATAGTGGAATCTTAGACAGCCTGGATGCCATGATACATGCCAATAGAGTATACCAAGCATTGGGGCTCAGTTGGCTGGAGCACAGCTTAATCAAATGGAAGTATATGACTATCTTCGGGTCCAAAGGAAATCAGAATCCCCAGTTCAACACTTATGTGTAAACTACAATTTCACTTATCGTGCAGTCTATTAGGGTTTATGGGGTGATCGGAATTCTTACTTTCACAAACTCTGGAATTCCCCACCTAGTGCGAATCTGACTCAGATCAGCAGTGTGGATATACACGTAGGCTATGTTTTGAAGGGCCAACAAATACTTCACGTTGACCTTCTTAAAGCATGGTCCCACTTTAGCCTCTAGACTCTCCGGAAGCGCATCCGGATGAGACATAGCCATATTGGTCTTGTCCTTCCGATCTGTAGTGGTATATTCTGTTTGACCGGAAGCCTCAAAAGGGGCTTCTTCTATATTTTCCTCTTTATTTTCTTCCATCACTGTGGATGGTTGTTCGGATGACTTTGTAGATGGTTGTTCAGATGGCTTTGCAATTGATAGTTTGGATAGTCTGGTTTCTGTTAGGGGTTGTTGCCCAGGCGGTTTAGCCCGTGGCACACGTTTTATTGCCTCCGAACTAGAGGGCTTTAAAAATCTAGGGGTAGATTTTGATTTGGATTGATGCGTGACTCGACACAGAGTTAGTTTATTTGGAGATTTTTTTGGTGTCTGACCGCATTATAATGAAAGACGAAGGCTTTCTTACACTGGTTACCTCTTTCTCCTTAGGTAAAAGATTTTGGGACTCCTGGACATAAGACCCAAATGGAAGAGGTGAAAGGTTTACTATAAATGGAAATTTCCTAACCTTGGAAGGTTTTAAAGAAGATGAACCTTGATCTGTATTCAACTGCGGTTGATTACTTCTTTTCCCATGTGAAAAATGAAGACCAGCAGCAATGTGTTCGTCTTTTGCAACTTTTTGTTCTCTCCATAACTCAGATAAGTTCAACCAACCTCCTTTTACTAAGGTGTTTCTGGCTGTGAACATATATGATTCAAGAACAAATTTGAGGATGAAGCAAGATTTCTCTCATTTGGAACGTTTGTGATTTTTTAAGACAATGAAACAGTTAGAAGGTTTATATATAATAGTGAAAAATGACAGTTACCTAGGAGAAGGTAAATAAATTTGGGGAAATGATTAAAAGCTAAAAGGTGGGAAATCTAAAGCCTAGGTAACTTTCTGGCCTAGTGGGTACGAGAATCTAGGAGAAAAATAATTGATAGGTCGAACCAAAGCCTGACACGTGTCCCACAATTCAAGAAAAACTCTTAGAATTATGAATTTTGAAATCAGTTCCACCAAAATTTGAACAGGGTCACTTTTGAAGGAGAAATTTTATAGTTCGAACAAAACAACAAATCGAAGAATATTGGTGTTGATTTTTTAGAGTTAGCTTTTCCAAAGATCTTTTTGAAGACCTATAGGGGCCACTAATGAGTTAGAATATTTGAGTTACTATGTCATGACTTAATCCGATGGGCAATTCAGACCATACCACTATAATAAAATTCCGAACATGATAACTGTATTAAATGTTGGCTAAGCTAGCTGCTAGTCGCTTCAAACCAGATTACTAATGGGTCCTTAAACTTGACCCGACTTCATGATCCGACCCAATAAATCCATGGGTCAGTAATTAAGTATAAATACCCCAACAAATTTCATTAATGAGGGTAATCAAAATTTATTACTAGTAAACAATTTAATTATCTCTTTACTCGCCACTCTAAACATTAAATTCCACAAAACATCCAAAACACTTTATGAGATTACCCTCAGACATAAATAAACCACATCACAAGGCATACCCAAGAGCCCTCGATTACACTTAAACATGGCTCAAACCTCCTTACGGTGATTTTTTTTATCATCCACAAAACATGCATCGTCTACAAAACAAAAAACCATCATCCACAAATACAGTATCATAAAAAACAACAACACAACACAAGACATCGTTATCCTAGATACACCTTGATTATATGAATATAGTCTCTTAAAGCGGTTTGACACTCTTGACCCGTCATATTGTCTACACATTCATCAAACGTTTCGATAATTTTAACATAACCTTTAGTTATATTATCCTGGTGGGTTGGATATTATGGTTCCTCCCCTATAGGAAAATCTTATTCTCGAGACGCATTTGGTACGATGTACCAAAGATTACCATGACAGAAACCATCGTAATCCGGTATGGTCGTACTTATCTCATTTTTTTTTTCTACGATTCAAAGATAATATGAGTTGGTACCAATTTTATCACACATGTTCCTTAAAATCAATCATGATATTTGCCGAACAATATCTCATATGCGCTAGTTTTTATCCATAAAATGTAACTAGTTTGAATGTATCTAAACTGACACGCAACTCTAAGAGGATGGTATGACTCGGTTTTGTTCATGAATTTTAATCCACCCATAAACCATAATAGCTCTTGAACCGTTTTGAACATGCATAAATACCGTACGACTATAATGTAACATGTAAAAAGATATAATCGAAAATGATATATGAAAATATATTAAAAAATATGATAGATATAATGAGTTAGAATATAAACGTACCGAATAAATATCTAAGCGATTAAACATCAATCTAAATGGTTGAAGTAGTCCTCAAAGTATTCAATCCAGTTTTATGTTTGAGTGTTGCTCACGTACGGATGTGTGGAATTTGAGGAACGAATCCTTCCAAATAAGGTGGTTGAAATCGGGTAAAATATTAAAAAAAACAGTAATCTAATAGTTGGACGAATCCGCTCATCGTTTTGGTTGAATTCTTGGAAGCCACACAAAACCTGTTATAAAGATCGACAATAATATACATTTCTTACGCATATTCTCCTAATGATTCGAGGTCATCAATCACGTATAACCAATCCAATTTCACATAATAACCATTTTTGTCTATAAAGAGGCATGGCCCAAATAAATAGAGTACATAGACCGTCGCACAACATCAGTCCTCCTTATTTGATAACCTACATCTTGAAAATGCTCGTCGGAGAAATGGTTTCTTAACCAAGTCAACTGTAGACTAATGCATTTGAGCTCTATTAAGTCTTCCGCATATGACACCCTGATAATGTCATATATTATTTGTACATTCATTATGATCATTACTTGTAGGCACTTGTAACAATCTGCAACATATCGGTAACCCAGTAATGATGGCTACATTTTCAAAAATGATTGTCATCTCACCAAACGAAAAGTAAAATGATACAGTCTCATGATGCCACTTATAAAAAAACAGCTACCAAAAGTACATTCATACTCCAATGGTGGAGGGCGTCCAACAATTGCCCAAAATGTGTGAACTCGACAACCTGACGTACACTATTTTGGTTGGTCAACTTCCAACGATTGACCGTATTCCCAACACCGAAAGATGCAACAGACAATCCTCCATTTGCTGATACAAGTAAATGTTACATTAGTATCAGAAAATAAAAATAAATACAAAATATATTGTATAATGAAGAATTTAATTTTTTTACTCGGGGATGGTACACATAATACGCCGTATGGTTTGTAAAACCTTTGTAGCGGCGTATGTGAGGAAATCGTACAATGAAAACATCCTTCTCGGCTTCTAAAATTAATTGATCTTCGTCTTTATCAATTTCCTCATCTTCATATTCTGATTGTGGTATCGCAACCGAATATGGTTCTCTCATAGCTCCCTACCGATTATATCTCACAGAATGAGACATACGTTCATGAGCAACAATTTCAAATGGTTGCGACTCCTCAACAATATTTGGCTCATTTTTTACATTTGTTGTAAATGATGAGGACCATTGGAAAATACTACTAAGTAGATTTCTTAGTCATATGCTACAAACTTAATAAACAAAATATAAGTAATTATATCAATAACATTATAAGAACAATCAAATGCAATTTTTTTAAAAGCATGTAATTCCGAATGGCTGTCTCAAAATCACATGCAACGTTTTAAAAAAAATAACCTAATTAGCAGACTAATCAAAGCACCAAAATACTATTGTCTGCAACATAAAAACAATCAACTATAAGATACTATATACAAACATATATACATCATACCAAAACACCACCATTACCAAATTCAAGCGTATCAATTAACAAACACTATCTAGCAACATATATACATCAAACCAAGACACAATACACATCAACATAACATGTAATAAATTGGTATGGAATACATCAAACCAAAACACTATATACATCAAACCAAGACACTATATACATCAAACCAAGACACTATATAACAACATATATACATCAAACGAAGACACTATATACATCAACATAACATGTAATAGAGGGGTCTGGAATACATCAAACCAATACACTATATACAAGACTCACAATATACTATATACGTTAACTAACAAACACTATATAACAAATATTGTAAATAAACAAGGTAAGTCTGGAATGAGACATCAACATAGCATGAAATAGAGATTGAAATGCTTGAAATGAGAAAAAATATATACCTTCACTGAAGGTTCTGTTGGACTTCTTTGACGCTAGAATGTGTCTCAAATGAAGAGCACCTGAACTGTCAACAATGGTAAATCATATAGTTTACAAGTCATATAGTTCTTAAATTAGAGAACAAGCTTACAACTATAACAAACTTACAAGTTTGCAGGAAAAATAACCATGAGCTGTAATAACAAAATCAACCTTATATACCAAGGTAAGTTTGGTGGAAACCATTTCAAATGAGCTTGCAATTAAGAACCTGAAATGGCATCAAACAAAAATCAGACCAGTCAACACAATGAAATGAGCTTGCAATTCAATATTAAAAAAAAACAAGAAATCTTTTTTTTGAACTCAATATGCAAGAAAAAAAAGATTAAAACACGAGTTCATAAAAATATATTAAAACAAGTCATAGGAACTAGTTTTTTTTAGCATATCGAGTTTCAGGAACTCGTTATGCAGAAAAAGTCGAGTTTGTGGAACTCGATATGCCAACACATAAATTGTTTAAAAAAAACAAGCTTTAAGTTTAGATTTTTACCTTTAAGCGAGAGACTACTTCAAAACAGGATGATGACTAGTTTTTTTTTTTGGTTAAAAGAGAAGAGTTTAAGGTTGTCTATTTATATTGGTTGGATTTATGGTAGCTAAGGTTTATGGGTGGGTATAAATTAATTGGGTGAGTTGGTGGTTGAATAGAAATCGGGTGGATAGAAATAAATATGATGGGTAAATGATTGCTCGAAAATGTTAAGATAAATATAGTGTTCGGATAATTGCTGGAGAAAGAAAATAAATATGAGTTTTTGGTGTAAAATTAAAAAAAAAAGGTAAATTGTGATTTTTTTAAAAAAAATAATATAATGATTTTTTTTTTGAAATATTAGAGAAATAATAAAATTAATGAGAAACAATAGCTTTATCTACGTAATTAAATTTCAAATAAACTCAAAATGTGTAGATACAAAATTAGTTTTTTACTGGTAACTTTTTTTTTAAAATATTATAATTTTATATATAAAAAAATATTTTAATACAAAATAACCATATTATGGATTTTATTAAATTGAAATTGGTTTCAAATTACTATTTTATAGCAATAAATTTAATAATGTGTTTATTTAAAATTTCGGTGTGATACAATATTATTTGCCGGCGACCGCCGTTTGATCCCGGCGACTATTAAGCCTTTTTTGTTGAGTTTTTTATATGTTGGCTGTTTCCCTTTCCTCACGAATTTGAAAAGCCCGCCACTCTCTTCGTTTTTACATCTTGACCTCACGCGCCACCACCTCCCGTCCGCATCCGCTACCCCAGGTAAAGTCCACTCCTCTTCTTTAAATTTAACAGCCATGGCAGTGCTCATACTACTCTATGTTTAGAGATTCAACACTAGTAAGATTATCAGTGGGGTTTTTCTAGGGTTTAGACACAATCAACAAAATCCGTGGATTTTTTATTCATCCACCATCTGACTGTTGAGTTTAACGATAGTTTTCGGACTCTGGTGTTTTTTGACGATCGATTAGGTCATTAGCCATGGAAACAGACGAGTCGCAGGCCTTGATTCCATTCCAGCTTCAGTTCGATAAACCTATCCCCTCTCAGGTTTTGTGCTGTACTCTATGATTAACTACATGTGCGTGTGTGCCTGTTAATCTTGGCTTATATTTTATAGATTACGATTGCGGAGTGGAATCCAGAGAAGGATTTACTGGCAATGGTTACTGAGGACTCAAAGATTTTGCTGCACCGGTTTAATTGGCAGAGGCTGTGGACTATTGTTCCTGGTAGTTCTCTTTGTCATTAACTGGCACGGGCATGATGTCTTGTGTGTGTATATATTTAATGGTGAATTTGACTTGAAATAAATATCTCAACTTACTGGTTATTTAGATTTGGATTCGCTGAATTCTTGATTTTGTTTCATTCTCTTTTGGCTTGTTAGGCAAGTCTATTACTTCCATATGTTGGCGTCCCGATGGTAAAGCAATAGCTGTAGGGCTTGAGGATGGAACTGTTTCTCTGTACGACGTCGAAGTGAGTAGCCTCCCCAGCTGATCCTTTTATATTATTTTACCCACTAGCCAATTGACCCAACTGAGCTTCTTCAAGCACGATGTTTCTTCTATTACCAGATTTGTTGATATTGTTTGTTCAAGCTGATCAGTCAGCAATTAGCAGTCAATTACTAATGCTAGTGTTTGATTTTTTAAACCTTTTGGACTTTCTCTTTCTCAATGTTATGGTTTGCTTGACTGCATGGCAACTAATAAGAATCATTGCTCGAGAAATTATCTTCACCCGACAATTAATTATGCAGTTGTTAATTTATTTGGTTTTAATTCTATGTTTCTCTGTATATTCCGATAGTTCCCTTAACACCAATTTAGTTTTACTTTTGGTGTTGGCACAGAATGGAAAGCTGTTGAGAAGTTTAAAGTCTCATACTATTGCTATTGTATCTCTTAACTGGGAGGAAGACGGACATATTAACAGTGTATGTTTTTATCTTTTTATGTTATATGAGTATTGTAAACAACTGATTCTCTTGTAGAACTTGAAGTCAAAGAACTTATAGGCCACCAGAGATTGGTAGTAGATATTCGAAAGAGCTAATGTCCTTTTAGTTTGCCTGCTGGTTTTGTATTTTTTTAAAAGTGTTTAAGCTCTTTCAAATCTTAAATTGATATGGACATTCTCTTTGTCTCTTATATTTTAATAACCAGTTCATTAATTTCCAGTCGAAGAACATTTTAGATTATTTTTGTTCGATTCTATTTGGATGAGATTAAGTATTTTCAGATTCTTTTATCCTCTTACTTGTCCGATGGGTTCCAGGATGGCTTTGAGAAAGTCTCTGCTTACGAAGACCGCACTTCTCGGTTCTTTCCTCCTGCTCCAAGAGCTCCTAGGATTCCTGGAGTGGTGTCTGGAGATTCAAGTTTCCTGGATGACGGTGAAGATTCATTGCGAGAGCTGTCTAACTCTTCAGATCAACGTTTCAACATTTTATGCAGCGGAGATAAAGATGGCAACGTATGCTTTAGTGTATTTGGAATATTTCCTATAGGGAAAATAGTAAGTCACCTCACTAATTCTGTAATTTTGTGTTGGAAGCTGTTTGAATATCTTTTCTCTTCCCTGTAAATTGTTTACCATTTGTTCTCTATTTTCTCATTGATACCTTTAACATATACATGTGTGTGTGTCTACCAATGAAAATAATTCTTTTTTGTCTTATGTAAAAGCTATAACACCTACAAAAATCATGTAACAGAATATACATGACGTAGGTGTTCCTGGGCCCTATGCTGATGAGCATGAAATTTACCAACTAAGGAATGCTTCTATTTACAAGGTATGTCTATTTTCATTAGTATAGGTTTTTGAATAAGCAGCGTCTATGTGACAACCGGTGCTCGTGGTAATTGGAATGTAGAAGTATTCATGTTGCATGGTCAAAATACTTTAATGAATAAGTACTTAAAGACCTTTAAAGATTCTATTTGAGAAAAGCTTTTGTCAATTTGGGTTGCTTTGCAAAAATGAATATTCACGCAGAGTCTATTAAAGAAATCTTTTATGTTTATTGTGATGGATGTCTTTATCATTATATCTCCCTTCTTAGAAAGGTAGCTAAACATAGCAACGAAAGCATTCTCAATCATATTGATAATAATTTCTTTTTCTTAGGTTTCCTTGTCGAAAGATCTTTGTCGTTTGATAGTCATATGCTCTGGGAAAGTTGAGGTTGAATCAAGGGTGAGACAAGTGAATAGCCAGGGTATGCAAGGCTTGCATTGCCTAGTGCTTAACACTTCTATATTTTGGAAGAGGTAATTTTGCTTGAAAAAGGAGAAACTTAGCACCGGCTGTTTTCAAAATTATATAACCAAGTTTTATGGTCTTAATTGTGTCTGCTTGTATCCTTTTTTGTGTTTATGCTAGTTTCTTTTATAATCCTTTTGCTCTTCTGGTGATTTTAGAGAAAAATTGAAGCTGACTACTTATATAGCACTTCGCCCTTTCCTTACCCCTCTTTTTGTTCCCATGTAGAAAAAATGAGCTCCATCAGGTGGCTCTGCAGGCTTCTAACATTAAGGATTTAACTGAAGTTATCCGAGCGTCAGTATCCGTTATGTCTAAGCAGTGGGCAGATGCCATGAAGATTTTTCATGACAAGTTCAAGCCCCTCTCAACTTTGATAATGGATCATGGTAAATTTTCTGACCAATAAATAATGAACAGTTAAATGGTGTTTTTCCCTTTTCACTTCTTTATAAAATCAATGTTATTTGTCATTTCCAAATAGATCTTGACTCATCTCCCCAGGAAGAGCTTCTCAGCCTTTTGGGCGGTGCACGAACTAGTCCAGCACTTCATCAATTTTTAGTTAACTCACTTGGGGAAGCGGTGAGCTTAACAGGATATAATACTTCATGCTAAATAGAGATCATCCTGGTTTCGTATACTTTATTCATTGTTTCTTTTGAACAGGGAGTAAAACGTGCTGCGAAAGTCGTATGTGGCACGGGAAAAGAACTGCTTGCTCTTGTCCTCGACCATCTTCAGGTGCACTGATGTTTCTTCTAAGCAGTTAATAAATATATATATATATACTTGGGAACAATTTATTTTTGAAGTCCTTGTCATTTGTGAATTGTACTGAGACCTAATCTTCCAGAAGTCGAACCTCTTTAATATTTCTGCATTCATTCTGAGTTGCTGATATCCCCTATAAAGGAAATATAGTATATGGAATTTTGTGTTAACGACTTAGTAAAACTGATATTTGATAGACTCTGTAAGAAAAATCGACCGCACTGAGCCTCATCCCTAGTGCTATTCTTTTCCCTAGTTAGGATGCAATTAGATTCTACACATTATATATTGTGTTTCTTTTCGATTGCGGATTGAAACTGTTTTGTTCCTTTAATAAGGAGATTGACCGGAGACTAAAAAGATAAATATCCATTTCCCAGCCTGCTGCAGAAATAATTGGATTCAGGATGGGTGAACTTAGAGGCCTTTCAAAATGGCGTGCACGCTTTCAGAGTATTGGCTTGAATGAGGAGCTTCTTAACAGCGCAACTGAAAAGTCCGGCATGCTACTAGTACAGGTCGAAAGATTAATGAGGGTACTCTCATCTGTTATGCTGCAGGTATGCCATGACTCTAATCCTCTGGAACCGTTGCTTTTCATGGATAGTATCTTTTGCTTTTGCTTTGAATCTCTAATGGTAACATTCCCGGTCTCAATTTCCCCGGTTTGCTAGTTCTCAAATTTCTTCAATTGGTTGCTCAAATGCATAAAGCTACTAATGCAAGAACCAGGTGATCAGATACTGCAGTACAACAGGTCTGTGTTCCAGGACTTCTTGCACATTTTTTATTGAGCAAAGTTGGATTCTATAGTCACACTTTTTGCTTTTTGCAGCGAGCTTGTTGTAGTATTTTTAAAGTTTTTATACGACCAAGATCCAGTAGGACAGTTGTTGGAGCTATCAGAAGTGGAAAATCCAATCGAAGTTGATTTGTAAGTTGTATCTTGTATCTGGTCTGATGCATGTTTTCTACTTCAGTACAGTAGTATTCTTATGCAAATGCAGTAAATATCAGGCTCCTAAATTGCGCTAGCTAGTAATGTAATATGACAATGCCCTTACAAAGAATTCCCTCAAGAAATGAAGATCACTAAAAATATCTTATTAAAGTGACTGATGCAGAAATCATGGAAGGCAATTCAAGTAACTGAAACCTTTCACTCCACTCACAGACAGGATGAATTCAAAGTAACAAGTTTGTATACTCAAGTAGAACATATATCTTAATGTGTCAAGACGTAATCATGGATATAAATATTTTATTAAATTTTGCAAAAACACTTATGTGTGTTTTATAATGCAAACATATATTCAAAACATTTTTTTCTGACCGATATTATAGAGAAACGATGCAACGAGTCAAAGACCTAGTTCCCTTTGGGGGATTTTCAGACTGTGACTATCTAAGAAGGACACTAGCTAAGGAGTTTCAGCAGGTAGAGTCAAGGTATTCTTTCTTTCTCTTTTGTCACCTTGATCTATCTAATAGCGTATAGATTTCATAAGACAAATTATACTGGATAATTAAGTACAAAAAGATAAAAGATCTGTATACTCTAGGAAACCATTATCACATCTAAACCAGAATTCATTGACTGAGTTTCTTGAAGCATGAGAAGCTTGTCATGGGTTTCAATGGTTAAGAAGTTTTTTAACAGAATTGAATTGAATTTAGAGCTGACTTTCTTTCTGATTCTAACTCGTAGTATTACCCAAGAACCTCCTTTGCAGTCTTTTTGTTTCAATTCTGGCTCACTGATCTCTTATCGGTTTGTTATTACCTTATATTATTAGTTTCAAAGATGCACTGCTGATGCCCTTCACAACAATTTCACAAAAGATACTTTGTGAAGATATAACGTCGTTGTTCCCTCTTCCTTCATCGACAATGTCCAGGTCTATCACCATTCCTCTGTCGGTGTCCTACTATAAGGTACATCAAGCGGGAGCATCGAGCGTCATGTATTTTATTTTCTGCCATATCTTGCGTGATCATCCAGGCACCTGAACTACTATTGTTCATTAACAGTTATTTATTGGATCCCACACAATTCGAAGGACTAAAAAATAATTTTCATGTTTAAATGTATATGAAAAAGAAACTAAGAAAGAACACATGGGAAAATGATTAGTAGGCATTACTCTTTTGTAATCTAGAGCACTCTTAGGACTTTAATCTGCATTTCTGGCACATTTAGAATATTGTTTCCTATCAAAAGAGAAATAGAAAAATAATAACTTTTATCCAAAAAATTTGGGACATCCAAACGACTTGACGATACATATTATTATTAATATTTTCCAGTTTTCTCCCCTTCTGCTCTGTAATTCACCCTCTCAAGTTTTCACAGATCCTTCATATAACCTGATAACGCGGCATCCGGAGATGCTCTGTATATTGTTGAGAGTGCCTTATCTTTCTCTCTCTCTCTCTCTTACCTTTCTGTCTCTCCGTAGGATGCCTGTGAAGATGGATTATCTTTTCAAAAAGGGTTTGTTGATTATATATCTTTTCAAATAGCTGACGGATCACTGCCAGACGTAGCAAACTGCGTAGGTATCATAAGAGGATTTACTCAAAACTCCAGCACCGCGAAGAAGGGTTATACTTCCTTAGAAGCTATATTGCTGTCTATACCAGATAGTTACCGTTGTGTTGACTTGTCCTTATATAAGGTGATAGCTTAAGTTAATCTAAGGCTATACTGTAGAGTTCTATATATTTATATCTGTATATGCATCTGCTTTTTTGTTCTCATCAAACCTGTCTTAATTGAAACAGGAGAGTCAAATTGTTTTGCTATTGAATGAAAGTAGTATGGAATCTGAAAGCTCTGAAAATGCATGTTTGATGATGGTGCAAACTAGCGAGCTTCCATTTGTGTCTATTTCAACAACCACAAGTCTAGACTATTGGGAGTTAAATCGGCTAAAGGTAATATTCACATAACTATTCTCCTTCTTATAATTCTGGGGTCGAACATTCGGCATTCGGATTTCCCTCTATGGATTTATGCATTTTAGTATCGTTGGATGATAGTTATACAGTTTCGATCTACATTATGTGCCAAATCCTTAGATTTCTTCCACTCTCTGTTTGAAGTCAGTTTTTATCTTCTTATAATCATATACATATTAAGGACCCGAGCCAAGTCTTGGTTATAAGAGCTTCAACTTGAGCTGGAAAATGAGGGTTTAAAGCTCGGTTCGGAGCTCGATAAGTTTGCACTCATCTCAGTACCTCCGTTTGAGTGAGATGTGCAATTGGAGCTGACCTTGATGCTTAGAGCTAGAAGAAAAGTCTGAATATCTGTGGTAGCTATTGAGTGGAAGTCCACGACTGTATCCAAATAGAATGATGATGGTTTTATATATCACAAGCTATCCAAGCAAAAACCAGATATATATAAGCTTAGCCTGTTAAGGGAGTGGATGGCAACCTAAAGATTGCTCGACTTTGTATTAAAGTTCAAATTGTTCATACTGGAATCGAGCTTTTCTAGCGAAGCTCGAGCTATATGTTCTATATTGACACTAAGATGCAATACCTTAGTCTATATAAATAAATTATGGGAGTCAGAATTCGCAAGAAGCTGGTAGGAATCCTTGTTAGAAAGGTTGGATTTGAGCCGAGCCGAGCCAAATATTTGGCTATTTGAGCTCTGCTAGTTAGCAAAACAACGGATTTTAGCTGGAGTTGGAACTCAAGTTTATGTTTTAGGCAAGCATCCGAATTCGGCTTGATTTTTTACTTCAAACCAAATTCAAGTCGGGCTAGTGCATTAAATAAATTATTAAATTTATCATATTTTAATATTATTCAAGACAAATTCAAGCTTAATATAGGTTTCTAGCCACTCACGAATTGCTCGTGCCCTTATGGAGATATTTGAGCTCAATTTGATAAGAAATTTTAGTCTATGTAAACGTTTGATCTCGCGTTCGTAAATTATCAAGCTAAGCCTGAACCAAACTGAATGATTCATTCGTTACCAAATCCTACTTTGTGGGGTGACTTTTTTCGTTTGAAGTTCCTTTTCAATCGGTTCCTTGATGGTGAAATTCTCCTTACCTGTTGTAATATATTTTCTCTATCAGGACTCTATTGTCTACCTGCAAATGGAAAACGAGAAAGTTAGAAGAATTCCTCATTCTGTCATTCCTCCCTTTGCTGTTAGTAGTAAGTATTTCGTCCCATTTTAACATTTTTTTCGCTTTCATTCCATCTACATTCTTGAAGATTTTGTAATGCTCTTTACTTGAAACAGCATCGAGGGGTGTTGCATGCATTTATTCTGCAAGAAAACGAGCTTTGGTTTACATTTTGGAGGAAGATGAGGATGAAGTTTCAGAAAGTGAATGAGTTTTGTTCCCTTCTCCCTTTATGGATTATTTATTCCTTTATCACCAACTTAATTTAATACTCAACGGGATATAAGCTACGCTCAATGCTGCTGACAAATGAACTATACAATTAATATGATTTGTAAGTTTCATACTAGTGTTAATGTGTTTAGCTCAAAACTTGTCTACAATTACTTTAAGTGAATTGGTAAAAAGAATAGTAAAAATTGGTATTTTTTATTTTTAAATATTTACAAAATTATCACTTATTAAAATTTTTTTTTTTAAAATTTATTTAATTATGGTTTATGTTATTATTCACTACATAAAATTGCAAAATATGAAATCTACAACATAGTTTAACTTTCTAAAACTTATTAAAACAATAATAAATCAAAATTTAAATTAACTAAAACTTTTTTTTTCCAATTTTATAAAACTTAAAAATCATGACCGAAGGTATAACAAAACTTGTTTTTCTATAAACTAATATTAATATAAAAGATTTGAAAAGTGATTTTTTCTGAAAAATAAATAAAAAAACACTCGATTATGTCTTATCGATGGTGCCCATGTGGTGTTTGTTGCCATCATTGATTTTTTTTTTAATAAAAAAACGCTCGATTCTGCCCATCGATGGTGTACATGTGGTGTTTGTTGCCATCATCGTCGAAGAAAGTGACATTTTTTGTCCGACACAGTGACCTTGCCGTCATGCTATAGAGGACACAAAGGCTTCGGCATCATGTTTAGGCGCACTTGGCGACCTGGACGCCAATAATCTAGCGCTGAACTTGCTGTTTTCGCCGGGACATGGAGCGAACACCAATAGTCTAGCGTTGAATTTGCTATTTTCGTCGAGACATGGAGCGAACACAATCGTGTCCGCTTTGGCATTAACATACAGAACTATATCGTTTTTTCAAACTTGTTAATTTTTATCTTTTAATTTTGTCTTATTTTTAATAATTTTTTAGTATGTTATCACTCGCTAAAAACAAATACTAACTAGAAATAATATTAATTTACAGTAAACAAAATATTTATTGTAATTTGAGAAACATTTTTAATAACTAATATTAAGATGTAATTTTTTTTCTAATAAGTTATTAAGCGTTAGGATATGTGGTGAATATTTTAACTAATAATGTTAGTGTTATTTATTTTTTTAGTTTTAATTCTTTTTTTAAAGTTTTAGACTGAAAAAGTTATGTGAAAATAAAAAAGTAAAAAAAGGAAAAAAGTTAGAAGAAGAAAAAATTTCGAAAAAATAATAATTTTAGGGAATAATTATATATATACTACATTTTTTAGATCTAGAATAAAAATGTAAAAAATAATAACGTCATAATGTTATATTTTTTTTACAACAATACCTTTACTTTGATTCGTATGGATTTCTTTTGTAGATTTAGATTTTCATTTAAATTATATTATTAAAATTTACCAAAAAAATATAGCATTAAGCGATTTTAGTTATTCTTTGTAAGAAACGATTTTAAATCTACATGTCAATTATTAACGGAAAAGAATGGGTTAAACTATCCACGATTTAGGTTTTGGCTAAATTAGGGCTAAAAAAATGTTAACCTTTAACAAAAAATTCAAAAATTCAAAAACTCAAAATAATTCCGAAACTCCAAAAAAACCAAAAACTCAAAAATCACTACGAAACTCCATACACTCTCAAACCTCCAAAAATCAACTAATTTTTCGAAAAAAATTCAAATCATTGAAGAATAGATTCAACACGTGACAAGGTTGATGAAGAGCGTGGAACTACAAACATGGTACTTGTTCTAACCAATCTTTCGAAAAAAGTTTTTGTTTTTTGTAGATTTTCTATATTTAGAAAGTTGGACCTGAACTACCCCACCGGGGGAAGCCTCATCAACCGGTGGGGTTGAAGAACATTCAACTTTGAGGATGAATGTTCCCCGCCGGTCGAGGTCATGCCGAACCGACTGTAAGATCTACTTGCACCCGCCGGTTGTAATGTTATTGTCCCGGCGAGGATATAGTGTCGTCACCGGCGGGGGAGAATCCTTAGAAATATTTACAAAATGGTAAAAAATAGTTAGGGTCAACCCCGCCAGTTGGGTAATTGTCAGGGCGTAGGTCATTACCCGCCGATTTGTTTTGTCCAACCCGCTAGTTGGACAATTATCAACCGGCGGTTGATAACATCCCCGACGGATTGGTATTTTTAAACCAATTAAATCAATTAAATCAATTCCAACAAATCCTTAAACTCGATATAACTAAAAAGCAACCAGTTTAATCTTCTAGTGTTTGCACTCTAAGTGAACTTCGACGCTTAACAAACGTCTCCAGCTTCACTGGCTTCGTCATTGTATCTGCAACTTGTTCTTCTGTTCCACAATAAACCAGCTTCGCAACTTCTTGATTTGTAAGATCTCGTAGATAATGATACCTTTCATTGATATGCTTCGTGCGCCTATGCATCACCGGATTTTTCGAGACTTTAATAAAAAAAGTGTTGTCACAGTAGATTTCCCGACACTCGGATCGCTCATGATGTGATTTGTTCCATGATTTTGTTGAGACATACACAATGACATGCATAAGATGTTGCAATAATGTACTCTGCTTCGATTGTAGAAAAAATAACTACCTCTTGTTTTCTTGAGCTCCAGCATATTGCAGCTTCATTGAGCTCCAGCATATTACAGTCTGCCATATCATACCTTTCCACCACCTCATGAGCATACTTTTTCTGTCTTAAGTGAATCCCATATTGGATTTGATGAATTTCAACACTAAGAAAGAACCTCATGAAACCAAGATCATTCATCTTAAATTCTCGTGTCATTGATGACTTAAACTCTTCAATTAATTGTTCATCATTTCCAGTTAAAACTAAATCATCTACCTAGAGACTTACCATGATATACTTCACTCATTACCTCTTAATGAAAAAAATGTGTGATCATGACTACTTTTGTCGAATCCTTCTTGCTTGAAATACCTCTCTACCCGACAAAACCAAGCTCGGGAAGCTTGCTTGAAACCATACAAAGCTTTCTTGAGTTGATATACTTTATCTTCTTCAAATTCTTTGACAAAACCCTCTAGTTTATCCACATACACCACTTCTTTCAATTATCCATATACAAAAGCACTTTTTACATTTAATTGATATACTTTCCAACTTTTGCGTGCATCAACAACCAATAAAATTCTGATTGTATCATATCTTGCAACTGGTGCAAAGACTTCATCATAATCAATTCCTTCTTCTTGTGCATATCCTTTCACCACCAATATTCCTTTGTATTTATCCACTTCCTCATCTCCATTTAATTTATTATTGAAAACCCATGTAACACCGATTTTCTCTGCATTAGCAAGGAGAGTTAGAGGTTCTCATGTGTTGTTTTTCTCAATTAATTCTATTTCATATTTCATTGCTTCAAGCCACTTTATTTTTTTGGCAACTTCTTTAAAACGCATTGGATCAGCATGAGACATAAATAGTGCCATTGTCATTTGTGCTTCATCCTCTTCATCGAAAATCCTTTCTCCACTTTCATAATCTTGCATCTATATTGGTGCTCTTTAACTTCTTTTCTAATGTATTTCAGGTTGAGGTGACATGACATTATTTTCACCAGTGACATCTTCCACAACAGCTTTGATTTTTTCATTATTCTTCTCTCTATTAGTTTCTTCTTCTCTTCACTCAAGCCTATCATCTGATTTTTTCACATCAACATTCCAATCCCAGTTCTCTCCCTCTTCGGAAATTACATCTCGACTAATGAAAATTTTCTTTAAAGTTGGATCATAAAAACGGTATGCTTTTGACTCCTCGCTTACTCCAAGTCAAAAAACACTTATGGCTCATATTATCTAGATTTATTCTAAGTTCATGGATGTGCACATGACCTATGCAACCGAAAATTCTGAAATAGCTCACATTTGGTTGAATTCCACTCTAGTACTCTTCTTGAACCATATCACTTACAATACTTGTCACACTTCTATTCAACACATGACATGTCCACTTAGTCGCCTCAGCCCAAACATTATTTGGCATGCTCTTTTTTACGAGTAGACATCTGACCATGTTCATGATTGTGCGATTTTGTCTCTCGGCTACTCTATTTTGCTGAGGAGTATAGGAAGCAATTAGTTGTCTTCTGATTCCATTTTATTTTCAAAATTGGCAGAAGCTATTTGAAGTAAACTCTCCTTCTCTATCAGTTCTCAGACAACATATAAATTTTCCAGCTTTCTTTTCGATAAGGATTTTGAAGTTTTTAAAAACAACAAAAGCTTCATTTTTTTTCCGACAAAAAATATATCCAACTTTTGATACTATAATCATCTACCAACAAGAATATAAACCTTTTCCCACTCTAAGAAGTAGGAGATATCGGCCCGCATAAGTTTGCATGAACAAGCTTCAATTCCTCTGTTGCTCGCCACTAAGTTTTCTTTGACATGATTTCCGATGTTATTTTCCAATATTGCATACTTCACACACTTTTGATGTCTCTTTCATTTGAGGTAATCCCTTTACCATTTGTTTTTCTTGCATAGTCTTAATATATGTGTTACTCAAATGCCCATAACGCTTGTGTTATAAACCGGATGACTCATTATCTTCTACTTTCATACATATATTCAGACCAGACTTTCTAATTGCAGATATAGTGAACATGCGATTTAGTGTCATTGTATAGTTTATAATCAAACCTTTATGAGGATGATAGATTTTGCATGCTCCTTGGTCGATCAAAATTGTTAAACCCATTTCTTGAAAATTAATTTGTTTATATATATGAGAATATACATATGACAGTATTTTCGTTTTTGGTATCGACCCATAAGTTATAAAACTTGATTATGTTCTTGTGCTTTAGAGTCTTAGAGTCTTGAGCAAATAATCTTCTGAATAGAGACGTTCCAAATATTCAGAATTATGCAATTGTTTGGCTAATCTAATGTTATTCCAAGCTAATTCTATTCTTTCAAGCTCATCAAATGTTTTGTATACGTTTTTTGAATGCACCTCTCCCTAGAAATTCTTTGAACCTGGCATATCGACCAGTTGGATCGGTCTCGACGACATCATAACCAAAATCTTTCGTGGTCTTGCTCAAAATCATGCGGCATTTTTGAAATACATAAAACGAAAGTTGGAACAATGGAAGAAGTAGGTTTTGGTGAGAAAGAAAGATGATTGAGTTGCGGATGCAATGAGGGAAAGTGATAGACTGATTAAGAAAGAATCTGACTACTACTACATACTATTTGGGTGATATATATGAGAGTATGAATGAAGTATATACTATATAAAAAATATTATATATATATATATAATAAATATAAAACATACTAATTACGAAAATATTTTTATTAAAATTGTTTCCACTAATATATAGATTTATTCTTCTTATAACTAATTACTAATTTAATTATTTTACTTAATTCCAAATAATATATAATTTTTTAAAAATCATTAGTTTTGTATATGGATTTGATTTATAATAATATGTTATAAAATTTCATTTTGGCGTATATTTCCATATGCATATGAAAAAGAAAAGAAATGCTTAAGATGTAAAATCAAAGGTCTCAAATAAAAACTACATTTTTTACTCCATGTTGTGATTTTTTGGTTAGAAATATAAAATCATAAACGAAGAGAATTAATCTTGATTGTTTTTAATACATATCCAACATACATGTTTTATGAAATCGTTGTTCTCACTTAAACATCTTTTATTACTTTTTTGAATTCTTCCTCTCTTTCTTTTAGGTCACTAATAATGATCAAGTTCTAAATATAAAACACATAAACCAAGAGAACTGATGTCAGATATATATGGAACATACTGGTTCCCTTAAATTGGATGTTTTATGACACTCAATTACTTACAAATTTATCTATAAGTAACAGAATAACTTTTTAGAATATTCTATACATTAATTTCCCTGATTATAAATACTGCTTAATGGAATAGATTTAGTTTAAAATTGTAGTACGACTATTTAAAAACCCATAATAATTTTAACTATTAAAAAACTACCACTTCATCGTATTAATTTTATAAGACAGTATAAAGTATATTATATAAATTTGAAATTTAAAAATAAAAATAAAAATAAAAATAAATAATTGGATTTCTACTTGTGATTGTACAAAATACACTACTAATCTTGGGTCCATCCTACTTTTCAGATTGAATTTACTATTCTAATCGTCCATACTACTTCTGATTGAAGTTGGTTTCACCTAACGGAGTGGTTTTAAGAATTGGGTAAAAAGAAAATTCTCACTTAAAATACTGGTCTGGTAACACCATCCTATATTCTTTTCACGTGGTCTCCGACAATTAGAAATTCACCGTAAAAATCCACATCCATATAAATAAAGAACATACCTATGTTATGATCTTGATCGTTGTTGTTCTACTAGACTTGATTGGTGTAGTGAAAATAGTAATTGTCTGATGAATAGTTATTGGGTTCAAAAGTTCTGATGTTGTTTAAGATGAATAACATCCTATCATCTTGAGAACATATTTCTGTTTGCAAATAGATGACATAAACTTCCATTGAAAAGTAAAAAAAAATTGGATTTCTTGAACTTTGAAATTACATTCTTCAAAAACTAAAAAAACTATATGTTACTTAAAACAAAAAACATTCTTCTTAAAAGATTTATTTCTGAAATAAAACATTCATAAATTATTATTTTACGATTCTAACCTAATATCATTAACTTTTTAATAATATAAAATAATTAAATGGGTTGAATTTTATAGTTTATCAACATAACTACCCTGTTAAAATTTTGTTATATTTGAGTATAATATTATAGTTTTCTTTCGGCTATTAAAAAATAGCCCATTTAATTTTGACAAAAAACTGAAATAATCCAAAATCTTAACTTATAAATCTCATCATTTGTTAGAAAATATAATCTTTCAACCACATACAAAAGTGCATGTTAAAAATTACTAGAACAAATACCCGCGCGTTGCTGTGATAATTACAATTGAATAATATATAAGTTAGTTTTGAACATATAAATTAACAAAAAAAGATAAAACTAATTTATTATATAAATAAAAAAATTAGTATAAATGTTTGTTTATAAATAAATAAAATCTTTCATATATAACCATGTATCCAAAGTCTATATCATGTTCTACATAAGTTTTTTGAAATATTAGAAGATTTGAAAATGGACTTGTTGCGATATGATCGTTTTCATCTAGTTCAACCTGCCTAACAAAAAATAAATTAAACAAAAAATAAATAGGACTAATAAAAAATACACACAATATATGTAAAATATAAGAGTAAATTTAAATTATTTCCTATTGAAACTAAAAATTATAAAAATAAATATATTAAAAAATTATAGAATACAAAATATTAGAATGGTTGAGTCTATTATCTTATAAGACAATCCACTTGTACAAAATATTAGAATAGTTGAATCTATGAGTAAGAATCCACTAAGCAATCCACTGCCCTAGTTTCAGCCATTCTTGTCCACATAGCCTTCATGACCTATCTGACATTCTCAAATTAATAAAAGTTATATACTCATGTACATCTTTTTCTCCTAAACTTAGGAATGACTTCGTTCACATTATGCTAGTACCCAAAAACGTTGAACTTACCACTAGATCCAAGTTTATTGTCAAAGCTCAAGTACATAGATACTATAGACCCTATACTTCGACAACGAAGTAGTCTACTTCTTTTATTTAGGTTTTGTTTTGTTACAGGTTAGTCGAGTTGAAGTCGTTCCTTCCTCTTTCTTTGTTGAGTAATAGTTGATCTTTTATTAAAAAAATATACTAATTGTAACAATAATTTTATTCATTCTTTATAAATGGAAACAAGAATCGAACCAATATTTGGTCAAAAGGAGGCTACAATACTCATAAGTGATCCATACTATTTTAATGAGTTTAAGTATCATTTTTAACATATTCTTTAATTATATTATTTTTACTTCTCTGAGATATTCTTTAATTATATTATTTAAACTCGTCTAGTCTAATGTCTTGCTTTATATATATATATATAATCTATCACCTAATTAGACCATAATTCCATATAAAATCTTAACAAATAAAATAACTAATATTGAAAAAAAATACACACTAAAAAAAGAAAATGTCGAATTGGCACATTAATTGTTTTAAAAAAACCAGAATGTTATTTTAAATCTTTATGAACACGTCTCGTGAAATAATAACAAGCATATAACCAAAATTTTGAGTCAAAACTAATAAATATAAAATATAAAAACACAATTTATATCTTTTATAAAGATATGAAAAAAAATTGTGTTTAGTATCTGATCCTAACTCAAGATTATAAAATAAAACAAAATAAGAATATAATAACTTTCTATATGCTCGTATAAATAGTTTAGGAGAGCCGATATGTATAACTAAAAAATACTTAGTATTACAAAATGAGAATGAAACATATAAATAAAGCAGAAAGAGATATAGTACCTTGAGACATGTATGCATATAAATAAAAAAGAAGAGATATAGTACCTTGAGACATGTATGGATGTTCAACCGGAAAAGTGTGTATCCAAATTTCTTTCATGTTCTTCTGAAAACTAGGATAACTTTGCCAGCTTTTAAATCACTGAAAAAACAAAATAAATCAATTAAGATTCAAACAAAATCCAACAAAGAAAACCCTAATCTAAAAAGAGAAAATTGATAGAATAAAATCTAATCTGAAAAGAAAACCCCAAAATTCATAACAATCCTTCCAACAATAAGTTTCTACATTGATTATGGTGATTTTAGAAGGGTTTAACTCTATTTTGAAAAGATCTCTTATGGATGTCAATATAATTTCATTATTCTTTTATCTAAATGATCTTTGTGTTATGTTTTCCTCTATGAATTCATAGACGATTTTCTTCTTTTACTGATATCACAAATTGTTTAGAGATAATACTTTTTTATTGTAAACAAAAAAGAGTGAGAATAAAAAATTACCTTGCTTACCTTGCAGATTTTAAAGCATAAAATTTAAATTTCAGTAAAAAGAATTTAAGATCCATAGAGAAGATGTTGAAGCATAAAGTAATAAGAATTTAACATCCAAAGAGAAAGTGAGAGGAGAGCATTTATAAAATTAGAAAGAAGGTGAAAGATTGGCTACCGAAAGAAATGAAACACCAAAATATTTCATACAAATTACACATGCAAATTATACATGTTGCGATACCATAGACACGTGGCAAGAAGAAAATATATTTTCACGCTTAACACAAAGAGAATGTCACCGTTTTCATTTATAAATATAAAACTTCTTACTATTTTGGGCTATTATATGTTTTGGGCTAAAAGTAGATTAACCGAGTTGGCTAGATATAAAATTCTTACTATAATTATGAGGATAATAATGTAACATAGGGGTTAGTGTTCATAAGTAGAGTAAACCCCTATTCTAATTTAGTATATATGTAATTGATTGGGACGATTTTTTTGTGTCATTAGTTCATACCGTTATTCTTAATTTTTCAATTAGATAAGTCATTTTAATTAAAAAATAATTTAATTTTTTTAATTTGCGGCAATTCCACCATAATATCCATAATGGAATTAAATCTGGTTTTAGGATACTCTAAAGGTTATAATTTTATTATTTGGGAGTTCAACACATATATTTTTTACTTGCATCATATGTCCGAGATTTTATTATCAAACCGCATCATGCATCATGTATTCATTATAAAAAAAATGATTATGGTAAGACTCTTATATTAAAATTTATATATATTCAGAAAATGTTCACATCTTAAATGGTCGCAAATTTAGCAATATTAAATGTCACGTCTTATAAATCAAGATCGTGTCTCACAATTTAAAGATCTTATTCAATGTCTAAATTAATTTCTCTCTTGATCTTTTAAACCATGTTATTGTGTTTATTGAGATTGAAACCTTCAAATCTTTCATTTTCCCACTATAGTAATCTTCTCAAACCATATCACTTACAACACTTGTCACACTTTCATTCAACACATGGCATGTCCACTTAGCCGCCTCAGCCCAAAAATTATTTGGCAGGCTTTTTTTGCGAGTAGACATCTGACCATGTTCATGATTGTGCAATTTTGTCTCTCGGTTACTTCATTTTCATGAGAAGTGTAGGCAGCTGTTAGTTGTCTTCTGATTCCATTTTATTTTCAAAATTGGCAGAAGCTATTTGAAGTAAACTATCATTCTCTATTAGTTCTCACACAACATATAAATTTTCCAGCTTCCTTTTCGATAAGGCTTTTGAAGTTTTTAAAAACAACAAAAGCTTCATTTTTTTCCAACAAAAAATATATCCAACTTTTGATACTATAATCATCTACCAACAAGAATATAAACCTGTTTCCACTCTGAGAAGTAGGAGATATCGGCCCACATAAGTCTGTATGAACAAGCTTCAGTTCCTCTGTTGCTCGCCACTGACTTTTCTTTGACATTATTTCCCGATGTTATTTTCCAATATTACATACTTCACACACTTTTGTGGCCTCTTTCATTTGAGGTAATCCCTTTACCATTTATTTTTCTTGCATAATCTTAATGTATGTGCTACTCAAATGCCCATAACTCTTGTGTTATAAACCGGATGACTCATCATCTTCTACTTTCATACATTTATTCAGACCATACTTTCTAATTGCAGATATAGTGAACATGCGATTTAGTGTCATTGTAAAGTTTATAATCAAACCTTTACGAGGATGGTAGATTTTACATGATCCTTGGTCGATCAAAATAGTTAAACCTCTTTCTTGAAAATTAATTTGTTTATATATATATATATATATATATGAGAATATTTCTGTTTTTGGTGTCGACCCATGAGTTATAAAACTTGATTATGATCTTGTGCTTTAGAATCTTAGAGTCTTGAGCAAATGTACTTCCAAATATAGACGTTCCAAATCTTCAGAATTATGCAATAGATTGGTTACTCTAACCTTATTCCAAGCTACTTCTATTCTTTCAAGCTCATCAAATGTTTTGTATACTTTTTTTGAATGCACCTCTTCCTAGAACTTCTTTGAACCTGGCATATCGACGAGTTGGATCGGCCTCGACGACATTAGAATCAAAATCGTTCGTGGTCTTGCTCAAAATCATACGACATTTTTGAATTTTGTAAAACGAAAGTGGGAAAAATAGAAGAAGTAGGGTTTGGTGAGAAAGAAAGGTGATTAAGTTGCGGATGCAATGAGGGAAAGTGATAGACTGATTAAGAAAGAATTTGTCTGATATTACATACTTAGTTGGGTGATATATATGAGAGTATGAATGCAGTATAGCTCATATAATTTATTTATATATATATATATATATATATATATAATAAATATAAAAAATACTAATTATTAAAATATTTTTATTAAAATTGTTTCCACTAATATATAGATTTATTCTTCTAATAATTAATTACTAATTTAATTATTTTACTTAATTCCCAATAATATATAAAATTTTAAAAATCATTAGTTTTGTATATGGATTTGATTTATAATAATAATCTGTTATAAAATTTCATTTTGGCGTATTTTTCCATATGCATATGAAAAAGAAAAGAAATGCTTAAATAGTATTATCAAAGGTCTCAAGTAGAATCTACATTTTTTTACTCCATGTTGTGATTTTTGGTTAGAAATATAAAACCATAAACGAAGAGAATTGATGTTGATTGTTTTTAATATATATCATACATACATGTTTTATGAAATGGTTGTTCTCACTTAAACATCTTTTCTTATTTCTTCGAATTCTTTCACTCTTTCTTTTATGTCACTAATAAGGATCAAATTCTAAATATAAAACACATAAACCAAGAGAACTGATGTCAGATTGTTTTTAATATATATTGAGCATACATATTCCTTGAAATTGGATGTTCTCACTTAAACATCTTTTATTATTTTTTTCTCTTCGTTTTATGTCACTCAATTACTTACAAATTTATCTATAGGTAACACAATAACTTTTTATAATATTCTATAAATTAATTTACCTGATTATAAATACTGCTTAATGGAATAGATTTAGTTTAAAATTGTAGTGCGACTATTTAAAAACCCATAATAATTTTAACTATTAAAAAACTACCACTTTAGCGTATTAATTTTATAAGACAGTATACAGTATATTATATAAATTTGAAATTTAAAAATAAAAATAAAAATAAAAATAAATAATTAGATTTCTACTTGTGATTATACAAAACACACTACTAATCTTAGGTCCATCCTACTTTTCAGATTGAATTTACTATTCTAATCGTCCATGCTACTTCTGATTGAACTTGGTTTCACCTAACGGAGTGGTTTTAAGAATTGGGTAATAAGAGATTTCTTACTTAAAATACTGGTCTGGTAACACCATCCTACATATTCTTTTCACGTGGTCTCCGACAATTAGAAATTCACCGTAAAAATCCACATTCATATAAATAAAGAACATACCTATGTTATGATATTGATCGTTGTTGTTCTATTAGACTTGATTGGTGTAGTGAAAATAGTAATTGTCTGATGAATAGTTATTGGGTTCAAAAGTTCTGATGTTCTTTAAGATGAATAACATCATATCATCTTGAGAACATATTTCTGTCTGCAAATAGATGACATAAACTTCCATTGAAAAGTAAAAAAAAATTGGATTACTTGAACTTTGAAATTACATTCTTCAAAAACTAAAAAAACTATATGTTACTTAAAACAAAAACATTCTTCTTAAAAGACTTATTTCTGAAATAAAACATTCATAAATTATTATTTTACGATTCTAACCTAATATCATTAACTTTTTAATAATATAAAATAATTAAATGGGTTGAATTTTATAGTTCATCAACATAACTACCCTATTAAAATTTTGTTATATTTGAGTATAATATTATAGTTTTCTTTCGGCTATTAAAAAATAGCCCATTTAATTTTGACAAAAAACTGAAACAATCCAAAATCTTAACTTATAAATCTCATCATTTGTTAGAAAATACAATCTTTCAACCACATACAAAAGTGCATGTTAAAAATTACTAGAACAAATACCTGCGCGTTGCTGTGATAATTACAATTGAATAAAATATAAGTTAGTTTTAAACATATAAATTAACAAAAAAATATAAAACTAATTTATTATATAAATAAAAAATTAGTATAAATGTTTGTTTATAAATAAATAAAATCTTTCATATATAACAATGTATCCAAAGTCTATATCATATTTTATATAATGTTTTTGAAATATTAAAAGATTTGAAAATGAACTTGTTGCTATCTGATCGTTTTCATCTAGTTCAACCTGCTTAATAAAAAATAAACTAAACAAAAAATAAATAGGACTAATGAAAAATACACACAATATATGTAAAATATAAGAGTAAATTTAAATTATTTCTTGTTAAAACTAAAAATTATAAAAATAAATATATTGAAAAATTATAGGATATAAAACATTAGAATGGTTGAGTCTATTATCTTATAAGACAATCCATTTGTACAAAACATTAGAATAGTTGAATCTATTAGTATAAGGAATCCACTGCCCTAGTTTCAGTCATTCTTGTCCACTAACCTATCTGACATTCTCAAATTAATAAAAGTTATATACTCATGTACATCTTTTTTTTTCTAAACTTATGAATGACTTTGTTCACATTATGCTAGTAACTAAAAACGTTGAACTTACCACTAAATCCAAGTTTATTGTCAAAGCACAAGTACATAGATACTATAAACCCTATACTTCGACAACAACGAAGTAGTCTACTTTTTTTGTTCAAGTTTTGTTTTATGTTAGTTGAGTTGAAGTAGTTCCTTCCTCTTTCTTTGTGGAGTAATAGTTAATCTTTTATTAAAAAAATATACTAATTTTAACAATATATTTAATTCATTATTTATAAATGAAAACAGGAAGCGAACCAATATTTGGTCAAAATGAGGTTACAATACTCATAAGTGGTCCATATTATTTTAATCAATATCATTTTTTACATATTCTTTAATTATATTATTTTTACTTCTCTCAGATATTCTTTAATTATATTATTTAAACTCGTCTAGTCTAATGTTTTGCTTTATATATATATATAATCTATAACTTAATTAGACCATAATTCCATATAAAATCTTAACAAATAAAAAAACTAAGATTGAAAAAAAAACTTACTAAAAAGAGAAAAGGTCAATTTGCACATTAATTGTTTTAGAAAAAACGATAATGTTATTTTAAATCTTTTATGAACACGTCTCGTGAAATAATAACAAACATATAACCGAAATATTTCAAAACTAATAAATATAAAATATAAAAACACAATTTATATCCTTATATAATGTACATAAAATATTGGGGCGATTTTTTTTATGTCATTAGTTCATACCGCTATTCTTAATTCTTTAATTTGATAAGACATTTTTAATTAAAAAATAATTTTAATTTTTTTAATCTGCACAATTCCACAAATTGCCAATTTACGTTACTCTGGTTTTACGTTACTCTAAAGGTTATTATATTATTATTTGGGAGTTCAACATATATATATATATATATATCTTATAAAAAATGATTATGGTAAGACTGTTATATTAAAATTTATCTATATTCAAAAAATGTTTGCATCTTAAATGGTCGCGAATTTAGCAATATTAAATGTCATGTCTTATAAATTAAGGTCGTGTCTCACAATTTAAAGATATTATTCAATGTATAAATTAATTTCTTTGTTGATCTTTTAAACCAACTTATTGTGTTTATTGAGATTGAAACCTTCAAAACTTTCATTTTTTCCAATAGAATCGATGAATCGTTTTTAAAACAAATTCGTAGGAACTCGCTTAATCTAGGAGATCGTATAATTTTAAAACGTGAATATTACATAATAAAATTATATCTATTAACAATTATCCCCTATGATATGCAAATATATTCGTTAACTACCATTTTATCCTTATTGACACCCATAACTTACATAACTACTCTAGCTTAACACATGTCACCATTCGCATTCGTACCTAGCTTAACCTTGAAAAAATACCCAATATGATCCAACCTATTATTAACGAACAGATCAAGAGTGTCATATTTAGTATTGATAGTAATAAATACCCATATCAGATGCTACGATTCAATTTTTTTTCATTTTCTCATGGGTCAACGTCTAGAATTTTTTCCGTAAAAGTGTTTATTATATCTGAGTGTTTAAAGCAATCCTGGAACAAAACTTATTTTCATTATCCCCAAGTCTCACACCCATCCTCCGTAGGAGATTTTAGATACGCTGCATGTTGTAATGTAACTTACAAATAATCTAAAAAGTCATGGTCAGTCGTATTGAGGTCTCCTTACCCACTATCATTGATAAATCTCAATATGCGTTGGTCCCTAAGCGTAATATCTCTGACAATATCCTCATCTCCCAATAGCTTATTAGGGATTACCAAACAATTACAAGTGGCTTAGGCCCGTCCTAAAATCGATCTTATAAATCATTTTGAAATTTATATGTGACATTTAATTATGGAAATCATGGTAGTACATGCTATTTAGACGCGATGATTTTTTGGATTATCCATTGTATCTCCACTCCCTTCTATTGTGTAAACATCAATGGTAACCCTCACGGGAACTTCCAAGGGCGTAAGGGTGTAAAATTAGAAGAACATATTCCTTATTTCCTTTTTGCTCTAGTTATGCAAGTGATTTGCGACAAGATTCAAATTCCACCGAAACTGTCACAAGCTCAAAATCATCAATCTATACTTCGTGAATGATCTAATGATCTTCTACCAAACTGATGTTCGTTCCTTTAATTTAGTTAAGGATAGCCTTGATAAATTATTTCTTCTTTCGAGACTCAAAGGCATCCCTAATAAAAGGCATATATTAATCTCCGATGTGTGTTTGGATCTTAGGATTTCCTTAGTAAACATCCTCGGGTACAATATTAATTCCTTTCCGGTTCACTACCTGGGGGTTTTTCTCGTAACTGGGCATCTCTCATTTAATGATTTTGTTCCTCTCATTGACAAGGTTATCTCTTGTATGAGAGCATGAACATCAAATTATCTTTCATGTGCTGGTACATTCCAGCTTATCAAATTAGTCCTATTTGTTGGTCATGTCTACTGACCCTCTATTTTCATCTTATATGCAATGGTGTAAAAAAGCTGGAATAATCTCTATGTCGTTTCCTCTAGTCACGTCATGAGATGAAAATATTGGGCGCAAATATCGTTTGGTCAAATTCCACTTTGTCGACATCTGAAGGCGACCTTAAAATCCTCTACTTTAAGATATGGAATCAGGCGACCATCTTTAAGAATCTACAGTTCATCATTTCATAAAAACTCATTCATCTGGTGTTGATGGATTAAAATAGAAAAAAAAATAACATCTAGTATCTTAATATAAACTATTCCCCTTCAAGTGCATGAAGGAAAATTATTCGTCTTAGGCAACTAGCTATTAAAATGTACAAGGGTATCGTAGGCAACAATGAATCTACCTCTCTTTCTTTCAACATATGGCTTCTTCCAACTTATTTGGCTACTATATATGATATCTTTATAATCCGTGATTGTAGGCTCAACAATTATATTTTAGTTTCAGATATCATCTGTGATGGATGATGGTTTTGTCCTTCCCGAATTAGATCGAACAGTAAGAGAAATCAGGATCATGTAACGGATATTAAGAATATTATCCTTATGCTCCATCCCCCGACAATAGATTATGGCGACATCCACTTTGGAATCATTAATAAAATAAATTTAAATTCCAAAATAAAAGACACATACAATGTACTTTGCTAGTCTTCCCCCTATTCCAGATGGGTTGGGCTGGTTCGAAATAAATATAATAGCACCGACAATCTTTATTTTATGGCTTTCTATTTCATGGAAGCTTACACTTGAGATAAGCTCATGAGTTAGGGAATAAAACCCCCCTTAATTATATCTTTTGTAACTGCATAGTTAGCACCATTAATCACATCCTCTTTAATTATGCTTTCACTCGCGACATATGTGATGTATCCAGCCATAAACCCAGGTTCCCTGTTTTGGCCATGACCGGGCTCATTGGATTTTAATGACTTTATTTTGGTCGTCTTATTATCGTGGCCATGGAAACCTCTTGCGGGCTTGCTTTAGCATCATATTTGAGTACATTTGGATGAAGTAAAATGCAAGAGTCTTTGGCTTCCCCGCCTCCCTTGCATAGACGGGTTCTCACTGGAAAAACATTAATGGGCATCGCTTTGATTTAAATTATCACGCCATTCTTCGTCTCCAACCTTACCGTCAGACTATTGTAGCTCGTCATCTTTTTCCAACACTACTATGAACCATTTTTAGTTACCGAGACAATTTATCTGATTACATATCGACTAGATATATCCAAATAATGTAAGATTCATCCAGTCTTCCATATCTCAGTTCTTAAACTGTGTCGTGGCTCTATTACCGTTGAAGTATATCTTTTACCATCATAAATCATGATCAATAAACCAATTTCACTTCCAGTTTCTATTTGTGACATCCGACTTATGCTCTATCATGGTAAGGCTGGCCATCAAATCCTTGTTCAATAGAAGACAACTTCTAAAAGTTACCACTTAATTTATTATTTTTTAAGCTCTGTCCGTATTTTCACCTCGAGGAAAATATGAGTTCTCAAGGTGATAAAAAATAATACAAATCCATATATACTATTGGAGCAGATGACCAACTACCAGTCAAAAAAGAAATAGACCCAACATTGGGTTTTAGTAAACCAGGTGACAACTCAAGTCATGAGTGGCCTTACACTTGGAAGCCTCCAACATGGATGAACGATTATGTCATTTAATCTTTGTCATTCGATATATTTAGTTTGTTTGTTTCTTTTTATTTTCCTTGTAGTATTTTTTGACATTTCTTTTGTAACCAACTCTGATTAGTAGTGCTCGTCTTGGAAGAACTATAAGACATATGAGTGATTTACTATAAGATAAACTATAATAAATTAAGAAAAATATTTTGTTATTGTTGACTTTTTTTTAATCTATAATTCAATTCATGCATAAAAAGATTTAGAGTCAAAACTCACTTACTAAAATTTACCATATGGCTTGATTTTTTTTATATAAATAAAATTATATCAGTAATATGTATATTTGAAAAACTAGCATAATTTCTTATGGAAAAACTAACAAAGTTAACATATATAAAAATTACACTTGCTCAAAAAATATTATTGTTTGGCTTGTATATTTGAAGAGCTACTATAATTATTTAAAAAACCTAATCAAGTTAGTTAACATATATAAAAGCCCCCTAACCCTGTTATATACAACCATAAGAAAAAGTAAAATTTCAAAGACATAAAAAGTCTCAGACAAGATGATCTTTTGTTCTCGTTCTTATTTGTTTTGGTCATGCAAGGTCTTTCCAGTAATCTTAAGAGAAAAAGTAATACTGCAAACTTCAAATTCCACTTGAGATACCATAAGCTTAAGATTATTAACATTTGCTTCACTGATGACGTGATGATTTTTTTTTATGGTGACATTTCTTATCTTCAGCTTATTAAGGATGATCATACTCTCACCTCTTAAAGTTAGCCCCGAGAAAAGCCATATATTTTTCTCTAGGGTTAACCCCCCTCTAAGAATTTATCTGATCAATATCCTTGGGTTCAATATAGTCGCTTATCAGGTTAAAGTAATTTGGAGTCTATTTTCTCACAGGTCATCTTTTCATGACGATTTTCACCCATTTTTGGATACAATTACTGCATATATTACGTCGTAGACTTCTAAATACCTCTCATATGTGGGTAGTTTTTAACTTTATTCATTGGGAAAATATATTGGTCTTTTATATCCATTCTATGCGTTAGAGTTCTTAAAGAACTATCACAATCTCTCACTTGGTTTCTCGGGTCTGGTCATGAGATAATTTTTTCGGGTGCGAAAGTGGTGTGGTCAACAGTTACCTTGCCCTTGTCACGTGGATACCTTGGGGATTCTAGACCTAAAAACGTGGAATCAAGAGGTTATCCCTAAATATTCGAGGTCTATAATTAATAAAAACAATAACTCAATCTGGTGTGACTGAATTAAAACTTCGAGAAGATTAAAAACAAAAACTTCTAGTCTTTAAAGCTTGACTCTTCACCCTCCTGGACTTGGAGGAAATTTTTAAATCTTAGGCCATTAGGTTGAAATTTTTACAAGGTGGCGATATGTAATAAGGAGAATACCTCCTTCTGGTGCGACCCATGGTTACTCTCTATCTCTCTGGTAAATAACTATAACCAAAGTATTATTAGTTACTTATGACTATGTAATAATCTAAAGTTTTTCGACATCATTCGGGATGATATTGGAACTGGTCGATACATTTAAGGCCTGTTAGTGCTAGAAACCATCAAAACTTCCAAGATATCAATCATCTCATCTTCTCTCGCCCACCTCATAACATCAACTATATTGATGTACATTGTTGGTATGCCAAGATTCATAATGTAAAATTCATAATTAAATACACTTATAATACAATTTTTACAACCACCCGTAGTGTTGGGTGGACGAGGTTAATATGAAATAAATACAATATCCTTTGTCATTTGTTTATCTTTTAGCTTGCCATCATGGTTAAGTTGTCTAACCGAGATAAACTCATTAGTTCAGGACTAAGTTCCACCCTAATTGTATGTTGTGTGATTCATGTGATTAATCCATTAACCATTTGAGTATGTTTACACTCAGGGTATTTAGGTTGTTTCCAACATCAAGCTTTAGTTCATTATTAACGACATGGATCATCTCGATTTATGATGGCTTAAAATTTCTCCAATCTAGCTACCACCATCATTTGCGTACATGATTTGGTGAAATCATTTATGATATCTGAAAAAAGAGGAACTCGAGAATTTTTAACTCTCCTCCCGTCCTTACCTCAGCGGTGTCGCACTTTATTCTTTTTGAAAATTCAGATTCGATTATTTGGTTCCATAAAGGTCCAAATGATGTAATTGTGTGCTATATTACTCATTGTCTTATGTTGGTTGGAGGTTCCCCTAGTGGTTGGAAGCTATAATTGACTCTTGCAAGTGAGGATATTTATAACTTTGGAACTCATGTTTTTCGCTATTTTACACCCCTTGCATTTGCGGCTTCACACATTCCTCCCATTTAATTTATGAAAACTGCTATTGTGCAAGGCCCAAAGTTTAGGGCTAACTTCGCATAAAATTTTGTGTTTTTCCGTTTGTCGACATTATTGTTGTTCTTTGGCCTACCTCTATGTGAGTTCAGTGGCATTTTATGTATTATGATCCAAGCTTTATTGTGATTTAAAATCTAAATGCAAAGGTGGCAATGTTATTCTAAAGACAGACATGACTAAAGCTTTTGACAAGCTTTATCACAGTTTTATATTCAAGATTCTAGATTTATTTGGTTTCAATTCTAATGTGATTTCTCTACTTATAAATTGTATTAGCAATGTGCAATCTTCCATCATAATCAATGGAGAAATGAATTTTATTTTCATCAACACTCAAGGCCTGAGACAAGGAGACCCAATGTCTCCTAGTCTCTTCATTTTGGCTGAAGAGTATCTAATCAGGGGCATCAAGAAAATTTCAAACAAGAATTCTAAATCCAGATTCAAGGCAAAAGGTGATATCAGTGTAGTCTGCCTTGCATTCGCTGATGACTTCATGGTTTTCAGCAATGGTGAAGCATAATCTATACTGGTTATTCAAAACTTCTTAAACCACTACCAGCATGTTTCGGGTCAGCTAATCAACACTACCAAATCAAAGATCATTGTGCGTGGCAACATGAAGAAGCATGAAATTTCCACCATTGAAAAAATTATGAGTTTCAAGCACAAGATGTTACCTTTTAAATATATGGGTTCCACCATTGCTGCCTCCACCAGAATTGCAAACTATGAGGATTTGATTACCAAAACTAGAAACAATATCCTGGAATGGGGCAAATTTTCTCTTTCATTTGCTGGTAGGCTCACGTTGATTCAGTCACTCTTAGCAGCCTATCTTACTTATCTACTTCAGTATACTGCCTTCCAACACTGTAATCAACAGAATGGAGATCATTTTCAACAAGTTTTTATGGGGAAACAATAAGAATGTTATTACCTGGTCTAAATGGGAGAGATTGTGCAAAACTAATGATGAGGGATGTCTCAATCTTAAAAAAACTGATGGATGTTCAGCAAACTTACTCTATGAAGATATGGTTCATTTTTAGAACACATAAATATCTATGGGTTAAATTAAGTGTTTCCATCTACTGCATCAACAACATCCATCATGTCCTTGCTTCCTCTCCTTTAAAGAAATCAAAACTCTGGGACAAAATCATCAAAGTTAGAGATACTGCTGAGAATCACATATTGTTTTATCCGGGTTACGGCAAAATGGACTTCTGGCTCGACCGGTGGTGTTTAGAATAGCCTTTTATTCAATTCAGAGATACTGACAACATGAGTTGGTTGTGGATACTAATAGATACAGTGTTAACAGATTTGGGTGAGTGGTATTTGGAATTTTGAAAAACTCAGAACATTAGTAACTGAGACTAAGATCAACAAAATTAAAACCATTTCTTTAAGAGATGAGCCTGATAAGATCCTCTGGTCTCTTTTACCCGATGGAGCTTTTAACTGTAAGATACCTGGAATTTCATCAGGCAGAAAGGTAACAAATCCAATCTCTATGCTAAAACATGGAATGTAGTCACTCCAAAAAAATTGCTCCTTCCATCTTTGGAGAGCTATCTTCAATTGGATTTCATCTGATTCTGTTTTGCAAAGGAAGAGATTTCATCTAGCTTCGAAGTGTCTTTTCTGTAACAATATTGAAACTACTCACCACTCGCTAGTTCAATATTTGCAATCCTCATCTGTCTGGGTTCTGCTAAGGTCTTACAGAACTCTCACTGGGAAAATGACTTTAAAGCATCTTTGTCCCTCGGTTGCGTCAACCATATCAAAAACTTCACCAAGCCTCTCTTCATAAGGTGGAAGAATCCTAAAGTTAATAGATTCAAGTTAAATGTCGACGAGTCTTGTGATCACAACAATGAAATCGGTGGGGGTGTCTTAATTCGCAACAGTGAATGAACTATCATCATTGGCATGTGGAGACTCTATGGCAAGGGCACTCTCCTGATTGCTGAGTGCAGAGCACTCTTAGACGGTCTTAATCTTTGTAATCTGCTGCAAATTGTTAACGTCGACATCGACATTGACTCCGAAATTCTTATAACCCTTCTGATGTTTGGTAAATCAGTATGGTATCTCGATCATCTTCTCAATTGTTGCAGGAAACTCATTCATTCTTCAATGAACGTCAACCACATATTTCGCGAACAGAACTTTGGGGCTTATTGGATTGCAAAGCAAACCTTAAAAGAGGGTAAGGAGATGGATTTCAATGAAGATGATGCTCTTGTATCTCTGAAATCAATCACATTTTTGGAAAGTTTGAATATTGGGTATCTTAGAATTTCAAATTCTGGCTGAATAATGTTGAAGATGATTCAAATCATGTTCTCGAAAGTAAATACATGACTCTGTCTCTCCCCGAAGCATTAGCCATGTTCTTGAGTAACAGCTATATTCACTGTACTTTTTAATTCTTGTAACATTACAAAATAGTCTTTGTATTTCCAATTGTTTTTCAATAATAGTCATAGTTTTAGTGATATATATTTAAATGTTTGATTTGGAAATAAAAAATTGATCTTATCCTTAATAAATTGGATGTATAAATATTAGATAGATAATAAATTTAATATTTGGATATTAGATGGTCAACAGTAAAAATTGATGTTGTTGCGTATGTCTGCCACTTCTAATTATTTATGTTTTTCAGTCTGCTAAATGATCGGCACCAGATCATTTTTCTCAACAACCTTAACCGACAGAAGCTAAGGCCTGAAAACACGGCGAATCGGGTCGCTGATTACCCGACCCGAATCACCATTCACCTCGAAATGCACAACTACAAAAGTCAAAACCAAATCATTGATCGACCCACCTGCAGAAAATCTAAATATTTGAACTTAGTTTTTCTCTCAAAATGGATCCTCAGCAACCCGAGATCCAGCCGAGAGAAAAACTACCTGCAATATTGAAGGACCGGGTAAAGATCAACGGGATCGAAACGCCGTTGACGTTAACCGGAAATGGGTTGCTCCGGTGGACGCAAAAGGATCGACGGTGTTTGTCCGTCGAGAAAGACGTGCTCGGGTTTGCCGTGGACGGTAACAGAGTGATAATCAAGACCGTTAAAGAGAGAGGAGGAGGAATCTGCTGTGGAGGGAACAAAGGAGAATTGGTGAGACGTGAATTCGTGTTCGAAACTCTTTCCGATGATGCAAAAAACATATGGTGCCAAAAGCTAAATCAGTACATAGATTCTCTTGGTTCGTATTTTTCTCTCGATTTGATTAATCAATATCTTGAATGCAACATTGTGTGTAATTAAAACCTTGATTCCTGTTTGTTTAGCTGATGTAGTAATGATTCCTGTTCTTTCTCGAAATTTAGTTAAAAGATGCTAGAAAGTTACAACTCTCAGTTGCTGTAATGATAAAAACAGGTCGGCCGAAGAGATTGTTTATATTTGTGAACCCATTTGGTGGGAAGAAATCGGCATTGGATATTTTTAATGATGATGTGAAGCCATTTCTCGAAGATGCAAATGTTCAATGTACCGTGCAAGGTTAGGTTACAATCTTACATATATACTTTTTTGTTGCTTGGATCTCTTGGGTTGTTTGTAATGCTTTATTCGTTCGTTTTTCAGAAACTAAGCGACAATTGCATGCGAAAGAAGTTGCTTACACTTTGGACCTCTCCAAATATGATGGCATTGTTTGTGTCAGCGGTGATGGTATCCTTGTTGAGGTTAGTCAGTCTGTTTACTTAAGATGGAGTGTTAGGGATTGCTTGTTGATGTTACTCAGTCTGTTTAGTTAAGATCGAGTGTTAGGGTTGCTTGGTGCTCAGCTTATAAGCAAAGAATTAGCTTAGTGCCTTTTAGAATAAGCTGTGGGTTATTTGGAATGGACCGTATAAATTAAAAACGTGAACTAACAAACACTGAAAACTGTGTGTTTTTACGAAAACAACTTGTATAGAGAAAGAACTGCTAAAGATATCAAGGAAAAAAGACTCGAGGATAAGAAATGTACAATTTATTTGCATTTTGGTCCTATAAGCAAATAACAAAAAGTGCGCTTTTTAGAATAAGCTGTGGGTTGTTTGGAATGGACCATATAATATGAAAACTGGAACTAACTAACACTGAAAACTGTGTTTGGTTTTACGAAAACAACTTGTATAGAGAAAAAACTGCTAAAGATATCAAAGAAAAAAGACTCGAGCATAAGTAACGTACAATCTTTTAGCAATTCAGTTTTATAAGCTTAAAGCGCTAAGCTAAAAGGTCATACTAACCAAGTGATCTTTTTGCATATAAGCTTAAAAGCAAAAAAAAGAAAAAAACAGAAAAAGTGATGCCGACATCAACCCTTTACTAGTTTTGTTTTTGAATTTGTTGGAAACTAATTATCGAAGTAATCGTTAAGATTCACGCATTTACGTTTTTTTAGAGATGTACTTCATGATTTAATTTATATAAGGTGACTAGTTTAACTTCATTATTTTAGTCAGAATCTTAACTGTCTGAACTGCTTAATATTCCATTTCCATTCTCATAAGTATTGATTATTTTAGTAGGTAGTTAATGGACTGCTAGAAAGAGAAGACTGGAAAGATGCCATAAAAATGCCTCTTGGAATGGTTCCTGCAGGTTTGTCTTGTTTCCACAACACTTTACTTAATGCAATTTGTTCGAAAAATTAATGAGTTGTCAAATGAGGTTGCACTTTATTAGAATTTAAAAGACAGTCCCCTTTTTCATAAGTTCCACAGTTTGAGTTTCATTTTCGAACATCTTGACGAAATTTGTTTTGTTTGCTTACTTCCAATAATTTTTGGCACAACTTCGTGTAAAGGAGTTTTCTTTTTCGGGAACAACTGTATATGGAAAGTACTAGAAATTATGTTTAAAGTCTTCCACCTTTTTCATGTATGCAGGGACTGGAAACGGCATGGCAAAATCGTTACTGGATTCGGTGGGTGATCCCTGCACTGCAGCTAATGCCATCTTTGCTATTATTCGAGGTTGTCAACTGTTTAAATAATATTATAGTTAAAACGTGTGGATTTTTTGCCTTTCTTATTTTCAAAAATTTATCTACGTAATGTTCTTGATGCAGGTCACAAGAGACCACTGGATGTTGCGACTATCTTGCAAGGGGAGACCAGATACTTCAGTGTGTTGATGCTTGCATGGGGTATGCCACAAATTATATCACTCGTTATTACACAAATCATAGTTTTATTGATTTTTAACTTCTTTTTTTTATCAAAATTATCTACTTTCAGGTCTAGTGGCAGATATAGACATCGAGTCTGAAAAATATAGATGGCTGGGGAGTCTTCGCCTTGATATCTATGTATGTTTATTCACGTATACTACTTATTAAATGCTAGATAATAGGTAGGGTTGATTTGAGCTGAGCCTAGTCAAATGTCTGGCTATTTGAGCTTTGGCTCGTGACCAAGAAGAGGTTTTCAAGCTGGAGCTCAAACTCGAGTTATGTTGGTTATTCTGCTCTGACAAATTTTTTCATGTACCCTAAGCTCGATACAAACTCCGCCCGAATTTCTAATGTAATCTGAATTCGTGCCCGAGCTCAAGTCGAGTAGGTGTATAAATTTTTTTAAAACATTTTGTATTTTATATTAGATAGACAATAAATTTTCCTATGGTAATTTTTATTCGAGCCAAGCCGAATCTAATATCTGGCTGTTCGAGTTCGTGACTTAAAAGAGATAATCGAGCGCGGCTTAAACTTGATTTTTATTTGTTAGGCTCGGGTGGAGCTTGGCTCAACAGGTTATTTAAACTCTGCTTGAATCTCTAATTTAAACTGAATTCAAGCTCGAGCCGGGCAGGTTTATTAAAAACGTTATTGAAGATTTAATCAAATTTTTCATCATTAAATATTACTCTAGTTCGTCACACGAGCTCAAGCTAAAAATAGATTTGGAGCCACTCGCGGATACCTCATGAGTAATGTGGAGAGATCCGAGTCTTTTTTTAGCCGAACTCGAACAATTTGTTCGTTACCCACCTAAATCTTATAGAGCCTAATCACTTATATTTGACTACTGCCAAAGCACCTTGAATATATCGTCTGTTATTCATCCATTCAATGTCGATTGAAGGGCATCTGAGGTTTGAAGCCTAAGAAAAATAAATATCTACATCAGAGCTCTAAGTGGAAGAATGTTGTATTAATGAAGCTAAAACCAAACTTGCAACAGGGTCTTCAAAGAATGTTATCTTTAAGGCGTTACAATGGTAGCATCTCTTTCGTGCCTGCACCTGGCTTCGAAAGTTACGGGGAGTCGACCAGTTATGGAAATGATCTAAACACTCCCAAATTCGAGAAAGAAATGCCGATTACGTTACAACCGCATAGATACTGGGGACCTGATAATATTAAATTAGAGGATCTCCAATGGAGGAAAATTGACGGACCGTTTGTAGCAGTCTGGCTTCATAATGTGCCTTGGGGTGCTGAAAACACTTTGGCTGCACCAGATGCAAAGGTTGGTTTGGAAATTAGATATTGGAGAAACAAGTATGTAGCTAGTTATTTTATTTTAAGTATCTTACAAGCACCTGAGATCGAAAGTTTCTTTTCAAAATTCTAAGCCTGTTTTCTACTTTCATTTTAAGTAATAATTTTCAGTGTCATCTTCAAAAGGTTAGAAATCGTTGTAGTAAGCTGTAGTAGAAAATTGCAACTTCAATATTTTATTTGTATAGAAACGCTTTTACTTATTGCTCTGCTGGGTTTACAGTTCTCTGATGGATACCTGGACTTGATCTTTATAAAAGAGTGCCCTAAGCTTGCATTGCTATCATTGATGACAGACTTGAATAATGGAAATCACGTTAAGTCACCGTATGTGTCTTACCTCAAGGTTTGTTCTCTAAAGCACTATTATCTTTTCATTTTCTAAATTCTAGTTGAAACTTCAAAGCTAAGTGTTACTGCTGCATATAATCTGGCGGCCGAAGGCATATTCAGTATGGAAGCAGAAAAAATCATGATACACTAATATTTTGCAAGATTACTATTTTTCATTTTTTTACTCAAAAAATGAACTTCCCATGTCGGTCGCTCATGTTTGTTTTCCGCCCAATTTGGCCCTCCGTATTTTCTTACTTTATCTTTTATATTGACCTTCTAACAAACAAACATACATCTAATAGCAGAAAATAGTTTGACATGTAGACGTCATGTGTTAAAATGTGGTTCGTCAAAACCTAGACAAAATTTACAAGGAAAATGTTTGACATCTAGATACTATAGTATTTGTTTTAGTTTTTTCTGTCCAAAGTTTGGCGAAATCATGTATTAAAATATCTTTCACTAGCAAATTTTGGTTAGGAACTCGACCTTTGGTAATCAGTAGAGCGCCAATAGAAAATAGAGTAACTACAATGGTATAATTAAGTGAAAACAAACATAAAAGGCGAAAATGAGAATAGAGTGAAACATGAAAGGATAAAGATTGTGTTTTACTCCATGTTATTAATTCTGTTACATTCATGTCTTTTTTATCGGTCTTCTAACTCATTATGTTTTCATTTTACGCGTAAATTTTGTCGAGCGCAGGTGAAAGCGTTCATACTGGAACCGGGTCACCGTGTTGACAATCCAAACAAAGAAGGTATTATAGACTCGGATGGCGAGGTTCTGGCTAGAGGAAAAGGATCATATAAATGTGACCTCAAAGCTTTGATGTCTTACCAAAAGCTTCAAATTACAGTAGATCAAGGTTTAGCTACTTTGTTTTCCCCTCTATAACCTGATCCACATTTCAGAAACCTGCGATCCTGAAAAATAGATTTTCTCGAGTTTATCTAATGTACTTATTTGCGAGTTCGGGTTGGGTTTGTATTAGGTCAAATGTTTACATGATTTGAATATGAACCGGTTCGTGGTTGTATAGGGCCATGTGTTTTGGGTCAAATAAGCACATGATTTAAATTTAAGTTGTGCATTTTTGGATCTATCTGAATTTCAATGGATTAGTATATTTTATTTTTTTCTGCTGAGGATCCACAACCGCTACTCAATTAATTTATAGCAGATAAACTTTCGATATGATGCAATAACCTGCAAACCAATGCTATAGTGTTGATTATATATATCGGTAAATTTATTTATTTTAAAATTTGTGAATAAAGTAGAGGCATTGAGCCCTTATCGGGATCTATAAGTATTAAATAATCTCTAATTTTTTAGGTTAGTTTTCTAAATATGGATGGATATGTATACGGTACAATAGTAAAAATGATAACGTCTGAAATTAAAAAAAAGAGCTGAAATTAAAAAAAGATAACGTGTGAAATTAACACAAATTTGGATGATAATTCCTTTTAGAACTTGTCGCGTAATTTTAATTTTCGGCTTTTCATTAATAAACACAGATTCTATAAGTAAATATTTTTTTCATTCATTAATAAACATAATATTAAGCTTTGGATAGTAACTCTATCGCATTTTGTGACAGAGTTTCTGAATTTTCAAAAGTCCGTTCGTAGTCTCTAGACTATCGAGTTTGGATAAAGTTAATCCTTTTGCATTTGTTGACTATCAATTTTTGTGACAGATAGTGCCTCAACTATTCATTTTTGATAAATTTAGTCCTTTGACTTTCTATTTTTGATAAAGTTAGTCCTCTTTATAAACATGCGTATGAGACTAACTTTATCCAAACTGGATAGTCCAGAGACTACCAACGGACTTTTGAAAGTCCAGGGACTATATGTCACCAAAATGGATAGTCCCGGGACTACCATCGGACTTTTGAAAGTCCAGAGACTATCTGTCACCAAAGTCGATAGTCGAGGGATGAGTTACTGTTCAAACGCCATAACATTATAAGTAAATATTTAGGATAATTTCATCATATTGAAACTGTACTTTCCTAAGGGGCGTAGTTATTTTTTTATTTTCTGCTTTTATTATTTTGTCTTCATTTCATGTGCTAATTTATAATTTTATATTATTGACATTCTAAAATACGTATATCGACAAACACAAGATTTAACTCAATTGAATCCATATATGCTTTATTTTATAAAATTACATCTTAAAGAAAAAAATCTTAAATTTGATAAAGGATTATCCATGGACGAAGAAGACACCCAAACCAAAGGTTTAACAGCGGAGAACATCACACAATCAACCAACAATGTAACTTAATCTTGTTTTTAAGTTTTACATTCACAAAACTTGAAAACACATGTTAAAAAAACTGTTTTAGAGCAAATCCCGATTTTTGCAGGTTTTAACGACAAACACCTGATTCCGAGGTGGTATCTCGGAATCAGTTGTTTTTATAGAACACATCGGCCTTGCAGAAATCCGGATTTGTGATTAAAAATAAGAAAAGGGTAAATATGTTATTTCCTTTATGGAGGAAATAACAACTTGGAGTTTTTTCTCAAATATAGAGGAAATAACATATTTGAATGGGGAAATAACTTCATCATTTCCGAAGATTGTCCTTTGCTCGAATAACTTCATGAGTATTTTCAGAATGGTCACTTGTATTTATTTTTTCATTCACCCTCTGCACTTCGGATCAAATCTTGCATGGTTTAACTAATTGCTCATTCTCAATCAACTGGTCATCCAACTCAACTATTTGTTCTAGCAACTAATTCATCCAACCTTCTAACTAAATTCAAATGATTATGTTGATCATCTGTATGCACATCAACCTGGTCTTCTCCTTGACCAATACCAGACTCTACCATTTGTCCTTCAACAAACACAGTTGGGTCGATTTGCACTTCGGGATGATTGAGATTGCCTTGATTCGAACGTTCTTGTTTCTAGTTTTATATATTAAATCTTGGTACCAAGTGTACCTCCCACTATGGTCCCCACTAATCGCTTCAGAAATAATTGAAAACGAAAAGATGTCATTCACTCTAAAACACGTTCTAAAGTAAGTAATTTAATTGCTAAATAGAGAAAAAGAGATCACAACTTTCTAGAGATAGAAACTGATAAATATCCAAAATTTTCAATCTTCTTACAAGATTAAGTACATCTATTTATAGGGGTGTGAGACAACATACACGTGCTCTCTTTATAGTATTTTTTCACCCCCACTGTATTACTGATTAACGATATATATATATATATATATTACATATTGTATTTGCAATCCTTTTAAGTTTCTTTCATGCACCAAATATCACATTTATATTATTTCTAGTTATTTTAATCCCTCTAGAGTATTATTAAGGCTTGATTATTCACATCCTTATCCGTATGAATTTAAGGTTTATGTGAGAATCGTGTATAAAGTGATTTATACATATAAAATCATATTTATATGTTTAAATTTTTGAATAGATATGATTTGGGATTGTTTTTCTTTCAAATTAGGGTTTGATTGATGGGTGGAAATTTTATCCCAAATTTAGCATCAAATAATTCATAATCCAATGAATTAAACCTATCAAAATAATGGTTCATCTATGAAGTAATCTCTAATTCTAGGGTCAAGCTATACATACCCAAAAATGGTTTAAGTTTACCCAGTTTTGAGTTTACACAGTTTTGGTATAAGTTGACCCAATTTTAGACGAAAATACATTTTGGGTGTATATAAGCTTTTTTTTACTAAATCCCCCCACCTCATTTTTCTCTCTAATACTCCATATTCACTCTTACTTCTCTCTAACATATCTCTTCTTTCTCTCTAAATTTTCCGGGGAAGTAAGAATTTTTTAGAATTAATCTTTTGTTTGATTATGAATTTTTGATTGTTTAGACTTAATTTTTGTGATTTTGTTATGATTCTTAGTGAAATCATAAATTCGAATTAGATTTAGTTTCAAAATTAGATTTAGGATTGAATTAGGTAGAAAATAAATTCATTTTTTTTTGTGTTTTTGGCCATTTTTCTGGCCGACACTGGTGGGTGCGCCAGACACCCACCGGCGAATTTTATTTTTTGTTTATTTTTTTAATTTTTAATTTTTTTACAATTAAGTCCTTAAAATTTATTTGTTTTTAAACTAACGTCCCAAAATTTATTAATTATTTTCAAAAAATATTGTTTTAGTTTTTATATATTTAATAGCTATAATAACTTTAATTTAGGTGTTAATTATTTATATAATTTTTGTGACTAACTTAAATTTTTTATTTATTTTAGGTATTTGATCAAGCATTCTCCTCCGTTTTCAGTTTTTTTAATATTTATGTATATAATTTATATATTTAATTTAATTATTTATTACCAGTTTATGTATTTTATAATTAATTAATGTTATTTTTTTAAATTGAATTTTAACTTAATTATTTATGTGTCCCCATAAATTTTAGAGAAAAGTACTAGTAAATATCCACTCAATTATGTAATTACCCACTACTACCCCAAATTTGGATAGTGTCACTTAGTACCTCCACCTAAATTTTGGAAAAAATTACCCCCCGACTATATATACCCATTTTTCACTTCAAACCTACTTTTTCCCCCTTCTCAACACCCTAAACCAACTCAAACACGTCTAATTTTTTAGAAACCATCAGAAAAACCGTTCGACTTCTTGAAAACTCTCTCTCCAGCCAAACCCTTCCAACCTTCAACCCAAAATCAGTTATTGTTCCAACCTTCACCGGATTTCGAATGATCACCATCTTGTACTCTTTCAAGCCAGTAACCAACATCCATTCAAAAAGTTGCCGTTAAGTGTTCGCCGACAGGTGAAGCAAGAGAGTGTTACAGTAACCGAGTACTTTTTTCGCGTGGAAAATGCGTTTTGATGACTTCCAACCACTTGTTTATGTTATTTGACGACCGATGTTGGTTATTTTTACCGAAATCAAGTATATAGTGATGGCAGTTGGTATGCTAGTTTCTAGGGTTATCGTCGAACCTAGGGGTTTGTTAGATTGCATGTAGTGTTAATACTTTCTTGAGAGTTGCGATGTATGTTAGATGTGCATTAGGTGGTTGTTTGTTGATTTTGGTGTTCTTTCGATATTTCTCATATCCCTGCAACGTGCATGTAAAAAATAGAACATTTTGCGTCCTGTACATGTGTGTTGTAGTACAATTCGCATCTTCATCACATAGGAATGCAAACAATTCGCAGCTTCATCGCTTTTTATAGTTGCAAACAAATTCGCAGCTTGATTGCCTTTATTTTTCATACAATTCGCAACTTATATTTGCAAACAATTCGCAGGCTATCCTGAGAGTTGTTTGCAAATACATGCTGATAGAGTTTTGAACAATTTACAGCCTATCATGCGAGTTGTTTGTAACTACAAGCTGATAGAGTCCCTTTGTGGGAACAATTCGCATGCAGATGATGACTTGTGTTTTTTAAGGAAGTATGACAACAAAACCAAGCTATTACAGGTCAGGATTGGTGAGCCTTCTCAAACTGTTGAAAAAATACCGTATTACTGCTGCCCACATCGAAGCTGCAAGAAACACACCCTTTTACACGCTTTTGAAAGTAGCGTTCGACCTCCTGCATGTGGCAGAGGTGTCAAAGAAGAAGTTTTATTCAAACATTCAGTGGGTTGTGGAGAGGTTCTCCGTTGATAAAGATACCTTCCGATTTGGGTCAAAGTTTGTGAAGCTAACGACGGATGATGTGAAGGTCATATTCGGGCTGAATCACGGCACAAAGGGAATACCGTTAATGATAGCCGGAGCATTCCACGGTAGATACGTAAACGGTGAGGAGAACGAATCAAAGATGATGAAGAAATACTTCATGTGTGAAACGTCGACGAAGATAGGACCGAAGAACAGTAAAACCATCATGAACAACATTTTAAAGTTACTTGTAAACGAACTTTATCTTATAAGCAGGATGCTGAAATTTACTAACATAGCATGTTGTCGTGGGTTTTACAGACAGGTATAGCAAGAGCCATCAACGAAGGGGGGAGCATGAGTTGGAAGATGTTGCACGACTGTTGACATTGTTTTCGTGGTCAACCATATTCTACTCGGTAATTGGAGATGTAATGGGTTGGAGTGTACTTTGTTTTGTTGAAGACCTCAGTAGAATAAACGATTTCGACTGGTCCGGATCAATAGTGTTGAAGCTTATTCAGTCTATCAGGAGTTTCTTAGGTATCAAAAAACCTGATAGAGTCGTCAGATGCATCGCCCTTCTAATCGTAAGATTTATTTATTCACTATAAATATTAGTTATATACGAAGCATCTTGATGATAATACTTTTCACGATGCAGCCCTTCGTCATGAAGCACTCAACAATCGGGCTAGAGGTCGTAAAGCCGACCTTGATCCCAAGTTTTTTCAAATGGTGGGGATTGGAGTGCCTATCATCGATCGTGTCACTACTTTTAAGAATACTCTGGTAAAATATGATGATGTATGATCTATATAGTTATATAGACAACTATCATGCATTAGTGTTGCAGATAACTCTTTTCTGTCATAGTATCAAACCACTCTCAGGATATCACGAGAGTTGTTTGATATTCTATTGAATTGGGGTATCAAACAAATCTCAGGATATCCTGAGATTTGTTTGATATTTTATTAAAATATGGTATCAAACAATTCGCAACTTATAATTTGCAAACAATGCTCAGGAAACCCTGAGAGGTGTTAGCAACCTAATAGATGATATAGTTGAGAACAACTCTCAGGATATCCTAAGAGTTGTTTGCAACTCCAAGCTGATAGAGTTCCAAACAACTCTCAGGATATCATGCGATTTGTTTACAAAAAAACAGTCGGGCTATAACCTTATATTTTCGAAACAAACCGCGTGCATCTATTTACTTTCATGTTCCTCCGTTTGTAGGTTTTGGAATGTCCACTATGGTTTACTGAGGCTGAAAGAAAATCATTCAGAGGAGCAGTAGGTAGTGGAGATCTAGATAGTGCACCGATTTTAGCCGAAGAAAGACCGAAGAAAATAAAGAAAAGTGCAGCCCCCAAAACAAAGAAACGGGCTACACAGAAACAGAAAGAATCCAATCATGAGATATCAGTTAGAGCCCAACCACAAACAGTCCCCCGGCCAGTCATTCCACCAACGCCGATTGGGACTTCCCAACAGGAGGCCGAGGACGAGGGCACAACTAGTATGAGTGACACGATCGATAATTTGTCCTCAAACGCAGAGGGGCTACTCCAAAGAAGTCTGAAACTGAAGCAAAATCAAAGCGTTTGAAGATGTATACCGATAAGAACAAGTACCAGCAGAAGATAGACAAACAGGCGAAAGAATTAAGTAGGAAATTGAGCCTAACATAAACGTAGGAAATTGCAGGAAATTGTGCCAGCTGAAATTCAGGATAAGAACCCGAATCAGGACAGGCAAATGCAGGATGCTGAAAATCATGATGGGGTACTGCTGGAAGAGAAGGATGATGATGGGAACCATTCACTCATACCGGTACCATCTGTTGTACCCGAAAATAACGATACAAATGATTATCCTACGGAAATTGTGATTTAGAAAAAGAGACAGAGGAGCCATCTGAACAAAGACAGGAAGAGTTGTTGGTATCCATAGAGACGGACACCATAGAGAGACAGACAGATAAGTATCCTCCTACACAAGAGGTAGCGACAGGTCTGAGTCCTCCAAAGGAGAAATAAAGACATGAGTCTCTTGCGAATGATCAACAGCTCGTACCTCACATGCCAGAGGAAGTAGGCTGCCAAGAATACAGAGCTAAGGAGGTAGAAGCTTGTGAGAAGGAAGTGGCAGCAAAAAAATCTGGACGTACAGACGCAGAAAGCTATAAAGATGTAAGTGGATCCAAAGTACACTAAGATTCAAATATGTTAATATATTGTTGTGATGAAATTGTCTACTAATGTTTATTATTGTATACATATTCAAACAAAATCAGTTTATGTATTTAAAACAGTCTGCGGCTTTCTCATTATATGCATATTCAAACAATTTGCATTAGGCTAACTTTCAAACAAATCTCAGGATTGTTATGTTAGTCTAAACAATTCTCAGGATATCCCGAGACTTGGTCTATATTATATTGAATTGGGTATCATACAAATCGCAGGGTATTATGCGAATTGTTCGATACTCTAATAAATTATGGTATCAAACAACTCTCAGGTTATCATGTGACTTGTTTGCAACTCAGAGTGCAGTGATGCTTAACCCTTCCACCTTTTAATTTTGTATTTTTTATAAAACAGAAGGCCGACAGACAACACCCACAAGAAGAACAACAAAATCAAGGTGAGAAACAACAACAAAAACATCAACAAGAACAACAACACCCACAAGAAGAACATGAACAACAGAATCAAGAACAACAACAACAACACCTAGCCTTGGCAAAGAGAGAAAGGATAACACAAGACGTAGCTCCGGAAGAGTCAGAGTCTGTCAATCCTTGTAAGAAGTTGGAACTACTTTGCCATGGAAAAGCACCGTTAGAAGACAAAAAGTGAGACGAAGATGTACCTGAAAAACCAAAAATGGCCTACGCAAAGTTAGAATTGCTAAGCCAAGGTGAAATTATAGTACCAGTACCGAATCAACCGCAAAACATAGAAGGCCAAGCTCCAGAGTCGAACGATATGCATGATAACATAGTATGTTTACCTGATGTATCTATTGATGGTATTTACACTCAACTTTCACATACATTTTTAAATGAAATTGATAATGTTGAGTTGGATGGTTTAATACAACGGTCTTTGGAGAATATGTCGGAGGATGCGATAAATGATTTTTGTCGACGGGATCCAGAGATTATGCCGAAACAATCAACGACATTGGTTGTCGTCGACCGTGTGGTAAGGGGTATTTAAAATGATTTTGTGGCATATCGTGAGACTTGTGTGGATATATATTAAGAGTTATAAATAAATCTCATGATATACTGGAACTGTTCAATATTCTATTTAATTGGAAACTCAAAGAATTCGCATGTTATCCCGAGAGTTGTTTGGTATTCTATATAATTGAAAACTCGAATAATTCTCATGTTATCCTGATAGTTGTTTGGTATTATACTTAATTATAAACTCAAACAATGTGCATGTTATCCTGTGAATTGTTTGGGGAAGGTAATATTATGATGCCTGACACAAACTCTTTTAATTTTTATTATTTAATATGTTCAAGTCAAGGGAAGAGACAAAGCAGCCTAATTTTAATATACTAACACCGACACAGCATCCGGAGGCAGAGGAAAAGGAAGAGATAATTGTGATAGAAGCTATAGAGGCACAAGTAACTCTCACCGGCTGGCCAAAGACAACACGGACAACTGACTGGATCGATGTTCGTGAATACCATAAAATACTGATAATTAAAACCAAAGAATACTCCATCGGTCCAGTATTATAGAATTTACCAACGTCCACGTTTTCCTGAATTAGTGTGCAAATGTCTGATGTGCTGGCGCTACCTTTTGAAAAGGAGCTGGACGTAAAGGTATCCAATTGTCAACCAACTCTCGTGAATGTTTCAAACAAGTCTCATATATTTGACGTAAATAAACAACTCATTTAATAGATTATGGATGCTTGGATTCGAAAGATGCTCAAAGAAGTAAATTGGAAAGTTCCATGTAAATGTTTTTCAGAAGTAAAATTTGACTGCATACAGATTTCTGGCATGACTACGGTAAGTTTAGCTATAAACTAAAAAAACCTTGCATGCTATCTTTGTAATTTACTCTTGCTTGAATGCAGCATCAAATGGAAATGGGAGACAAAATAAAAAATTTAGTCGACGATGTTTTTAGCAAAGCGCCTGGAAACGTGAATCTCATCCTCATTCCAATATGCAGCAAAAAGAAGGACCAAGTCAACCATTATACATTGCTCATCATTGACATAGACGCCAGAACGACAACAAACTAAAACCCACTGCTGCCTAAACTCAAAGCATAAGACCACACAACAAAGACACCGACACAATTGGTAAAACACCTAACTGCTACAATTACTATTAAACACATTTTAAAAACAATGCTCATGATATCATGCGAATTGTGCCCAAATCAGCTGTCTTTAAATACAAACAAATCTCAGGGTTCCTGAGATTTGTTTACAACTAAAAGTCCTGATATTTGTTTGGAACTCTAATACGTTGGAGTTCCAAACAATTCGCAACCTATCATGAGAGTTGTTCGCAACACTTTTGGATTGGTTTGCCAAACAATTCTCAGGATAGGCTGCGAATTTTTTGGCATCCAAAGTATAAGTATTTATGCTGACCCCTGACACGAATTATTATAACCAGATTAAGTATTTAATCGATAAAGGATACATACCTGCTACAAAGATAGGGTACAAGGTGAGAAATTGCATAAATATTGCAGAACAAAATTCAGGGACCCTTGACTGTGGTATTTTCGTCTGTCAAGACGCTAGAGATATTATCAACCAAGGATGTGTGCAGGAGACTTACTATAAAGATATGGTAAGAGACTCTAGAGCGGAAATGTTTTATTTTTTCCTAAATGATGTTGACACCAATAAGTATTGGCAATAATCTTTTTTTGTATGACATTGTAATTTTTTTATGCACATATATTCCTTGTAATGTTTTGGTGTATATAAAGTTTTTTTGTTTCAGAAATGTGTAATGTATGACATTTTCGAACTGACTTTAAAAAACAGTGGGTATTTGGAAAAATTCGCATCATTCCCTGATATATACAAAAAACAAAATTCTTACTAAACAATTCCCAATGTACACGGACAACTAATACACTAATAGTTCGCATCTTATCCTGATGTATATTAAATAATTAGAAAACATGGCTGAATAATATGAACATGCTATGTCGTCTGCCTTGGTAAACGGTAAGTGCATTGAGCACGCAACAACCATCTAATCACCACAACCCATTAATTGGTGATTGGACATATGAGGCTTTGTAATGATTAATATAGCCACACCACCACCTCACTAAGACTTCATCCATGCCTATAAATAACTCTAGTAACCATATGCTAATTGAAAAACAAACTCTATATTTGAAACACTTTTTACATCTTCAATTTCCAATCATCATATCTACCTCTGGTTCTTTAGGTGACTTCTGGTCTTCCATGACCACCAATATAAGCTCAGACTTAATCACTCCGTTGGCACCACCAAACAGCCCCACCTCTATTATGGACTTTGATATTGAGGATTATTCTGCTGGCTCTGAACCAGTTGAAGTGGTTCCCTTTGTTGCTGCACCTTAGCCAACAGAGGTTCCAAACAGAAAACGGAAGAGGGAGGACGATGCTGGTCCATCGAGGACCAAATATATAAGCATAATGGACGTAGATAACGAAGAGAAAGAGAACAATGAAGAGGTTGATGATGAGCATGAAGAGGAAAAAGAAGGTGAAGAATCCTCTAGTGATGACTGATAGTGTCTGTTTTGGTTTTTTTTATTGGAATGCAACTAACAAACACTAAAGGTTGTAGTGATTGTTTCTAAGTTGTTAGTGCATGAAGCCTGTTATGGCTATGTAATCCTTTTTTGTATAAACTTTTAATCAGTGTAAAAAGTTTATGAAGTATTTCTATTTTGCAAACAAATCTCCAGTTAAGGACATGCCTACAATTCGCATCCTCATGTGTGAATGTGAAACAATACAAACAATTCACATCATATTAGTAGTTTCAAACAACTCTTAGCAAATCCTGGGAGTTGTTTGCAAGATTATATTCAGATATTGGACATGTTAAACAATCGCATCCGAGTAATAGTTGTAAAAAACTTTCAGGGAATTCTGGGAGTTGTTTGTAAGATTATATCCAGATATTGGATATGCAAACAATTCAAATCCTAGTAGGAGTGGCAAACAACCCTCAGGAAATTCTGGGAGTTATTTGCAATATTATACCCAGATAGTGGAGATGCAAACAATTCGCACCCTAGTGGGAGCTGCAAACAAATCTCAGGACGACATGCGAGTTGTTACAATATTATACCCAGATATTGTATGCAACTTTATAAGTTGGAAAATTAAGTAATTCACAACACCAAACGGTTGCAAACAACTCTCAGGAATCCTTAAAAGATGTTTGCAATATGATATCCAGATATTGCAAACAATTCTCCATAGTGGATGCGAATTGCTAGCAACTCGTGGTGTTTCCTGAGAATTGCGTGAAAATATGTTCCTAAACGTTTCTTGCGAAAACTAGCTTTATTAACCAAACACCTAGCATTTTATTATTGTAATACAAACAAGAGAAATATGTGTAAATGAACAAACAACTCTAAAAATGTTTAGTTTATTGTCCACAATAATAACAATATTACAAATCAATGTGGTCAACGAGAATTATCCACAACAAGAATTTCCTTTAAACAGGAACATCACAAGTCCTCCTCTTATGGCCTGATTTCGAACAACGGCCACACTTCAACTGTTTGGTAGAGGTCTCTCCTCTAGAGAGGATTCACTTTTTCTTAGCCTTCTGGGCGTCTTTTAATGTTCTGAGGTAGAATTTCAACAAACGAAGGATCGTTAGCACTGGACCCTTCGCCGAAATCGGTTATAGTTGGTATGCTAAAATTGTAACTTTCCCTATAATTCTTAACGTAAAGAACGACTCTATTAGAGTAAAAATATTTTGGTCGGTATACTGTATTTCCGCTAAAGCGTGAGGACATGAAAAATACTCTTGTTGTCATGATCCGCAAGAACATTTAAAATCCAACAGATTAACAACCACCACAGGATTTGAAAAGGTTTCAAACATGCTGTAGAAGACTTACGTACTACCCAAGTTCGGCACATATCAACATTCTTCTTTAGCTTCTTCTCATACTCGGGGACCAAATTAGTACTCCAGGTTAACCCCTCTTCATAACTTCATGAAACTTGAGTCATAAGCAAGACTCTAATCTAGTCATAAACTCAACAATGAGTAGGCCACAATATTTTTTTGATATGATTGTTAAAAGATTCGGCCGCAGTAGAAGCCGTACACCTATATTGTTTCCCTTTAACGTAAGCCTGTGCATACTTATCTGGGGGTAAATTAGCAAGAAAATCACTAATGCTGTCACCACCTTCACATAGAAAACCTGTTAGTATATTCTTAAAAGGCTCTCGACAAGAAGCATAAGCAAGACGATGAAAGAAATTCAATATCATTTTTATAGTCTCTATTAGTGTGTTCCAATTTGGATTTCAAATTCTGCATGAGATGGAAATAACAGTACGCATGATAGCAGTTTGGATACGAGACAGAAACAGCATTAACGATACCATAATGACGGTCTGAAATAAATGTGATTTGACGCTCCAAATGATGAGGTTTCAAACACCCTAAAAACCACATCCAATTGTCACAATCTTCGATGCTAACTATACCAAGAGAAACAGGGAATAGTCCTAAAAACATATCAAATGAACAATATAATAGAACTCAAGCATGTAAAAAATGTAAACAATTCACAGGAGTGCCTGAGAGTTGCTTTCAAATCTCAGGATTACCTGAGATTTGTTCTGAAATCTCAGGATATTCTGGGAGTTGTTTGCAAGTCTAAAATTTATAGAGAATAGTTTGCAACTCTCAGGATGACCTGAGAGTTGTTTACAATTCTTGAATTTCTAAAGAATTGTTCTGAAATGTCAGGATATCTTGGGAGTTGTTTGCAACTCTTGTATTTCCATGCGAATTGTTTAGAACTCTTACGTTATCCTCTGAGTTTTTTACAAGTATAGGCTGCGATTTTTTTTACAATTTTTCAACAAAATATCATAATCATTCAAATTTTAAAAAATAAAACTAATCGTTGTTGTCGTCCTTTGTTACGACAGCAATCAAGGTACCCTTATACTTTCCATATAAGAATGTTCCATCGACAAACAACATTGGACGTCATGAATGGAAACCCTGAAGGGATGAACCAAATGCTACAAAACAACGCTTGAAGTGGTTTCCAGTTGAGAACTCCAACCGGCAATCCGTAGTAATATTGTGGTTCTTCAATCGTTTGAAGTACCTTCTTAGTAAACTAAAAGAACTTGAACTATCTCTGAAAACTCCCCTTCTTGCCTTCTCTAAAGCATTCCATGACAAACTGTAGGAGATGTCAAGACTATAATTTTGTTTGACAGTCGATTGTATGGTTTTGGCTGTCAACGAATGGCAGGTCCGGAGAGAATCCTGAATTTCCTCCGCAATCAAATCCGATGTCAAATGCATATTTCGCTTATGTTTTTGGGAGAAAACGGGACTGCATGTATGGTGTGGAACATATTTCTTGATCGTTATCAAGCCGGTGCTGGAATAAATAGATGCATAAAGTCTCAATTTACATCCGCTTGTGAATTTGTTTTCACAATAAGAAGTGATCTTGTTTGCTGTGTTGTGCAGATATTTTGAAAAAACCATACTCTAAAGCAAACTTGCACAAACATAACCTTAGACCTGCAGAACCATCTTCGAAAGCTTGACTCACTCTTGTAATAGCATCAACCCAACCAGCAGTAGCAAGTTGTTTTTTTCTCTGATCAGAATTAACTAAACCGTTACTACTCTCCCCGCTAATTAGTTGATTAAGAGATGATTCTCCCAAACTTATGATACACTCTTTACGCTTTAGACCAGAACCCTTATCACATGAACTCTTATCACCAGAACCTTTATAAAAAACGTGTGGTTCTATGAGCAAACTAACTCGTTTTAAACGCTCCAAATCAAGATATAACACTAACCCAACAAAAAAATTATGGTTATTAAAGAAACAATTCTTGTGATCCCCGCAGGAGTAGGTAATTAGGTAGTCACTTGTGACCAGCTCCTCCCATGTGCTCTCCATATACCCTTGGATACTTTGGAAGCTTTCAAACTCCGCGAAAGGCACAATTGTAGTTTGGTGACCATGTTTAAAAATACAAACTTGTGATTTAGACATACCTTATCCAGCACTGAACAAGATATTAGTTATTAATTCTAAAAATCAGTGCAAGTTATTAGTTACTGCACTGAGAAACTCGCATCCTCTCCTGAGAGTTGTGTACAAATATAAGATGCGAATTGTTCGCAGTTTTATGTTTACTACAATAGAGTTTTCCAATTCGTATCCTCCCTTGAGAGTTGTTTGCAAATCAAGTATTTGTACACTCACGCGTGGATAAAATGTAAACAATTCGCAATAGTACCTGAAAGTTGTTCTCAACTCTTGAATTTCCTGAGAGTTGTATGAAACTCTTAGATTTCTTGATAGTTGTTTCCAACTCTTGGATTTCCTGAGAGTTGTTTGCAACTCTCGGGAAACCCTGAGAATTGGTAACACAATTCACATCTTCCTCGTTAGATACATCACACAATTCGCATCTTCTACATTAAAAACCATAGATTAATTCGCATATTTTGTCGGGAATGCCTGGACAACTAAACTCCTAGTCTACACATGTTTCAAGTTCAAAATCAACATCTAATATACTAAAACAAGGATTAACGACAAATAAATCACTTGAACAAAATCAAAAAAACAGAGAAAAAATCGAACAAGATTCACTAAGAACAGAAACAGTAGAATAACACTTATTCTAACTCAGAAATCCAAGAAATAACTTCAAAATTGGTAGTTAATCACCATTACCTAAAAGCAACACGTAAAATCAAAACAACAGAGATTCCAAAAATGTCGAATAACGCGTGATCACCTCTTATACGTAGAAAACAGTAGTTAGATGGATTTTATACATAGATATACAGACCTTCTAACACTCCGATCACCTGAAAATTGTGGTTTCTTGGTGGTTCACGGTGGTTTGTAGGGTTAGGTGGTTAGAGCGGCTTAACAAATTCAAATATTTAAAAGCTAGAAAAGGAGGAAGAAAACTAGAAAATTCTGCTTATATAGTGGGTTGAGGGTGGTTAGGGTATTAAAATAATGTTAGGTATTAAGTGGTAATTAGGTAGTTGAGATAGGTATTACTAGGTAATAGATCAAACCTTGGGTATTAGATGACAATTGAATAGTTGAGTGGGTACTTTAGGTGCAATTTCCCTTAATGTTACACATTAACAACATGCGAGTTACAAATATCATAAAAAATGAATAAATACACTGAATAAATAATGTGATGAATTAAAAAAAAGAAACATTAATTAATAAAATATCATAAAATATTTATTAAAATATATATAGTAACATATGAACTTATCTATATATATCTAAAATATAATTATATTTATACTTTAATTAATAAAATCTCATATAAATCTAATAAATATATATAATAACGTATCAATTTTGTATATGTATAATATCTAAAATATAATTATATTTAAACTGTAAGTAATAAAATCTAATACAAATTTAATAAATATATATAGTAATGTAACAATTTTGTATATATATTTGTTTGGTTTATTTTGGGTTGGGGGTAGTTTTGTAAAGTGTTTTAGTAGGTTTGGAGTGTTTTTTGTTTAGTGCGAGGAGTAGTGAGATAATTAAGCAGCATGTTTGTACTTTAATTAATAACTCATGGGCTTACCGAGTCAAGTTGTGAAACCGGGTCGAGTTCAATGACCCATTAGTTTTTAAGTAGATTACCAAATAGCTTAGTTAAAAGTTGTTTACATTTGTCCTGTTCAGATTTATAGTGGTATGATATGGTCCGAATTACCCTTGTTCGGATTAGTGGGTAGGCTGTGTCTGCAAGATCTGAACTTATCAGTAGCCTTTTTTTAGGCCTTGCAAAGTATCTTTGGATGGGTTAAAAAATTTGCCAAGTCAACATCAATTGCGTCCGATCTGTTTGTGTTGTCCGAACTGAAAAAGCCTTTCTCGAATGCTAGTTTTTCTTTCCAGAATTCTAAGAATTTTTTTTCATGAACAGTGGGACACGTGTCAATATCTGGTATGACCTCCCAGCCGTTATTTTTCCTAGATCGCCGCACCCACTAGGTCTCTAAAGTTACCTAGATTTTGATTTTTCACACGTTACGCAACCCTTAATCATTGCAAAAAAGCATGTTCAACTTCTCCTTGGTAACTATTGTTTTTACTGTATATATATATATATATATATATATATATATATATATATCTTTAGTATTCCATTGTCTTTCACACTCAAAACTTTCTTAGAGAGAAAATCATCTTCATCTTCAAACTGTTCTTGAGAGATTATATGTTCACAGCCAAAAACACTTTAGTTAAAAGTGGTTGGTTGAATTTATCTGAGTGTTTCTCCAGGAGAGAAAAACAGTCAGCCAAACCAGGACGCCGATTAGGGGTCATCTTCCTCAAGAGACCGTAGACCCAGAAATCTCCCATTTAGACCAAACCTTTCACACCTCCCTCCTGGTTCTTTCGTACAAGAATCTCAACACCATGTTTCTAAGGAAAAAGCTGTTTCAAGTATCAGAAAGCCCTCATCATTCATAGCAATGGGTTCTGACACAGAAAAGTCACTGGAGAAGATAACTCCTCGCCGAGCAACTCGCCAAAACAAAACTCGGTCCACACCATCAACTTCAAAACCCTCCGGATCGGAGGTAGCTAAAGTAGTTTCGCAGGCCAAGCTCTCAGGATCACAACCTTTTCCAGATGTCATGCCCTCAGAGGAAGCAAATATACAACCACTAAAAAAACCTCCGATGTAGGAAAAAGAGCAACATTCTTCAAAGACAACCAAAAAACATTCTACGTTTATGGAAGAGAACATGGAGGACAACATCGAAGAGGCCCTTTTGAGACCGAAGCGCCCGGTCAAACAAGGGATGCTGCCTTAGACAAAAAAAAGGTAAAAGTAAAGTGAAAATTTGCATGACTCATCCAGACTCTCTTCTGGAGTGTTTAAAGGGTAAAGTAGACCCTTATTTTAACATGTCAGCGTTAAATATTTACTGGCTTTGCAAAATATCAACTATGTCTCCACTCACACTGCTGAGTTAGGTCGAATCCGGACCAAAAGGGGGATTCCAGAGTCTGTTATAGTGAGGATACCAATTACTCCGGAGACGTCCGTGGACTGCAAATTGTATGAGGTGGTAGTATACACCGAAGTGCTGAACTGGGGACTCCGGTTCCCTTTAGACCCAGATATTGTCAAGTACTTTCATTTGGTTAAACTTTGTCCCAGTCAGGTAAAACCCAATTCCTGGTACACACTCCTCGCCTGTATCATGGCATCTAGATTGCCAAAGATCCTTCTTCCAATAGAGCATTTTGTTGTTGTAGCAAGCTTGTGCAAGAACCATCAGATTTCCTTCTACCACTACAACATGGGGAATAATTTCAAGGTTATGGATGACCTGTTAGAGTCCGAAAAACCTTGGAGGACACAGTTCCTTTTTTTTAGTGGAACATGGGAAAATGGCAAGAAGATAAAGGCCAACACCAACCCTAGTTTGCTGACCAGCATGTGGAAAAACATTGGTAAGTCTGACTAATTTGGTATTTCTCTTTAGTTCTGCCAAAGGAGTTCACCAGCCACTTAGAATAAGGGAAAAATACTTGTGCAAATCTCAATGCACGGGCTTCGGAAATCTGGGGGAATTTCTTCCACAATTGCTTCAAGTCGAGAAATTTTGTGAGATCTCACCTGTGGAACACCACAAGCCGGAGAGACATTTGATGGGAAGAGCTAAACATCCCTCCTCCTGCTGACGTGATTTTGAGAAGGATAGAAGCCAAAGACGCCAAAGTGTTTTTGCCTTCCAGGGTTAAGGCTCCCAGCAAAATGAATAACAAGAAAGGAAAGCTACAACAGACCTGGCTCAAACAGCTACAAAAGGGACTGGTTCAGGGAACCAGGGTGGTATTGATGTGGCTTTGCTCAAGTCAGTTGAGGTCGAGACAGTGAGGGAAGCTGGAGGGTCGAACAACCCACCAAGGCCTCCTAAAAAGGACAGGAAGTGCAGGGCCAGCAGTAACGAAAAAGCTACCAAGAAGAAGAAGGTCACCTTGGGGGAAGAAATAATCCTTCGCCCTTCGAAAATCTCACCACCAGCTCTTGCCGACCCTACTCTGCAAGAGGAAATCCCCACAGACCTTCAGTTCGGACAGATTGCTGGTGGAGGGAACGATGAAGTGGACCTCTCTGCCCTTCAAGACATTGGTCTGTACTTTAATGATTTTAAGAAAGATGATTTTGCAGTTCCTCCAACATGGTGACCTATAATGGGAAAGCATTCTCCCTATCCGGAGAATATGATGCCTTAAGTCACGCCCTCCTTGGTTATATCCGGTCAGTACTTGATTTGGAGAGGCAGGTAAAAAGTCAGACCAACCTTATCAACTCTCTCACTTCTGACAAGCAATCTATGTCCAAGAGTCTTCTAAGTGCTCAGCAAAGTATAGAGGCGCTGAAGAATGAGAAGGAGGATTTGGAAACCAAGTTAACCGCATCAGAAGCAGCCAAAACTGAGCTCCAGACCAAGTACTCCGACCTGGAGACTTCTTCCTCACAAAACCTCACAGCGTTGGAGGAGCAGTTGAAGACTAAGGACAATGCTATTCAAACCTTAACCAATGAGAAGACTAAGTTGGAAGGCACCATTTCAGAGATGACTAAAGAAAATAAGGCCCTAGAGCGTCAGCAAGAGCAAACTATCAAAGTAGGTACAAAAGAATATGCCAATTTAGTAGTAGACTCCTTACAATAGAGAGATGATGGGATCAAATCTGACATGGTGCTGTTGTTCCATGAGACCTTTCCTAAGAGGACCCTTGGTCCCTTATGGAAATATGTGGAGTACGAAGACCTCCCATTTCATACTATGGTAGATGGAAACAATTACAACTAATCTAGTTGAATTGGTTCCACTGATGATGAAGAAGGTACGCGTGAGAGTTCAAGTGCTAAACTCAAAAGTCCCAAAAAAGATGGTGGTGAAGGAATATCCAAAGGGCACAAGCCTTAAGGTTTTTATCATGTATTTTTCTCAGTTTTTTGAACAATCAAAGTCCTTGAATGGCCAAGGCATATTTTGTATTACTCTTTGGTTGAATTCTGAATAAGTCCTTCGAACAACCAAATTCCTTAGGTGGCCAAGGCATGTTTTATATTACTGTTCGGTTTAAGTCCGAACATGTTTAATTTATCCAGTTTCCTTTTTGTTTAATACTTTACTTTAAATATTCCATGGCTGATTTTTAAGTAGCCCCTAGGATTTCAGAAGTACTAAATTGAAGTCTTTAATATCTCCAATGACATGTATTTAATAGTCATGACCAACCACCAAGTTTATCCGATCTACTAGAGATCTGGGGTATTGAATAAGTGATTTATACTTGAATTGAATTGAAGTAAAAAATCAAACCTAATTTTTGAAGAAGGCATTATGTATTATTGAACAGAAAACCCGACACCTCATTAAAACCTCCCTGCGCCACCAGGGTAGGAAAGAGTATGTTGATATTTAAAAAGTAAATATTTATATAAAAAGTTTACTCTAAATATAACCTGAGATTCTCAACATTCCATGGGTGCTTCAAAGCTCTCCCTTCTTTGTCTTGAAGCCTATATGTCCCAGGTTTGAACTGCTTCTCCTTGGTATATAAGAAAACGTTCCTTAATACCTTATCCACTGGTTGAAAATCTCTTCTTTTGACCTTGGAGGCAAACGTACTCCTCATCAAACCTTGATAGTGTGTTGTTTTTAAGTGTGCTTTAACTTTTCTTTCTTTTACTAAGTCCAGCTGATTCCTAATTACTACCTCATTAACCTGTTCAGAATAGTTATGGACTATGTATGATAGTAAGGTAGCTTCTATGGGGGTAATTGCATACATCCCATACACCAAGGAAAAATGAGTCTCTTGTGTAGCAGCTCGAGGAGTAGTTCGGTAGGCCCACAATACTTCTTGTAAATAGCTTGACCACTTCTTTCAAAATGAGTAAGTACTTGATCAGTTGTTCCTTCTTAGCCTCAGACTGACCTTGAGCATGGTGGATGAGCAACTGAGAGTCACTCATTAACTGAACTCTCTTAGCTCCACACAGGAGAGCCAATTTAAGACCAGCTATAGCTGCTTCATATTCGAACTCATTTTTAGAAGCCCTGAACCCAAAGCATATAGCTTGATACATTTTATCACCATACAGAGAGGTTAAGAAAACTCTAGCTTCACAACCCATAATGCTTGACCCACCATCAGTTCGGACCACCCACTTTTTCTTGGTTTTACCTTCTGAAGTTTGTTTAGAGTTCATGTCCGCATGGAATTCCACTAATAAATCAGCCACTGATTGAGCTTTAATAGTTGTTTGGGGGAAAAAATTAATGTCGTAGTCGCTCAATTCTACTGACCCTTTGGTCATCCTGCTTGATATATATGTCTTTTGAAGAACATTTTTAGCGGGAAAGATGTCCGGACAATGATAAATGAGATTGAAAATATGGCCTCATCTTTTTTGCCGCAATCACTAAGGCTAGTGCCAACTTTTCCAATTTTAAATACCACTTTTCAGCATCTAATAAACGTTTTCTGATATAGTACACCGGGCGAGGATAATTGTCCACTTCTCTTACCAAGACAACACTTATAGTACATTCTGATACAGCTAGGTATACTAGGAGCTTTTCTCCTTGAATGGGCTTGAAAAGAGTCTTTGGTGAGGATAAGTGTTTCTTTATCTCCACGAAGGCCTGGTTGTATTGTGGGGACCAGTTGAAGTTTTTAGCATTTTTCAAGGTTTGAAAAAATAGAGCACACATGTCCGATGACCTTGAAATAAAATAGTTTAAGGCAGCCAACCTTCCGGTGAGCCTTTGGATTTCTTTAATTTTTTAAGGAGGGTCCATTTCTAATAGCGCATTAAGCTGATCTGAATCAGGTTGGATACCTTTCTCACTTATTATGTAGCCCAGAAAATTCCCAGATTGAACCCCAAACACGTATTTCTCTGAATTCAATTTCAAATTTACAACAACTAAATTAGCAAATATTTCTTGAAGATCAGTTATGTGCAAATCTCCCTCCAGGATTTTGACCATCATGTCATCTATGTATACTTCCATATTTCTGCCAATCTGATTAGCAAATGTTTTTATCACCAACCTCTGATAAGTAGCCCCATCATTATTTAACCTAAAGGGCATCACCATGTAGCAATGGAGACCTATGTCTATTATAAAGGTAGTGTAATCTTGATCCTTTGGATCCACCTGTTTATGATTATACCCAGAGAAGGCATCCATGAAGGACAACAACTTGTTTCTAGATGTAGAGTCTACCAACTGATCTATCTGTGGGACGAGATAGAGATCCTTAGGGCAAGCTATGTTAAGGTCAGTGAAATCAATGCATATACGCCATTTCTCGTTCTTTTTCTTGACTAACACTGGATTTGCAGTCCATAAAGGATATTGGGATTCTTTAATGTGTCCCATCTCGGTCAGCCAATCAACCTCTTGAACTATCACATCTGCTTTTTCCTTAGATAAGGTCTTCTTTTCTGCACAACATGTGCAACATCACTCTGGATGGACAACTTGTGTGAAATAACACTTGCGGGTACTCCGGTTATATCACTATTACACCAAGCAAACACATGCTGATTGTTTAGTAAAAAAGACAACAACTTCTTCTTTTTTAACTCTGGTGCCATCTTGGAACCAATCTTGATATTCTTACCCTCTGCAAGGGAGTGATTTCCAACTTCTTCAATGTGTATTATAACACTGGGAGCCTCTCTGGGGTCATCAATCTCACTCTTCTCAGCAGAAGGCTCTAGTAACTGTTAATCTTCATTAATCTGAACTGCCCCAGAGTCTTAGGAGCAAGAGTTGTTGCATAGCACTCTCTGACTATCTTCTGACTACTTCGAACAACACCTACTTGTCCTTGAACTGCATACTTTGAACACTGGTGGATTTTTGAGGCCACAACATGCATTCTAGAAAGCCAAGACCTCCCCAAAATTACATTGTATTATGTGGGGCAGTCTACCACAACAAATAACACCCTCATCGTCTTTTTAAAAGGCCCATTGCCCAACAATACTTCTTCTTCAAATTCCCAATTTACATCCGCAGAGCTCCCTGTGAAGCCAACAATAATTTTGTTCGAGTGTTGAATAACAACCGAATTCCTCATCTGTTTGTAGGATTAAGAATAATATGTTTGCCGAACTGCCCGTATCGATCAAAATTCGGCGTATATCGTTTCCCCTATGGAAGCTCCTATAACCACTGCATCTTCGTAAGCCTCGGATATATTCCTCAAATCATCTTGATCAAAGACTATAAATGGGAACGGGGACTGGCACTGATGGAAAGATATTCTTCCTTCTAATTGTGTAGCCAGACTATGGACATGCATTTTCCTTGAGGAAAGGGTAGGTTCAGTTACAGTATTCCCTCCAAAGATAGTTAATGACTCAAATAAATTGATCAGTCCGGATACCGTCTTGGTTTGTTCTGTTATTACTCCCACCTTATTCCGAGTTGGATCAAGATCCAGATACTCAGAGTCTACGTCGAACCTTTCAAGAATGACCAATGCCGCCGGCTTTCAAAAATAGACTTCCTCCTTAGTCTTGTCATAGATTGTGGCTATATTTTCCCTTAACTCTGCAAACCACTCAGGATGAACCCAAGGACCCCTTTTACCTCTTGATTGTTTCCTCTAGGTCTGGTTCTGGTTGGATTGAGTTTTTTTAGACCGGTTGGACCCTTGTCCAATATCCTTACCTTTATAACCGGACTGGTTAACGGCTGGAGGAGCTGTTATGGTGGACCTCACTTAACGGTGCACCTTGGTTTTCTTTGTTTCCTCCACATTAATCTTCTTTCCCACTTGATTTAACAAGACACCCCAGTTCATAACTTTCGTCCTGGTTACGGAATCAGCTAGGTTCCCACGATTCAACCCCTGTCTCAGATAAGCAATTGTCACCTGCTCAAAGCAATCTGCTAATCCGTTTTTTGTATTCACAAACCGACTTATGTAGTCTTTCAAAGACTCGTTCGGCTCTTGGTCACAATGGATAATGGTATCCACATTACCCTCACTTATTTACTTCCAACGAATTACCTGTGGAAGGCAACCCATAATGTATCAAAGTTTCTAATACACCCCTGAGGTAAGCTATTATACCATTTAAGAGCACTCCCCGTAAAAGTTTAGGAGAAGGCTCTGCACAAGATTTTGTCATCGTCATCAAATTTCATCATGAAGTTCTTGAATTGCTCTAGATGGTTGTCCGGATCTCGATTTCTATCATACTTTTCCATTTTGGAGCTATCAAATCTTTTTTGTAGATTTCCGGACAATATTTTTGCAGACAAAGGTGATTGCCTCCAATGTTGACTATGACTAAAGATGTATCTTCATTAGGTGTTACAAAAATACCTAGTTTTGTCTGAAAAGCAAAAGGATCTATCAACAATTGATCAGTAAAACTAATTGGGTTTGGGGTAGTTTTGTAAAGTGTTTTAGTAAGTTTGGGGTGTTTTTTGTTTAGTGTGAGGAGTAGTGAGATAATTAAGAAGTCTACTTGTATTAAATGTTGATCACCATTATTAATGAGAGTGGTTGAGGTATTTATACTTTAATTAATGACCTATGGGCTTACCGGGTCAAGTTGTGAAATCGGGTCGAGTTCAAAGACCAATTTAGTTTTTAAGTAGATTAGCAAATAGCTTAGTCAAAAGTTGTTTACATTTGTCATGTTCGGATTTATAGTGGTATGCTATGGTCCGAATTACCCCTGTTCGGATTAGTGGGTAGGCTGTGTCTGCAAGCTCTAAACTCATCATATATAATATCTAAAATATAATTATATTTAAACTTTAATTAATAAAAACAATAATATCCATATATATTTTTAAAATTTTAATTTTAATTTTTTAAATCGAATAAAACATCAATGAATACAAACAATAAATATTGAGGTTAATTAATAAAATTTTATTATATTTCCATATTCGAGCGTGATATCTTCAACATATCCATCTATATCATCTAGATGTCTATAATACTATTTAAAAAAAATCAAACTAAAATAAGAATTTTTTTTTACTTAAACACGTTAAAATAGGGGTTCGGAGGACCAAAAATGAAATTTTTATTTTGTGGCCATGAACCAGCGGTTCAGGGGCTTTGAGCCGGTGGTTCATACCCAAAAAACCTGGTGGTCATGCGCACCATCAGTACCACAGGTGCACAGGCCCATAAAACCGATGGTGCACATGCCCAGAACTGATGGTGTTGAGGCCCAGCACCACTGGTGATGGTGCACCTTCGTATCATCGGTTCTGACCCTCAGAACCGATGGTGGGAAGGCGCACCAGTATGGAAAAAGACAAAAAAAAAACATGTTTTGACCTTAATTCGGGTTGATTCATGTTTGATTTTGTGTTTCTATTAGAACAAGTTTAAATTTTTTTAAGAGAGTTTGAATGTTCTTTAGGCAACTTCAAATGTTCAAGAAAACTTTGAAGAACTTCACAAAATTGTAGTAATATGAGGTTTGATCTACTAAATCAAAGTGTTTTTTGTAAAGATATTAAAATGTTATTTTGTGATTTTGGTATATTTAGGATATACTTATTGTATTTTTTACTTAATGTCACTTCCGTAATTAAATGAATGTTCGAGGGTACTTTTGTCCTTAAAAAGTCAAAATAAAGTCAACTGAATTTTTTAGGGTAAACTTAAACCAGTCTTGGGTATATATAGCCATAACCCTAATGTTATTGTTGATTGAAGGTTGCCCGATGACTTTCGCCATGTCCAGCAAACTATTGTCGTTGTTGACAGGGTCGGATAATTTTGGAAGTGCCTTTATGCCTGATCTGAAGTAGTAATTTGGGTATCCTTTACATTAATCTTCTTACAAAAAGTAAATCTAAGTGGACCATGACTCAGCTGTGTCCTGACCCGTTTCTGTTTTGGACTTTAAAGCTGGCCTGAATCCAAAGTTTCACTTGGACGACCCATGGGTCACCAGCCTCATTTAATAGGTTGGATTTTTATAAAGGAAAACTTAATGGCTAGAAAACTTAATGATAGACATGGCAGAATTAAAAAGTATCAAGGAAAAATAAAGGGTTCAGTCGATCACCACATTGACTATTTGCTGATCGATCCATTTTCCTTTCAATCTGAACCATGTATTGTTGCTACTCCTAATGAAGATATTGTATTTAATCGTAGACAAGATTTGAGAAAATCGCCCTTGTCTTCAAAAATCCTCTCTGAACATCTTCTCAAGCGATTTGAAAGTTCCAAAATGGAGAAGTTTGATGAAAGCAAAGATTCGGACAATCATGTCGAGCAATTTAAAAACTTTATAATGAACTTTGATGATGATGACAAGGTGCGAGCCTTCTCACAAACGTTTTAAGGAAATGCCCTTAAGTGGTACGGCAATCTCCTCCAGGTAGGGGTGGCAAACAGGTAGACCCACGACCCACCAGACCAATTTAACAATTTTAAACATGTTACAGGTATGACACGTTGCAGGTCTGGCAGGTTGTAGGTCTGACAGGTTGCAGGTATGCAGGTTGCAGGTATGCAGGTTGCAGGTCTGACAGGTTACTGTTAATGCAGGTATAACAGGTAAACAGGTCTAACAGGTTGCAGGTTTGGCAGGTTGTAGGTCTGGCAGATAAACCCACACAGATTATCCACCAGAAGACCCATTTAAGGCACTCCTTATCAAATAATTTATAATATTATTTAAAATTAATTTGAATGTGTTAATTAATTCAAATTTCAATAATTGAGATATGTATAATATAAACTAAATAATTATACTAATTATTGTATTCTAATTTAAATATTATATTATTTAAATCGAAATTCTATAATATAGGTGTATTGTAAACAACATATCTCTAATATGATTTTGATATTGTTCAATTATATTCAGATATTTAAGATATTTCATTTAATATTAAATAGATATTTAGGTAGTTCTTTAGATCTTTATTTTGTAATGTATAAGTTTAGATGATTTAAATAGTTTATTTTATTTTTGAACTATTTAATATTTAAAGTATAAATTTAAAGTTTGTAAAGAGAATTTTTATTTTTTTTAAGTATAAGAATTTTATTAGTGAGTCATAATACTTACTGAGTTGTTTGAGTCTTTTTGACGAGTTATTGTAATATATATCCAATATTAGGAGTAACTACGGTACAACAACAAATATCAATATATTTGATATTCGAATAAAATATACCGATATTTGGTATTTGAATCAAATTTAAGAAGTGTTACAATTTTAATATTAATCACAGGTTTAAGTATCAAACATAATTTTGGTTTGTATATTATTATATTTTTTAAAGTATTAAATATTTATTTATTTTTTGCGTCAGCGCTGACGTTAGCGCTGTTACTAGCCGTTAGGCTAACACTATTACACTGTCATAATAATGACTTTTGAATAACCGCTCACGTCATTGATAACTTAAAGTATGATTTTGGTTTATAAAATAATTACAACACTTATAATATTTATAACCATATAATAATAATAATAAAACTTTAAACAGGTCTAACAGGTTACAGGTCTAACATGTTGCAGGTCTAGCAGGTTGCAGGTCTGGCAGGTTACTGCTAATGCAGGTATAACAGGTAAACAGGTCTAACAGGTTGCAGGTCTGGCAGGTTGCAGGTCTGACGGGCCAGGTCTGGCAAGTTGCAGGGCTGACGGGCCAGGTCTGCAGTTACCCATTTAAATTTTGACAGGTCCCCATTTATTTCTGGCAGGTCCAGGCCCATTTGCCACCCCTACCTCCAGGGCTCTATAAATAATTTTGACATATTCTGGGTAGCATTTCGGAGGAAATTCGTAGGAAGCAATGAGCTTAAAGGGAATGATGATACGATTATTCATTGTTCCCAAGAGCCAAATGAATCTTTGAATGAATATATTAGTAGGTTTGTGAACACGAAGAATGGGCAAGCTGATTGTTTTGAACAAGTAGTGATTGCCTCTTTAAGACAGGACTTGAATCCGGGTAATTTGGCCGACTCAGTAATACAAAGAAAAAAAACAAAAAACATATTATTGTTGAAGAAACTAAGAATTCTAGAGTGCTTCGTTAGAACAGATCCACCACTATGGTGTTAGTTCCACCAGCAACAACTCAATCTGATTACAAATCAAAGCAAGACCGGACACGGATCACATCGGCCCAAGCAGAATCAGTCTAACCAAAACCAACAAGTTATAAGTAAAGGGGGTTCATGGGCTCAACCTGAATAGTTTGCTGAGTTGAGAAAGAGTGTAGCGACAATTTATGATAAGAATAAAAATGATGTGGACTTTAGAAGACCAGTCCCATTTCAATCTCCTAAAGAAAACTGAAGTACTCCTTTATGCAAGTATCATAATGATGTGAGTCATGACATGCATGATTGTATAAAATTGAAGCAAGAAGTTCAAAATCTCATTAAGAGATGAAAATTATGCGCTTTTGTTAAAAAAAATCAAGGGGGCAGCAGACCGGATAATACACAAGCCAATGTCAATGCTCCCGGAACGATTTCTTCAACAGTCCCAAAAACATCCAGACGGGCAGATACCATGATGATTGTTGAAATCTTTGATGTGGACTCTGAATACCTTGATCCTGACCCAGATCAGAATCAAGTGGGGGTGATAGTGGATAAATCTGCTACAGTTTCCGATCTGGTGAAGTTTTTTGAATCATTAACCATATTTGGGGGGACATCATGACAACTCTCTCAAGTTGTTCAAGAAAAAAACATGTCAACACCTTGACTACTCAATTGGAAGGAAGAATGGCCACACATTTGTACCAAACCCCAGCTCTTTTCATAGTCTTTGATGAAGACGACTTAGATATTGTGGGGACACATGAAGATGTTGTGGTGATAGAGGCATTAATTGGGGGCAATGACATACGTCGAATCTTGATTGACAATTGTAGTTTGGCAAACGTATTATTTCTGAATACTTATAGGCTGATGAAACAGCTCTTGCCTCAAAGTCATTAGAGGTAGTCAAGGCTAACAAGGAATAGCAACTACTGGAGCTTTCCACCAATGAGAATAAAATAGATGATCCAATGGAGGCTCCTACTGCTATAATACCCATTTAAGAAGTTGAAATTCATTGCCTAGCAGAAGGAAAAAGTGTTAGTATTGGTACTAAGTTACCACTGAGTTTGAAACAAAAGTTATTTTCTTTCTTATCTGACAATCTATATGTGTTTGCATGGTGCAATGATGATGTAACTGGATTACCAGCCAAATTGATCGGTTATGATGTTGGACCAGTAGTACAAAGAATAAGAACCTTATCCAAAATAAAAAACTAATGTGATAGTACAAGAAGTTGATTGGTTAACCAAGATGGGCCATATTAAAGAATCTAAATATCCTTTGTGGACAGCTAACCCCGTTCTAGTCAAGAAAAAGAATGGAAAATGGCGCATGTGTATTGACTTCACTGATCTTAACAGAGCATGTCCTAAAGATCTCTTTCCAGTACCTCGAATAGATTAGTTGGTGGATTCTACATTCGGGCAAAAATCTGTTATCCTTCATGGATGCCTTTTTGGGGTATAATCAGATACCGGTAGATCTGAACGACCACGATCATACTACCTTTATTACTGACATAGGGCTTCATTGCTATAAACTGATGTCATTTGGGTTGAAAAATGCTGGATCTACCTATCAGCGATTGGTAAATAAAACGTTTGCTAGCTAGATTGGCAGGAATATTGAAGTATACATAGATGATATAATGGTAGAAATCCTTGAGGAGGAAGAACACATATCCGATATTCAAGAAACTTTTTCTAACTTAGAAGTCATCAACCTGAAATTAAATCCATAGAAATGTATTTTTGGTGTCCAATCTGGCAAGTTTCTAGGATATGTCATTAGTCAAAAAGGGATATATACCGATTTAGATCAGTTGAATACTCTATTGGCTATGGATCATCCTCAAAGTACTAAAGAAGTCTAGAGACTGACCGGGTGGTTGGTTGCATTGAATAGGTTTGTTTCAAGATCATCAAACAAGTGTGTTCAATTTTTGAAAGTTTTGAGGAATGCTAAAGACTTTAATTGGTGTCTGCAGTGTGATCAAACCTTTTTTGAAATAAAAAAACATTTATCTTCACCCAAGACGTTTTTCAAACCTATCCAATGGGAGAAACTTTATATGTACTTAGATGTATCAGAGTATGTCTTGAGTGTTGTATTAGTAAGATAAGTGGATAATTACCCCCATCTGGTGTATTATACAAGCAAGAGCTTGCTGGAAGCAGAAAAAAATGTATTTAAAGCTAGAAAAAATAGCCTTGGTATTGGTAATAGTAGCCAGAAACATAAGGCCATACTTTCAAGCACATTCAATTACAGTTCAAACATTTTTTTCTTTAAAGAATATTCTACAAAAAAACAGACACATCGGGTAGAATGACTATGTGGTCAATTGAGCTTGGAGACTATGATATTGATTTTATACCTCGGGCCGCGATCAAGGCTCAAGCTATAGCTGATTTCTTAGTTTAATTTCATACTAAAAGGCCTTACGAACAAAAAACAAGAAAACAAGTCTAAGAAAGAGTGGCTAATATGAACAGACGGTGTAGTATGATGGGATGTGGGCTGGAATTTTTTTAACTTCTCCTTATGGTGAGATTATGTATCAAACTGTGAGTTTTAGTTTCAGGGAATCCAATAATGAATCAGAGTATGAGGCGGCCATTGTTGTGTTCAGACTGGCTCAAATATGTGGAGCAAAGAGGGTCCGGTTAGTAAGTGACTCCCAGGTACTTATTCATCGGGCTCAAAGGCTATCTAAAACTAATTGATCAGTTAATAAAGTATCTACAAGTACTAAGTGAAGTTTCCATAAGCTGTAAAAACATCTGATATGAACATGTCCCTAGATCGGAGAATATTATGGCAGATTCTTTAGCTACCATAGCCTATTCTGAAGTATACCCATGGATTCTTATGTAAGAATTCTCTTTCATAAGTTCAGTTCAAGGGAAAGAGGGTGAGTCCCAAAGAAAGTATGAATATATATGGCATACAATCCAAAGATTAGAGGTATGAAATACATCAATTTATTTATGATGGAGTTTTACCTTCAATAAAGTCTTAACTAAAAAGATCAAGTGCAAGGCTTGTGGTTTCTTGGTGTTAAAGGAAATTCTTTATAATAATAACATTTCAGCAGGACTCTCCTACGTTGCTTAGGTTTTAAGGAATCACAAAGTGATCTATCTAAATTATACGACGGAGAGGGATCAACACATTGTGGCTATAGGGCCTTAACCATGAGATTTTTGTTATCTTGATACTATTGGCCTACTATAATGGCAGATGCCAAAGATATGGTTACAAGATGTGATCATTGCCAGAGATATAAAATGAAATCCATATGCCAGCAGTTCCTATGGAGTCAATATCTGAACCCATACCTTTTGATAGATGAGGTTGGACTTATTTAGACCTCTTCCCATGGAATCTGGAGGTTATCAAACGATAATAGTGGAAATAGACTATTTATCTAAATGGATAGAAGCTGCCCCACTGGTTGGAACCAATTCTAAGGTGGTCATAAAATTTATTTTATCCAAAATGTGTTGTCGATTTAGAATCCCCGGGTAAATTACCATGGACAATAGGCCACAATTTGACAATAAAGATACGGAGACATTTTTCACTTCTAGAGGAATTCAACATTGCTTCTCTTATCCTTTCCATCAACAGGCTAATGAGCAGGTTGAATTTTCTAATTGGACAATTTTAAGAAGGTTGAAAAATAATCTAGAAGGGACTGCAGGGAAGTGACCGAGTTATTTGCAAGAAGTATTGTGGGCCTCCCGAACTAATCCACGAACTTCCACTTAAGAGTCTCCATTTTCCCTTGTTTATGGGATCGATGCAATCACACTTATAGAAGCTACTTTGCCATTATTCATGATACAAAGTTATTCCGAACAGGAAAATGAAATGGCTGTAAGGAATCAGTTGGATTTGATTAAAGAAAGATGAGTGAATGCATATTTAAGAACAACACACTATCAGGGTTGAATGAGGAGCAGGTTTGCATCCAAAGTCAAAAGAAGAGATTTCCATTTAGTAGACAAGGTATTAAGAAAAATCTTTTTGCATACTTAAGAGAAACAATTTGGGAAACTGGCTCCGAATTGGGAAGGCCCATACATGGTGTGTGAAAGGATCAAGCAAGGAAAATATAGATTTCAAGACAAAGAAGGTAACATGTTGAAGCACCCACGGAACATTAAGCATCCCAGGTTGTACTTAGAATAAAATTAACTTCTAAATATTTACTTTTTCATACTTCAATGTAAATATTTAGAGGCATACTCTTTCCTACACTGGTGGTGCAGGGTGGTTTTAGATGTTCGGTTTTAAATCAATGTTATCATATGCCTTTTTCAAAGGTCTTGGCGAGTACGAGGATATTTGATAAATTAAATATCTATTAAACACCTTCATCCTTCAAATGAAGTATCTTTAAAGAGATCAGATATATTAAACACTTTCATCCTTCAAATGAAATATCTTTGAAGTGATTCAATGAATTAAGCACTCATTAAACACATCTGAAAAATTAAAGAATGATTAAATGCTGGACATAATAATAGAAATACTTATGAATGGAAACTTAACATTAAACATTGATCTGAATATGTCTGATCCAGCATCACACAAAATGCCTTGGTCATCCAAGGAATTTGGTTCGCAAAACATAGTTTAAAAGAAAGTAACAAGATGCCTTGGTCATCCAAGGAATTTAGTCTTAAACATGAAAAGTAAATACACTAACCTTAGGGATCATTCCCTTTAGGTTTTTTCCTTACCATCATCTCTTTTGGGACTCTTGGCATCAGTGCTTGAGCTTTCATCGGTTCCCTCATCAGAATCACTCTCACTTGGTGAAGAATAACCATTTTTATCACCATCTAGCATGGTATGAAAAAGTATCTCATCATATGGTACGAACTTCCACAAAGGACACGGGTTCTTCTTTGGAAAGGTCTCATGAAATAGCAAAAGCATGTTCGATTTGATACTTTCATCCCTTTTTTCCAAAGAATCCACAACACCAACAGCATACTTCTTTGTTGCTGCAACTAACTATTGAGTTTGATTCATCTTTAGAGAAATATTTTCTTCTTCTTTCTCTTTAAGAAGTTTCGCTAACTTCTCTTTCTCTCTGAATAAGGTGTTGATAGTGCTTGTATTGGTGGTTTGTTGTTCCTTAAAAGACTTGATCTCATTAGACGTGGTAGTTTCCAGTTTGAAATACTTAGTCGGGATGTCCTCTTGGGCAGTCTTGGATTGACGCAGTTTGGTGCTAAGTTTCTCTTTTTCTTTAGTTAAAACCTCCACTTTTTGTTGTTCAGATAAAAGAGAATCCTTCAAGTTTTGGTTGTCTGTGGTAAAAGAAGTGATATCCTTAGCCTGATCCCTGACTTGTCTTTCATGATCAACGGTTGGCCTGATATAGCCCAGGATTGTGTGGCCTAGAGTATCATGCTCACTTGATACTGCCAAATATTCTCCTCTAAAATCATAATATTAGTCATGGTGGTTGTTTGGGGAAAAGTTCGTTCAAAGTCATCATTGTCAAACTCACTAAAATATATATTACCTAAGTCATCCAGGTTAACGTCACCCTCAGTAGGATGCAGATCGACTGTAGGAAACATCGGAGATGGAGGATCAGCGTGTACCTCTTCTTGTGGAGGAATATCAGTTGGGAGAGTGGGAGGAACTTCTGCAGGTCGGAGTATGATCTCTGACCCAATGAAACATTTTTCTTTTTTTCCAACCCTTCGATCACTTCCCATTGTTATGCCTTTTATGACCCTTTTTCTTGAGTTGGAGTGGTGGATCCATCCCTGCAGTTTCACTAACTGTTTCAGCAACTGCCTCTAATAAAACAACATTGATTCCTTCAGGATTCTACGAACTAGCTACTTCGGGAAGCTGATGAGATGGTTCAACTTCTGCTTTCTTCTTATTTTTGTTCTTCATCTTGTCCTGATAGATGGGAGCTTTATTTCGGGATGGTAAGTAGAGTTTTCCATCTTTTGCCTCAGTTCTTTTAAGGATGACATTCAAAAGAGGGAGAGTGGTCAATTGTTCTCAAGAAAGATCTATGCTTCCAATGGTATTCCACAAGTGATCCCTCAACATGTTTCCTGAGGTGAAACAATTGTGAAAGCTAAGACCCCAATTCTCTGATGCTCGTTGACTTAATTTTGAAAATTTAGCCTATCTACCTCCAAATTCTCTATGAACATTTTCAAAAAAAACTGCAAAGAGACACAATAATTAGTTTGGTATATCAACATAAAGTATAAATACTAATGAAAATCCGAACAAGATTTACCTGAACTCTTCCAGTATCTAGTTAATTGGCTTGGATTTGACTCATATTTTATCTTTTTCCCGTTCCCCCAAGCTCCATATATGAAAAGAAACCGATTCCTCTATGGATTTTTACCCTTTAACAGATCATTTACTACTTTGTAGTCGTTTCCCATATTGTAATGATAAAAAAAGATTTGGTGATTTATACACAAACTAGCCACGGTAGCAAACTACTTCATAGGAATTGGAATCTTTGACAGTCTAGAAGCAATAATGCTGGCTAGCAGAGTATCCCGGACATTCAACTCAGCTGACTTGGGTAAAGCTTGATTAGATGAAATATCTGAATATTTCCGGGTAGGGAAAATGAAGACCCCAGTTTAGTACTTCAGTGTATACCACCATCTCATTAGCTTTTACAGTCCATGGTAGTTTCTGGAGTGATAAAAATTGCCACCTTAACAGACTCTGAAAATCCTTATTTTCGTTCTTATCCGATCTAATTCGGCAATGTGTGTATAAACATAAGATATTTTTTGAAGGGCCAGTAAGTATTTCACACTAACCTTACAAAATTTGGGCCCAAATTTCCCTTCCAAGCACTCCAGAAGTGATTTACTATTTGGTTGTCCCACATTTTCTCTTATGGTCCGATCCGATGTGGTATTCCCCGTATGTCCGGATGTTTCCAATGGTGTGTATTCCCCGCTATCTTCCATATGTTCTTCCATTATAGTGGACTACTGTTCGGCCAAATTAGCACCATAATTTATTTCTCAATCTGAGTAGCCTCGCTGAGGGAGAGCGATGTATTCGGGTCCACCGAAGGTTGGGCATGAGTTTTTATTGCTCCTAAAGTCATATCTTTTGAAGTGGAGAGTCGAGTGACTCTTCGGGGTATAGTGTCTTGTATTTGATCCCATAGCAATGAACGGTGAGGGTTTCTTTACGGTTGAAGTTTTTGTATCCTTAGAGAAAGACCTTGTGGGTATTTGAACGGAAGACTCAGAATTTAATGTGGGTAAGGATGAGGTGAAAGGATTTTTTCGAATTACGAAGGTTCTTGATGAGGATAACTCTTGTCCGGCTCCGGTATTGTCTGGCTTGTTACTCCACCAGAAGAGGCAAGAATTCCAGCAGTGGCTATTGCTTCCTTTCTCGTTTTTTTCTAACTCAGACAAATTTAACCAACCTCATTTGATCAAAGCGGTTCTGGCTGTGAACATATAAACTCTCAAACTTAAAACAAAATTGCAGCTTCAAAGTTTTCTATTTCTAGAATGTTTTCTTGTTCAAAGAAAATAGTAAAACAGTGTTAAATAAAGGTGAAAATCACTTGAGTGATTTACCTATGGGAGATAAACTGTTCAAGTAATGATTATGGACTATTAAGTACACCCTAATTACTTTTTGAAAAAATAGGTGCAAGTACCAAGGGGGGAAATGGTTGAGAGGTAAAATCAGAACATCACACATGTTGTTTTTAAAATTCTAACATTTAGTTAGTCCATCTGCAAAAGGGAAAATGCTTCGGATCCGATCAGGATCTACTCCTCGGAAGCTAACTCTTCGAAAAATTCTTCGAATGTGATCCAGGTTTTTTGATAACTTAGCTCTTCTAAAATATTTTTGAAGACCTAAAAGGGCTACTAATATGGTCAGATAATTTTAAAAGTTCCTTTCTGCCTGATCCAAAGGGGTAATTCAGGCATTCTTTACATTAAAGTTTTTACGAATAGTAAATCTAAGTGGATCATGACTCAGCTGTGTGCTGACCCGTTTCCGTTTTGGACTTTAAAGCCTAACCTGAATCCAAAGTTTGATCTGGATGACCCATGGGTCATAAAACAGGTATACATACCCCCACCAACCTCATTTAATAGGTTGGATTTTTCTAGAGGAAACCTTAATAGCTTGAACACACTTTTTTTATCTTTCGACCCTTCACTCCAACAATAAATGCCTGAAAGGGATAAAACTCTTTCCAAATATACCATTTGATCAGAAATAATCTACACCATTTGTGGTTGAATGATGCAGCTTGCAAGGAGATATCAAACCTCGTACTTTCATTATGACAAGAGCGGAAGACTGCCGGCTGGGCGGATCGCCTAGTGACAGTAGTAGCAGACTACTTTTTTTTCTCTAAAAAAATATAATTTTTTTTATTAATTAATTAATTATATATTTTTCTGATTTGTTTCGGGTGTTAAAGTGTTTGGACATGCTATTTTTTGTATGTGTTTATGAAATAAATGGTTTATGTGTTTGAATATTTAAATGGATATTCATAATTAAAGTTTCAGATTTTGGTAGGTCAATCATGGAATTATTTAATCTGCCCACTAAAAGGTTAATTGATTTTTTTGAGGATCTTAGAATTGAAAAAAAATCAAGAGAGAAATTTAAATTCAAATATTGTTGTCCCTTTAGAAGGTTAATATTTGGGTTTGACTAATCATAAATAAGAGAAATCAACAAAAAATTATTTGTGATTTTTTTAAAATTCTAAGTAGGTGAAATCAGCCCTTTGAAGGGTTTCATTGGTACTTAGGAAAATTAAATTAATACTCGCATATGTTTTTATTTAAGCATGTGAGATCCGCCCTCCATAAGATTTCACCGGTACTTAAGAAACAATTAAGGTTATTTTAAATCAAGTAGGTGAAATCAGCTCCAAGGAGAGTTTTAGCGGTACTTGGGATAATTAAAATAGTGATTAATAGTAATTTTTCCAAATCATAAATATGTGATAATATGATTTTCCCTCCGGTATACTATTATCATGGTATGTTATATTTTACATGTATACGTCATGTTCAAGTGTGTTAATTTGTTATATGTCAAGTTTCCATATGTGATGTGTTATATATGTTCCACTTAATGTTATGGGTTACAATTTGATGGGGGAACAAACCCCCGATGTTGGATGGCTCAGATTTTAACCAACGAAAATTAAACACTGAGTTTTACTTTAATTATCATGACTATGAGCTCGCATTAATGAAACTCAAACCATGTTCTCTTACTCATGAAAATTCACATAAACAAACTAAAAAGTACGAAAACTGAGAGCGGTCTAATCGGTTGTGTTTGGCCATTATGCTTCAAGAGATATCGAGTGAATTTTATGGGGTTGTCCCAAATGATGATATTGCATATTATAGGGATTTTTATGATTGAACCCAATTTTAATGTAATCAAGATAGACTTACGTGAAGAATGTGTAGTAGGTTTCATTTTTAATCTCTGCCGAGAAAGTTTAAGCATTTCCAGTTCGTCTACAACTGCATGAATAAAAAGTGGACAATCAATTAATTGATTATACATGCTGCACGAGAAGAGGAAAATATTAAAGAGAAGTATTCTAAAATGAACATGGTCGTTTTCAAAAAGGGCATGAGGCAAAAGAGAAAGGGTTATAGAAAATAACATGATTATGATCCGGGTAAGAACAAGAAGCCTCAGGAATCAACTGTAGTTTGATGTTTTTTCTACAAAGAAAATAGACACCTCAGAAGGATTGTGAGAAACGTCTAGTTTACTTGCTAAGTAATGGAAATATAATATCTTTGGTTATTTTGGAAGTTAATCTTATTTATGTGTAAAACAATATATGGTGGATTGATTCGGCTACAACAACCCATGTATGTATATATTTATAGGATGCACTAAGAAGTCAAAAGGTAAGTGAGGATAAAAGGTCCATATTCATAGCTGACGGGAGCTCATGTAAGGCTTTAGCCATTTGTGATTTTAATTTCGAGAGTACCACATAACATATAGTATTTAGGATAATATTATGAATGTTCCTACATTTCGAAAGAATGGAGGCATGTATGGTTATTTTTGTCTTTTGGAAAATAATAGTTTAACTATCTTTTATAATGATATGATTGTTGGTTATAATTGTTTGATAATGGAACTTAACTTGTATTTATTATACAGTTTTGAAAATTATAAACTTGTCTTGAATACACAACTTGTAGCGAATAAGATTAATAAAACCGAAAACTCCTATAAACTACGGCACATGTGGTTAGGTCATCTATCCAAAGTAAGGATGGATAAGCTTGTCACTGAAGGTTTTTTAGCCCCTTAATTACTCTTATTTCGGTACTTGTATCTAGTGTATCAAGGGGAACAGACCAAAACCAAAAGGGTAGGAGCAAATAGAGCGACGAAAGTCTTCGAATTGGTTCATACCGCTATTTGTGGACCGTTTGCAAATGATTCATGGAATGGGAAATGATACTTTATATTATTTATATATTACTTTTCTCATTTCAGGTACCTCTACCTTCTTCATATAGCGTTAGATTCCCTAGACAAGCTCAAAGATTTTATGACCAAAGTTGAAAAACAACTAGGTAAAAGAATTGAGAGCGTTATATCTTACTGTGGTGTTGAATACTTTGGTAAATATGATGGTTCGAGTGAACTATGTCAAGTGACATTTTAAAAATACCTAGAGGAGTGTGGTATAGTCCCTCAGTATACAATAACGGAATCACGCTGCATGAAAGGTGTATCTAAGAGATGGAAACGTACAATAAAGTATATGGTCAAAAGTAACTCAAATCTACCATTACCTCTCTGGGGGGAAGCCATCAAATGTGTCACATACATACTCAATAAAGTGCCTATTAAGGCAACCATTAGATTCTCATATGAGCTTTGAAATGGGCGTATGCTCATTTTAAATCATCTACATATATAAGGGTGTCTAACTAATGGAGATGAAACCTCAAGAAAAAAAACAAGGACAAAAAATGTTTAATTTCTTCTTCATTGGTTATTCTGAATATTATAAGGGTTTTAGTTTAATGATACTCTCATTGGTAGTATAATTGAAACGAGAATGGTAAAGTTTCTCGAGGATGTTGAGTGTGAGAGGAAGAATTATGGGACATATGTTCATTTTGAGGAAGAATCTATAAATATTTATGAAGGTTTTAACAGATATACTCATGTATAAGAAGATTGGAATGTGATGTCAATCATTTTGGTCCCATTAAAATAAAGTTATACTCATAATAACATTGGTGTTCCACTTGGGGTTTTTATCCAAGACACGAATATGATCTGTTTAGAACAAAAAGAACCCCAATGTAACCTTCCAAGAGAACATCAACATAACATTGTTCACGAGGATCAAACTCCACCTCCTCAAGAAATGAAATAATAAGTAATGATACCCTTATGAAGGTACACGAGAGAATAAAAGAATGATATACATCTAGATTGTATTATATATCTTCAACAATATGAAGAGTCATGTGATGGAACTATATATGATTCTTCACCTATAAACAAGCCATGGAAAGCTCTAACTCTCGGATGTAAATTAATACTATGAATGAATAGTATAAATCAATGCAAGATAATACGATATTAGAACTTATTCTATTACCTGAAGAGAAAAGGGAAATTGGTTGTAAGTGGTTTTACAAAACCAAACACAATACCATGGGCAATGTTGAAAGACATAAAGCACGCTTTGTAGAAAAAAATTATACCTATCGTGAAGGGATTGATTTTAACAAAACCTTCTCTCTGGTACCGACTAAGGATTTCTTTTGAATAATCATGGCATTAATTGTAAACTTTTACCTAAGCTTCATCAAATGGATGTAAAAACCATATTTCTCAATGGTAATATTGAGGAAAATGACTTATATGGTGCAACTGAAACACTTTGAAATAGGAAACTCAAAGGATTTGGTATGCAAGATTAATAAACCTATTTATGGGTTAAACAGGCTTCTCGACAGTGGCACCATAAATTTTGTGTGTAGCACAAGTTCAGTGGAAGTAATTTTATATTTCTAATATTATATATCGATGACATACTAGAAGTAACCCAAATATGGAACAAAATAGCACATGTTTAATGAGTCCGGAATTATTCACCACCATTCACTATGAAAACCGGACAGGGATAATCCGGACAATAATTACCCACTGAAGTATCCGGACAAGACAAAAGTATTAAAAGCACTAAACACCTTTTGAATAAGCTAATTGCTAATATGCTTAATAAACTAATGGGTCTTTGAACTCGACCTGATTTCAAAAATTGACCCGAAAGCCCATGGGTCCATAATTAAGGGTATAAATACCTAACCACTTTCATTAATGAGGGTAATGAACATTTAATACAACCACGCAGCTCAAATCTCTCACTACAAAACACCCAAATATTTAATACCCTTAAAATTCCCCAAAACATCTGACAAAATTACCCTGAGTTCAAAATTATCATCACCAATGTTGACATATAGAAAGTCTAGAAATGTTGGAGATCATAATTTATTACGTGTTTCGAGGTATTAAACCAATCATTATGGCTCGAAAATTTTACCATTGGTCTGCACGTTGTACAAAGAATGAAAGGTCTCGTGAGGTTGTATTGCGATAAAAATTCCATAGTTTAGTATTCTAACAATAACATAAGCTCGTCTAAATCCAAACACAAAGACATAAAGTTCTTTTTTGTTAAAAAGAGAGTTCAAATAGTTCAGATAAATATATAAAACATCAGTTCAAACTCCGCGATATCAAATCCTCTTACAAATGTAGATTTTCTAAGGTTTTTCAAGAACACATCAATATGAGTGTAATTGATTTAGAGGATTGCTAGTTTCAGTGGGAGTTTTTGTAATATGATATGATTTATATTTTCAATATTATATACATAAAAATTTATTTAAATATATAGTTTGGTTATATTTATTGACATATGCAATTCTATTAGATCTCCAAAGATAGATACATTTAAGAATGGATATGTACGATTACAAATTATATTACTCTTGAATTGCATACCATAATTTCATTAAGTAATTGATTGATGATAATAATGTGATTACTGTTGCATCATATTGTTCATATAACGAGAAATAGGTCTTTAGATATTTATTGTTTATTGATCATGTACGGGTTTGTACCGTTCTTCTTTTGATAATGGATTCAGGGGACTCGTTGAAATTAAGTATATTCTTGAGTAGCATATGACGGTCAAACTGGGAGATTATTAGAATAATTATGGACCGATATGCTAAATATATATTTGGTCATTATCATAAGGTAGTCTAATAATAATTAATGAGGTTAATTATATTATATATAAGTATTGAGCTTATAGGTAAACAGACGTTATGACTTATAAATGTGGTAAGTGGGTTAAATTTAGGCACTCTGAAAGATTGGGATCAAATCTCAATACTTAGGCCTGAATTGATAGTTCATAGACCAAAATGATCAAATCAATTAGTGGTTGTGGTCCCCGATCATAAAGCGGTACAAATTAATGGGCTTTATATAATTAGGGTTGTTGATTGTATTGTCTATAAAATAAATTATTGGAGTTCATATATTTCTTTAACCTAAACTTAAAAATCCAATTGGCATTTTTTTAAGATGAAAACTAACAACTATTTTACAAGAACATGAACCTGAAGAATAGTATGCATGATTCAAGTATCTTGTACTAAAGATTCTATAGGGATTATAGATAGCAGTAGACAAAGTAGTAAGTTCAATTTTATCATATACTTATTAGATAATCATATTGAGGGTTTCATATTATGCATGTTTAATAGACGAATATGGTGTGATTCAATTAGTTATATCACAAAGATCACATGTTTTATTTTTCCACAGTGCTGATATTTCCTCCTCATACATAATATATAATCACATCGGGTCATACAAAGCCTCTCGCATATAATTTTAAAAAATATTGTGATATGAAGATATGGACGAATAAAAACATAAATTATAGATATGATATGTGGTTAAGTTATGGGAGCCTTTAAAAAGGCAAGAGAAAGGTCATTATTGAATAGTTTAGATGGTTGGATAATTACAAGAATTTGTGGATAATGTATGGTAATGTCACGTGTAATATTTTAGAGATACATTGGTTATTTATGTACAACATAAAATATACAAGTCTTAAGATTTCACATAGACATGAAAAATTAGAATTAGAAATAATATTTACCTCTTTGAGTATATCCTTAACTAATATGAGGTACATGAAGAATTTGTGGCACAATACTCGAATATGGAGAAAAAACTGATGTAAACATCAAAATAATCATAATAAGGGATAATTATTATATATAAATAATGGGTCAGGTTTTAAATATAAGAAATATGATACAAACTCTATAAAAATAACATCAAATGAAACAAAATACCTTATAATAGTGGGACCATAACATTGATAGCATTTTTAGTTTCATTATAGCATACACATGCATCTAAAGATCTTAGAGATAAAGAATAAAACAATTATGCATATGAAAATATAACTTTATAAGGGACTGTATCATCAAGTAAAAACTAATGGAACTTGATTTATCACATACCATGCAGTTAGAATTGCATTAGTCTAAAATCAACGATAGGCGTGTCTATGGATGATCATAGTACGAGCCATTTCTGATAGGTAGTGGGCTTTGAAGATTGACTTGAATCTAGATTCTGAGCCAAACAACCCATGGGTCATAAAACAAGTATAAATACCCCAACTAACCTCATTTAATAGGAGGAATTTCCTAAAGAAAACTTAATAGCTAAGACACACCTCTTTTATATCCTTACTTTTCACTCAAAAAATAAATACCTTATTAAGATAAAACTCTTTCTAACAATACCCTTTGATCATAAATAATTCTCACCAAATTGGCGACCACAATAGGAGGTGAACGTGCCTGAATTTCAGATTCAAAACCAGTGAATAAAGTAGTTTGGGTATCATTGAAGCAGATGGATCCTAATGTACAAGATGTTCCACCTTCAGAGGTAGAAGGTGTGATAGATAATAATGAGCACACTATTGTGCCTCATGTCAATCACAATGGTGATGAAAACAATCTATGCAGGATGAACGTGATTAGTTAAGGGTTGAGATTGAGGCTTTAAGGGCTGAGATTGAGGCTTTAAGGGCTCTGAAACAAGCTAAAAGAATAAAAGAGAAGTCCGGTGCATCTGAACTCCACCTACTCATGAGCCTGGTGAAAATGAGCAGTCCATAAAGACTTATGTCAGCTCTAAGAAAACACATCGGTCTAAACGAGTTGTGAGCACCACATCAAAGTCTTCTAATACTTCATCCCATGATTCAGGCCTTGAAGAATCATTCTCATCCATCAGTGATGAAGGTCATCTAAAGAAGAAATTAAGGCTGACTAAGAAATATTCAAGAAAAAAGGTTAGACATGGCATAATTACAAAGTATCAAGGAAAAATAAAGGGTTCAGCTGATCACCATATTGACCTTTGTTGATTGATCCAATTTCCTTTCAATCCGAACCGGGTATTTTTGCTACTCCTAATGAATATACAATATTTAGTCGTAGCCAAAATTGGAGACAATCACCCTTGTCTTCAAAAATACTCTTTGGATATATTCCCAAACGATTTGACAGTTTCAAGATGGAGAAGTATGATGGAAGCAAAGACCTGGACAATTATCTTGAGCAATTTAAAAAAATTATGATGGATTTTGATGATGATGAAAATCTGTTATGCCGAGCATTCTCACAAACCTGTAAAAGAAGTGCCCTTAAGTGGTACAACAGTCTCCTCCAAGGGTCTATAAATAATTTTGGCATATTCTGGGTATCATTCCAGAGGAAATTTATAGGAAGCAATTAGGTTAAAGAGAATGGTGATACGATTATTCATTGTTCCCAAGATCCAAACAAAACTTTGAAGAAATATATTAGTAGATTTGTGAACGCAAATAATTGGCTATCTGATTATTTTGAACAATTAGTAATCGCCTATTTAAGAATAGGCTTGAATCCGGGTAATTTGGCCGACTCAGTAACCCAAAAAAAAAACAATGACTTTTAGGGGGGTGTTAAATCAAGTTGGAAAGAAAATTATTGTTGAAGAAACTAAGAAATCTAGAGTGCCTCGTCATAACAGATCCACCACTACAGTGTTAATTCCACAAGCAACAACTCAATCTGGTTACAAATCAAAGGAAACCAGACAGGGACCACATCGGCCCAAGCAGAATCTGTTCAATCAAAACCAACAAGTTAGAAGTAAAAGGGGTTCATGGGTTCAGTCTGAATGGTTTGTTGAGTTGCGAGAGAGTGTAGCTACAATTTATGACAAGATTAAAAATGATGTCCACTTTAGAAGGCCAGTCCCATTGCAGTCCCTTAGTGAGACCCAAAGTACCCATTTTTGCAAATATCATAATGATGTGGGTCATGACACACATGATTGTATAACATTGAAGCAAAAGGGAAAATTTTCATTGAAAGAGGAAAATTATGCACTTTTGTTAAAAACAAGGGGGCAACAGACCGAATAATACACATTTCAATGCCAATTCTCTATGAACTACTTCTTCAACAGTCACATGGACATCTAGACAGGAAGATACCATGATGATTGTTGAAAAATTTGATGTGGATTCTGAATACCTTAATCCTGACCCAGGTCGGGATCAGGTGGGGGTTATAGTGGATAAATCTGCTACAATTTCCGATCTGGTGAAGTTTTTAGAATCATTAACCAATTTTTGGGGAGACACCGTGACAGCGCCCTCAAGTTGTTCAAGAAAAATGCATGTCAATAGCTTGACTACTCCGTTAGAAGGAAGAATTCCACACATCTGTACCAAAACCCAGGTCCTTTCATAATCTTTGATGAGGACGACTTATGAGATATTTTGGGGCCGCATGAGGATGATTTAGTGATAGTGGCATCAAGACACGCGTCGAATCCTTATTGACACTGGTAGTTCAGCAAACGTTTTATTTCTGAATACTTATAGGTAGATGTAAAATCCATCGATTATTCAGCAATCAAACAGAACTATTGTGAGGTTCACATGAAGTTCGGCTGATGTCATTGGTGAGTTTTAAGAGGAAGTATTGTTTGGTATATGATCTTTTAAAGAAACAGTAAAGGTATTATTTGTTCTGGTTGAGTGCCAAACATCCTACAATGTTATATTTGGAAGATCTTGGCTTTCTAGGATGCATGTTTTGGCCTATACTGTCCATCAATGTTTAAAATATTTTGTGGGTGCATAGGTGGGTGTTGTCCTAAGCAGTCAGAAAGTGGCTAGAGAATGCTATGTAACGCCTTTTGCCTCAAAGTCATTGGAGGTAGTCAAGGCTAACAAGGAATAGCAACTACTAGAGCCTTCCACTGATGAGAATGAAATAATTGATCCAAGAAAGGCTCCTAGTGTTATAATACACATAGAAGAAGTTGAAATCCATTGCAAAGGAGAAGGAAAAAGTGTTAGGATTAGTATTAAATTACCATTGAGTTTGAAACAAAAGTTATTCTCTTTATTGTCTAACAATCTACATGTGTTTGCATGGAGAAATGATGATGTAACCAGATTACTAGCCGACGTGATCCACCACAAATTATCAGTCTGATCTGATGCTGGACTGGTAGTACAAAGAATAAGAACATTTTCCAAAGAAAAAATCGATGTGATAGTACAAGAAGTTGATCGGTTAACCAAGATGGGACATATCAAAGAATCTCAATACCCTTTGTGGACGACTAATCGCGTTATGGTCAAGAAAAATAATGGAAAATGGCGTATGTGTATTGACATTACCGATCTTAATAGAGCATGTTCTAAATATGATTTTCCAGTACCTCGAATGGATCAATTGATGAATTCTACATCGGGTAACAAGTTGTTATCCTTCATGGATGCCTTTTTGAGGTATAATCAGATATAGGTAGATCTGAACTATTAGGATCATACTATCTTTATTACTGATGTCATTTGGGTTGAAGAACGCTGAAGCTACTTATCAACGATTGGTAAATAAAACTTTTGCTAGCCAGATTGGTAGAAATACATGATGGTAAAAAGTCTCGTGGAGGAAGAATACATATCCGATCTTTAAAAAATGTTTTCTAACTTATAAGCCATCAACCTGAAATTAAACCCAAATAAATGCATTTTTGAGGTTCGGTCTGACAAGTTTCTAGGATATGTCATAAGTGAAATAGGGATATAGGCCGATCCAGATCAGTTAAATGCTCTATTGGTTATGAATCCTCCTCGAAGTACTAAATAAGTCCAGAGACTAATCGGGCGGTTGACTATATTAAATAGGTTTATTTCAAGATCATCAGACAAGTGTGCTCAATTTTTTCAAGTTTTGAGGAATGTTAAAGACTTTAATTTGTCTTCGTAGTGTGATCAGGCCTTTCTTGAAATAAAAAAACATTTGTCTTCACCCAAGACGTTGTTCAAACCTATTCAATGGGAGAATCTTTATATATACTTAGTTGTATCGGAGTATGTTATGGGTGCTGTATTTGGTGGGGATTATTTTTTACTAAGGGTACTTTGGTCAGGTGTTTTGTGGTGTTTCAAGGGTATTTAATGTTTGGGTGTTTAGTAGTGAGAAATTTGAGCTGCCTGGTTGTATTAAATGTTCATTACCCTCATTAATGAAAGTGGTTGGGTATTTATACCCTTAATTATGGGCCACATGGGCTTCCGGGTCAAACTTATGAAACCGGGTCGAGTTCAAAAACCCATTAGTTTATTAAGCAGATTAGCAATTACCTTAGTCAAAAGGTGATTAGTTTTTAGTACTTTTGTCTAGTTCGGATGGTTCAGTGGGTGGATTTTGTCCGAATTTCCCCTGTCCGGTTTCTACAGTTAGTGGTGAAAAGTTCGGGACTCATCAAATATGATTTCCCAAAGGTATGGTATTTATGTTATAAGAGTATATTATATTATGTTATATTTATTTGTTAAATGTTAAATAACATTTTCTTATGCGTTGTTTGTTATTTATTATGTTAGAAAATTTATATATCTACAACCCCAAAGGCAAAAAAGCACTCATACTTGATGGGAGCAACCTTGACCTATGAAATGATTGTGGGACACATGTCTCCTTCTGATTCGCCTCACCAGTCGTTTTTTCTTCTAGAACGGCGCTCCCACTAATCCCAAAAAGTAACCTCTTCAATTATTGTTGGTGACGTCAGCGCCGTCTTTAAATATTACTCCCATATTTTCGTATTCTCCTAGGTTTCTGGGTATGTTTTTGTCTCTTTGGTATAAATTGCCTCATTTTTCACTATTTTACCATCTTCTTCACTCTTTCACTCCTTTCCTTCAAAGCTTTCATCTCTCTTTTCAAAACCCTTTTTTGGTGTAAGTTTATGTTTACAGCAAGAAACGCACTTGTTAAAGGAGGGTGGCTTAATCTTTCTGAGTTAGAGAAAGCACAAAGAGTCGAACGAGAAAGGCGCATTGCTGCAGGCCTTCCAGTTTCCCCAATCGACTAATCTGAAACACCAAGCTCAGAGCCTGATGGAGGTTCGTCTTCTGCCAAAAGTTCTAAACCCCGAAGGTTATTTCAACCTAGTCTTTCACCAATCGTCGCAGGCTCGTCGGTTCAAGAGTCACAACCTACTGTTGAACGGGAAAAGGTTGTGACAAGCACAAAGAGACCTTCCCCATTCATAGTCATGGGATCAGACGCTGATAGTTCCTCGGAAAAGTTGACACTTAAACGAAGAGGCCGCTTAGTAAAAGGCCAGGCTGTTTCTTCACAGTCTAGATCTCTGAAGTCAGGGCCATCTAAGTCTGGGGCCAAGGACAAAACTGCAGGGTCAGAGGCGCCCATCAAAGCTCCTAAGGACAAGTCATCTGGTCCGGAGGTCACCGGAACAAGTCTTCGAAAAGAATCATCTGGATCTGAGCCCCACCCGGACACCAAACCACAAAGGAAAAATGAAGCTCAGCCATCCGAACAACTCACTGAGCCAACTACTGGCACTTCTCCCCCAAAGACAACTGACAACCCTTCTATGGTGATGGAAGATGTTATGGAGGACAGTGTTGAGGAAGCCCCGTTAGAGACTGATGTCTCCGGGCAGACGGGGGAGGCAGCCATTGTTAAGAAAAAAAAAAGGTAAAGAGAAGATGTGTTTAAAACATCCGGACCTGCTGGAGTGTCTTGTAGGAAGCGTGGGACCTTGCTTCCACAAAGTGAATGTAAAGTATCTGCTAGCCATGCAGAATATCAATTATGCTTTTATTCATACTGCTGAACTAGGCCGGATCCGGACGAAGTGGGGGATCCTAGAGTCTGTTAAGGTGAGAATACCGGTCGATCCGGAGACGCCAATGGACTGCAAGCTAAGTGAGATTGTTTTCTACACGGAGTTATTCAACTGGGGGTTTAGGTTTCCCTTGGACCCAGAGATCGTCAAATAATTCCATTTGATAAAGCTCTGCCCAAGCCAACTGAGCCCCAATGCTTGGTACACACTCATGGCCTGCATCATGGCCTCCAGGCTCTCCGGAATCCCACTTCCGATGGAGCAGTTTGCTGTTGTAGCCAGGCTTTGCAAGAACTGCGTCATACCTTTCTGCCATTTTAACATGAGCGATAATTACAAAGTGGTGGATGACCTACTCGAGTCGGAGAAAAATTGGAAAACCCAATTCTTATTCATTAGTGGTGCTTGGGAGAATTGGAGGAAGATTAAGGCTGGTGACAACCCAAGCATGCTTACCAGCAGAAGGAAGAGCACAGGTTAATTTTTTATCATATTTGTTTTTCTTTACTAAAAAAGTTTGTTTACTTAAACATTCTTCTTTTCTTTTCTTTTTTGTAGTGCTGCTGAAGGAGTTCACTGACTACTTAGAAGAGGGGCAGACTACTTGTGCCAATCTGAATGCTTAGGCTGCTAAAAAATGGGGGAATCGCTTCCACAATTGCTTTATTGGTGGCAACTTGGTGAGATCCCATCTCTGGAATACAACCGGACGAAGAGACTTGTCTTGGGAGGAATTAACCACACCGCCTCCTCCGGAAGTCATTCTAAAGAAGACGGATGCAAAGGATGAGAAGTTAGCCTTGTCGGGCAGAGCTAAAGCCCCAAGTAAAATGAAGGGCAAGAAAGGCAAGAAAAGGCCAGATGTAGCTGAGGTTAACCAAGGTGATGTTGAGGAGACTGTCCCGGCAAATCAAGAGGTGCAAGACCAGGAAGGGATTGATGCTGCCCTGCTTCAAGTGGTGGAAAACGAGAGCACCAAAGAGGCAGCTGGACTTCCAAACCCCCCCCCCCCCCCCCCAAAGATCCCAAGAAAGACCGAAAATGGGGAGCAGAAGGTGGAGACTGGGAAGCCAAGAAAAAGAAAACCTCCAAGGGAGATGAAGTTGCTCTCCGGCCTCCGGAACCTCTTCCTCCGGTCGACCCAACAGACCCAACTCAAGCAGAGAAAATTCCAAGTGACTTTCACACCGTAGAGGGTGCCGGAGGGGACATCAACATTGATGGAGTGGACATCAGTTGCCTTCAAGGGATTGGCCTGTACTTTGGAGACCTTGAGAAGGACGACTTTGTTGGCCCTTACCTCCCCCCAAGCTCTTCGAATATTGTCACTTTCAATGGTAAATCTTTTTCTATTTTAGGAGAGAAGGACATGGTAACCCACTTCTCGTTGAGAAATATTCAACCGGTGCTCAACTTGAAGAAGCAAGTGTGAAACCAGTCAGTCATCATCAAGACACTCAACTCAGATAAAGAGAGTTTGTCTAACAACCTCCTTACTGCCAACCAGAATGTTGAGGCATTAAAGAGAGAGAACGAGGAGTTGAAGAGTGGGAAGGAGGATATGGCCATCAAACTAGCCACTTTGGAGGGGATTATCAAGGAACTTCAATCCAAGTATTCTGACTTGGAGAAGAATCTTTCTACCTCAAAAGAGGAGGTGAAGGCCAAAGACAACGTCATTCAGACCCTAACCCATGACAAAATTTCGCTCGAAGATGTTGTGTCTAAGGCTAAGCAAGAAAAAGATGACCTGTTAAAGGAGTATGAGAAGACAATCTAAGCCAGGAATGATGCATACAACAACAAGGTGATAGACTCCAAAGAGGAAAGGTATGCTAAAGTTAAATCAGACATGGTCTTGCTCTTTCATGAAAAAGTTCCGAAGAGGACACTAGGATACCTATGGCGATTTGTGGAATACGAAGACCTTCCTCACCATACTCTGGCCGATGGTGATAAGCACTGCTATTCCAGTGGTTGGGATGATACTACTAATGAAGATGAAAAAACCGGAGAGAGTCCAGACGAGGAGACCAAGGATCCTAAGAAGAAATCAAGTGAGGCTGGGCCATCTAAGGTAGCTCAGCCTTAAAATTTTAACTATGTTTCTATTTTTATTTAATTTTGGTGTTAGAATAAAGTCCTTTGATGGCCAAGGTAATTTTATAACCGTATCTGGCCCTTGTCCGGACAAACCTTCTTTTTTTTAAAACTTCAAAGTCCTTGGATGGCCAAGGCATGTTGCATATTTTAATATCATTCTCCGGTATCAGCCGGACAATTTTATCTTATACAATTCTTACATTGTTTTGTAGTTCTCCAATTTTGAAGGCTTGTATTTAAATGGCCTTTAGTTATTGTACAAGTATTTTAAAGTGAGAGTGTTTAAATTCTCCGATGACAAATGTTTAAATGATCATCACTCCACCGAATCAATCTGATCTGTTAGTCAAATCACTCCGACTTTTTCAAGAAGGCATCGAATTTTATTAAAAAACCCGGACACCTCATTAAAACCTCCCCGCACCACCAGGGTAGGAAAGAGTATGCCTCCTAATATTTACATGGAATTTAAACAGTGTGCTGATCCCTCACCATCGTGTAATTTGGAGAGCACAATTTGGGACTCTTCGATCCCCAAACATCGTGAGAAAGGTCTACTAAAAGATTTTTTGTAAAGAATATCTCTTAGGATGACAAATCCACGAGCCTTATACTTAATTTTCTTCGTCACTGCTTTTTCCGGAGGCAAGATGCCATCTGAAAGGTATTGGGAAAGAGGAAATCTCCAATCTTGAGATTGTTTTACTTGTATATGTAAACTTTCTTCTTCCTTGTTCTGATTGAGTTGAATGGATGGGCACTCTTGCACATGAATCCATGGGTAGGACTCAGAATATGCTATGGTAGCCAAGGAGTCTGCTAGAGCATTTTCTGTTTGGAGTATGTGCTCATAAGCAATATCTTTGAAGTTAAGTGCCACTTCTTTAAGAACAAACAAATACTTAATCAGTTGCTCTTTTTTCGCCTCAGATTGACCTCGGGCATGATGGATAAGAAGCTGAGGATCACTCATTAACCTGACCTTTTTTGCTCCACAAATTAGAGCTAATTTCAAGCCAGCTATATCAGCTTCATATTCGGACTCATTATTGGAAGCCCTGAAAGCAAAACATATAGCTTGGTACATTTTGTCGCCGTAGGGAGAGATTAAACATATCCCAGCACCACAACCCATGGTACTTGATCCACCATCAATCTGGACAACCCATATTTTTTAGTATTTTCATCTGTTGTTTGCTTAGCGTCTCTGTCCGAATGAAATTCAACTAGGAAGTCAGCAATAGTCCGAGGGGCAAAATCAATATCAAAGTCTCCCAACTCCACTGACCACTTGGTCATTCTGCTTGAAATTTCTGACTTTTGAATAACATTTTTCAAAAGAAAAGACGTTCGGAAAATGATAGAATGTGAGACTGAAAGTAGGGCCTCATTTTCCTAGCAGCAATTACTAAGGCCAGTGCTAATTTTTCAAGTTTTAAATACCTTTTTTCTGCATCTATCAAACTCTTGCTGATATAGTACACCGGCCGAGGATAATTATCCACCTCCCTTACTAGAACTGCACTTATGGCACAATCAGAAACTGCCAAGTATAATGTAGAGTGTCTCTCCATCAACAGGTTTAAACAAAGTTTTAGGGGAGGATAAGTGGTTCTTAATTTCATCAAAAGCCTGGTCGCACTGTGGAGACCAATTAAATTCTTTTTCACCTTTTAAAGTTTGAAAAAATGGGGCACACCTATTCGAAGACCTCGAGATAAAACGGTTTAGAGCAGTTAATCTCCCTGTCAATCTTTGTACTTCTTTAATATTCTGAGGAGGCTCTATCTGCAATAAAGCACTAAGCTGGTCTGGATCAGGTTGTATCCCTTTCTCACTTATCACATACCCCAAGAATTTTCCAGACCGCACTCTGAAAACACACTTCTTCAACTTTAAATTTACTTTCACCAAGTTGGCAAAGGTTTCTTAGAGATCTGCTAAATGTAGTTCTTCTTCCACACTTTTTACCATCATGTCATCGATGTAGACTTTCATATTTCTTCCAATCTGATTAGCAAAAGCCTTGTTTACTAATCTCTGATAAGTAGCCCCAGCATTTTTTAACCCAAATGGCATCACCTTGTAACAATGGAGGCCCCTATCAGTAACAAATGTAGTATGTTCTTGATCCTTCGGATCCACTTGAATCTGATTATACCCGGAGAAGGCATCCATAAAGGACAATAGTTTGTTCCCAGACGTGGAGTCCACCAACTGATCAATTCGTGGGACCGGATATAGGTCTTTTGGGCAAGCCCTATTGAGATCAGTAAAATCGATGCACATACGCCACTTCCCATTTTTCTTTTTTACTAACACCGGATTGGATGTCCATAAAGGGTACTGAGACTCCTTTATGTCCCCCATCTTAGTAAGCCGATCTACCTCTTGAATTATAACATCAGCTTTCTCCTTAGAAAAAGCTCTCCTCTTTTGTACAACAGGTGTTATATCCCTTCGGATGGATTGCTGGTGCGATATGATACTTGCAGGTACTCTGGTTACATCAGCATTGCTCCAAGCAAAAACATGTTGATGGTCTTTCAAAAAAGCTAACACTTTACTTTTTAATTCTGGTGTCATTTTGGACCCGATCTTGACATTTCTTCCTTCAGCAAGAGAGTGAGTTTCAACTTCTTCAATTGGTATTAAAACACCATGGGTCTCTCTGGGGTCATCAATTTCATCATCTCCCCCAGAGGGCTCCTCAAACTGCTAATCCTCACTTATCCAAACTGTCCCCAACGTTCGAGGGGCCAGTGCTGTTGTATAACACTCCCTTGCTACATTTTGACTACTTCGGACAACTCCCACTTGTCCTTGCACAACGTATTTTAAACATTGGTGGACTGTTGAAGCCACAGCATACATCCTGGATAGCCAAGATCTTCCCAAAATGGCGTTGTAACATGTGGGACAATCCACTACGATGAAAAGTATTCTGACCATTTTCATAAAAGGGCCATTGCCCAACAAAACCTTCTCCTCAAACTCCCCGATCACATCTGCTGAGCTTCTAGTGAAACCCACAATTGACATGTTCGAACGCTGAATCAATGCTGGATTCTTCATTTGTTTGTAAGAAGTCAAAAAGAGGATATTGGCTGAACTACCGGTGTCCACCAAAATTCGTCTAATGTAATTGCCCCCAATGGATGCTCCTATCGCAACAGCATCTTCATGGGGACCAGCTATGTCCCTCAAGTCATCCTCATCGAAAATAATAAAGGGAAAAGGAATTTGCGATTGATAGGAAGTCATGCCTCCTTCGAGTTGGGTAGCCAGAGTATGAACATGCCTCTTTCTCGAAGAAGCAGTTGGTGCAGTCATGGTGTGTCCCCCAAATATTGTAAGTGACTCAAAAAAGCCGATGAGTCCGGACACCGTCTTGTAGTGTTTTATGATAACATTCACCTTATTCCAGGTTGGATCAGGATCCAAATACTCCGAATCCACATCAAACCTTTCAATTATCAACATAGCCCCATCCGGAGCCGATGTCCCTGCATTGTTTGGGCCAGTCCGATGAGCATTATCAGGTCTATTTCCATTTCTTCTTTTAACATAAGCCCCCAACTTCCCTCTCTCAATTAAATTCTACACTTCTTGTTTCAACGCGATGCAATCCTCAGTGTTATGACCAGTATCATGATGATTCTGACATAAACATTTATTACGACTTTCCCTGGGAAATTGTAATGCAACCGGCTTTCTGAAATGCACTTCGTCTTTTGTTTTATCATAAATGATGGCTACATTTTCTTTCAACTCAGCAAACCACTCCGGTTGAACCCAAGGTCCTCACTTAATTCTAGATTGTTGGCTCTGAGCTAGTGCAGCTGGGTGGGATTGAGCCTTGGCCCTATTATGACTTTGTCCGACTTCCTTGTCCTTGTACCCTGACTGATTCTGGTTTTGATTTGGTGCAACTGGAGCAGACCTCACTTGCCAGTGCACCCTGGTTTTCTTTGTTTCATCTGTATTAATCTGTTTGCCGACCTGATTCAATAAACCACCCCATGTCATGGCCTTCTTCCTGGTTACTGAATCAGCCAAATTTCCAGGGTTCAAACCCTGTCTTAGAGAAGCTATTGCTACTTGTTCAAAGCAATCAACTAATCCATTTTTGGTGTTCACAAAGCGACTTATATATTCTTTCAAGGATTCGTTTGGTTCTTGGGCACAATGGATAATAATGTCTTCATTGCCCTTCACTTCATTACTTCCAACGAACTGCCTCCGGAAGGCCACCCAAAAATTATCAAAATTTCTTTTGCAGCCATGTGGCAGACTATTATACCATTTCAGAGCACTCCCCGTAAAAGACTGGGAGAACGCTCGATAAAGTAACTTATCATCATCGTCAAAATTCATCATAAATTTTTTAAATTGCTCCAGATGGTTATCCGGGTCTTTACTCCCATCATATTTTTCCATTTTAGTGTTGTCAAACCTCTTAGGAAGGTTTCCGGACAGTATTTTAGAGGACAATGGAGATTGTCTCCAATTCCGGCCACGACTAAACACAGTATCTTCGTTGGGAGTTGCAAAGATACCTGGTTCATCATGAAAAGTGAAAGGATCCATCAACAACCGGTCTACATGTCTCCGACCATGGTTGTGGCTATGAGACGACCCTTTACTCAGGTGCCTCTTCAACTTTCCATGTCTGTCCCTCTTTCTTGAATATTTTTTTACCAACCTTTGTTTCTTCTTAGAACGATCTTCATCACTGCTGGATGATAGGGATTCTTCAACTCCAACTTCGTTCGAGGAGCTACTAGAAGATTCTGAGTCTGAATCTGAGCTCTCCACTGGTTTAGACCGGTGAGACTTCTTTGAGCTAGTATGGGTCTTTTTAGTACTCACATGGGTCTTTGCTGGCTCATGCTCTCTTGGATTGTCAGTGTGGTGAACTGCTGACACTTTTGACTTTTCTTTCAAGCCCATTTTTGCCCTTTTTGCAGCCCTCAAGGCTTCTATCTCAACTTTTAACCTGTCTCGCTCCTCGATCGTATATTCATCGTTTTCTCCCACCACTTCTGCCAAAGCTGGTGGCACTTCCTGCTCGTCCGAATCTCAGCTGATTTGAGCTTCCTGGTTGTGTTAAATGTTCGTTACCCTCATTAATGAAAATGGTTGGGTATTTATACCCTTAATTATGGGCCACACAGGCTTTCGGGTTACACTTATGAAACCGGGTTGAGTTCAAAAACTCATTAGTTTATTAAGCAGATTAACAATTAGCTTAGTTAGAAAGTGATTAGCTTTTAATATTTTAGTCCGGTTCGGATGGTTCAGTGGGTGGTTTTTGTCCGAATTTCCCCTGTCTGGTTTCTACAGTGAGTGGTAAAAATATCCGGACTCATCAGTATTAGTAAGGGAAGTGGATAATTACCCCCATCTGGTGTATTACATAAGCAAGAATTTGCTAGAAGCAGAAAAAAGTATTTAAGATTAGAAAAGTTAGCATTGGCGTTGGTGATAGCAGCCAGAAAAATGAGCCATACTTTCAATCATATTCGATTACAGTTCGAACAATTTTTCCTTTAAAGAATTTTCTACAAAAAGCTGACATATCGGGAAGAATGACTAAGTGGTCAGTTGAGCTTGAAGACTATGATATTGATTTTGCGCCTCAGACCGCGATCAAGGCTCAAGCTATAGCTGATTTCTTGGTATAATTTCATACTTAAAATTCCTTACGAACAAGCGCATGAAAACAAGTCTAAGAGATAGTGGCTAGCCTGAACAGACGGTGGGTCTAGTATGATAATATGTGGGGCTAGAATTTGTTTAACTTCCCCTTATGGTGATACTATGTATCAAGCTGTGTGTTTTGGTTTCAGGGCATCCAATAATGAATCAGAGTATGAGGCGACCATTGTTGGGTTAAGACTAGCTCAAATATGTGGAGCAAAGAGGGTCCGGTTAGTAAGTGACTCCCAGTTACTTATTCATTAGGCTCAAGGGCTAAATAATATTGAAATGGAGAACGTAGTACACTATCTTTGAGTGGTGTATATAATACAATATCAAGGTGACACTATGTTCGGGGTAAATTTAGATGGGACTACTACGATTAGATTTAAGAGCTACAACTGTATCCTCTAGAAAAACCGGGTTGTTATTTGTGAGGGTGCACATGTATCGAAGCTAATGATAGTAGTAAATACTAAAAATAGAGATCATTATGCAGAATGTTTGACCACCCACAGCAACGCATATTTCAATTGAAATATGCGATGCATCTCCCACAGCAGTGTGTATTTGATACACGCTGGCTGAAAAAGATGGATTGGGGGTTCAAAAGATGAACCCCAATTGCAGCATGTCATTTGGCATGCTGCAGTTGTATTTTTGTTTAGAAAAACGTTTTTTTAAAAGAAATGGTTGGTCAAAAAATTTAAAAAAAGTATACCATTATTTTTTAATTTTCGATATCTACGAGTAGAGACTTAGTTTGTTTGATTCCGACACTGAATTTTTTTGAATTTTTTATTTATTTAGTATTTTCAAAATGATTTTTGGAACATTTTTGTAAATTAAAAAAATAAATAAATTATACCATGATTTATAATTTCTTCAGATCTATAAATAGAGACTTGGTTTGTTTGATTCGGACAACAAAACATTTTAAGTTTTTTTTATTAGGTATTTCCGAAACAATTTTCGGAACATTTTTGTAAGTTAAAAAAATAAATAAATTATACCATGATTTATAATTTTTTGAGATCTATAAATAGAGACTTGGTTTGTTTGATTCGGACAACGAAATTTTTTAAGTTTTTTTATTAAGTATTTCCGAAACAATTTTCGAAACATTTTTGTAAGCTAAATAAATAAATAAATAATATCATAATTTATAAATTTTCGAGATCTATAAATAGAGACTTGGTTTGTTTGATTCGGACACCGAAAGTTTTTTAGTTTTTTTATCAAATATTTTCGAAACATTTTAGTAAGTAACAAAAATAAAAAGAATTATACCATGAATTATAGTTTTGTGAGATCTATCTATAGAGAGTTGATAGACTTGATAGAAAAAAATTATTACTGAAAAATACTGTATGCTAGACACTCTCTCTAGAGAAGCGTAGTTGCTTTAATTTCAACTTGACCACTATGTAATAATATTGAAATGGAGAACGTAGTACACTATCTTTGAGTGGTGTATATAATACAATATCAAAGTGACATTATGTTCGGGGTAAATTTAGATGGGACTACTACGATTAGATTTAACAGCTACAGCTGTATCCCCTAGAAAAACCGGGTTGTTATTTGTGAGGGTGCACATGTATCGAAGCTAATGATAGTAATAGATACTAAAAATAGAGATCATTATGCAGAATGTTTGACCACCCACAGCAACGCATATTTCAATTGAAATATGCGATGCATCTCCCACAGCAGCGTGTATTTGATACACGTTGGCTGAAAAAGATGGATTGGGGTTCAAAAGATGAACCCCAATTGGAGCATGTCATTTGGCATGCTGCAGTTGTATTTTTGTTTAGAAAAACGTTTTTTTAAAAGAAATGGTTGGTCAAAAAATTAAAAAAAGTATACCATTATTTTTTATTTTTCGATATCTACGAGTAGAGACTTGGTTTGTTTGATTCCGACACCGAATTTTTTTGAATTTTTTATTTATTTAATATTTTCAAAATGATTTTTGGAACATTTTTGTAACTCCCAATGAGGGTACTGTGTTCAGTCGTGGAAGGAATTGGAGGCAATCTCCATTGTCCTCTAAAATTCTGTCCGGAAACCTCCCTAAGAGGTTTGATATCACCAAAATAGAGAAGTATGATGGCAGTACTGATCCGGACAACCATCTGGAGCAATTTAAAAACTTCATGATGAACTTTGACGACGATGATAAACTACTCTGTAGGGCATTCTCCCAATCATTCACGGGGAGTGCTCTAAAATGGTACAAGAGCCTGCCTCAAGGTTGTATTAAAGATTTTGATACTTTTTGGGTAGCCTTTCGAAGGCAGTTGTAGGGAGTAAAGAGCTAAAGGGCAATGGAGACACAATAATCCATTGTGCCCAGGAACCAAATGAGTCCTTGAAAGAATATATAAGTCGTTTTGTGAACACCAAGAATGGGTTGGCTGATTGCTTCGAACAGGTAGCAATAACATCCCTGAGACAGGGTTTGAACCCAGGCAATCTAGCTGATTCAGTGACCCGAAAGAAGGCCATGACATGGGGAGGGTTGCTGAATCAGGTTGGCAAACAAATAAACGTCGATGAAACAAAGAAAACCAGGGTGCACAGGCAGGTGAGGTCTACCCCGGTGGCACCAAATCCCAATCAGAATCAGTCCGGGAACAAAGCAAGAGAAACCGGACAGGGGCATGGTAGGGAAAAAGCTCAGTCTCAGCCAGCTGCCCTTGCTCAAAGTCAACGATCCAGAAACAAGAGAGGGCCATGGGTCCAACCGGAGTGGTTCGCAGAGTTAAAAGAAAGTGTGGCCACTATATTTGATAAGACGAAGGAAGAAGTGCATTACCGGAGACCGGCGACACTGCAGTCTCCCAGAGAACATCGCAATAATTATTTTTGCCAATATCACAACGATATTGGTCATACCACTGATGACTGCATAGCATTGAAACAAGAAGTTCAAAACTTGATTGAAAGGGGAAAGCTGGGGGCCTATGTGAAAAGAAGAGGGGGTAACAGGCCTGATAACACTCACCGGGTTGGTCCAAGTAATGCTGCTCCGGAGGGAGCCATAGTTATAGTTGAAAGGTTTGATGTCGAATCTGAGTACTTGGATCCTGATCCAGCTCGAAACAGAGTGGGTACAATTGAGGAATGTTCTAGGTCGGTCTCCGGGCTCATTAAGTTTTTCGAGTCACTTAAAATTTTCGGAGGGGACACTATGACAGCTCCTACTGCTTCTTCGAGGAAGAGGCATATTCATACTTTAGCCTCACAGCTGGAAGGAGGCATGACTTCCTATCAGTCACAAAACTCATTCCCCTTCATTGTTTTTTATGAAGATGATTTAAGAGACATTGCTGGCCCTCATGAGGATGCTGTTGTCATAGGAGCATCTATAGGGGGCAATGGCATAAGACGAATCCTGGTGGATACTGGAAGCTCAGCCAATATCCTTTTCCTAGCCACATACAAAAGAATGAAAAATCCAGCTGTAATTCAGAGTTCGGCAGGTCAATCATGGGCTTTACAGGTAGCTCAGCAGATGTGATCGGAGAATTCAAAGAGGAAGTGTTACTGGGCAAGGGCCCTTTCAAGAAAATGGCCAGAATACTCTTTATTGTGGTGGATTGTCCCACTTGCTATAATGCTATTCTAGGGAGGTCTTGGCTCTCTAGGATGCATGCAGTGGCTTCAACAGTCCACCAGTGCTTGAAATATGCTGTTCAGGGACAGGTTGGAGTCGTCCGGAGCAGCCAAAAGATTGCAAGAGAATGTTATGCCACTTCCCTGGCTCCTCGAACGCTGGGGGCAGTCCGTATTAATGAACAATAGCAGTTTGAGGGCCTTTCTGGGGGTGAGGGTGAAATTGATGACCCCAGAGAGACCCCTGGAGTATTGATACCGGTTGAAGAGGTAGGAACACACTATTTCGGAACATTTTTGTAAGTTAAAAAAATAAATAAATTATACCATGATTTATAATTTCTTGAGATCTATAAATAGAGACTTGGTTTGTTTGATTCGGACAACGATATTTTTTAAGTTTTTTTTATTAAGTATTTCTGAAACAATTTTCGAAACATTTTTGTAAGCTAAATAAATAAATAATATCATAATTTATAAATTTTCGAGATCTATAAATAGAAACTTGTTTTGTTTGATTCGGACACCGAAAGTTTTTTAGTTTTTTTATCAAATATTTTCGAAACATTTTAGTAAGTAACAAAAATAAAAAGAATTATACCACGAATTATAGTTTTTTGAGATCTATCTATAGAGAATTGATAGACTTGATAGAAAAAAATTATAACTGAAAAATACTGTATGCTAGACACTCTCTCTAGAGAAGCGTAGTTGCTTTAATTTCAACTTGGCCACTATGTAATAATATTGAAATGGAGAACGTAGTACACTATCTTTGAGTGGTGTATATAATACAATATCAAAGTGACACTATGTTCGGGGTAAATTTAGATGGGACTACTACGATTAGATTTAACAGCTACAGCTGTATCCCCTAGAAAAACCGGGTTGTTATTTGTGAGGGTGCACATGTATCGAAGCTAATGATAGTAATAGATACTAAAAATAGAGATCATTATGCAGAATGTTTGACCACCCACTGCAACGCATATTTCAATTGAAATATGCGATGCATCTCCCACAGCAGCGTGTATTTGATACACGCTGGCTGAAAAAGATGGATTGGGGTTCAAAAGATGAACCCCAATTGGAGCATGTCATTTGGCATGCTGCAGTTGTATTTTTGTTTAGAAAAACGTTTTTTTTAAAAGAAATGGTTGGTCAAAAAATTAAAAAAAGTATACCATTATTTTTTATTTTTCGATATCTACGAGTAGAGACTTGGTTTGTTTGATTCCGACACCGAATTTTTTTGAATTTTTTATTTATTTAATATTTTCAAAATGATTTTTGGAACATTTTTGTAACTCCCAATGAGGGTACTGTGTTCAGTCGTGGAAGGAATTGGAGGCAATCTCCATTGTCCTCTAAAATTCTGTCCGGAAACCTCCCTAAGAGGTTTGATATCACCAAAATAGAGAAGTATGATGGCAGTACTGATCCGGACAACCATCTGGAGCAATTTAAAAACTTCATGATGAACTTTGACGACGATGATAAACTACTCTGTAGGGCATTCTCCCAATCATTCACGGGGAGTGCTCTAAAATGGTACAAGAGCCTGCCTCAAGGTTGTATTAAAGATTTTGATACTTTTTGGGTAGCCTTTCGAAGGCAGTTGTAGGGAGTAAAGAGCTAAAGGGCAATGGAGACACAATAATCCATTGTGCCCAGGAACCAAATGAGTCCTTGAAAGAATATATAAGTCGTTTTGTGAACACCAAGAATGGGTTGGCTGATTGCTTCGAACAGGTAGCAATAACATCCCTGAGACAGGGTTTGAACCCAGGCAATCTAGCTGATTCAGTGACCCGAAAGAAGGCCATGACATGGGGAGGGTTGCTGAATCAGGTTGGCAAACAAATAAACGTCGATGAAACAAAGAAAACCAGGGTGCACAGGCAGGTGAGGTCTACCCCGGTGGCACCAAATCCCAATCAGAATCAGTCCGGGAACAAAGCAAGAGAAACCGGACAGGGGCATGGTAGGGAAAAAGCTCAGTCTCAGCCAGCTGCCCTTGCTCAAAGTCAACGATCCAGAAACAAGAGAGGGCCATGGGTCCAACCGGAGTGGTTCGCAGAGTTAAAAGAAAGTGTGGCCACTATATTTGATAAGACGAAGGAAGAAGTGCATTACCGGAGACCGGCGACACTGCAGTCTCCCAGAGAACATCGCAATAATTATTTTTGCCAATATCACAACGATATTGGTCATACCACTGATGACTGCATAGCATTGAAACAAGAAGTTCAAAACTTGATTGAAAGGGGAAAGCTGGGGGCCTATGTGAAAAGAAGAGGGGGTAACAGGCCTGATAACACTCACCGGGTTGGTCCAAGTAATGCTGCTCCGGAGGGAGCCATAGTTATAGTTGAAAGGTTTGATGTCGAATCTGAGTACTTGGATCCTGATCCAGCTCGAAACAGAGTGGGTACAATTGAGGAATGTTCTAGGTCGGTCTCCGGGCTCATTAAGTTTTTCGAGTCACTTAAAATTTTCGGAGGGGACACTATGACAGCTCCTACTGCTTCTTCGAGGAAGAGGCATATTCATACTTTAGCCTCACAGCTGGAAGGAGGCATGACTTCCTATCAGTCACAAAACTCATTCCCCTTCATTGTTTTTTATGAAGATGATTTAAGAGACATTGCTGGCCCTCATGAGGATGCTGTTGTCATAGGAGCATCTATAGGGGGCAATGGCATAAGACGAATCCTGGTGGATACTGGAAGCTCAGCCAATATCCTTTTCCTAGCCACATACAAAAGAATGAAAAATCCAGCTGTAATTCAGAGTTCGGCAGGTCAATCATGGGCTTTACAGGTAGCTCAGCAGATGTGATCGGAGAATTCAAAGAGGAAGTGTTACTGGGCAAGGGCCCTTTCAAGAAAATGGTCAGAATACTCTTTATTGTGGTGGATTGTCCCACTTGCTATAATGCTATTCTAGGGAGGTCTTGGCTCTCTAGGATGCATGCAGTGGCTTCAACAGTCCACCAGTGCTTGAAATATGCTGTTCAGGGACAGGTTGGAGTCGTCCGGAGCAGCCAAAAGATTGCAAGAGAATGTTATGCCACTTCCCTGGCTCCTCGAACGCTGGGGGCAGTCCGTATTAATGAACAATAGCAGTTTGAGGGCCTTTCTGGGGGTGAGGGTGAAATTGATGACCCCAGAGAGACCCCTGGAGTATTGATACCGGTTGAAGAGGTAGGAACACACTATTTCGGAACATTTTTGTAAGTTAAAAAAATAAATAAATTATACCATGATTTATAATTTCTTGAGATCTATAAATAGAGACTTGGTTTGTTTGATTCGGACAACGATATTTTTTAAGTTTTTTTTATTAAGTATTTCTGAAACAATTTTCGAAACATTTTTGTAAGCTAAATAAATAAATAATATCATAATTTATAAATTTTCGAGATCTATAAATAGAAACTTGTTTTGTTTGATTCGGACACCGAAAGTTTTTTAGTTTTTTTATCAAATATTTTCGAAACATTTTAGTAAGTAACAAAAATAAAAAGAATTATACCACGAATTATAGTTTTTTGAGATCTATCTATAGAGAATTGATAGACTTGATAGAAAAAAATTATAACTGAAAAATACTGTATGCTAGACACTCTCTCTAGAGAAGCGTAGTTGCTTTAATTTCAACTTGGCCACTATGTAATAATATTGAAATGGAGAACGTAGTACACTATCTTTGAGTGGTGTATATAATACAATATCAAAGTGACACTATGTTCGGGGTAAATTTAGATGGGACTACTACGATTAGATTTAACAGCTACAGCTGTATCCCCTAGAAAAACCGGGTTGTTATTTGTGAGGGTGCACATGTATCGAAGCTAATGATAGTAATAGATACTAAAAATAGAGATCATTATGCAGAATGTTTGACCACCCACTGCAACGCATATTTCAATTGAAATATGCGATGCATCTCCCACAGCAGCGTGTATTTGATACACGCTGGCTGAAAAAGATGGATTGGGGTTCAAAAGATGAACCCCAATTGGAGCATGTCATTTGGCATGCTGCAGTTGTATTTTTGTTTAGAAAAACGTTTTTTTAAAAGAAATGGTTGGTCAAAAAATTAAAAAAAGTATACCATTATTTTTTATTTTTCGATATCTACGAGTAGAGACTTGGTTTGTTTGATTCCGACACCGAATTTTTTTGAATTTTTTATTTATTTAATATTTTCAAAATGATTTTTGGAACATTTTTGTAACTCCCAATGAGGGTACTGTGTTCAGTCGTGGAAGGAATTGGAGGCAATCTCCATTGTCCTCTAAAATTCTGTCCGGAAACCTCCCTAAGAGGTTTGATATCACCAAAATAGAGAAGTATGATGGCAGTACTGATCCGGACAACCATCTGGAGCAATTTAAAAACTTCATGATGAACTTTGACGATGATGATAAACTACTCTGTAGGGCATTCTCCCAATCATTCACGGGGAGTGCTCTAAAATGGTACAAGAGCCTGCCTCAAGGTTGTATTAAAGATTTTGATACTTTTTGGGTAGCCTTTCGAAGGCAGTTGTAGGGAGTAAAGAGCTAAAGGGCAATGGAGACACAATAATCCATTGTGCCCAGGAACCAAATGAGTCCTTGAAAGAATATATAAGTCGTTTTGTGAACACCAAGAATGGGTTGGCTGATTGCTTCGAACAGGTAGCAATAACATCCCTGAGACAGGGTTTGAACCCAGGCAATCTAGCTGATTCAGTGACCCGAAAGAAGGCCATGACATGGGGAGGGTTGCTGAATCAGGTTGGCAAACAAATAAACGTCGATGAAACAAAGAAAACCAGGGTGCACAGGCAGGTGAGGTCTACCCCGGTGGCACCAAATCCCAATCAGAATCAGTCCGGGAACAAAGCAAGAGAAACCGGACAGGGGCATGGTAGGGAAAAAGCTCAGTCTCAGCCAGCTGCCCTTGCTCAAAGTCAACGATCCAGAAACAAGAGAGGGCCATGGGTCCAACCGGAGTGGTTCGCAGAGTTAAAAGAAAGTGTGGCCACTATATTTGATAAGACGAAGGAAGAAGTGCATTACCGGAGACCGGCGACACTGCAGTCTCCCAGAGAACATCGCAATAATTATTTTTGCCAATATCACAACGATATTGGTCATACCACTGATGACTGCATAGCATTGAAACAAGAAGTTCAAAACTTGATTGAAAGGGGAAAGCTGGGGGCCTATGTGAAAAGAAGAGGGGGTAACAGGCCTGATAACACTCACCGGGTTGGTCCAAGTAATGCTGCTCCGGAGGGAGCCATAGTTATAGTTGAAAGGTTTGATGTCGAATCTGAGTACTTGGATCCTGATCCAGCTCGAAACAGAGTGGGTACAATTGAGGAATGTGCTAGGTCGGTCTCCGGGCTCATTAAGTTTTTCGAGTCACTTAAAATTTTCGGAGGGGACACTATGACAGCTCCTACTGCTTCTTCGAGGAAGAGGCATATTCATACTTTAGCCTCACAGCTGGAAGGAGGCATGACTTCCTATCAGTCACAAAACTCATTCCCCTTCATTGTTTTTTATGAAGATGATTTAAGAGACATTGCTGGCCCTCATGAGGATGCTGTTGTCATAGGAGCATCTATAGGGGGCAATGGCATAAGACGAATCCTGGTGGATACTGGAAGCTCAGCCAATATCCTTTTCCTAGCCACATACAAAAGAATGAAAAATCCAGCTGTAATTCAGAGTTCGGCAGGTCAATCATGGGCTTTACAGGTAGCTCAGCAGATGTGATCGGAGAATTCAAAGAGGAAGTGTTACTGGGCAAGGGCCCTTTCAAGAAAATGGTCAGAATACTCTTTATTGTGGTGGATTGTCCCACTTGCTATAATGCTATTCTAGGGAGGTCTTGGCTCTCTAGGATGCATGCAGTGGCTTCAACAGTCCACCAGTGCTTGAAATATGCTGTTCAGGGACAGGTTGGAGTCGTCCGGAGCAGCCAAAAGATTGCAAGAGAATGTTATGCCACTTCCCTGGCTCCTCGAACGCTGGGGGCAGTCCGTATTAATGAACAATAGCAGTTTGAGGGCCTTTCTGGGGGTGAGGGTGAAATTGATGACCCCAGAGAGACCCCTGGAGTATTGATACCGGTTGAAGAGGTAGGAACACACTATTTCGGAACATTTTTGTAAGTTAAAAAAATAAATAAATTATACCATGATTTATAATTTCTTGAGATCTATAAATAGAGACTTGGTTTGTTTGATTCGGACAACGATATTTTTTAAGTTTTTTTTATTAAGTATTTCTGAAACAATTTTCGAAACATTTTTGTAAGCTAAATAAATAAATAATATCATAATTTATAAATTTTCGAGATCTATAAATAGAAACTTGTTTTGTTTGATTCGGACACCGAAAGTTTTTTAGTTTTTTTATCAAATATTTTCGAAACATTTTAGTAAGTAACAAAAATAAAAAGAATTATACCACGAATTATAGTTTTTTGAGATCTATCTATAGAGAATTGATAGACTTGATAGAAAAAAATTATAACTGAAAAATACTGTATGCTAGACACTCTCTCTAGAGAAGCGTAGTTGCTTTAATTTCAACTTGGCCACTATGTAATAATATTGAAATGGAGAACGTAGTACACTATCTTTGAGTGGTGTATATAATACAATATCAAAGTGACACTATGTTCGGGGTAAATTTAGATGGGACTACTACGATTAGATTTAACAGCTACAGCTGTATCCCCTAGAAAAACCGGGTTGTTATTTGTGAGGGTGCACATGTATCGAAGCTAATGATAGTAATAGATACTAAAAATAGAGATCATTATGCAGAATGTTTGACCACCCACAGCAACGCATATTTCAATTGAAATATGCGATGCATCTCCCACAGCAGCGTGTATTTGATACACGCTGGCTGAAAAAGATGGATTGGGGTTCAAAAGATGAACCCCAATTGGAGCATGTCATTTGGCATGCTGCAGTTGTATTTTTGTTTAGAAAAACGTTTTTTTAAAAGAAATGGTTGGTCAAAAAATTAAAAAAAGTATACCATTATTTTTTATTTTTCGATATCTACGAGTAGAGACTTGGTTTGTTTGATTCCGACACCGAATTTTTTTGAATTTTTTATTTATTTAATATTTTCAAAATGATTTTTGGAACATTTTTGTAACTCCCAATGAGGGTACTGTGTTCAGTCGTGGAAGGAATTGGAGGCAATCTCCATTGTCCTCTAAAATTCTGTCCGGAAACCTCCCTAAGAGGTTTGATATCACCAAAATAGAGAAGTATGATGGCAGTACTGATCCGGACAACCATCTGGAGCAATTTAAAAACTTCATGATGAACTTTGACGACGATGATAAACTACTCTGTAGGGCATTCTCCCAATCATTCACGGGGAGTGCTCTAAAATGGTACAAGAGCCTGCCTCAAGGTTGTATTAAAGATTTTGATACTTTTTGGGTAGCCTTTCGAAGGCAGTTGTAGGGAGTAAAGAGCTAAAGGGCAATGGAGACACAATAATCCATTGTGCCCAGGAACCAAATGAGTCCTTGAAAGAATATATAAGTCGTTTTGTGAACACCAAGAATGGGTTGGCTGATTGCTTCGAACAGGTAGCAATAACATCCCTGAGACAGGGTTTGAACCCAGGCAATCTAGCTGATTCAGTGACCCGAAAGAAGGCCATGACATGGGGAGGGTTGCTGAATCAGGTTGGCAAACAAATAAACGTCGATGAAACAAAGAAAACCAGGGTGCACAGGCAGGTGAGGTCTACCCCGGTGGCACCAAATCCCAATCAGAATCAGTCCGGGAACAAAGCAAGAGAAACCGGACAGGGGCATGGTAGGGAAAAAGCTCAGTCTCAGCCAGCTGCCCTTGCTCAAAGTCAACGATCCAGAAACAAGAGAGGGCCATGGGTCCAACCGGAGTGGTTCGCAGAGTTAAAAGAAAGTGTGGCCACTATATTTGATAAGACGAAGGAAGAAGTGCATTACCGGAGACCGGCGACACTGCAGTCTCCCAGAGAACATCGCAATAATTATTTTTGCCAATATCACAACGATATTGGTCATACCACTGATGACTGCATAGCATTGAAACAAGAAGTTCAAAACTTGATTGAAAGGGGAAAGCTGGGGGCCTATGTGAAAAGAAGAGGGGGTAACAGGCCTGATAACACTCACCGGGTTGGTCCAAGTAATGCTGCTCCGGAGGGAGCCATAGTTATAGTTGAAAGGTTTGATGTCGAATCTGAGTACTTGGATCCTGATCCAGCTCGAAACAGAGTGGGTACAATTGAGGAATGTTCTAGGTCGGTCTCCGGGCTCATTAAGTTTTTCGAGTCACTTAAAATTTTCGGAGGGGACACTATGACAGCTCCTACTGCTTCTTCGAGGAAGAGGCATATTCATACTTTAGCCTCACAGCTGGAAGGAGGCATGACTTCCTATCAGTCACAAAACTCATTCCCCTTCATTTTTTTTTATGAAGATGATTTAAGAGACATTGCTGGCCCTCATGAGGATGCTGTTGTCATAGGAGCATCTATAGGGGGCAATGGCATAAGACGAATCCTGGTGGATACTGGAAGCTCAGCCAATATCCTTTTCCTAGCCACATACAAAAGAATGAAAAATCCAGCTGTAATTCAGAGTTCGGCAGGTCAATCATGGGCTTTACAGGTAGCTCAGCAGATGTGATCGGAGAATTCAAAGAGGAAGTGTTACTGGGCAAGGGCCCTTTCAAGAAAATGGCCAGAATACTCTTTATTGTGGTGGATTGTCCCACTTGCTATAATGCTATTCTAGGGAGGTCTTGGCTCTCTAGGATGCATGCAGTGGCTTCAACAGTCCACCAGTGCTTGAAATATGCTGTTCAGGGACAGGTTGGAGTCGTCCGGAGCAGCCAAAAGATTGCAAGAGAATGTTATGCCACTTCCCTGGCTCCTCGAACGCTGGGGGCAGTCCGTATTAATGAACAATAGCAGTTTGAGGGCCTTTCTGGGGGTGAGGGTGAAATTGATGACCCCAGAGAGACCCCTGGAGTATTGATACCGGTTGAAGAGGTAGGAACACACTATTTCGGAACATTTTTGTAAGTTAAAAAAATAAATAAATTATACCATGATTTATAATTTCTTGAGATCTATAAATAGAGACTTGGTTTGTTTGATTCGGACAACGATATTTTTTAAGTTTTTTTTATTAAGTATTTCTGAAACAATTTTCGAAACATTTTTGTAAGCTAAATAAATAAATAATATCATAATTTATAAATTTTCGAGATCTATAAATAGAAACTTGTTTTGTTTGATTCGGACACCGAAAGTTTTTTAGTTTTTTTATCAAATATTTTTGAAACATTTTAGTAAGTAACAAAAATAAAAAGAATTATACCACGAATTATAGTTTTTTGAGATCTATCTATAGAGAATTGATAGACTTGATAGAAAAAAATTATAACTGAAAAATACTGTATGCTAGACACTCTCTCTAGAGAAGCGTAGTTGCTTTAATTTCAACTTGGCCACTATGTAATAATATTGAAATGGAGAACGTAGTACACTATCTTTGAGTGGTGTATATAATACAATATCAAAGTGACACTATGTTCGGGGTAAATTTAGATGGGACTACTACGATTAGATTTAACAGCTACAGCTGTATCTCCTAGAAAAACCGGGTTGTTATTTGTGAGGGTGCACATGTATCGAAGCTAATGATAGTCTAGCATACTAGAAATAGAGATCATTATGTAGAATGTTTGACAACCCACATCAACGCATATTTCAATTGAAATATGCGATGCATCTCCCACAGCAGCGTGTATTTGATACACGCTGGCTGAAAAAGATGGATTTGGGTTCAAAAGATGAACCCCAATTGGAGCATGTCATTTGGCATGCTGCAGTTGTATTTTTGTTTAGAAAAACGTTTTTTTAAAAGAAATAGTTGGTCAAAAAATTAAAAAAAGTATACCATTATTTTTTATTTTTCGATATCTACGAGTAGAGACTTGGTTTGTTTGATTCCGACGCCGAATTTTTTTGAATTTTTTATTTATTTAGTATTTTCAAAATGATTTTTGGAACAATTTTCGTAAATTAAAAAAATAAATAAATTATACCATGATTTATAATTTCTTGAGATCTATAAATAGACACTTGGTGTGTTTGATTCGGACAACAAAAAATTTTAAGTTTTTTTTATTAAGTATTTCCGAAACAATTTTCGGAACATTTTTGTAAGTTAAAAAAATAAATAAATTATACCATGATTTATAATTTCTTGAGATCTATAAATAGAGACTTGGTTTGTTTGATTCGGACAACGAAATTTTTTAAGTTTTTTTTATTAAGTACTTCCGAAACAATTTTCGAAACATTTTTGTAAGCTAAATAAATAAATAAATAAAATCATAATTTATAAATTTTCGAGATCTATAAATAGAGACTTGGTTTGTTTGATTCGGACATCGAAAGTTTTTTACTTTTTTTATCAAATATTTTCGAAACATTTTAGTAAGTAACAAAAATAAAAGGAATTATACCACGAATTATAGTTTTGTGAGATCTATCTATAGAGAGTTGATAGACTTGATAGAAAAAAATTATAACTGAAAAATACTGTATGCTAGACACTCTCTCTAGAGAAGCATAGTTGCTTTAATTTCAACTTGGCCACTATGTAATAATATTGAAATGGAGAACGTAGTACACTATCTTTGAGTGGTGTATATAATACAATATCAAAGTGACACTAAGTTCGGGGTAAATTTAGATGGGACCACTACGATTAGATTTAACAGCTACAACTGTATCCCCTAGAAAGACCGAGTTGTTATTTGTGAGGGTGCACATGTATCGAAGCTAATGATAGTAGTAGATACTAGAAATAGAGATCATTATGCAGAATGTTTGACAACCCACATCAACGCATATTTCAATTGAAATATGCGATGCATCTCCCACAGCAGCGTGTATTTGATACACGCTGGCTGAAAAGGATGGATTGGGGTTCAAAAGATGAACCCCAATTGGAGCATGTCATTTGGCATGCTGCAGTTGTATTTTTGTTTAGAAAAATGTTTTTTTAAAAGAAATGGTTGGTCAAAAAATTAAAAAAAGTATACCATTATTTTTTATTTTTCGATATCTACGAGTAGAGACTTGGTTTGTTTGATTCCGACACAGAATTTTTTTGAATTTTTTATTTATTTAGTATTTTCAAAATGATTTTTGGAACATTTTTGTAAGTTAAAAAAATAAATAAATAATACCATGATTTATAATTTCTAGAGATCTATAAATAAAGACTTGGGAGGCTTGGATTTGTCGGCCCCCACGTTCGAACACGAGAAAGCGTCGCTTCGAGGTACAATGAACTGAAATCAGAACCCTTGCTACGTGTTTCTTATCTTTGTTTAGATTTGCGCTTAGAGACAGGAAACGTATGGCAGTGGGAAGATAATGATTGGATATCAAGAGATATGATTATCTACCTAAAGGAATCCATCGTACAGAGAGAAGATGCAATTGTTAATTGCTCACCGGTTAGATGAAAACAATGGTTTTTTCAATAAGGCTTTTTTATGGGTTTTGGCCTAAATTGTAACTTTATTCGAAGAACAAAGTAGTCTTTAGATTGGATGTGAAGGACTATATTTGTTAATGTTTTAAATTGTATGACTTTTTTGGTTAGTGAACTACTACGACTTTATTTGGTAATGTTTAGAATGTTTGTATTTATTCTATACCAAACGTATCGCGTCCTATCTACCCATCTCGCGCGTGCTGGAAGCCATGTCTAGCACATTTGTTTAACATTGTTAAAATCAACTACCTAGCGTCAAAAGAAACAAATAGCTCGCGTTCCATGTTCTTTACTATAACTTCACATCTAGCGTCAAAAGATATTGACATCTATTTTTATAAAACATACTAATCTAGCGTGAGAAGATAATCACAGCTAGCGTCTAGTCACAGCTTGACCTACTTGAAAAAGTAGGCTTTAGAAGATGAAAGGTGGTATGACGGTATATGGTGTCAACCGATAGAGTGTTGGCCAATGAAACGTTAGTACCTCGCGTCCGAAAAAATGAACGTCTAGCGTGGTGTCCGACTTCTATTTAAGATTGAAACGGATTCTCTAACGTCGCTTGACAAGTACGCAAGGCATTATTAATACGTACGCGAATTATTAAGATCGAAACGGATTCTAAAACGTCGTTTGACACGTACGCGAGACACGCTTCCCAGAAACCAACTACTAAGCAGCACCTAAAAATTAAAAATGCTGGCGCGAGATAAGTTCTACGATGACAACGTCATACGCGCCATGTCACGGGGCAGTACACATAATACTATTTCGTTAATGGTAAAATTAAAAATTCTGAAATTTAAAAAGTTAATAATCAGAATTAATCAATGACAATAAAGAGTAGGCTTTGGTTGTCGTGATTCAAATTTAAATTTAAATCGCGTCGTACTTAATGGCTAGTGAAAAGACAATGGGATGTCTTTTCACTAATTGCATTGGGTTTATTAATGAAGGATATGACTAGGGTAGATAAAGCACTCATTGCATGTACATTAAATGTTACCTAGGGTATGCGTTGTTCTAGAAATTATTTAAATAGGCGTATCGCGTTTGCTTGCATGGTTATCCATTAGACTATTCAAATTCTTAAAACTGTTTCTCTTCCATAGCAAACCAGAAGACGACGATGAGCAGTGCTAACTCCTACGGGAATGAAGGGTCGGAAGGTTCGTATTCTGATGAGAGTTCTAGGCGCTCCAAGATGAAGTACAAGCGGGAGACTACTACAGAGTACTCTTCCGATGCCGAGTCAAATCCTTTCACTCCATCTCTTTCACCGGCTGACTCTGAGTAATCTGAGTACTCTCTTTCGTGGCCGGAAGAAGATTTCGACACGGAGTGGTATCCAAAAAGACGAAGGATAGTCAAGAACATGAAGACGAATTGGGGCAGGAGGAAGATAACTCCCGGGAAGTCTTCGAATGACTCATTGGATGATGATTACTGGGGGTACGAAACAGACGAGGAGGATGAAGAGGACGAGGATGAAGAGGGTGAGGATAAAGGGACGAACGAGGACGAGGATGAAGAGGATGACGATGGGGAGGACACATCTGAGGAGGGTAACTCTTCAGATTATTAGAATATGGTTCTGTTGTTTTAAATTGTTGTTGTTTTTTGTTGCTTTGAATTGTAAACCCTTTTTCTTTTTGTTGTGTTTTGCTTAGGGTTTGGTATCGGGGCACTTGTAGGCCCTCTGTGATCGAATTGTATTTCAGTTGTCTTTCTGCACTACTTTTTTTTTGCACTACTTTTTTTCTGCACTACTTTTGGAACGTATAAATTATCATTGGATCTCAATCTTTGTTTCTATAGTTTGATGGCATTTTTTACACCCTCCAATTGAAGAACAAAATACAGTATAGATTGATGGTAAAAATAATTGTCACACGTAAGATACCAGACATGAGTCGCGCGGGGCGAATGTAAAACAAACAAGTAAACACATTGAAGTTTAATCTGCAGCGAATCGCGTACGATATCATACATGATTCGCGCGGGGCGAATGTAAAACAAACTAGTAAACACTTAAAGTTTAGTGTGCAGTGAATCGCTTAAGATATCAAACATGATTCGCGCGAGGTGAGTGTAAAAAAAACAAGCAAACATATTGAAGTTTTCGCTGCAGTGAATCGCGTAAGATATCAAAAAGGATTCGCGCGTGGCGAATGTAAAACAAACAAGTAAACACATCAAAGTTTAGTCTGCAGTGAATCGCTTAAGATATCAGACATGAGTCGCGCGGGGCGAATGTAAAACAAACAAGTAAACACATCGAAGTTTAGTCTGCAGTGAATCGCGTAAGATATCATACATAATTCGCGCGTTGAGAATGTAAAACAAACAAGTAAACACGTTAAAGTTTAGTCTGCAGTGAATCGCCTAAGATATCATACATGAGTCACGCGGGGCGAATGTAAAACAAACGGGTGAACACATTCAAGTTTAATCTGTAGTGAATCGCGCAAGATATCATACATGATTCGCGCGGGGCGAATGTAAAACAAACAAGTAAACACTTAAAGTTTAGTGTGCAGTGAATCGCTTTAGATATCAAACATGATTCGCGCGGGCCGAATGTAAAACAAACAAGCAAACACATTCAAGTTTTCGCTGCAGTGAATCGCGTAAGATATCAAAAGGATTCGCACGTGGCGAATGTAAAACAAACAAGTAAACACATCAAAGTTTAGTCTGCAGTGAATCGCTTAAGATATCAGACATGAGTCGCGCGGGGCGAATGTAAAACAAACAAGTAAACACATCGAAGTTTAGTCTGCAGTGAATCGCGTAAGATATCATACATGATTCGTGCGTGGAGAATGTAAAACAAACAAGTAAACACGTTAAAGTTTAGTCTGCAGTGAATCGCCTAAGATATCAGACATGAGTCGCGTGGGGCGAATGTAAAACAAACGGGTAAACACATTCAAGTTTAATCTGCAGTGAATCGCGCAAGATATCATACATGATTCGCGCGGGGCGAATCATGTAAAACAAATAAGTAAACACTTAAAGTTTAGTCTGCAGTGAATCGCTTAAGATATCAAACATGATTCGCGCGAGGTGAGTGTAAAACAAACAAGCAAATAGTTTAAAGTTTAATCTGCAGCGAATCGCATAAGATATAAGACAACCAAGGATAGTGGCTGAAACAACTGAATCATACTGTCATATCACATGTTCTTCGGTTGTGTCCAAATTTAAAGCAACGGCTGCAGCGCAAGTGGGTAGATGATACTTCTCCTCTAGATGGAATCCTCTTCTTCCTTGGCCTTCCAGCTCGCCTTTTTACGTTTGGAGGTAGATCAACAGGTCCTTCGGATTCATTAGATGACGAACTTTCACCATAGTCGGTTATTGCAGGTATGTTAAACGAATAGGTAGATCTATAATTACTTACCCTGTAGAATGGTTCTACCAAAGTCATAGGATCTTCGTTCACTGATGTTATTGCAGCCAATGAGTGAGCACATGGAAAACACTCTTGCTGCCATGAACCACAGGAACACTTAAAATCAAGTATATTGACAACCATAACTGGGTTAGAATAAACTTCGAATGAACCTGCAGAAGACTTAGATACCACCCAGGTTCGACCAGTTTGAACATTCTCCTTTAACTGTTTCTCATATTCGGGGCATAAAAAACTGTTCCAGGTTAGCCCTTCTGAATAACGTCTGGAGATCTGAGTCATTAGCATGACTCTAATCTTGTCTATCATTTAAACAATCGGTAAATTGCAAAAATTTTGAATCTGATTGTTAAAGGATTCGGCAGCAGATGATGACATCGCTCCATAACGTTTGGCAATGACGAATGGTTGAGCGTACTTATCGGGAGGAAAATTATCGATGAACGCCTTTACATTTTTACTAGCTCTACTTAAAAACTTGGAAAGTCTCTCATTAAAAAGTTCAACAGTTGGAGCGTAAGCACAACTTTTGAATCGCTTCAACATTTTCTTCTTATACTCGCGGTTGGTGTTTTCAAGAGCTGATTTCAAATTATTAACCAAATGATATATAGAATATGCATGAAAGCAGCTTGGGAAAACAACGGAAACAGCATTGATAATACCAGAATGTCTGTCGGAAATAAAAGTGATTTGACGGTTCAACAAATGGAGTTTAAGACATTCCATGAACCACATCCAGTTATCCGAATCTTCTCCATCAAAAATACCAAAAACAACTGGAAAAATGCCTGCAATATGAAAATAGGGTTGGTAAGTGAATAATACATCGATATATGTAGAGGTTCATGCGCGATTCATTTGATGTAGTTACTGCCACGCGTGGTGTGTTGATACTGTGTCGCGCGAGGGTTAATATAATAGCAGTTGCGTATAGCGTTATACGCAATAACTAACTCGCGCCACGGTTAAGTTATATCTAGCGTGACATTAAATTAAATCACGCGCGATGTAATGAAGACTAAATTGGGTATCTAGCGTCGTATATAAACACTATCGCGCACTACAAAAAATAGACTAACTAACTAGGTGTCTAAACACTATCTCGACGCATGGGTTCTGCAAATAAAACGACGCGCGATACAAGATATATCAAAATTGTATAGGTATACAATATGTCACGTGAGGTTGAATATAATAGCAATAGTATAGATGTACACTAACTCGGGCTACAGTTAAGTTATATCTAGCGTAACATTAAATGGCATCACGCGCGATGTTTTGCAGACTAAATGGGGTATCTAGGGTCGTATATAAACACTCTCTCGCGCTACATAAAATAGACTAACTAACTAGGTGCCTAAACAATATCTCGACGCATGGGTTCTTAAAATATACGAACGCGCGATACATGTTGTATCTGAATATTATAGATGTACATATAGAAGAAAGTACAAAACACACCGTTATTGCCGTCCTTGGCCACTGCAGACAGCAAGACACCACCATTCTTGCTATTTAAATGGGTTCCATCCACGTACAGCAATGGTCGACATGAGTGAAAGCCTTGAATGCATGATCCGAAAGACACAAAACACCTCCTGAAGACATTTCCTAAACCAACCTCCAAATGACAATCGGTAGTAATATCCCTACTTTTTAATCTTCGAAAGTATGAATTCAACAACCCAAACGAAGTATTACTGTCTCCAAAAACTTCCCTCCTAGCCTTCTCTAACGCATTCCACGATAAACGGTATGAAATATCTAAACCATACTCTTGTTTGACAGAAGACTGAATAGTTTTTGCTGTTAAAGAATGATTTGTCCTAATTGATTCGTGTATTTCATCCGCAATTAAATCGGACGTCAAATGCCTACTTTTTTTCTTGGAAAAAACCGGGCTACATGAATGGGTGTTGGCAAAGCGCTTGATCATCATAAAACTAGTGTTAGAATCTATTGATGCATACAGTCGCCATTTACAACCTGACTTTTTGTTGACACAGTAAGCAGTGATCTTAGTGGATGTATTATGCATATACTTGAAAACAAAACCTAGATCTAAAGCATAGCGGCATAACGATAACCTTAAACCGGAGGCACCATCAGCGAATGTCTGACCAACTCCTGTGATAGCATTCACCCAACCAGTAGTAGCAAGATGTTTTTTTATGCTGGGAACCGATTAAACCATTACTACTCTCCCCGCTTAGTAAATGATCATCACAGGGTTCTACAAAGCTTGCAGTAGGTTGTTTACCAATGTCATGCACATCTGTTTCAACTACTGGTTGTTCTATGAAGAAGTTAACGCTTTTCAGACGCTCCACATCGAGATAAACAGTCAAACCAATGAAATCAGTCTCGTTAGTAAACAAGCAATAATTTTCACCGCCACTGGAGTAGGAAATAGTGTAGCAACCCTTAACCAGATCATCCCATCTGATGAGTCCGAATTCAGCATGCTCCCCGGACAAGGACAGATCGGTCCAAGGCCTCCGGACCGGACAGATCACTTCGAACACTATGACCATAGGACTGTTCGAACCATGACAAAAGTACTAAAAAACCTAAACACTTCTTGACTAAGCTGCTTGCTCTCCTACTTAGAGCTCATGGGTCTTTGAACATGACCCGGGTCCATTAAACATGACCCGAAAGCCCATAAGGGCCAAAACTTCAGGGTATAAATACCCAACCACCTGCATTAAGTGTGAATAATGAGAATTAACTGCTACCATGCTGTTTAATTATCTCTCTACTCTCTACTCTAAACACATAACACCCACACACTACTATAAACCACCAACCAAATTACTAGCCTACCCTCATGCGATTATTATCCTCACCAAATTGGCGACCACAGTGGGAGCACGAAGGTGCCTGAATCAAGCATTCAAAACCTGTCAAGAAAATCTGTCTGTATGAATCCGGACAATCCAGAAGTACCACCAGCTCTGCTCGAAGTGGTGGGAGAGAACGATGAGTACACTATCGAAGAGCGTGATAGGCTCAAGGGTGAAATAGAATCTCTGAGGGCAGAAAAGGCCAAGATGGGCGTGAAAGAAAAATCCAAAGCATCGGTTGCTCATCACACTGATAACCCCAGAGAGCATGAGTCTTCAAAGACTCGTGTGAGCACTAAAAAGACTCATGCCATTTCTAAAAAGTCTCACCGGTCTAAGCCAGTGGAGAGTTCTGACTCAAGCTCAGAATCTTCTGATAGCTCTTCGGACAGTGAGGGAGTTGAAAAATCCTTATCCTCTAGCAGTGATGAGGGTCGAACTAGAAAAAAGCAAAAGCAGATTAAAAAATATTCAAGAAAAAAGGATAGACAAGGAAAGATGAAAAGGCATATTGGTAAGGGATCATCTCATAGCCGGAAGCGTGTAGACCAGATGCTGATGGATCCCTTCGCTTTTCACGATGAGCCAGGTATCTTTGCAACTCCCAATGAGGGTACTGTGTTCAGTCGTAGAAGGAATTGGAGGCAATCTCCATTGTCCTCTAAAATTCTGTCCGGAAACCTCCATAAGAGGTTTGATATCACCAAAATAGAGAAGTATGATGGCAGTGCTGATCCGGACAACCATCTGGAGCAATTTAAAAACTTCATGATGAACTTTGACGACGATGATAAACTACTCTGTAGGGCATTCTCCCAATCATTCACGGGGAGTGCTCTAAAATGGTACAACAGCCTGCCTCAAGGTTGTATTAAAGATTTTGATACTTTTTGGGTAGCCTTTCGAAGGCAGTTTGTAGGGAGTAAAGAGCTAAAGGGCAATGGAGACACAATAATCCATTGTGCCCAGGAACCAAATGAGTCCTTGAAAGAATATATAAGTCATTTTGTGAACACCAAGAATGGGTTGGCTGATTGCTTCGAACAGGTAGCAATAACATCCCTGAGACAGGGTTTGAACCCAGGCAATCTAGCTGATTCAGTGACCCGAAAGAAGGCCATGACATGGGGAGGGTTGCTGAATCAGGTTGGCAAACAAATAAACGTCGATGAAACAAAGAAAACCAGGGTGCACAGGCAGGTGAGGTCTACCCCGGTGGCACCAAATCCCAATCAGAATCAGTCCGGGAACAAAGCAAGAGAAACCAGACAGGGGCATGGTAGGGAAAAAGCTCAGTCTCAGCCAGCTGCCCTTGCTCAAAGTCAACGATCCAGAAACAAGAGAGGGCCATGGGTCCAACCGGAGTGGTTCGCAGAGTTAAAAGAAAGTGTGGCCACTATATTTGATAAGACGAAGGAAGAAGTGCATTACCGGAGACCGGCGACACTGCAGTCTCCCAGAGAACATCGCAATAATTATTTTTGCCAATATCACAACGATATTGGTCATACCACTGATGACTGCATAGCATTGAAACAAGAAGTTCAAAACTTGATTGAAAGGGGAAAGCTGGGGGCCTATGTGAAAAGAAGAGGGGGTAACAGGCCTGATAACACTCACCGGGTTGGTCCAAGTAATGCTGCTCCGGAGGGAGCCATAGTTATAGTTGAAAGGTTTGATGTCGAATCTGAGTACTTGGATCCTGATCCAGCTCGAAACAGAGTGGGTACAATTGAGGAATGTTCTAGGTCGGTCTCCGGGCTCATTAAGTTTTTCGAGTCACTTAAAATTTTCGGAGGGGACACTATGACAGCTCCTACTGCTTCTTCGAGGAAGAGGCATATTCATACTTTAGCCTCACAGCTGGAAGGAGGCATGACTTCCTATCAGTCACAAAACTCATTCCCCTTCATTGTTTTTTATGAAGATGATTTAAGAGACATTGCTGGCCCTCATGAGGATGCTGTTGTCATAGGAGCATCTATAGGGGGCAATGGCATAAGACGAATCCTGGTGGATACTGGAAGCTCAGCCAATATCCTTTTCCTAGCCACATACAAAAGAATGAAAAATCCAGCTGTAATTCAGAGTTCGGACAGGTCAATCATGGGCTTTACAGGTAGCTCAGCAGATGTGATCGGAGAATTCAAAGAGGAAGTGTTACTTGGCAAGGGCCCTTTCAAGAAAATGGTCAGAATACTCTTTATTGTGGTGGATTGTCCCACTTGCTATAATGCTATTCTAGGGAGGTCTTGGCTCTCTAGGATGCATGCAGTGGCTTCAACAGTCCACCAGTGCTTGAAATATGCTGTTCAGGGACAGGTTGGAGTCGTCCGGAGCAGCCAAAAGATTGCAAGAGAATGTTATGCCACTTCCCTGGCTCCTCGAACGCTGGGGGTAGTCCGTATTAATGAACAATAGCAGTTTGAGGGCCTTTCTGGGGGTGAGGGTGAAATTGATGACCCCAGAGAGACCCCTGGAGTATTGATACCGGTTGAAGAGGTAGGAACACACTATTTGGAAGATGGGAAAAATGTCAAGATAGGGTCTAAGATGCCACCTGTGTTGAAAGATGAAATGTTAAAGTTTTTGAAGAACCATCAGCACGTTTTTGCTTGGTGCAATGCTGATGTTACTGGAGTTCCATCAGAAGTAATATCACATCATCTATCCATCCGGAGAGACGTAGCTCCAGTGGTTCAAAAAAGAAGAGCTTTTTCCAAAGAAAAGGTTGATATCATTGTGCAAGAGGTTGACAGGCTCACAAAGATGGGGCACATCAAGGAGTCTCAATACCCTTTGTGGACTGCCAATCCTGTCTTGGTGAAAAAGAAGAATGGCAAGTGGCGCATGTGCATTGACTTCACAGATCTCAACAGATCTTGCCCAAAAGATTTGTATCCGGTCCCCCGGATTGATCAGTTAGTAGACTCTACCTTTGGGAACAAGCTGCTTTCCTTTATGGATGCCTTCTCCGGATACAATCAGATTCAAGTAGATATAAAGGATCAAGAGCATACCACATTTGTCACAGACAGAGGTCTTCATTGCTACAAGGTAATGTCATTTAGTTTAAAAAATGCTGGGGCTACTTATCAAAGATTAGTCAACAAGGCATTTGCTGATCAAATTGGAAGAAATATGGAAGTCTACATTGATGACATGATGGTTAAAAGTGTGGATGAGCAGTTGCACTTGTCCGATCTCCAAGAAACTTTTGCCAACTTGGTAAAAGTGAATTTGAAATTAAACCCAGAAAAGTGTGTGTTCGGAGTGCAGTCCGGGAAGTTTCTAGGCTATATCATAAGTGAGCATGGAATAGAGCCTGATCCGGACCAGCTAAATGCTCTTTTCCAAATGGAGCCTCCTCGAAACATTAAAGAAGTACAGCGGTTAACAGGGAGATTAGTTGCCTTAAACAGATTTGTCTCGAGGTCTTCGGACAGGTGTGCACCTTTCTTTCAAACTTTGAAGGGTGCAAAGGGGTTCGATTGGACCCCACAGTGTGATGAGGCTTTCAGTGAGATCAAGAAGCACCTATCCTCTCCCAAGACTTTGTTTAAACCAGTCGATGGGGAGAACCTCTTCGTATATTTGGCATTTTCAAGTTATGCCATCAGTGTTGTGTTGGTAAGAGAGGTTGATGGTCATCCCCATCCAGTATACTACATCAGCAAAAGTTTGATAGATGCAGAAAGGCGTTACCTGAAACTCGAAAAGTTAGCATTGGCCCTGGTAATAGTTGCCAGGAAGATGAGGCCTTATTTCCAGGCTCATCCCATCATCGTCCGGACTTCTTTCCCTCTAAAGAATGTCCTCCAAAAGGCAGACATTTCAAGCAGGATGACTAAGTGGTCAGTAGAACTGGGGGACTTCGACATAGATTTTGCTCCCCGAACAGCAGTCAAGGCCCAAGCTGTAGCGGACTTTTTGGTTGAATTCCACTCCGACAGGGATTCAGAGCAAGCTACTGACATAAAATATAAAAAGGTATGGGTCGTCCGAACAGATGGTGGATCTAGTACTATGAGGTGTGGTGTAGGGGTGTGTTTGACTTCCCCGTATGGAGACAAAATGTACCAGGCTATTTGTTTTGCTTTCAGGGCATCCAATAATGAGTCCGAATACGAAGCAGCTATAGCTGGTTTAAAGTTAGCCTACATTTGTGGGGCTAAGAGGGTCAAGCTGCTAAGTGACTCCCAACTACTTATCCACCATGCCCAAGGCCAATCTGAGGCTAAGAAGGAGCAGCTTGTGAAATATTTACTCCTCCTAAAAAATGAAGCACTTAAGTTTAAAGATGTGGTTTATGAACATATTCCCCGGGAAGAAAATGAGCTAGCAGACTCATTGGCAACCATAGCATATACGGAGTCGTATCCATGGATCCATGTGCTAGAAAGTCCCTCCATTCAAATTAGTGAGGGTAAGGAAGAAGAAATTTTTGAAATACAAGTGAAAAAACCTCAAGACTGGAGGTTTCATATCTTACAATACCTCTCCGATGGTGTCGTGCCTCCGGATAAGTCACTGGCCAAAACACTGAAGCACAAGGCTCGTGGTTTTATCATATTAAGAGACGTGTTGTACAAAAAATCTTACAGTAAACCTCTCATGCGCTGTTTGGGGGATGAAGAGTCTCAAGTAGTCCTCTCTGAATTACATGATGGTGAGGGATCAGCCCATTGTGAGTTTAGAGCTCTGACGAGAAGAGTTTTACTCTCCGGTTATTATTGGCCATCAACCATGAAAGATGCAAAGGAATTGGTAAGAAGGTGTGACCCATGCCAGAGGTACATCAATGAAATTCATGTGCCAGCCATTCCTTTAGAGTCAATTTCTGAGCCTATTCCTTTTGCTCGATGGGGGTTGGACTTAGTAGGGCCTCTCCCTGTGGCATCCGGAGGACGCAAAACTATAATTGTGGCCATAGACTACTTCTCGAAGTGGATAGAAACAACCCCTCTAGCAGGGACAACATCAAAAGTTGTTATAAAATTCATTCTATCCAACATTTGTTGCAGATTTGGTGTCCCACAAAAGATAACAACAGACAATGGGCCACAGTTCGACAATAGGGAAATGGAGAGTTTCTGTGCCTCAAGGGGTATACAGCATTGTTTTTCTTCACCTTTCCACCCACAAGCAAATGGGCAAGTTGAAGTGGCTAATAGAACTATATTGTCCGGTTTAAAGAAGAATTTGGAAGGGGCTGTTGGGAAGTGGCCTAGTTATCTACAAGAGGTCCTGTGGGCCTACCGGACAACACCTGGGGCTGCAACACAAGAATCACCCTTTGCTTTGGTCTATGGGATGGATGCAGTAGCTCCCATAGAGGAAACTCTCCCCTCCTTTCGTGTTCGCAACTTCTCCGAACACGCTAACGAGGTGGCAATCAGAGGTCAACTTGATCTGATAGAAGAAAAACGAGTTAAAGCTCATCTTAGAGTTGCACACTATCAAGGCTTGATGAGGAGCAGGTTTGCTTCTAAATTTAAAAGGAGAGACTTTCATCCAGGGGACAAGGTATTGAGGAAGGTCTTCTTACACACTAAAGAAAAGTTATTCGGAAAGCTGGCCCCAACTTGGGAGGGTCCGTATATGGTTGTTGAAAGAATTAAACCTAGAACATATTGGTTGGAAGACAAAGATGGCAGAGTTCTAACTTATCCTTGGAATATCGAGCATCTCCGGATGTACTTGGAGTAGTACTTGTGTAAATATCTACTTGTTTAAACATCCATGTAAATATTTGGGGGCATGCTCTCTTCTCCCTGGTGGCACGGGGAGGTTTTAATGAGGTGTCTGGGCTTTTGAGTGAAATTCGATGCCTTCTTAAAAATTTTCTAAGTGTTTTTAAAGTTTTGTCCCTTGTCATACTATCCGGAATGAAACAACTAAAGGCTATTTAAACTCTAGCCGGAGAACTTAAACACTCTCACAATGAAACAACTAAAGGCTATTTAAACTTTAGCCGGAGAACTTAAACACTCTCACAATGAAACAACTATGGTTATCAAAATTAAAACAAACAATGAAAGAAGATGATGGTTGCACAAAATAGAAATATTCATTGAAATAAATAACTTAAAATTGCCTTGGCCTTCCAAGGACTTTTAAATGGTCAAAGTACAACACAAAAAACCTATCCGGTCAGATACCGGACACCATTACAAAAAGAATGCCTTGGTCTTCCAAGGACTTTAGTCTGGATAGAAAATAAACAAAGTGGATCATAAGTTAAGGTTGAGCCTTTAAAGATGGCTCACCTTCATCTACCTTCTTGCCCTTAGGGTTGTCTTTCCCTTCATCTATCTTCTTGCCTTTAGGATCGTCTTTCTCTTCATATGGGCTCTCCCCAGTATGTTCTTCATCACTCGAGGAGTCACTAGAGTAGCCATACCTGTCGCCTTCGGCCATCGTGTGGTATGGGATGTCTTCAGGCTCAACATAAAGCCATAAGTCCCATAGGTTCTTCTTCGGAAACTTTTCATGGAAGAGTAGAACCATGTCAGACCTCACTTTCTCAAGCAGTTGCTCTTCTCTCTTGATCATCTGGTTGGCATAAGCATTGATCTTGGCTTGGATCTTGGCCTCCTGCTCCTGTAACAAAGTATTTTTCTCCTCGGCAGCCTTGGACACTGCATTCTCAAGGGCAATCTTATCAGTGGTTAAGTTGGTGATGACTTTGTCCTTTGCATTGGTTTCTCCCTTTGAGGTAGCAAGGTCTTTCTCCAGACCGGACAGCTTCTCCTGGAGGTCTTTGATGGTTTCCTCTAAATTGGCGACTTTTGTGGTGCTTGTTTTTTGGCTTCTCTTCAACTCCTCGTTTTCTTCTTTCAACATGGCAGCATTGGAGGTGGCAGTGTGAAGGTCTTCGGACAGCTTCTCCTTGTCAGACTTAAGGTCTTTGATGATGTTTGCCTGACTCCGAACTTGTCTCTCCAGCATAAGTACAGGTTGCACGTTGCTTAACAAGGAGTGGGCTATATCACCCCTTTCACTAGAGACAATAAAAGTCTTACCGTTAAAATTGACTGTGTTGGAGCTGCTCGGAGGAATGTAAGGCCCTGCAAAGTCGTCTCTGGGGAGATTAAGGAAGTATTCACCAAGCTCACTAAGACCTGTGATGTCTACTCCATCAATGTTGAGATCTCCCCCCTCAACCTCATCGGTGTGAAAGTCCCCCGGAATCTCTTCGGCCTGTGTTGGGTCAGAAGGCTCAGCTTGGAAGGAAGGCTCCGGGGCCCGGAGAGAAAGCTCGTTTCCCTTAGAAGTCTTTTTCTTCTTTGCCTCCCGGTCTGTGCCTTCGCTTCCCTGTTTGCGATTTCTCTTGGAAGCCCTTGGAGGTATTGGGAGATTCGTCTCCTGCCTTTCAGTCTCTTGCTCCACAACTTGCAAGAGAGCGGCATCGATCTGGCTCTAGGCTGGCCCCTCCAGGACTGTTGGAGCGTCCTTCTCAGCATCAGTAGGGTTGGCATCACCCACCACCTTTTTTTCCTTCTTCTTCTTGCCTTTCATTTTGCTCGGGGCTTTGGCCCGGCCTGGCAGGAAGAGTGTCCCATCTGGTTCATGGGTCCTCTTGAGCACAACGTCAGGAGAAGGCTGGGTGGTGAGCTCCTCCTAGGTCAAGTCTCTCCAACCTGTGGTGTTCCACAGGTGAGACCTTGCCAAATTTCCACTTGTGAAAGCATCGTGGAATCTATTCCCCCAATTCTCAGCAGTCCGGGCATTAATCTTGCCACAAGTTATCTGCCCGGCTTTCTGATAGTCACTAAACTCCTTGGGCAGTTCTGCTAAGACAAAAGTAAGACAAATAAGTATAAACTAAGTTTAAAAAGAAAAGAATAGGGAGATAAATGCAAGATACTTACGGTCACTCCTCCATCTACTTCTGAGGAGGCTTGGGTTCTCTCCGGATTTTATCTTCCTGCCATTTTCCCAGGCACCACTCACAAAGAGGAACTGAGTCCTCCAATTCCTCTCTGCCTCCAGCAAATCATCCACTGCTTTGAAGCCATCCCCCATGTTAAAGTGGTAGAAGGGGATGTGATGGTTTTTACACAGGCTGGCCACTGCAGCAAACTCCTTCATGGGCAGAGGGATCCCGGACAGCCTTGATGCCATGATGCGTGACATAAGGGTATACCAAGCGTTGGGGCTCAGCTGGCTCGGACAGATTTTGATCAGATGGAAATATCTGACAATCTCTGGGTCTAGTGGGAACCTGAGTCCCCAGTTGAACAGCTCTGTAAACATGACCATCTCACTCAACTTGCAGTCCATGGGGGTCTCCGGATGTATAGGAATCCTAATCTTCACGTTTTCTGGAATACCCCATTTCGAACGCATCCTGCCCAACTCAGCAGTGTGGATGAATGCATAATTGATTTTTTGCAAGGAAATGAGATAGTTAACGCTGACCTTGTGAAAACAAGGCCCCACTTTTCCTTCTAGGCTCTCTGGCAGATCCGGATGCCTCAAGTACAACTTCTCTTTGCCCTTGTCCTTCTTGGCAACTATATCTTTGCAGGTCTGACCGGAGGGCTCAGACTCAAACAGGGTCTCTTCAACAGAGTCCTCCAACACTTCCTCCATGATTGTTGAAGGGATTTCAGCAGCTGTAGTGGGGGGAGGGTTCAAACTTGACTCAGCCTTATCTCCGGACTGATGGGCCTCAGTGCCCTTTTGGTTTCTGCTCTCCGACAAAGTGTTTGGAACTGAAGTTTCTGGTCGAAGGTTTGGACTGGAGCCCTCCGGTCCGGACAGCCTGTCCTTAGGGGCTTTAATAGGCACCTCTGATCCGGTGCTGCTATCCTTTGCCCCCGACCTCGAGGGAGTGTTTCTGGTTCCCTGGCCTTTAACCAGCCAGATTTTCCTCCTGTCAACCAGCTTCTCAGGAGAGTGCTCCGTATCCGATCCCATTGCAATAAAGGGAGAAGGTTTTCTAAAGCTAGTGGCTGTAACTCCTGGCTCAACAGCAGGCACCGATTCCTGAACTGAGGAACCAGAGATTATGGGGGAGAGGTTGGCTTGAAATAGTTTTCTAGGCTTAGTACCTTTAGAAGAGGACGAGCCTCGATCTGACTCGGTAGCAGAAGTGTTTAGTCTCTCAACAGGTGAGGTGGGTAACCCCGCTGCAATCCACTTTTCTCTTTCGACTTTTTGAGCCTTCTCCAACTCAGAAAGGTTGAGCCACCCGCCTTTGACAAGAGCGTTCCTCGCTGTAAACATAAACTATTGAATTAAACTTTTGCTTTAAAGAGAGAAAGATTTGAGAGTTTTTACAGAAGTAAGTTTGAAGGAGATGGTAAAACAGTGGAAATGAGTTTGTATTTATAATAAATCTGAAAAAGGCAGTTGATTCCTAGGAGAATTCGAAAATTTTGGCAATGATTAAAAAACGGCGCTGATGTCACCACCTGTGATTAAAGAGGTTGCTTTTTGAAGAAGGTGGGTTCGAAATTCAAGGTGAAAAAACGGCTGAAGCAACCAATCAGAGAACGACACGTGTCCCACGAACTCTGGCAAAAACCGTTTTGAATTCGTAAAGTTTTATCTGTCCGGATAAACCCATAGACCTGTCCGGATTAAAACTACCCTTGACGTCGGACTGTTTTTCAGGTCTTTGGCAAGAATATTTGCACAAACACCTAAAAAATGGGCTCCTGATGAGTCTGAATTCAGCATGCTCCCCGGACAAGGACAGATCGGTCCAAGGCCTCCGGACCGGACAGATCATACGGACCGGACAGATCATACGGACCGGACAGATCACTTCGAACACTATGACCTATGACTGTTCGAACCATGACAAAAGTACTAAAAAACCTAAACACTTCTTGACTAAGGTGCTTGCTTTCCTACTTAGAGCTCATGGGTCTTTGAACATGACCCGGGTCCATTAAACATGACCCGAAAGCCCATAAGGGCCCAAACTTCAGGGTATAAATACCCAACCACCTGCATTAAGTGTGAATAATGAGAATTAACTGCTACCAGGCTGCTTAATTATCTCTCTGCTCTCTACTCTAAACACATAACACCCACACACTACTATAAAACACCAACCAAATTACTAGCCTGCCCTCAGGCGATTATTATCCTCACCACCATCTACCTTCAATATATTTCTCGACAGATTCAAAGTTTTCAAACGAGCTAAAATGAACGATTGAGGTCTGCTTCAAATATTTAAAAATACAAACTCTTTGCTTAGACATCTAGGAGGCTGCAGATGAAAAGCCTAATTACGCTAGGCGAAGGGGTTGCCCTAAATCGCGTAAGACAGGCTGGGCTCGGGATGTTTGTTAATACGGTAACTCGCGTTGGCGTGTATAGTGTCTCGCGCTAGACAGAGAGATGGGATTCGTGTTAGCTAACAAGGAATGTTATAAGACGTTATTAACGTACGCGATAGAGTTCAAACTTGCCTTCTTTATAACTCGCGCAAGAAGAATTAAGATTTGCTGCAACTCGCGTCAACGTCGTTTAGGCCTCGCGTCAGCTGCTCCAAGTGCAAAAAGCAATCGTGTTGACAAGTCCAATCTATTAATGATAAAAAAATGACACGCGCGATACATAAAGTTATTGCCACGCATAAATCGCGAAGTCTGGTTAAAGAGGTAACTCGCGCGAAATCAACTTACAGCTAAAAATCAATAGTGTCGTCTTCCACAAAACGGGTAAAACACAGGTAAGTTCAAAACACTATTAAAGAAGCTAAGAAATCTTCAAACACCACACTGTCGACTGTAAATCTTCAAGCTAAGAATCTTTAAACAAGGTCTAAACAAAAATACGACTGTAAACTTGAAATTTTTGAAAATAAAAAAAAACAAACAAACTAAAAAACAACAGTTGAAAAAAAACAAAGCTTCTATTGGTGAAATGCATAAAAAAAAGATGATACAGACTTACCTCTGATCAGTTTAAAAACGAGATAGATTGAAAATGGTTTCTTGAGATAAAATATAGATTCTATTTTCAAAATATCAGAGTAGGTTGTACTATTGAAAATTCAAATTTTGAATTGTGGTTCGAAACTAATGTGACACATTTGAGGGTATTTGAGGAAAAGAAATATTAGCTGGGTATTAGAAAGGAATTACTTTGGTGATATGGGTATTTAGTATGTATAGAAAATAGTTGGAGTACTAGATGGCAATAAGTTTGGTGAGAAGGTATTTAGTGTGACATTTCTCTTTTGTTTTTTATATTCATAAATAATTATTTAAAATTAAAAAAAAAACAAATTTAGGCGATTAAAAAGAAGTTCCCTAACTCTTATATATAGAAAACTGTAATTAAAATTAGTGTGGCACAAAATACAATGTGTTTCGTACTTATTTGTGCAAACACAGTTTTGCAGAAAGGCGCGTGTGGTATGGGTTACGTGATTGCATGATACTCGCTGTATGGGACATGCATGATTATTTTATTCATTTTAGCTCCGATATTTGTCTTTTCTCCCTCAGACACTCATACACTCATACAGTCATACTTATACTTCTACAGGCATTAATTCTACTCGACATTTTAAAAAATTGTTTTTTATTAAATAAATAAATAAATAATAATTTATGGATAACCGTTCACCATCGAACTTATTTATAAAAAAATAATCTAAATTTTAAAATTTAAAATAATATAAAAAAATAATCTAAAAACAAATTAGCATACGGAAACAAAATTTCGATTTTTCAATACTAATACATTTATAATCGTTTTTTATCTCGTTTTTTTTTTAAATGTCATATATCCAAATTATAGTTTTAAAAAAGATATTCGAAAATATTAGTGATTTTGTTTTCTAAAACGAACAAACTAAATCCACGAAAGATGATTTTTATTTATTTTTTATGGTGAAATTATATATAAATTGACTACAAAAATAGAAAAAAAAATCCAAATATATCACCTGTAGATATTGTTTTGTTCATCTTTGAAAAATAGAAATATATGTGTTTTAAGAATTTTCTAAGTTATGGTTGAAAGATATGAAGTTTTGAAAAAGAATTCAAATATATCACTCGTAGATATTGTTTTATTCATCTTTGAAAAATAGAAATATATGTGTTTTAAGAATTTTCTAAGTTATGGTTGAAAGATATGAAGTTTTGAATGTTAAGAAAATAGAGTTACCAGAAGACGTGCATATATGTTCTGAAAATAAGAAGAAAATAGTTGCAAAAATAGAAGTTTGGTTACAAAATAAGTCTAATTGTATGATTTTCTTTATCTTGTTATTTGTGTGTTTTTTTTAAATTGTCATGTCGTTCAAATCATAGCACCAAAAAAATATAAAAAAATACCATTAGTTTTGTTTTTAAGACGAACAAAATTAGATTCGTGAAATATATTTTCGATGTTTTTAGTTATGAAATTATGTACGAATTCGTTGGAAAAATATAAGAAAAAACTTCAAATTATCCCTTTATGGATTTCGTTTTTCTCGTCTTTAAAAAATAGAAATATGTGTGTTTTTAAAAAAATTGGAGTTCGAAAGATATGAATTTTTGAATGTTAAAAAGAAAAATAAAAAACCGGAGTTGCAGAGATACATGCAAATGTATTGCAAAAATAGTAGCAAAATATGACTTTGGTTGCAAAATAAGTCTATTGTGTGATTTTCTCTCTATTCTTTTTTTTTCAATGTAATATCTTTCAAACTATAACTTTAAAAAATATCTAAAAATATCAATGGAACTGGATCCATTAAATTTATTTTTTTATTCTTTTAATTGCAAAATTATGTGTAAATTGGTTGGTTGTAAAAATAGAAAAAGAATCTCTAAATATATCACTCATAGATTTTATTTTGTTCTTCTCTAAAAAAAGATAAATATATGTTTTTTTAAGTTAGAGATTGAACGATATGGAGTTTTAAATGTAATTTTTTTAGTTGCAGATATATAGGACTCTGGTTGCAGAATAAGCACTCATAGATTTTGTTTTGTTCTTATTTTAAATATATATATGTGTGTGTTTTTTGATTTTTTAAGTTAGAGTTTGAACGATATGGTGTATTAAATGTGATTTTTTTTAAGTTGCGGATATATAGGACTTTGGTTGCGGAATAAGTCTAATGTGTGATCTTATCTTTCTTGTTTCTGTGTTTCTCTTAATATCATAATGATCTCGCAGTTTTAAAGCTTGACTGTTTCCTCAACTTTCCACTATGTGCAAATCTGATTTCAATGTTTCAATTTCCTCGCGAACTGTAGGATAAGTTCTTGCTTTTGATTCTATTTCAATCTCGATCAACATTATTAACTGTAAATTTTATAGCTTTTTGTTTTAGATTTGAAATTTAGATACCTTAATGTGGTTGCCAAATATTAAGTATGAAATTTCGTATATAGTAATCAAGTAATTCAAAAGAGAGAAATATAGAGTATGCTAGACTCTAATAATACAATATCAAAGTGACACTATCTTCGGGGTAAATTTAGATGGGACTACTACGATTAGATTTAACAGCTACAGCTGTATCCCCTAGAAAGACCGAGTTGTTATTTGTGAGGGTGCACATGAATCGAAGCTAATGATAGTAGTAGATACTAGAAATAGAGATCATTATGCAGAATGCTAGGACCTGGCATAGGTGACTCAAAGTTAAATATATAGTATGATAGACACTCTCTCTCTCCAGAAGCACGTAGGTGTGTTTGAACTTCGCCACTATCTTTGAGTGGTGTATGTAATACACTATCAAAGTGACACTATGTTCCGTCGTGCTGAGGTAAATTTACATGGGACTACTGTGATTAGATTTATCGGTACTTTATATTATCAAATCGGTTAACAGCTACAATTGTATCCTCTAGAACAACCGAGTTGTTATTTGTGAGGGTACACATGTATCGAAGCTAATGATAGTAGTAGATACTTAGAAATAGAGATCATTATCCAGATTGTCAGGACCTCTCTCTCTACAGAAAAAAATTATAAGTGAAAAATACTGTATGCTAGACTCTCTCTCTCCAGAAGCGTAGTTGTTTTCATTTGAACTTGGCCACTATGTAATAATATTGAAAGGGAGAACATAGTACACTATCTTTGAGTGGTGTATATAATACAATATCAAAGTGACACTATGTTCGGGGTAAATTTAGATGGGACTACTACGATTAGATTTAACAGCTACAGCTGTATCCCTTAAAAAAACCGAGTCGTTATTTGTGAGGGTGCACATGTATCGAAGCTAATGATAGTAGTAGATACTTAGAAATATAGATCATTTGTGAGGGTGCACACTATCAAAGTGATAAATAGTATTTTGAATTCTGTATTAAAACCAAAATTATAGAAATTTGAGGGGTTTATATCCTTGTTATGTAATTTGGTTTATTACGGGCTTTATGGTATTTTTTTTTAAATATAAGTTGAATATATTTTATAGCTTTAATAAATGGCAAAGGTAGTTTTTAAATCGAACTCGTTATGGACTGTTTGGTTAGACGATGGATATATCACAAAATTCTATGATAAATTTGGAGAGATTAAATTTATTAATTAGAATGTTTGGTTAAATATTAATTTGATATATATAAATAAATAATTTAATAAAACAAGTAATACAGATATTTAGAGTTACGTTAGAGTTATGGTATTTTAATTTTTGATTTATATTGTTTATCCGACGCCTCATTTCTCGTAAGTAGAGATTATATATGAAGCCTAGTCATTTCAGGTAGAACGATTATCTCTATGTCATATATCAATATAAACGTTTGGGCGACGGTAAATTTCACCGCGAAACCGTTCACGACCTTGGGAAGGAAGCCATCGACTAGCCACCGGCGTCGTTACTTTGGAGAAGGTACGTTCGACGTCATTGTTTTTGTTTCTGTTTTTGCCGGACTTTAGAGTAAATTTATCTGTTTTTTGTTTTCGCCGGACGTTTGAATGTCCGTCAGTGTGTTCATAAGCAGAGTTTACTGACGTCGCCGGAGTAGTCACTGTACTTGAGTAATGTATTGGACAGTTCTCTGTTGTCTGGCGACGTTTTTAAGTTTTGTTTACAGTTGTATGTCAGTGTTAGTTGCTGGTGTTGAAAGGTAGTTGTGAGCTTGACATCGTGTCTCATCGCAATGTAGTTAGACATGGGTGGTTAGTATCGGCGTGGTTATGTTTGTGTCGAAAGTGCTGTAGGAGAATTCCGATTTGTACTGGGTAGTTGGTCTTGAACTATAGAATCGCAATGTCGAGTGGTCCAGGTACTAATGTCTAGCAATGTGTAGATTTGTGTAGTTTCTAATTTCCATGCAGAGATAAAAACGTGTAGTTTCAAATATCATAAAAAATTCAAAATCATAATTTTTTATGGAAAAAACTATTCTTTTTATAAAAAAACTAGCTCTAACTTAATATTTTAAAAAAACTAAAATTGAAAACAACAACGGTATTGGTGAACATTAATACTACATATTAATACTATGAAAGAGGTAGGTATGTTCATTTATAACATTTTTAATAAATTTGTTCATATTTTTTAGAATTTATTTTGCATGTCGCACTAGCGGTATAGAGCCGCAACACAGATAATGCGAGTATTTTTCACCAACGGGGTAGACTAAGGACACCGACATGTAGAGTCCTAGCCCCGAAAGTGTAAATATTTGTCATCCGCCTGTAAACTAGAAATACTAGTGGTACATAGTATTAAAAACAAATTAAGATAGTTGATTTTATATCATTTATTTAGTAGGACAAATAATATTATTTAAATAATTTAAATATCATTATTTATTTTATATAATTATTTAATTAATAATAATATATATTAATTGATTAATCTAGTTATCTAGTGGTCTAATAATATCATGTAAATAATTCTAAATCATTAGTTATGAAATATTTCTGATATAATTTAAAGTTGATTTTATTTCAATTTATAAATAAAGTATTATAAATCTAAATTTATAAGAGAAGTATCAGTATATTTGACATTTTTAGCTAATTAAAATTTTATAATTTTTATTTAATTTATTGAGTGAAACACTTGTAACATATTAATGAAATAATATTGACTTTCTATAATGTTTTAATAAATTTATTTATTATATTAGTTATAAAATATTTTAAACTTTATTTTTTAGTAAATTAAATAATATATTTAATTAAGATTTATTTATTTGATTTATTTCACCTATACTATAATAATAAATTTATTTATTTAGTGAACTAATCAAATTTTACACCGCCATTGTCATCAAAGAGTTTGTTTCATAAAACCAAAAAGATAAAAAAAAAACAAAATAATAAACACATATACATATGTTGTTACTGCAATTAATTTACGTTGAAAGGGAGAACATAGTACACTATCTTTGAGTGGTGTATATAATGCAATATCAAAGTGACACTCTGTTCGGGGTAAATTTAGATGAAACTACTACGATTATATTTAACAACTACAGTTGTATCCCCTAGAAAAACCGAGTTGTTATTTGTGAGGGTGCACGTGTATCGAAGCTAATGATAGTAGTAGATACGTAGAAATATATATCATTATCCAGATTGTCACGACCTCTCTCTCTCTAGAAAAAAATTATAAGTGAAAAATATTGTATGCTAGACTCTCTCTCTACATAAGCGTAGTTGTTTTCATTTGAACTTGGCCACTATGTAATAATATTGAAAGGGAGAACATAGTACACTATCTTTGAGTGGTGTATATAATACAATATCAAAGTGACACTATGTTCAGGGTAAATTTAGATGGGACTACTACGATTAGATTTAACAGCTACAGTTGTATCCCCTAGAAAAACCGAGTTGTTATTTGTGAGGGTGCACATGTATCGAAGCTAATGATAGTAGTAGATGCTTAGAAATAGAGATCATTTGTGAGGGTGCACACTATCAAAGTGATAAATAGTATTTTGAATTCTGTATTAAAACCAAAATTATAGAAATTTGAGGGGTTTGTATCCTTGTTATGTAATTTGGTTTATTACGGGCTTTATGGTATTTTTTTAAAATATAAGTTGAATATATTTTATAGCTTTAATAAATGGCAAATGTAGTTTTTAAATCAAACTCGTTTGGGACTGTTTGGTTAGCCGATGGATATATCACAAAATTCTATGATAAATTTGGAGAGATTAAATTTATTAATTAGAATGTTTCGTTAAATATTAATTTGATATATATAAATAAATAATTTAATAAAACAAATAATACAGATATTTAGAGTTACGTTAGAGTTATGGTATTTTAACTTTTGACTTATATTGTTTATCCGACGCCTCATTTCTCGTAAGTAGAGATTATATATGAAGCCTAGTCATTTCAGGTAGAACGATTATCTCTATGTCATATATCAATATAAACGTTCGGGCGACGGTAACATTCACCGCGAAACCGTTCACGACCTTGGGAAGGAAGCCGTCGACTAGCCACCGGCGTCGTTACTTTGGAGAAGGTACGTTCGACGTCATTGTTTTTGTTTCTGTTTTTGCCAGACTTTAGAGTAAGTTTATCTGTTTTTTGTTTTCGTCGGACGTTTGAATGTCCGTCAGTGTGTTCATAAGCAGAGTTTACTGACGACGCCGGAGTAGTCACTGTACTTGAGTAATGTATTGGACAGTTCTCCGTTGTCTGGTGACGTTTTTAAATTTTGTTTACAGTTGTATGTCAGTGTTAGTTGCTGGTGTTGAAAGGTAGTTGTGAGTTTGACATCGTGTCTCATCGCAATGTAGTTAGACATGGGTGGTTAGTATCGGCGTGGTTATGTTTGTGTCGAAAGTGCTGTAGGAGAATTCCGATTTGTACTGGGTAGTTGGTCTTGAACTATAGAATCGCAATGTCGAGTGGTCCAGGTACTAATGTCTAGCAATGTGTAGATTTGTGTAGTTTCTAATTTCCATGCAGAGATAAAAACGTGTAGTTTCAAATATCATAAAAAATTCAAAATCATAATTTTTTATGGAAAAAACTATTCTTTTTATAAAAAAAAACTAGCTCTAACTTAATATTTTAAAAAAACTAAAATTGAAAACAACAACGGTATTGGTGAACATTAATACTACATATTAATACTATGAAAGAGGTAGCTATGTTCATTTATAACATTTTTAATAGATTTGTTCATATTTTTTAGAATTTATTTTGCATGTCGCACTAGCGGTATAGAGCCGCAACACAGATAATGCGAGTATTTTTCACCAACGGGGTAGACTAAGGACACCGACAATGTAGAGTCCTAGCCCCGAAAGTGTAAATATTTGTCATCCGTGTAAACTAGAAATACTAGTGGTACATAGTATTAAAAACAAATTAAGATAGTTGATTTTATATCATTTATTTAGTAGGACAAATAATATTATTTAAATAATTTAAATATCATTATTTAGTTTATATAATTATTTAATTAATAATAATATATATTAATTGATTAATCTAGTTATCTAGTGGTCTAATAATATCATGTAAATAATTTTAAATCATTAGTTATGAAATATTTCTGATATAATTTAAAGTTGATTTTATTTCAATTTATAAATAAAGTATTATAAATCTAAATTTATAAGAGAAGTATTAGTATATTTGACATTTTTAGCTAATTAAAATTTTATAATTTATATTTAATTTATTGAGTGAAACACTTGTAACATATTAATGAAATAATATTGACTTTCTATAATGTTTTAATAAATTTATTTATTATATTAGTTATAAAATATTTTAAACTTTATTTTTTAGTAAATTAAATAATATATTTAATTAAGATTTATTTATTTGATTTATTTCACCAATACTATAATAATAAATTTATTTATTTAGTGAACTAATCAAATTTTACACCGCCATTGTCATCAAAGAGTTTGTTTCATAAAACCAAAAAGATAAAAAAAAAACAAAATAATAAACACACATACATATGTTGTTACTGCAATTAATTTACGTTGAAAGGGAGAACATAGTACACTATCTTTGAGTGGTGTATATAATACAATATCAAAGTGACACTCTGTTCGGGGTAAATTTAGATGAAACTACTACGATTATATTTAACAACTACAGCTGTATCCCCTAGAAAAACCGAGTTGTTATTTGTGAGGGTGCACATGTATCGAAGCTAATGATAGTAGTAGATACTTAGATATATATATCATTATCCAGATTGTCACGACCTCTCTCTCTAGAAAAAAATTATAAGTGAAAAATATTGTATGCTAGACTCTCTCTCTACATAAGCGTAGTTGTTTTCATTTGAACTTGGCCACTATGTAATAATATTGAAAGGGAGAACATAGTACACTATCTTTGAGTGGTGTATATAATACAATATCAAAGTGACACTATGTTCAGGGTAAATTTAGATGGGACTACTACGATTAGATTTAACAGCTACAGTTGTATCCCCTAGAAAAACCGAGTTGTTATTTGTGAGGGTGCACATGTATCGAAGCTAATGATAGTAGTAGATGCTTAGAAATAGAGATCATTTGTGAGGGTGCACACTATCAAAGTGATAAATAGTATTTTGAATTCTGTATTAAAACCAAAATTATAGAAATTTGAGGGGTTTGTATCCTGTTATGTAATTTGGTTTATTACGGGCTTTATGGTATTTTTTTTAAAATATAAGTTGAATATATTTTATAGCTTTAATAAATGGCAAATGTAGTTTTTAAATCAAAGTCGTTTGGGACTGTTTGGTTAGCCGATGGATATATCACAAAATTCTATGATAAATTTGGAGAGATTAAATTTATTAATTAGAATGTTTCGTTAAATATTAATTTGATATATATAAATAAATAATTTAACAAAACAAATAATACAGATATTTAGAGTTACGTTAGAGTTATGGTATTTTAACTTTTGACTTATATTGTTTATCCGACGCCTCATTTCTCGTAAGTAGAGATTATATATGAAGCCTAGTCATTTCAGGTAGAACGATTATCTCTATGTCATATATCAATATAAACGTTCGGGCGACGGTAACATTCACCGCGAAACCGTTCACGACCTTGGGAAGGAAGCCGTCGACTAGCCACCGGCGTCGTTACTTTGGAGAAGGTACGTTCGACGTCATTGTTTTTGTTTCTGTTTTTGCCGGACTTTAGAGTAAATTTATCTGTTTTTTGTTTTCGCCGGACGTTTGAATGTCCGTCAGTGTGTTCATAAGCAGAGTTTACTGACGTCGCCGGAGTAGTCACTGTACTTGAGTAATGTATTGGACAGTTCTCCGTTGTCTGGCGACGTTTTTAAGTTTTGTTTACAGTTGTATGTCAATGTTAGTTGCTGGTGTTGAAAGGTAGTTGTGAGCTTGACATCGTGTCTCATCGCAATGTAGTTAGACATGGGTGGTTAGTATCGGCGTGGTTATGTTTGTGTCGAAAGTGCTGTAGGAGAATTCCGATTTGTACTGGGTAGTTGGTCTTGAACTATAGAATCGCAATGTCGAGTGGTCCAGGTACTAATGTCTAGCAATGTGTAGATTTGTGTAGTTTCTAATTTCCATGCAGAGATAAAAACGTGTAGTTTCAAATATCATAAAAAATTCAAAATCATAATTTTTTATGGAAAAAACTATTCTTTTTATAAAAAAACTAGCTCTAACTTAATATTTTAAAAAAACTAAAATTGAAAACAACAACGGTATTGGTGAACATTAATACTATGAAAGAGGTAGTTATGTTCATTTATAACATTTTTAATAGATTTGTTCATATTTTTTAGAATTTATTTTGCATGTCGCACTAGCGGTATAGAGCCGCAACACAGATAATGCGAGTATTTTTCACCAACGGGGTAGACTAAGGACACCGACAATGTAGAGTCCTAGCCCCGAAAGTGTAAATATTTGTCATCCGCGTGTAAACTAGAAATACTAGTGGTACATAGTATTAAAAACAAATTAAGATAGTTGATTTTATATCATTTATTTAGTAGGACAAATAATATTATTTAAATAATTTAAATATCATTATTTATTTTATATAATTATTTAATTAATAATAATATATATTAATTGATTAATCTAGTTATCTAGTGGTCTAATAATATCATGTAAATAATTTTAAATCATTAGTTATGAAATATTTCTGATATAATTTAAAGTTGATTTTATTTCAATTTATAAATAAAGTACTATAAATCTAAATTTATAAGAGAAGTATTAGTATATTTGACATTTTTAGCTAATTAAAATTTTATAATTTATATTTAATTTATTGAGTGAAACACTTGTAACATATTAATGAAATAATATTGACTTTCTATAATGTTTTAATAAATTTATTTATTATATTAGTTATAAAATATTTTAAACTTTATTTTTTAGTAAATTAAATAATATATTTAATTAAGATTTATTTATTTGATTTATCTCACCTATACTATAATAATAAATTTATATATTTAGTGAACTAATCAAATTTTACACCGCCATTGTCATCAAAGAGTTTGTTTCATAAAACCAAAAAGATAAAAAAAAACAAAATAATAAACACATATACATATGTTGTTACTGCAATTAATTTACGTTGAAAGGGAGAACATAGTACACTATCTTTGAGTGGTGTATATAATACAATATCAAAGTGACACTCTGTTCGGGGTAAATTTAGATGAAACTACTACGATTATATTTAACAACTACAGCTGTATCCCCTAGAAAAACCGAGTTGTTATTTGTGAGGGTGCACATGTATCGAAGCTAATGATAGTAGTAGATACTTAGAAATATATATCATTATCCAGATTGTCACGACCTCTCTCTCTAGAAAAAAATTATAAGTGAAAAATATTGTATGCTAGACTCTCTCTCTGCATAAGCGTAGTTGTTTTCATTTGAACTTGGCCACTATGTAATAATATTGAAAGGGAGAACATAGTACACTATCTTTGAGTGGTGTATATAATACAATATCAAAGTGACACTATGTTCAGGGTAAATTAAGATGGGACTACTACGATTAGATTTAACAGCTACAGTTGTATCCCCTAGAAAAACCGAGTTGTTATTTGTGAGAGTGCACATATATCGAAGCTAATGATAGTAGTAGATGCTTAGAAATAGAGATCATTTGTGAGGGTGCACACTATCAAAGTGATAAATAGTATTTTGAATTCTGTATTAAAACCAAAATTATAGAAATTTGAGGGGTTTGTATCCTGATATGTAATTTGGTTTATTACGGGCTTTATGGTATTTTTTTTAAAATATAAGTTGAATATATTTTATAGCTTTAATAAATGGCAAAGGTAGTTTTTAAATCAAACTCGTTTGGGACTGTTTGGTTAGCCGATGGATATATCACAAAATTCTATGATAAATTTGTAGAGATTAAATTTATTAATTAGAATGTTTCGTTAAATATTAATTTGATATATAAATAAATAATTTAATAAAACAAATAATACAGATATTTAGAGTTACGTTAGAGTTATGGTATTTTAACTTTTGACTTATATTGTTTATCCGACGCCTCATTTCTCGTAAGTAGAGATTATATATGAAGCCTAGTCATTTCAGGTAAAACGATTATCTCTATGTCATATATCAATATAAACGTTCGGGCGACGGTAACATTCACCGCGAAACCGTTCACGACCTTGGGAAGGAAGCCGTCGACTAGCCACCGGCGTCGTTACTTTGGAGAAGGTACGTTCGACGTCATTGTTTCTGTTTCTGTTTTTGCCGGACTTTAGAGTAAGTTTATCTGTTTTTTGTTTTCGCCGGACGTTTGAATGTCCGTCAGTGTGTTCATAAGCAGAGTTTACTGACGTCGCCGGAGTAGTCACTGTACTTGAGTAATGTATTGGACAGTTCTCCGTTGTCTGGCGACGTTTTTAAGTTTTGTTTACAGTTGTATGTCAGTGTTAGTTGCTGGTGTTGAAAGGTAGTTGTGAGCTTGACATCGTGTCTCATCGCAATGTAGTTAGACATGGGTGGTTAGTATCGGCGTGGTTATGTTTGTGTCGAAAGTGTTGTAGGAGAATTCCGATTTGTACTGGGTAGTTGGTCTTGAACTATAGAATCGCAATGTCGAGTGGTCCAGGTACTAATGTCTAGCAATGTGTAGATTTGTGTAGTTTCTAATTTTCATGCAGAGATAAAAGCGTGTAGTTTCAAATATCATAAAAAATTCAAAATCATAACTTTTTATGGAAAAAAACTATTCTTTTTATAAAAAAACTAGCTTTAACTTAATATTTTAAAAAAACTAAAATTGAAAACAACAACCGTATTGGTGAACATTAATACAACCTATTAATACTATGAAAGAGGTTATGAAAGTGATATTCATTTATAATATTTTTAATAGATTTGTTCATATTTTTCAAAATTTCTTTTGCTTGTCGCACTAGCGGTATAGAGCCGCAACACAAATAATGCCAGTATTTTTCACCAACAAGGTAGATTAAGGACACCGACAATATAGAGTCCTAGCCCCGAAAGTGTAAATATTTGTCATCCGCGTGTAAACTAGAAATACTAGCGGTACATAGTATTAAAAACAAATTAAGATAGTTGATTTTATATCATTTATTTAGTAGGACATATAATATTATTTAAATAATTTAAATATCATTATTTATTTTATATAATTATTTAATTAATAATAATATATATTAATTGATTAATCTAGTTATCTAGTGGTCTAATAATATCATGTAAATAATTTTAAATCATTAGTTATGAAATATTTCTGATATAATTTAAAATTGATTTTATTTCATTTTATAAATAAAGTATTATATATCTAAATGTATAAGAGACGTATTATATTTGACATTTTTAGATAATTAAAATTTTATAATTTATATTTAAATTTATTGAGTGAAACACTTGTAACATATTAGTGAAATAATATTGACTTTCTATAATGTTTTAATAAATTTATTTATTATTTAAGTTATAAAATATTTTAAACTTTATTTTTTAGTAAATAAAATAATATATTTAATTAAGATTTATTTATTTGATTTATTTCACCTGTATTATAATAATAAATTTATTTATTTAGTGAACTAATCAAATTTTACACCGCCATTGTCATCAAAGAGTTTGTTTCATAAAACCAAAAAGATAAAAAAAAAACAAAATAATAAACACATATACATATGTTGTGAGTGCAATGAATTTACGTTGAAAGGGAGAACATAATACACTATCTTTGAGTGGTGTATATAATACAATCTTAAAGTGACACTATGTTCCGAGATAAGGAGAGAGCCAGCTAGTGGAAAAAAGGAGCGCGAAACCGATTTTCGTCTTAAAAACAGGGACGATAGATACAGGGGATACGAACGGCGATCGTCGAGGAGGAGAGAAAAGTGACATTTGGATTCGTCTGAATCGAGCGATTATTCTCGATATAGTTCGCCGGAGTCATCTCCTAGGAAAAATCACAGAAAGAAAAAACACGGTCGATGACACGCTGATTACCGAAGGGGGAGAAGATCGGAGAGGAAGTCTCCGAGGGAGAAGAGTTACCGTGCTCAAGTTGAAGAGCGGGCTTATGGCCAAGCAAAGTTTCCTGTTAGAAAAGAAGACATTGGCCCGCGAAATTTGGAGTGGCAGCATCAATATACTCTGCCATCCGAGGAAGGGTTGTATTTTCCGAGCAATGAAAATTTAAGATCCAACGTTTATCGTATGGGTCACAATTGGAGAGCTTCTCCTTTTTCCCCAGACATTTTGGTAGGAAACCTCCCAAAGCATTTAGATATCTCGAAGTTAGAAAAGTTCTATGGGACACAAGACCCGGATAATCACATCGAACAATTCAAAAACTTCATGATTAATTTCGATGACGATGATAAATTGTTGTGTAGAGCGTTTTCTCAGACCTTCAAGGGGGTAGCTTCCAAATGGTATAATAGGCTTCCGCAGGGCTTGATAAAGAATTTCGACATGTTCTGGAATATCTTCAGACAACACTTTGTGGGGAGCAAAACGTTCAGAGCTAACGGAGACACGATAATCTATTGCAGACAAAAGGTTGGGGAGAGCTTGAAGAATTACACCAATCGGTTTGTCAAAACGAAAACAGACATGGAGTATTGTAAAGACTCAGTGGCACTTGCAGCTTTCAGGATGGGCCTACTCCCCGAATTATTGAAGGATACGGTGGCGGAGAGTCAGGCCATGACCTTCGGAGCATTGTTGGATCAGGTTGAGAAGAGGATTCTGGTGGAGGAGACTCAAGCATCAGAGAAAGGATCCGGGGATCAGTTGGATCAGAATCAGTTTCAGAGGTCTGAGCCGAGTAACCAAGGGCCCCGTGCCAATATTCAAGCCAAAAGTACGGGTCAATATCCGCTGAGGCAGAAAACAAACCCACAGTACTATGGCAACCAGCAAAATTACAATCAAGGGACCAGACCAATGTCGAATAAGTGGGTTCGACCAGACTATTTTGCGGAGTTAACGGAAAATGTTGCCGCTATATTTGACAAGGCGAGATCCACAGTACCATTCAGGAAGCCTTTTCCTATACAGACTCCGAGGGAAAGTAGAAGCGTTAATAAGTATTGCAAGTATCACGAGGATAATGGGCACGATACCAAGGACTACATAGCTTTGAGAAAAGAAGTGCAAGCTTTGATCGAGAATGGGATGTTGTTAGAGTTTGTCAAAAAGTACTCTCATAAAAATGTTGTGGTGAAAGTTGTCCGAAAGAACACTGATACAGCCATGGTAAATTCTGAAGAGGTCGATGATTTTGATGCTGAACAAGAATATTTGGATCCCAATGAGGGGAGGAATAATGTGAATATGGTGGAAGAGGTTATTCCGAGGGGGAGGGTGAACAGCCTCTATATTTTCTTTGATTCACTGGCCATCTTTGGAGGAGATACTATTGCAGGAAATTCCAATAGCTCACGGAAGAGGCACATGGTCAACCTGACGACCCAGATCGAAGCGGGGGTGTCAGCACAAATGCACCGATTACCCTCCCCCATCATTTGTTTTGACGACGATGATATGTGAAATGTTGCGGACCCGCATGAGGATGCGGTGGTGATTGCTGCGGGTATCGCTGGGGATGAAGTTCAGAAGATACTTATTGATACAGGAAGCTCAGCAAATATCTTATTTATGAGCACTTACAGGAGAATTTTTGACCCACCAGTTATACGACGTTCCGACAGGACCATAGTGGGCTTTACCGGCGCTACAGCAGTGGTGGTTGGAGAATTTCAATGTGTGGTTGAGGTGGGTCGTGGGCCATTCAAGAAAGAGGTGGAAGTATTATTTATTGTCGTCGACGCGCCAACTTCGTATAACGCTATTTTGGGTCGCTCTTGGTTGTCCCGGATGCATGGTGTAATTTCGACGGTGCATCAGTATCTAAAGTATGTGGTAGGGAACAATGTCGGGATAATCAGAAGTAGCCAAAAAATGGCCCGCGAATGTTACCAGATAGCTTTATCCTCGAAGGGAGTTCTGGGAGAAGTGTCAGATAAAGCATAGCAATTAAAGGGGCCTTCATCCGAATTCATCCTATGTGATGATCCGAGGGAGACCCCCGGGTTCCTGGTCCCAGAAGAAGATTCCGAGACACATGAATTTACGAGTGGCAAATCTCTGAAGATCAGAGTAAAACTTTCTTTGGAGTTCAGAGAAAGGTTAATTGTGTTTTTATCTAACAAACTCGATATGTTTGCTTGGTGTGCACAGGATGTCACGGGAGTACCATCGGAGGTCATATGTCATAAACTTGCAGTACGACTTGATGTAAGACCTATTGTCCAGAAGAGGAGACCCGTTTCTCCGGAAAAAGCTTCCGCTATTCTTTTGGAAGTAGAAAGGCTATTAAGCATAGGCCACATTCGCGAGTCGAATTATCCCGTATGGGCCTCGAATCCAGTTTTGGTACGGATAGAGCTGTTACCGGGTCAGGTCGGACCGGGTTTCGACTGGATCGAGACCGGACCGTTAAGATACCGGGTCGGTCCAACCCGGACCGAAAAACCAAGGGAGCCAGTTTTGATGACCCGAGACCGACCCGGTAAGGTAACAGACCGGTCTGGCCCGGACCGATATGCCAAGGGAGCCAATTTTATGACCCGAGACCGACCCGGTAAGCTAATGGACCGGTATGGCCCGGACCGGTCTGGCACGGACCGATAGACAAAAAAACCTAGTAAAAACCTAGTATTACAAGATAACACTATAAATATACATTATATTAATAATACTAGTGAGAAATTCAGTATGAGAAAACATTCTCTTCCCAATTTTTACATTGTCTCTCTGATTTCCTAGATCGAAACACAGGCAAGCCAACAGTATGATTCTCCACGAAAAACTACAAAAACTATAGATTTAAACTTCTATTTGGTGCCGAAATCTCTAACACAATTACATTCCCGAACTTCACTTGTTTTGTGTAGGGTTTGAATCACTTGGTGGAGCTTGCCTTAAGCTCGTCCCAATACCTGTCTCTCCAACTTCACTACTTATGTCGCCGTTGTTCAATCTCGTAGACCCTGAAACAGAAACAAGTAAATATTTGAATTCTGATTGCTGTATGTAATGGAACTGGAAGTGCATGTTCATTTCTATATAGTCTCTGCTTATATACAATCCAAATCAAATAACTGTGAGGGGGGAATACAAACCTAGAAGCCGAGAGCAACGTTTACTAGATAACTGACAAGACTCTACGAAAATCACTTTAAGACTGCGATCTGAAACAGATCCAGATGACAGAAACGAACTAAACTAACAATGACAGATCCAGTGATTATTCTGTCTCATTTCCATATTCGTGATTTCCTTGGTTCTCAGTTCTTAATGACCCAAGTATAAAAAACGAGTTAAGTTAAATAAAGCGTACCTGTAATCTACGTCGTTGAATTTCCCGACGTAATATCTCCAAATGTGTACTGCATCTGAACTTCTGCCTCCTCAAGCTACCAATTTTTTTTACAATATCAGAAAATATACATACAAATAATGAAATAATATTAAGCAGTTAAGTAAATACTTACAATGCTTTGACCTTGTTCCTTTTTCAAGCCGTGAATTTCCTTCACCCAATCACCTCCACACAGAAGCATTTCTACAGTCTCTGTTTTCATTTACGCACGTTTAGGATCAATCACTCGCTTCCCGGCGCTGAAAGTTGATTCTAATCCTAGTTTAACTCTGACCAGCAGCAGCTGTTGACCCATCTGTTTGTGATTCGCTAATATTTTCAACATTGTCAAGATGCTCTCCTAACTCTATCCCATCCTCATCAGCCTCCTCGTTACCAAAACCAAACGAATCAAGATCAACCTCACCCTCATTAACATGATTAACCAGAGAAGTCAAAGAATCTTGAAAATACATTAAATTTGAAATCAATTGCTATTTACATACAAGGTCGTAAATTATATTTATATAAAATATCGAGTTAAAAAACTTACCCATTTAACGCGAAAAAATTCTTGTGGATGAGGAGATGCCAAAGTTAGCTACTTTTTCCACTTATTTTTTGTTATGTAAGGTCTGTAAAACATAAGAGTGTAGGCTAAGCTAAACTCTTGGTACAAAGAAATATATAGGTGTGTCCCAATCAAAAAATGCTATTAAATTAAGTCATACTGAAATTAATACAAAGCAAAAAGGTTGAAGAAACTAATTCTTACATTAATCAAGAAGAACATAGAAGTATAAAAATTCTTATATACAAAGGCCTAGCAGTTCTTGGCATGCTGATTGGATACAAAAGACCTATCTAAAATAAATTCGAGTATAAGACATATAAAAGAGGAGCACTTACGATTTGTTGAACCGAACATTATTCTCCGTCAAAGACTCAATTATCACATAAACTGTAGCGCTCCTGATAGGAAAACTGGAACAATGGAAGGCATACAAAATGAAACTAATCAATACAGCAGCGAGTCCCAAAATAAAGTACTAGTAGTCACGAATTGTATGAGAGTTCGATAACTAAACTTGAGATCTAATTCCAATCAATTCAATAAATGACAGTTCTTCGTCGGACATTTGATATTCATATTCTTCCAATCGGAAAAAACTAATCAACAGACGAGAAGACTATACCTGAGAAAACAGAACACTGTGGCAGAAGAAAATCAAAGGAAGTCCAAAATCCAAATTGCTGGAGCAAAATCCTTAACCTTAAACAACGCAAACAGAGAGGGAATACGTATTAAATTGATGAAGTTAGGTTATCAGAGAAACCTAAAAAGAAAAATACAGAAATTAGGGTTTTACGAAGCTTACCTAAACGAAAATCGATCTGAGACGACGGGAGAAGAAGGTGAGAGTAGAGAGAGAGAAAGAGAGGGGTTGCGAGTCTGTGTTGTGTTAGGGTTTGGGTTAGGGAAATTTTATTTTTTTTATATACATCCCATATCGGTCTGGTAACCGGGTGGACCGGTCCAGACCGGTAAGAAAATCGGGTTCAATTTTTGGCCCCCAACCCGCCCCCTAAATTATTCGGACCGGTCTCGGGCCGATTTTATCGGACCGGTCCCGGACGGGTTATCGGGTTAGGAGGCCCAATAACAGCTCTAGGTACGGAAGAAGAATGACAAGTGGAGAATGTGCGTCGACTTCACAGATTTAAATAGAGCTTGTCCCAAGGATCCATTTCCGGTGCCCCGCATTGATCAGTTAGTAGATTCGACATCGGGTAACCGACTGTTGTCTTTCATGGATGCATACTCAGGGTATAACCAAATCCGATTAGATGCTCAAGATGAAGAAAGCACTTCTTTTATTACAGGGATAGGGTTATATTGCTACAAGGTTATGTCGTTTGGCTTAAAAAATGCAGGGGCAACTTATCAGCGCCTGGTCAATAAAACCTTTGAGGGACAGATTGGACGGAACGTGGAAGCCTATATCGATGATATGCTAGTCAAAAGTTCGTGGGACGAAGATCATTTTGCTGACCTAGAGGAGACTTTTAACAATTTAAGCAAGGTCAATTTGAAACTAAATCCGGAGAAGTGCATTTTCGGGGTGAGGTCGGGCAAATTTCATGGTTACATGATCAGCGAAAAAGGCATCGAGGCTGATCCAGAACAGATAAAAGCTTTAGTCACCATGACTCCCCCCCGGAATATCAAAGAAGTCCAAGTTCTGACAGGGAGATTGGCCGCTCTGAATAGATTTATTTCTCAGTATTCGGATAAATGTGCACCCTTCTTCAAGGTATTACGAAATGCGAAACAGTTTCATTGGACCGACTAATGTTCAGCCGCTTTTCGCCAAATCCAAGAATATTTGACGTCCCCTGAGGTATTGTCTAAACCATTGGTAGGGGAGAGATTAATTGTCTATGTAGCAGTGTCAGATTGTGCGGTCAGTGCTGTTCTACTTCGCGAAGAGGAATCTCTTTTGAAACCTATCTATTATGTCAGTAAGAGTTTGATGGATGCGGAGAAGCGATATCTTAAGTTAGAGAAGGTAGCGTTGGCTTTGGTAACGGTTGCTCGAAAGATGAGACCTTACTTCCAGGCACATCCTCTAATCGTTTGGACAACTTTTCCCCTGAAAGGTTTGTTACAGAGGCCTGATATCTCTGGGAGGATGACTAAATTATCGGTAGAACTATGAGATTTTGACATAGCATTTGAGCCTCGAACGACGATAAAAGCCCAAGTTTTAGCTGATTTTTTGGTCGAATTCCATTCAGATAGAGAGGATAAAGAAGTCGTTGACCATTTTGATGAAACAGAATGGTTGGTACGGACAGATGGGGGGTTGAACATTTCTGGAAGTGGGATTTATCCATAAGGGATAGCTATGTTCCAAGCTATTCGGTTCGGTTTTAAGGCCACTAACAATAAAGCGGAGTATGAAGCTGCATTAACGGGTTTGCGTTTAGCTCAGATATGTGGGGCCAAAAAGGTTAAACTGATCAGTGATTCACAGTTAGTAATAAACCAAGCTTTGGGAGAATCCGAGGCCAGAAAAGATAAGTTGATACAGTATTTGAAAGCATTAAAAGATTTAGTGTCTGAGTTTCAGGAAGTTAAGTATGAACATGTTTGAAGGGAAGCAAATGTTGTCCCAGATTCTTTAGCTTCAGCCTCACGAACGGAGGGATACCCATGGGTCTTGATTCAGGAACGTCCCTCGATCATGATTGACGCGGAGCATGCAATGAACGTTAACGAGGAGAGCAATGTGATCAAAGACGATTGGAGATCAGCCATTATTGACTCCCTAGAAAATGATACTTTGCCCGTCGGAAAGTACGAGACAAGGAAAATCAGGTTCAAATCTCATGGGTATATCATGCCGGGAGGCGTATTGTATAAGAAATCTTTGATTCGACCATTACTACGGTGTCTAAACAAGGACGAGTCACAAATCATCATATCCGAATTGCACGATGGGGAAGGTTCTGCCCATTGTGGGTATAAGGCATTAATTCGTCGGGTGTTTCTGGCTGGTTATTATTGGCCGACTATTGCTTCAGATGCAAAAGATTTGGTAAAACGATGTGACACTTTTCAGCGCTATGCCAATGTGATCCATAAGCCGGGGGTATTATTGTAGAGTATTTCGGAAGCAGTCCCATTCGACAGGTGGGGTATCGATTTAGTTGGGCCTTTACCGATGGCATCCGGTGGCAGGCAAACTATAATTGTTGCAGTAAATTATTTCTCTAAGTGGGTAGAAGCAGAACCCTTAGCAGGGAAAAAGGCCAAAGACGCGATCAAATTCGTGGTGTCAAACATTTGCTGTCGTTTTGGCGTACCATTGCAAATTACAACGGATAACGGGCCTCAGTTTGATAACAAGGAATTTAACAGTTTTTGCATTTCCAAGGGCATACGACAATGTTTTTCTGCCCCATTTCATCCTCAAGCTAATGGGCAAGTGGAAGTGACCAATCACACAATTCTTGATGGTTTGAAAAAGAACTTGGAAGGAAAGGCAGGAAAATAGCCTGATTATTTACAAGAAGTATCGTGGGCTTACAGGACAACTCCACGAACAGCTACGGCTGTATCCCCATTTGACTTAGTATATGGCATGGATGCCATTGTCCCTCCAGAGATTGTTTTCCCTTCATATCGTGTGGCAACGTATACAACGGATGTGAATGACCAAAACAGAGTGCTGGTGTTAGATTTGGTTGAAGAAAAAAGACAACGAGCACAGTTGACGTCCCTCAATTATCAAACTCTTATGAGGAGTCGATATGCGTTTAAAGTAAAACATAGAGACTTTAAGGTGGGAGACAAAGTACTATGAAAAGTTTTCTTGCATACTAAAGACAAGAGCCTGGGAAAATTGGGACCAAATTGGGAGGGCCCCTATGAGGTCACCGAGAAAGTAAAACCGGGAACATATCGGTTAAAAGACAAGGAAGGGCGATACCTCCGTCTCCCATGGAACATTGAACACTTAAAGTTGTATCTCGAATGAGAAATTAGTTAGAGCGTAACAGTTGTATTTTTTTGTACATGAAAGTTCCAAACATAGTGAGGGAATACTCTTTCCTACCCTGAGAGGCACATGAAGGTTTTAACAAGGTGTCCAATGAGCTGCTTAATATGACGTACTTTTTGCCTTAAACTATTTTTCGGGTCACAATGATTTGTGCCTCAAATTTTTCTCTACCTTAAACTATGATTTGGGTCATAATGATTTATGCCTCGAATCTTTCTTTACCTTAAACTATGATTTGGGTCACAATGATTTGTGCCTCGAATTTTTCTCTACCTTAAACTATGATTTGGGTCATAATGATTTATGCCTCGAATCTTTCTTTGCCTTAACTATAATTTGGGTCACAATGAGTTGTGCCTCGAATTTCTCTTTATCTTAAATTATAATTTGGGTCACAGTGACTTGTGCCCCGAATTTTTCCCTATCTTAAACTATTATTTGGGTTGTAATAATTTATGCCTCAAGCTGTTTCACCCTTCGAATTATAAATTGGGTCCCTTCGAATTATTCTTTGAGACACAATATGCTGTGCCTTGAACTATTTACACTTTTATGTTATTATTCACGCTATGCCTTTTCGATGTGCACCACAGTTAGAAATAATACAACGATATAAATTGCCACACTTTAAATATTGCAGGGTTAAATGTTACAGGTTGGGGCATACACAAAAATCCGAAGAGTACATCTCCTCGCATAAAATTCGAAGGAAAACAAAAATCGCCTTATAAGGTCTTATACATAAAACACTTTGTCCATGATTACCTATTGTTGATATTTTTCTAGAGAGTCATTTTCCTCGGAATCTGACGACTCACTCTCACTGACAACAATATGAGGAGGACGGAAATCCTGGGACACAAGTTTCCAAAAACTGCCAAAGTCATATTTGGGGTGCTCTGCATGAAGTTGAGTTATCAGACCTGCTCGAACTGTTGCATCTCGATCAGCAAGGTTGTTGGTGCACTTGGCAATATATGCATTCACAGACTTCTCCTTCTCTTCCTCTACATGCCGAGGGAAATCTTCGATGCGCTTTGCCAAGTGATCCTTATTCTTGTAAAGTATATTATAATCCTTGCAACAGTTAGTAAAACTTTTGCGCGCTATCTCTTCGGCCTTCAGTCTTTTTCTGATAGAGGTCCCTCTCCTCTTGGCAACACCTCTACAGCATAATGACATAGTTCTCTGAGGCAGATAATCTTTCATATAATGCATCTGCTTGACTCTCCACAATCGCATGTTGCTTTTTGGCTTCTTCAAGCTGTGCAGCCAACATGGAAGCCTTGAACTTATAATGATTTTTTCTGTTCTCCAAGTGTGTCATCTTCTTTCCCTTAATAACAGAGGTGTGCAGCAGGCTACGCATACTCAGTGAGAATTCGCCGTCATGGGGAATTTCGAAGGAGCTGCTGGGAGATCCAAGGCCAACAACGTCAAAATCCGATGTCTCCCTCTCGAGAATTCCAAGATCAATGTGTTGGAGAGGCCTACTTTGAGGCATGGGCAGTGGAGCAAGTATTGGGGGCTCCTCTGGGGGAGCTGGATGTGATGTTTGGGTCCGAGGAGTGCTGAGTGTTAAGTTGGAGTTTTGTTTGGGAGAGTTATCTCCCATCTCATGCTCAGACCCATCAAGAGCTCTTTGATCTTCGATCTCCTGGGCCGGTTCGGGGGCGTCGTTTTGACATCTGCCGTCCTTGGACAGCTCTTGGATAGGCTCTAAAGCAGCATTTTCTTTCCTTTTGGCTTTCAAGTTTTTTTTCTTCCGAGGGTGAATGGCCTTTTTCGGGGAAGAATTAGAATTGGAAGTTCCTTTGTTGTCCGAGGAGGATGGGTCCGAGGCAGTGGAAATTTCTAGCTGTAGCTGTTGTTGCTTAGCAAAAAGTTCCTCATCGGGTGCATCTCGATGACTTTGTGCACAATCACGCTTCGGAAGATATATCACTATATCTTTCTTTGTTACTCGTTCTAACACCTCATCTTGGGAAGGAGGGGTCATCAACTCTTTCAAAGACAATCGATCAAGGGGATTTAACCTCCACATTCTGCTCAGAGCCATATTGTTGTCACTGAAACACAAGCGAAATCGGTTTTCCCATTTCTCTTTAGCCCATTCACTAAGCTTCGTAAAAACAGCAGTGGCACTCTCTACATGATCAGCATATGGATTGGAAATGCCAGTCATAGCTACAAAAATGTTAAGTTAAACTCTCACAATTCGAATGACTATTATAAATAAAGTGGTTCGAGGACTTACATTTATTGGTCCATATCAGAGATATTTTGTGAGGGTTCGAAGGGGTTGCTTTAGAGCCTGTCTCCCAGTGTCATGAGAAGAAAATAAATTGATGTCTCCATTTCTTGTCAGCCTCCAGCAAATCTTTTAGCACTTTCTGCCTTCGGTTAAAAGTTAACGAGTAGAATGGGAAGAATGGATTCCTATCCAACCCGGATAATCCGATGAGCTGCTCCAAGGAAAACTCTTGGCCTGAAATTCTCGAGGCCATGATGCATGCCATTAATGTGAACCACATATTGGGTCCAGCTTGAGAGGGGCAAAGGTCAATCTTAGAAAAATATTCGATGAAGAAGGGGTCTAAAGGAAATCTTAGTCCCCAATTCATGATGTCAGTGTAAACAACAAGCTCATGATCCCTAACAGATAATGGAGTCTCTCATTCGGAAGGGAATCTGATGTTGATGTACGAAGGGATGCACCAACGAGTACGAAGTAACATTTCTTCTGAGGGAGAAAAGTACTTGTACGATATATTGTAAAGAGCAACATCATGCTTATTCTCAATCCCTCGAATATTGTTGCCCATGATGACATCAAGTTCTAAGGGAAGTGTTACATCACCTTTTGACTTAGGGGCAATACGTTCCGCTTGTTCGTCGGATATTGTTGGAGGAGGAGTACGCGTCTGACTAGAGGATTCTGCTGGGATGTCGATGTGTTGGTCTGGATTTGTGGATCGAATGGCTTGAGTGTTTGGATCAGGATTGTTCGGGGCGGTAGGATGTTAACTAGACGACTCATCAAAAATTCCGATGACATTACTCCTATCTACAACATGAGTGGCTTGAAGAGACGACTCCAGATTATCTGAGGCGATAGCTTTTTCTTTAGCAGCTAGGGCTTTGTTGCGCAGCTCTTGAATCTCCGCCTCGGTAGCCACGGTCTGTCCTGGAGAAAACCGGGGAGTCTCATGTCCTGTTATGGATGGAGTAGCTGGAAGGCTTGACACAGGATCCCCGGTCCTCGGAAGAGGAGGGTCAGCTGCCATAGTTCGAGGAGCCTCAGGGGTAGTTTCTGGTACATCATTCAAACGCTTGCGCTCCTGCAAATGTTGGTCCTTGTGGTGTCTCTTTCTTTTTCCCGAAGAGTGTTTATGGTACTTCTCTTTCCCTATTTCTTTGAGGGTGGTCTGGTTGCTGATTTGATTTTGATGAGATATTTTGAGGGGGATTATGGCCGTCGAATTTGCAGGAGGGGGCCACGAACCGTAGAAGGTAGTCACAACAGGTGGAGGCTGAGGTTCAGTGTATTCACCAGCAGCGACTCTTTCTTCAAATTTTTTGCTAATAAGGAGCCACTCTGGAATCCGACGAGGTTTGTAAGCGAGCTTTCTCTCTCTAGAAATTCTGGGTGGAAAGTTTGAGCTATTAATGAAATAGGTGAGTATTTATAGAAGCCAAATGGGCTTCTAGGGAAAATCGAGCATGGGGACATTTCTTGTTGTTTGCTTAGGGGTATTATGGGTACCCTAGGTCAAAGATTGTTGACAGAGGCGTGGGAGAAGTTGCAGAGGCATGATCTCTCTAAAGATGCGCTGACACAAAAGCATGACTGCTGATGTCATGCCCCATTTTTTCAGCCAATCATTGCAATATCTTAGCGTCGAATTCTAGTGGTTGTGATATGCTTACAGGGAAAATTCCGATGGACAAAGTTTGCAGATATTAGCTTGTACTTACTAAGACATTGCAAGGATTGGGGGGCTACACTGGCTAATATGAGATAAAAGATGCTTTCGAAAAGATGTTTTTTCGAAGAGGTGCAACATTCGAAGTACTTGTTTCGAAGAGATGTTTTTTAAGATATGTTTTTTCAAAGAGGTGCAACATTCGAAGTATTTGTTCGAGGATGAAGTTTGGCGGTTGAGGAAAAGTTCTTCAAAGAAGAGATGTTCGAAGAGACAATGGAGACTTCTTTACAGTCCCAGTAAAACTATTTTCACTAGAACTGGGGGGCTACTGATAAGGAAGAATAAAAGACAAGAAGAAAATTGTAAAGAAGAAGTATGATAGGATAAAATTGTAAAGAAGAAGTATGATAGGAGAAAAATGTAAAGAGGAAATTATGTTAGGGGAAATTTGTATAAACTATTCAAAAAATAGCTAGAATAAGAAGAAGAGAAGATGTAGGGACCAAAAGTGTAATAAATAGGAATTAAAACGTGTGGGACCCGCAATTGTACTATAAAAGGACCACACACGCTTCACATATCCCAAGATGAATATATTAATTTCTCTCTCTACCTAAGCTAAGCACTCACTTTCTCTCTCTAAAAAACTCTTAAACAAAGTAATTCAACTAATATTGACACTAAGAGATTCTCGTATCACAAAATCACCCCCGGACATTCTTAAAACTCTTCAAACAGATCCTAAGGTTTAAAGCTTTACCTATTATGAAATTAAAAGAGGATTAAAATATAAATAAAATGATCAATATATATTTATATTTATATTTTAAAAAATTAAAAACCTATGTGTTTAAATTTTTATAAATTTGAGGAAATTTAGAGTGTGCATTTCTTCTCAAATAAAAGATTTTTTGTATACTATCTCTTAACTACAATCATGGATTTTAATGTATCAAAACCTAATGCGCATGTATCTGCATGATATCTGATGAGTCCGAATTCGAAGAGCTCCCCGGAAGGGTAGTCCAAAGTAAATCACCCCGTAAATTCGGACAGACTCCATGACTTCAATTCGGACAGCACTGATTGAACCGGACAGATGATCTTGAACACTGCAAACATAAGGCAGTTCGAACTATGACTAAAGTACTAAAAAACCTAATCACTGTCTGACTAAGCTACCTGCACATCTGCTTAAAACTCTTGGGTCTTTAAACATGACCCGGGTCCATTAAACTTGACCCGAAAGCCCATAAGGGCCCAAATATCATACTATAAATACCCATTAATTGTGGGTAAGAAAAATTAACTGCTGCCAGGCTGCTTAATTCTCTCTCCACCCTTGAAACACTTTGAAACACCCTTAAACACCACCACACCACCGTGAAACACCCTTACACCGCCCTATAACTCCACTTGAAATTACCAGCCTACCCTCAGGCTACTTTTATCCTCACCAAATTGGCGACCACAGTGGGAGGCGACGGTGCCTGAATCAAGCATTCAAAACCAAGTAAGGAAATTCTGTCCGAATGAATCCGGATAATCCAGAGCTTCCACCAGCTTTGCTTGAAGTGGTGGAAGAGAATGATGAATATACTGTCCAAGAGCGTGACAGGTTGAGGGTCGAAATAGAAGCTCTGAGGGCTGAGAAGGCCAAGATGTGCATGAAGGAAAAGTCCAAAGCATCAGTTGCTCATCGTTCTGATAACCCTCGAGAGCATGAGGCTTCAAAGACTCATGTGAGCACTAAAAAGACACATGCCAGTTCAAAAAAGTCTCACCGGTCCAAGCCTGTGGAGAGTTCTGACTCAAGTTCAGAATCTTCGGACAGCTCTTCGGACAGTGAGGGAAATGAAAAGTCCTTGTCCTCCAGCAGTGACGAGGGGCGAACCAGGAAAAAACAGAAGCAAATTAAAAAGTATTCTAGAAAAAGAGATCGCTATGGAAGAATGAAAAGGCATATTGGAAAAGGGTCATCTCACCGGAGGCATGTAGACCGGATGCTGATGGATCCTTTTGCCTTCCATGATGAGCCAGGTATCTTTGCAACTCCTAATGATGATACCGTGTTCAGTCGTGGAAGGAATTGGAGGCAGTCTCCACTGTCTTCTAAAATCCTGTCCGGGAACCTCCCCAAGAGGTTTGACAGCACAAAGATGGAGAAGTATGATGGTAGTACTGATCCGGACAATCATCTGGAGCAATTCAAGAACTTCATGATGAACTTTGATGATGATGATAAACTACTCTGCAGGGCATTCTCCCAGTCCTTTACGGGGAGTGCTCTGAAGTGGTACAACAGCCTTCCTCAGGGTTGTATCAGAGACTTTGATACCTTTTGGGTGGCCTTTCGAAGGCAATTTGTGGGGAGTAAGGAGCTCAAGGGTAATGGAGATACCATAATCCATTGTGCCCAAGAGCCAAATGAATCGTTGAAAGAATACATAAGTCGTTTTGTGAACACAAAGAACGGGCTGGCTGATTGCTTTGAACAAGTGGCAATAGCATCCCTGAGACAAGGTTTGAACCCGGGCAACCTGGCCGATTCAGTAACAAGGAAGAAAGCCATGACCTGGGGTGGATTGCTAAATCAAGTTGGCAAGCAAATAAATGTTGATGAAACAAAAAAGACCAGGGTGCACAGGCAGGTGAGATCCACCCCGGTGACACCAACTCCCAATCAAAACCAGTCCGGAAACAAAGCTAGAGAAACCGGACAGGGGCATGGAAGAGGAAAAGCTCAGTCTCAACCAGCTGCCCCTGCACAAAGCCAACAGTCTAGAAACAAAAGAGGGCCATGGGTCCAACCGGAGTGGTTTGCAGAACTTAAAGAAAGTGTGGCAACCATTTTTGATAAAACTAAAGATGAAGTACACTACCGGAGACCAGCAGCCTTGCAGTCTCCCAAAGAACATCGAAACAGTTCTTTTTGTCAATATCACAATGATATTGGCCATACTACTGATGATTGCATAGCCTTGAAACAAGAGGTTCAGAACCTGATTGAAAGAGGGAAATTGGGTGCATACGTTAAAAGAAGAGGAGACAACAGGCCTGACAACACTCACCGGGCTGCTCCGGTTAATGCTGCCCCAGAAGGGGCTATGGTGATCATTGAAAGGTTTGATGTGGAATCTGAATATTTGGATCCTGATCCAACAAGGAACAGAGTGGGTGCGATAGAGGAGCATTCCAGGACGGTCTCCGGGCTCATTAAATTCTTTGAGTCCTTGACAATTTTCGGAGGGGACACTGTAACGGCTCCTACCACTTCATCAAGAAAAAGGCATGTTCATAATTTGGCTACCCAACTAGAAGGGGGCATGACCTCTTATCAATCGTCAAATTTATTCCCATTTATTGTCTTTGATGGGGATGATTTGAGAGACATTGCTGGCCCTCATGAAGATGCTGTTGTCATAGGAGCATCGATAGGGGGCAATGAGATAAGGCGAATCCTGGTAGATACTGGGAGCTCTGCCAATATCCTTTTCCTAGATACTTACAAGAAAATGAAAAATCCAGCTGTGATTCAAAAGTCAGACAGATCGATCGTAGGCTTCACGGGTAGCTCAGCTGATGTAATCGGTGAGTTCGAAGAAGAAGTATTGTTGGGCAGAGGCCCTTTCAAGAAAACGGTCAGAATACTTTTCATTGTGGTGGACTGTCCCACTTGTTACAATGCTATTTTAGGGAGATCTTGGCTCTCTATGATGCATGCAGTGGCCTCAACAGTCCATCAGTGTCTAAAATACGCTGTTCAGGGGCAGGTTGGGGTTGTCCGGAGCAGTCAAAAAGTTGCAAGAGAATGCTATGCCACTGCCTTGGCTCCACGAACGCTGGGGGCAGTCCGTATAAATGACCAATAGCAGTTTGAGGGCCTTTCTGGGGGAGAGGGTGAAATTGATGACCCCAGAGAGACCCCCGGAGTGTTGATCCCAGTTGAGGAAGTTGAGACGCACTGCTTGGAAGAAGGGAAATTTATCAAGATAGGGTCCAAAATGCCACAAGTGTTGAAAGAAGAGATGTTAAAATTCTTAAAAGACCATTAGCATGTCTTTGCCTGGTGCAATGCTGATGTTACTGGAGTTCCATCAGAGGTGATTTCCCATCACTTATCTGTCCGGAGAGACGTAGCACCAGTGGTGCAAAAGATGAGAGCTTTCTCAAAAGAAAAGGCTGATGTCATTGTACAAGAGGTTGACAGACTCACAAAGATGGGGCACATTAAAGAATCTCAGTATCCTTTGTGGACTGCCAATCCAGTCTTGGTAAAAAAGAAAAACGGTAAATGGCGAATGTGCATTGACTTCACAGATCTCAATCGAGCTTGCCCAAAAGACTTGTATCCGGTTCCCCGGATAGATCAGCTGGTAGATTCTACTTCTGGTAACAAGCTACTCTCCTTCATGGATGCTTTCTCCGGATACAATCAGATCCAGGTGGATCCAAGAGATCAAGAGCATACCATTTTTGTTACTGATAGAGGTTTACACTGCTACAAGGTGATGCCTTTTGGTTTGAAAAATGCTGGGGCTACTTATCAAAGGTTAGTCAATAAGGCATTTGCTGATCAAATTGGAAGAAATATGGAGGTTTACATTGACGATATGATGGTGAAAAGTGTGGATGAGCAGCTGCACTTGTCCGACCTCCAGGAGACTTTTGCCAATCTGGCCAAGGTAAATTTAAAGTTAAATCCTGAAAAATGTGTGTTCGGAGTGCAGTCCGGGAAGTTCTTAGGGTATATTATAAGTGAGCATGGAATACAGCCCGACCCGGACCAACTCAATGCTTTATTTCAAATGGAGCCTCCTCGAAACATTAAAGAAGTACAGTGGTTAACGGGGAGGTTAGCAGCCTTGAACAGATTCATCTCAAGGTCTTCGGACAGGTGTGCTCCCTTCTTTCAAACTTTGAAGGGTGCAAAGGGGTTTGAGTGGACGCCACAGTGTGATGAGGCATTCAATGAGATTAAGAAGCATCTGTCCTCTCCCAAGACTTTGTTTAAACCAATCGAGGGGGAGACTCTCTTTGTGTATTTGGCTGTTTCAAGCTGTGCCATCAGTGTTGTGCTAGTAAGGGAGGTTGATGGGTATCCTCACCCAGTATACTACATCAGCAAAAGCTTGATTGATGCTGAACGGCGTTACTTGAAACTTGAAAAACTAGCATTGGCCTTGGTGATAGCTGCGAGAAAGATGAGGCCGTATTTTCAGGCTCATCCTATCATTGTCCGGACATCTTTCCCTTTAAAGAATGTCCTTCAAAAAGCAGACATTTCAAGCAGAATGACAAAGTGGTCAGTAGAGTTAGGGGACTTCGACATAGACTTTGCTCCTCGAACAGCAGTAAAAGCTCAAGCTGTGGCTGATTTTCTGGTCGAATTCCATTCTGATAGGGACTCAGAACAACCTGCTGATTCAAAAGATAAAAAAGTGTGGATTGTCCGAACAGATGGAGGATCCAGTGCCATAGGATCTGGGGCAGGAATATGCCTTACTTCCCCCTATGGGGACAACATGTTCCAAGCTATTTGTTTTGCTTTTAGGGCGTCCAATAACGAGTCCGAATACGAAGCAGCTATAGCTGGGTTGAAATTGGCTTATATCTGTGGAGCAAAAAGGGTCAAGCTGCTAAGTGACTCCCAATTGCTTGTCCACCATGCCTTGGGCCTATCAGAAGCTAGAAAGGAACAATTGATTAAATATTTACTTCTCTTGAAAAATGAGGCAATGAAGTTTAAAGCTGTTGTCTATGAGCATATTCCCCGGGCAGAGAATGAGCTAGCAGACTCATTGGCAACAATAGCGTACACGGAGTCCTATCCATGGATCCATGTGCTTGAAAGTCCTTCTATTCAACTTGATGAAGGGGAAAAAGAAGAAGTCTTTGAAATACAAGTAAATAAGCCTCAGGATTGGAGGTCTCCTCTTATACAATATCTGTCCGATGGCATCATACCTTTGAATAAATCACAAGCCAGAACTTTAAAACACAAGGCTCGTGGTTTCATCATGATTAGAGAAGTCTTGTAAAAGAAATCCTATAGCAAACCTCTCCTACGCTGTTTAGGAGATCATGAGTCACAGATGGTTCTCTCCGAATTGCATGATGGTGAGGGATCAGCCCATTGTGGATTTAGAGCATTAACAAGAAGAGTGCTTCTCTCCGGATATTATTGGCCATCAATAATGAAAGATGCTAAGGAGCTGGTAAGAAGGTGTGACCCATGCCAGAGGTACAGCAATGAAATTCATGTACCAGCTATTCCTTTGGAATCAATTTCTGAGCCTATCCCTTTTGCTCGATGAGGAATTGGACTTAGTTGGGCCTCTCCCTATGGCGTCCGGAGGGCGTAAAACCATAATTGTAGCCATTGACTACTTTTCGAAGTGGATAGAAGCAGCCCCCTTAGCAGGAACAACATCAAAGGCTGTTATAAAATTCATTCTATCCAACATATGTTGCAGATTTGGTGTCCCCCAGAGAATAACGACAGACAATGGGCCACAGTTTGACAACAGAGAAATGGAAAGCTTCTGTGCCTCAAGGGGTATTCAGCACTGCTTTTCTTCACCTTTCCACCCACAGGCCAATGGGCAAGTTGAAGTGGCTAATAGAACTATACTATCTGGTTTAAAGAAAAATTTGGAAGGGGCTGCTGGGAAGTGGCCTAGTTATTTACAAGAAGTCTTGTGGGCCTACCGGACAACACCTGGGGCTGCAACACAAGAATCACCTTTTGCCTTGGTCTATGGGATGGATGCAGTAGCCCCCATAGAGAAGACACTTCCCTCTTTTCGAGTCCACAACTTCTCCGGACAGGCTAATGAAATAGCAATCAGAAATCAGCTTGATTTGATTGAAGAAAGGCGAGTAAAAGCTCATCTTAGAGTGGCACACTATCAAGGCTTGCGAGAAGCAGGTTTGCTTCTAAAAGTAAAAGAAGGGATTTTCAACCAGGAGATAAGGTGTTGAGGAAGGTTTTCTTGCATACCAAGGAAAAGCTCTTCGGAAAGCTGGCCCCAACTTGGGAGGGTCCCTATACTGTGGTTGAAAGAATCAAGCCTGGCACATACTGGTTGGAAGACAAAGATGGCAGGGTTTTAACTCACCCTTGGAATATTGAACACCTTCGAATGTACTTGGAATAAAGTTTATGTAAATATTACTTGTTTAAACATCCATGTAAATATTTGGGGGCATACCACTTCCTCTCTTCGGCGCCACAGAGAGCTTTCAATAAAACTTGGAGTCTTTTTAAACAATTTTCTAAGTTTTTACAAAATTCTGTTGATTGCCATACTACCCGGACTGAAAGATCTAAGGGCTACTTAAATTCTAGCCAGAGAAACTAAACACTCTCATAACACGATAACTCGAAATTACTTAAACTCCAAGATATTTAAACAGACTATGGAATAAGAGAAAGGTTGTGCAAGATAAAACGATCATTCAATAAACTTAAAGTTGCCTTGGCCTTCCAAGGACTTTTTAAACAAGTTTGAGCACAATACAAAAATCTGTCCGGTTAAAACGGACAGCATCACAAAAAAGGTGCCTTGGCCTTCCAAGGACTTTGGTTCGAACAAAAAGTAAACAAAATAAATTACCAACTAAGGTGGAGCCTTTGAAGATGGCTCACCCTCATCTGTTCCCTTGGTCTTGATATTGCTTTTTTCCTCAATGACCTTCTTGCCTTTGGGGTCAGCCTCTTCTTCACCCGGACTCTCTCCGGTTTCCTCCTCGTCACCAGATGAGGATATATCAGTATACCCTTCATCAACCATGGTCCAATATGGGAGATCATCGTCATCCACGTAACGCCATAAGTCCCCAAGTCTCCTCTTCGGGAACTTCTCGTGAAATAGGAGGACCATGTCGGACTTCACCTTTTCAATCAATAATTCCTCACTCCGTATCATCTCCCTGGCATAAGCGTTGATTTTGGCCTTGATCATGGCCTCTTGGTCCTTCACCAGAGCAGCTTTCTCGTCAACAGCCTGAGTCACTGCATTCTCTAAAGCGAGTTTGTCAGTAGTCAGATTGGTGACAAGCTTCTCTTTTGCTGCAGTCTCATCTTTTGAGGTTTTCAAGTCCTTCTCCAACTCGGACAGCTTAGCCCGGAGATCTTCTAGGGTTTTCTCTAAAGAGGCAACTTTTGTGTTGTTTTCATTTTGACTCTTCTTCAGCTGTTCGTTCGACTCCTTGAGCAAGTCGACCTTAGTAGTGGCAGTCCTGAGGTCTTCGGACAGTGACTCCTTCTCAGACTTAAGTTCTTTGATGGACTCTGCCTGACTCCGGACTTGCCTTTCCAGGGTAAGTACTGGTTGAACGTTGCTCAGGAGGGAATGAGCTATAACATCCCTCTCGCTGGAGACCAAGAAAGTCTTACCGTTGAAGTTTACTGTGTTGGAACTACTGGGAGGAACATATGGCCCAGCAAACTCATCTCTTGACAGACCAAGAAAGTAATCACCTAGAGGACCCAGGCCGGTGACATCCACTTCATCCATATTGATCTCTCCCCTTTCAATCTCATCAGTATGGAGTTCCCTTGGAATCCCTTCGTTAAGATTCTCTGGGATCTCTTCAGCCAACGTTGGATCAATAGGGAAAGTGGGCTCCGGATCCCGGGGAGCAAACTCTTCTTCTTGAGAAGTCTTCTTCTTTTTTACCTCTCTGTCAGCACTATCGCCTATTTGCTTGCGAGTTCGTTTGGAGGCCCTTGAAGGTTTTGAGGGAGTCTCTCCGTGTTTCTTACTTTCCACTTCTACCACCTGAAGAAGGTTTGCATCAACTTGGGCCGGGACTGGCACCTCTGTGTCAGTTGGAGCCTTTTTCTCCGTATCCGCTGCTGTTTTCCTCCCTTTCTTCCTCTGGCCCTTCATTTTACTTGGGGCTTTGGCCCGGGCAGGAAGGAAAAGGGTCCCATCTAGCTCATGAGACCTTCTCAGCACTATGTCATCATCAGGAGGGGTGGAGAACTCCTCCCATGTTAAATCCCTTCGACCTGTGGTGTTCCACAGGTGAGATCTCGCCAAGTTCCCCGGAGTGAAAGCCTTGTGAAACCGGTTTTCCCAGTTCTCTGCGGCCCATGCATTTATCTTGCCACAGGTGTCCTGTCCGGCTTTCAGATAGTCTCCGAACTCTTTTGGCAGTTCTAACAAAACAAAAGAATAACTAGTTAGTGAAAGCTTAAAGAAGGGAAGATTCGAACAGAAACTTAAGGAAAGAACTTACGATCGCTCCTCCATCTACTTCGAAGAAGGCTAGGATTCTCCCCGACCTTGATTTTATTGCCATTCTCCCATGAGCCACTTACAAACAAAAATTGGCTCCTCCATTTACTCTCCGATTCCAGGAGATCATCGACAGCTTTCAGATCGTTCCCCATGTTAAAGTGATAAAAAGGGAACTGGTGGTGCTTGCACAGATTAACCACAGCAGCAAACTCTTCCATGGGAAGAGGGATTCCGGACAGCCTAGACGCCATAATGCATGACATCAAGGTGTACCATCCATTGGGGCTCAGCTGTGATGGACATAGCTTGACTAAATGGAAATAGTGCACTATCTCTGGATCCAATGGGAACCTAAGTCCCCAGTTGAATAGCTCCGTAAAGAAGACTATTTCGTTCCTTTTACAATCCATCGGGGTCTCCGGATCGATAGGAATTCGGATTTTAACGTTTTCAGGGATCCCCCACTTGGTGCGAAGCCGTCCCAAATCTCTAGTATGGATAAACGCATACTTGGTCTTTAACAGAGACAAAAGATACTTAAACTCTACCTTGTGAAAGCAGGGCCCTACTCTCCCTTCGAGGCTCTCCGGCAGATCCGGACGCCTCAGATATAAATCCTCTTTGCCCTTCTTGGCAACAACTATAGCTGTGTCAGCTTGTCCGAAAGACTCGGACTCAAACCTAGCCTCCTCAATAGAGTCTTCCATCCTCTCCTCCATTACTGTTGGGAGAGCTTCTACAGAAACAGCCCGGGGAGGGATGAAGCTTGGTACAGCTGATCCTCCGGACTGACGGCTCGTTGTATGTTTCTGAGTTCTCACCTCAGTTTGAGTTTCTGAGGTCGAAGTTTCCTTAGGAGGTAGTGGACTGCTAGCCTCCGGACCAACCGGCCTCTCCCGGAGGGTCCTAACAGTTGTCCCGGACCCTGACTCACTGGTATTTTTTGAAGAGAGTCCCTTAACCAATCTGCTTGGTCTTTTCATGATCAGCTTGTCTGGAGAATGATCGGAGTCGGACCCCATAGCAATAAAAGTGGTTTTCTTCCTGACACTTGTAACAGCGACCCCCGGTTCGACAGTGGGGATTAACTCTTGGACTGATGAGCCAGAAACTATGGGGGAGAGTGTTGATTGAAAGAGTTTTCTAGGTTTCGTACCTTTCGAAGAAGACGAACCTCTCAGATTCTTCGATTGAAGGGGCTGGTTTCTCGACAGGCGACGCTGGAAGCCCTGCTGCAAGCCTTTTCTCTTTTTCAACCCTTTGAGCTTTCTCTAATTCAGAAAGATTAAGCCAGCCACCCTTGATTAGAGTTGTTCTTGCTGTGAACATAAAACAACTAAGAGAAGTTTGAAGTTTTAGAGAGATGAAGTTTTAAGTGAAAATGAGACTGTGAAAGACAAATGGAATTTATAGTAAATGTAAAAAGGGTTTGATTCCTAGGAGAATCCGAAAAGTTGGGCAATGATTAAAAAACGGCGCTGACGTCATCAATAGCATTTAAAGAAGTAACTTGTTCGAGAAAGTGGTGCAACTTTCAAGGTGAAAAAACGGCTAAAAGTAACCAACCAGAGAGTGACACATGTCCCACTACCTCTGACAAAGAACCGTTTGGAATTTGTAACGGTTGGACTGTCCGGGCCTATCTCAATTCTCTTCGAATTTGAAAACCACTTCTTCAATCGGACTGTTTTTCAGTTCTTTAACAAGGACACTTGTTCAAATACCTAAAAAAGGGGCTCCTGATGAGTCCGAATTCGAAGAGCTCCCCGGAAGGGTAGTCCAAAGTAAATCACCCCGTAAATTCGGACAGACTCCATGACTTCAATTCGGACAGCACTGATTGAACCGGACAGATGATCTTGAACACTGCAAACATAAGGCAGTTCGAACTATGACTAAAGTACTAAAAAACCTAATCACTGTCTGACTAAGCTACCTACACATCTGCTTAAAACTCTTGGGTCTTTAAACATGACCCGAGTCCATTAAACTTGACCCGAAAGCCCATAAGGGCCCAAATATCATACTATAAATACCCAACCACCAGCATTAATTGTGGGTAAGAAAAATTAACTGCTGCCAGGCTGCTTAATTCTCTCTCCACCCTTGAAACACTTTGAAACACCCTTAAACACCACCACACCACCGTGAAACACCCTTACACCGCCCTAAAACTCCACTTGAAATTACCAGCCTACCCTCAGGCTACTTTTATCCTCACCAATATCATAACTTTATTGGACTCATAACATAATTGTTAGACGAAAAAAATTTCTCTCAAAATACTATTTTGTCGAGATGGTGCATACGCAATAAAAGTCCATGATACTCTCTTATCAGTCTTTGATGGTCGAATATAAAATCACAGTGGATATATTTAGTTAATGAACCATACTTTACAACAACTAAAATTTAAAAAGTTACATAGATGTGGTATTAGAATTTAAGATATTCTTACAATCTCTCATTTAGATGACCACAAGCACTAAATATATCCATCAAAATGTGCAATTGAGGATATTGTTGTATTCACGTGTAATTTAGATTATTTTATCATTTAAATTAATAATCAACATGGAACCAAGAAGATCATATTACTTAAGACGTAACCATTTTAATTCTCATACAATATGTAGTTATATCTAACATCTAATGAATCCATAAAATCTTAATATATATACCAATTGTATAACTTTATTTTATCAACCCACAAGGATTTGTTCTTACGAAATACCATATGTCATATATCCTAGAGGATTTGTTCTTACGGAATACCATATGTCATATATCCTACTGCACAATAATCATTATCTAATAGTACTTAAGTATCCACTTATGATTCTTATTATGAATATTATATCATATCATGAAGAAATATGAGCATATACTGCGCTTTTAATTATCCAAATACATAGTTTTTTATATATCTTGATTTTTCAAATCAATTTTGAGACATTAATTATGAAAATTCATTTTACCTTAAGAAAATCTAAAGGCCTAGTTTTTATTTTGCATTATAACATTGAATTAGCACATGCATTTTATGATAAACTCATAAAAGTCAATAGTGTTAATGATAATTTTGGGTTCGACACATATGTCTATGCACCGAGATATTTTATATAAAATTTCGTTATTATTATATATATATATATAAATAAATTTATGGCATACAACATGTTCTTATAGTTTATAAAAATAACACGTCATCGACATACATAATTAAATCTTAAATTAAATCTCACTATACTTATAAAACCCACAATATTTTACCAAGTCTATTTCAAAATTAAACAAGATTATAATATTGAGAAATCGTAGTATTATTGATAAGATGCTTAATTTTCTTAATGATTAATGAATTATTAGTTGGATTGTCATCCGACCTTCCACCAGATATGTGAATTGTTTATAAACTATATAAAGCAGGTTGAATAGATACTTTATGTAGTAACTACAAATATAACTTGTCATACTCATAAAATTAGGGTAAACAATCCTTATTTTATTATTAAAATGTGTAACTACTTTTTCTTTCTAAATTCTCTTCTATATTTAGATCTTCTCTCATAGGATTTTTTGGTGATCCGATTTAAACTGATACAAACCTTATTAGTGGCATGATTTGTGATAAAAGTTTTGTAGTTAAAAGCTTTTTTCTAAAACAATAAGCCAGTAATTGCAAGCTTCTATTTGTGTGTGTTATGAAAGTGTGAAAACTTACAATTTACTTGAGCCTTTGGTTATTCCCGAAGAAAGGCTCACTCGTCGGGAGTCAAGATGTTTCCCATGATTAGATGATGCTTCAAGCTCAAGTTGAAGATTATCGTCAAGAACTTATAGCCAAGCTGGTTGAGCTTTGAGAAGCAAAATAAAACTTGAGTTTTAGATCTCTAGTTATAAGGTATGAAGACATGTGGGTTGAGGTATAAACTAAACCTACCGAGAGAGAACAAAAAGTTTCATAATTTTTAGAGCACTTTTTCCATGGCATAATCTATATCTATTTTAGGAGAAAGAATCAGGCTCGTCGTTATTTGTGTTCTCCAATCACTACTGATGATTCGTATACATATAGTGCAGACTATTTTACCTTCTTATAAAAGATGCATCATCACCAATATAGAACTTTATAAAAAGTGTCAACATATTCCTCGAGCCAGTCGTACATGTCAGACATTTACTTGCATAAGAGAGGCTGAACTGGTTCAAAAAACTGCACCCTGGAGAGAGTTCAAGTTCGCTCAAATAACAACTTCCAAAACTTGTGCTGAAACTTAGCAAGCAACTATGTTGCCCGCTTCACAATCCTATAATCAACCATTATGAGACATCTGGAATATTTATCCCCTCCACGTCTGGCTCAATGTTAGGGTTTGGGACTGCACACACACAACTATCTTGGTAAAAGTATTTGTTATCCATATGGACGTTACCTCTACTTCAATTTTCCATATTATAACCTATAAATGTTATAATGTTCAAATTAGTGCACAATTTGAATGATGACGTTAAAGGTTTATTTTAGAGTTATATATATAACATGGGTATGTCATCTTTGGCTCCTGAAATTTTGGTTACAATTTTCCATTAAAAGTATGATGAGTATAATATGGATAAGTTGATGGCTTGATAATCTAAAGCATCATATTGAGCAATTCAGAAATAAGATGTTAAGCTTAGGAGGAAACGACATGCTTATTTATCGAGCTTTCTCGATAATGTGAAAAGAAAATGCTCTGACTTGGTCTAATCAGTTTCTTTCGGGTTTGATAAGAAGCTTCGACACTTTTTTAACCCTCTTTAATAACCAATTTATTTGAAGTAAATAAATGGTGATGGTGACTGCATAACTCATTATAAGTAGGAGGTCGATAAGAGCTTACGTGATTATACACGATGATATGTTCAAACAAGTGATCGTTTATCATGCAACCCATATACAACGATAACTTTATCATAAGGTTGTTGTTTATGCTTCAGTTAGACAAATGATCGACTATGGTTACATTGATCATTAGTTATTTTTAAATTGTTTATGATTTTCAAATTTTTAACTTTTATTTATAAATTCGGTTATTTTTAACTTTTATTTATAATTTTGGTTGAGATTTTTTTACATGTAGTTATTTATAAAAGTATATCTTTATTTTGTCTTTTGTTTTGTAAAAACATTAAAGATATAGTAATAAAGTTACAAGAGTAATGAGACATACCGCAGCAACACCTAACTACAACCGCAACACAACCATACAAATAAATACAACCAAATAACTGTACATCGATTACTATGAATACGAAACTACCAAAATAGAAGAGATGATATCGGTATACAAGTTTATATAGACTACATCGTAACATTTTTTTTACAAAAACTCAAACAAAAAAAACAAATCAAATATTAACAATTTTGCAAGCAACTACTTAGCTCAGTAAACGCACTAAACAACGCACGAGTGACGAACAAGACAAAAATCCAACACCAATAGTGTTTAGTCCATAGACACCCATCGACTTGGAAAAATATTGTTAGCAAGCAAGTTGATGAAAACTCAATAGACAAATCAACTAGACCAAGATAAACATTATGGAAAAACCACATAAAAAGCCTAAGATACATAAGTGAAATTAAAATATTGAGATAAAGAAAAAAAAATCCATTATTGTAACCAAAGCCACATTCAAGACTCAAATATAAAACAGAATACGCTAGATATAGTAACTCTAGAATTACAAAGTGTTAAGAATATAAAGCCCAAGCCCGTTAGCTTTCTTTTATTATAAATAGGAGCATATACTAATTTACATACTTCTGAATAATACAAAACCCTAGCCGTCTAGCGGTTTGTTCCTTATTCTACTTCTCTTGTTTCTCTCTTTATTTCTTAACATGGTATCAGAGCCAGGTTTGTGTGTTTGAGAGGTATGCGTGTTTTAGAGGTATGTGTGTTTGAGGTATGTGTGTTTGAGAGGTATGTGTGTTTGAGTAAAACAATTTGAGTGAGAGGTATGTGTATCTGAGTAAAATAATATGAGTGAGAGGTATGTGTGTTTGAGTAAAACAATTTGAGTGAAAGTGCGGTATGTGTCTTAGTGAAACACAAAAAAAAGAGTGAGGTATGTGTGTCGGAGTGAAACACAAAAAGAGTGAGTGAAACACAAAAAGAGTGAGTGAAACACAAAAAGAGTGAGGTATGTGTGTCTGAGTGAAACACAAAAAGAGTGGGGTATGTGTGTCTGAGTGAAACACAAAAAGAGTGAGGTATGTGTGTCTGAGTAAAACACAAAAAGAGTGAGGTATGTGTGTCTGAGTAAAACAAGAGTGTTTAAGTAAAAAAAAACAAAGAGTGAAGAAAGTGCAACTGGTACAGTGGAGATTGTGGATCTTATTGCGAACATGATAGGAAAAGATGATAAGAAGAACTTTGTTACATCTGCATACCATTCGGGTATGTCCTCGTCTTCCACTTTAGGTATTGATTCATCATTGTGGATTTTGGATTCGGGTGCGTCTCATCATATGTCACCTCACATGTCGAACTTTGTTTCGTTGTCTCATGTTTCACCCACATCTGTTTTGTCTGCTAGTGCTACACCAATGTCAGTAGAGGGTATTGGCTCTGTTTGTACCCCTCATATATCGTTATCTGATGTTTACTACGTTCCAACCCTTGCTTTGAATCTAGTTTCGGTTAGTCAATTGTGTAAATCTGGTTATTGTGTCTTATTTTCCGACTCTGTTTGTGCTATACAAAATCAACAGACCCAAAGAGTGATTGGGACAGGTCGTAAAATAAGGGAACTTTATGTTTTGGAGAAACTCGAAGTAAAAGATATGGATGTCAATGGTGTTGATAGTGAAAAAACATATTTGACTGATATTGCTGCCTCGGGTGTTGATTTGTCTTCGTTTCGTTTGAATCCTTCATCGTCTAAGTTTTATCTTTAGCATTCTCGTCTTGGACATGTATCCACATCGCGTTTAAAGTTTTTAGTCTCTACAGGTGCTTTAGGTCAGCTAAACACTTGTAATATCTCGGATTGCAGTGGTTGTAAACTTGCAAAATTTTTGGCGTTACCGTTTAATGAAAGTATTTCTTCCTATATTGCTCCGTTTGATATTATTCATTCTGATGTCTGGGGTCCATCTCTTGTCTCCACAAAGGGTGGTTCATCCTACTATGTTTCTTTCATCGATGATTATACTCGATATACTTGGGTTTACCTTATGAAACGGAGATCAGATTTCCTTGGAATTTATAGAGAATTTCGGGCACTTGTTAAGACTCAACATTCTGCTGTAATAAAATGTTTCAGGTGTGACTTGGGGGGTGAATATACATCCAATGATTTTACTCAGTTACTTGCATCTGATGGTACCATACATCAGTCTTCTTGCACTGACACCCCTCAGCAGAATGGTGTTGCAGAAAGAAAACATCGTCATCTTATTGAGACTGCTCGTTCTTTACTTTTATCTGCTGAGGTTCCTACTATTTTTTGGGGATAAGCAATTCATACTGCTGTATATGTGATTAATCGAATTCCCACTACTCATAATGCAGGGATGTCTCCTTTTCAGAAGTTATATGGACAACTTCCAGATTATTCTTCCTTACGAGTGTTTGGATGTACATGTTTTGTCCTTCGTCCTCATGTAGAACGCAACAAATTGGGCCCTAAATCCGCAATACGTGTTTTCTTGGGTTATGGTGTTAGACAGAAAGGTTATCGTTGTTTTGATCCCACTAGTCAGAAACTTTATGTCTCTCGACATGTTACTTTTCTTGAGCATATCCCGTTTTATTCGATTCCAACGAAATCACATGATATAACAAGTACCAAACTTCAGACTATTGATCCCTTTGAAAATAATAGCGATATACCCATTGATATTGATGTGACAGCTCCTGAGACATCAACTACAACTGATACTACTTCTGCTCCATCAAGTCCTGATTCAGCTTCTTCTTTTAGTGAACCACCAGCTCCACCCCTTAGAAGATCTACTCGTACAAGTAAGTCTACCAAACTACCAGATTTTGCGTATTCTTCTTACTCAGCTCCTTTTTCCTCTTTTATAGTAAAAATACATGATTTATATGAACCTCAGTCGTTTAAAGAAGCTGTTTCTGATCCTCGTTGGCAAAATGCAACAGTCGAAGAGCTCACTGCTCTTTACCAAACTCATACATGGGATATAGTTAAGCCTCCATCCGGTAAGCATATAATCGGTTCTCGATGGGTTTTTAAAATTAAAACAAAATCTGATGAAACATTTGCCCCAGTGGCAAAAATGACGACTGTTCGTACTCTTATTGCGGTTGCTTATGTTCGCCAGTGGAAAATCTTCCAACTCGGTGTCAAAAATGCATTTTTGAATGGTGATCTTCATGAGGAGGTTTACATGACTCCTCCTCCAGGTGTTGCTCACCAACCAGGTGAAGTTTGTCGACTTAGGAAAGCCTTATATGGACTCAAACAAGCTCCCCGTGCCTGGTTTGAAAAATTCTCTACGGTTATAACTTCATTTGGTTTCCTTGCTAGTAATCACGATTCGGCCTTGTTTATCAAATGTACTAGTGTAGGACGAATTATTTTATCCCTATATGTAGATGATATGATCATTACAGGTGATGATATTGATGGCATTGCAGCACTAAAACGTGATTTGGCTCAACGTTTTGCGATGAAAGACTTGGGACTATTACGATATTTTTTAGGTATTGAGGTGGCTCACTCTCCAAAAGGTTATATTCTCTCTCAGACAAAATATATAACTGATTTATTCGAACGAGCGCGACTTTCTGATAACAGAATGGTAGATACTCCTCTTGAAACCAATGCTCGGTATTCTCCGACTGATGGCGTTCCTTTGTCAGATCCAAGTCTATATCGAACTCTTGTAGGGAGCTTGGTCTATCTTACAGTTACTCGGCCATATATAGCTTATGCTGTTCATGTGGTCAGTCAGTTTGTTACTGCTCCTACATCTATTCATTGGGGAGCTGTTCTTCGAATATTAAGATATCTTCGTGGCACTCGGTTCCAGAGCCTTTTATTTCCCTCGACCTCTTCACTTGAATTGCGTGCCTATAGCGATGCTGATTGGGATAGTGATCCTCATGACCGAAAATCTACTACTGGTTTCTGTATTTTCCTTGGAAATTCATTAATATCATGGAAAAGCAAGAAACAAGATGTTGTCTCTAGATCGTCTACTGAAGCTGAGTATAGTGCTATGGCTGTCACCACATGTGAGATTGTTTGGTTACGATGGCTTCTTGCAGATATAGGGGTTAATGTTACTAAACCAACTTCCCTACATTGTGATAACAAAAGCGCCATGCAGATAGCAAAGAATTCAGTTTTTCATGAGAGGACGAAGCACATTGAAATAGATTGTCATTTCACTCGACATCATCTTCAGATCGGCACCATCTCGCTTCCGTATGTTCCATCAGCTTTGCAGATTGCTGATATTTTCACAAAGGCTCAATCCACAACGCGGTTTCGTTTTCTTTGTGACAACGTTTTCTTTGTGACAAACTCTCAATGCTTATTACTGTTGCATTGTAAGTTTGAGAGAGGGTGTTAAGAATATAAAGCCCATATAAAGCCCAAGCCCGTTAGCTTTCTTTTATTATAAATAGGAGCATATGCTGTACTAATTTACATACTTCTGAATAATACAAAACCCTAGCCGTCTAGCGGTTTGTTCCTTTTTCTACTTCTCTCGTTTCTCTCTTTATTTCTTAACACAAAGATCGTGCAATCCACAACTCAAAGAGAACAAACCTCGAGAGCCCAAAAAAGATGAAAACTTATAAAGGGGACAATATGTCAAATCTCGATCACCAACCCAAGTGAGACGCCTAAAACATTGAGAGGATAGAGGCACTTAGAACGCAACACCGCTATCAAACATCAAGTAACCGAACTAAGGACGACATAATTGAAAGAGGACGATGATGTCGTTGAGTATAAAAATTCATGTATGCACGCGTAAGACGTCAAAAAAAAGAAACCATAAAAGACAACACCACCTCCAAACGTCGGATAACCAAATGAAGACGACGAACGATACCGGAAAAAAGACGAAAATAGAAAATTAAAATTATAGAAAAAATACATGGGAGGAAAAAACACTCCCTCTTTATAGTGTTTCGAGAGAGAAGCCATGTAGAGTTTTTTCCTTTTTATTTTTAAACTATTCGAGTTTGTTAAAAATAAAAAAATAAAAATTGTTTGATTAGTTTAAAAAAATCCAAAAGCAAATTTTTTATAACAATATAATAAAAAAATATAAACAAAAATAACATATTAAAACAATCCAACAAAGTGAAAGTCATTCAAAATTTGGACTGATTTTAAATTTGCATGTTTTAATCGAATAAAAAAAAGTTGTGCAAAAAAAACTATTTTTTTATTAAAATAAAAATTACTATAATATGGATCCGAAAATTATCAAATGTTTAAAAAATAATTGGGATAAATTACCCATAACTATTTGGTAAAAATTAAAGTATCCGTAACCATTTCGAAGTTTACCAAAAATAATATGCAACATTAATTTTTTAACCATATTCATAAAACAAACAAGCAAATACCGAATTAGCAATTAGTTATTGGGTGAAACTATTTTCTCCATAAGATCTGTTATTTCTTCATATTTCAAAAATATTCCACTTTGTTGTTTCCTCCATAAAGGAAGTATATAATTTATCTTCTTCTTTTTTATTTTTTTTTAATTTTACACTAAACATTATATCTATCTTCTTTATCTTTTTTCTCCACCAACCATTTAAACACCATATCTACTTAAATTTAATATAAGTAGACAACCTTCAAATTAAAATTCTACTCAACTCCTCTTTTAAACAAAAACAATTGCTAGCCATTACTTGAAGCAGTCTCTCATATTCGAAAAGTAAAAATCTGAAGTTAATCTTATATATATATATATATATATATATATATATATAATTTATGAGTTTGAATATCGAGTTCCGGTAACACGACTTTTTTTTTAAATCGAGTTACAGGCGAAATACATCTAATTATGAGCCATCATCTCAGAATTATGCGTTTTTTATAATAAAAAAACACATCTAATTCCGAGATGCTGATTCAGAATTAGATGTGTTTTTTAAAGCAACTAATTCTGAGATGCTAGTTAGGAATTAGATGCATTTTTTTATAAAAAAAATACTCAATTCCGAGATACTAGCTAGGAATTAGATGCATTTTTTTATAAAAAAAACACCAAATTCTAAGATGCGGGCTATGAATTAGATGTGTTTTTTTTAAAACACCAAATTTTGATATGCTGGCTCGGAATTAGATGCACTTAAAAAAAACAAAACACCTAATTCAGAGATGTTGGCTCAGAATTAGGTATTTCAGATTTTAACCTCCAAAACCGAGATTTTTGAAATGAGTTTTTAAAAAAAGGATTTTCATGTTAGATAAATGTAAAACCAAAATACAAGATTAAACTGGATAATGTTCTCGTGTTGAATATTTGGTGTTGGTGTCTTCCTCTTTCATGAGTAATCTTTAAGAAATTTGAGTTTTTTTTTTTGTTTTTATGGTTTAATTTTAGAAGCTAAATCATATATATTGGTTTTAATTTGGCTTAATGACGTGCTTCTTAGTATAAGGACTTCATAGTGGATAATGAAGTCAAATTATAAATTAGAAAGTAAAGTGAGGACAAGATGGTAAAAGCAAGTGATAAGTCTTTTTTTGATTTTCAAATATGGAAAAAATAAAAAATGTGATGGACGAAATAGTTTCACCCTGAGTTATTTTGAACTTTAAAAACTCCATATCTTTCGAACCCTAATTCAAATTTCGCAACTAGAATACAATTGTTTTTCACGTACTTATTTTGTAATCCAATTACACGTAGTTATACAATTAAAAAAAATTAAGGATTTTTTTTAAGAATTTAGTTTTGTTAGTTTTGAAAAAATATAACCACTTATATTTTTGGATTTTTTAAAACTATAATTTATAAGCGATGACATTTCAAAAAATAAAAAAGACGGTTTAAAAAAATATTTTAAAGTAACAAATATATAAGTATTTACTCGATTCTACCAAATTTTAAATAATTATCAATAATAATTTTGATCTCGAATAAATACTAACCAAATTTTAAATAATTATCAATAATAATTTTGATCTCGAATAAATACTAACCAAATTTTAAATAATTATCAATAAATAAATTTGGTCTTGAATAAATACTAATAAATTATCTATAAAAATAATGATTAGGGATCTAGATCCAAAAATTATCGGATATTGACCCTCAAAAGTTAGTATTTGCTTTTTTTGTCTCGAAAACATGTAATTTTATTTTAAAATTTTAATCCAAGAAAAAAAAAACAAAAAAGAAAAAGACGAAAGAACGGTCGCTAACAAACAAAATAGAACACAAAATTTCAAAATTAAAAAAGAAATAAAAATGTTGGTGGTGATATATAATAAAAACAAAGAAAACACAGTAGCCACCTGTGTATACTATCAATACATCAATATGTATCTATACTCTATACAAATTCTCATTTATTCGCTTCTGTAACGTACGTCTCTCTCTTTTTTCTCTTTCGCATGTCGATTTCTCCTTCGCCTTCCAACCTTTGCTTTAATCCAGAGTGTAAAGAGCTCAAATCGGAACCGCCTAAGCGAGGATGGCGGCTACGCACCGCGGATTTCGCCGAGCTCTGCGACGGATGCGCGTAAGTCTTTTCAAGCTTCACTCTCTGTTGACTTCGTTTGATTTCTGTTGTTGTTTTAGTAGTTTTCGGGGATGATGAACTTAGGTTATACTGTTTTAGACTTCGATTTTGAGCTTCTAGGGTTGATTACTTTGTTTGTTTGTTGATTCGTGAGTTGGAGAGTCTGGAATTTTGTGTTTTCGATAGAGAAGCGAAGCAATGTTGAATCTAGAGGGAGAATTTTGTTATAGTGAAGGAGTGATTTTATCTTCATGTTGAAGAAATGTGTATAGTGTATTAGCTTGCCTATGTTTATATTTTCTGTTTGGATCTTGGGAAGATTTTGGAGGAGAGTGATTCATGAGGGAATAGTTGAATTGATACTCAAGTCGACTTTTGATTTTTTTTTTCTTTCAAATCTTCTTTAAATTTTTATTATTTTTGTTTTATATTGTAATGTTTTGAAATTAGTTGGTGGATGATGATTATTATTATAAAGTAGTGGATGGGTCATTTTGATTCACTTGCTTTTAGTTTACTCTTGCTTTTGTAATGTTTGTTTGACCATTAACTTAAGCATTAGTAGTTCATGTTTTGTATAAGGAGACATCATGAAATTAGCTAGAGATTAGAGAAGGAGACTTTTTTTGCTAAAGGCTACTAGTAGTTGGTTTGCCATGTATTTTCTCTGAGCAATTTTTGAAATCTCCTAGACTTAGGCAGTTGAATAGGTCTTGTTGTTATTACGAAAAATGGATGGTAAAATGAATTCGAGCTAAGGTTGTCAAGAATGGTGACCAAGAAAAATAGTTACTTTTGCATGAGAAGTTAATTTTCTTCACTTTTATCCGGTTGAATATCAATTTGCCTCACTAATACAAAATCTAAATAGAGCTCAATTGTCAAGTTTATTTACGGGGCACAGAATGTACTTTTTGCATGAGCGATTTGAATTGAATGGTATAGACTATAGACCAAGACCATCAAGTATCTGAATCTTGGAAATGAACAATCAACATATTTTTTCGTTCTAGCTAACGAGAAGGTCTGTAATATATTCTAAGACTATCACACAGCTGGACTTTGTCAATTAGAAAGGCAGACTATTTTTTCCAACAGATACCTTTATTTTCGTGAAGGTGCTCTTTTTGTTAGTTTTCTTGTGATGGCATATTCGGTTGATTCGCTGTGTTAGCTATTTTTCAATATTACTTGACTGCCAACTTCCCCTTTTCCAGAACTGCTTATGTGGAAGGGAGATTTTGCCAGACGTTCCATGTGAAAGCTCTTGGTTGGAGGTGTTGTGAGTCATGTGGGAAGGTAAGTCGACAGTTGTTATCACTGACTTGGAGTATGATTACAAACATGTGTATTTTTTCCTCAAAGTTGCTCGTTGATGTCTTTCTTGCAGCGTGTTCATTGCGGTTGTATAGTTTCTGCCTATTCATTTCAGTTGCTGGATGCTGGAGGAATCGAGTGTGTCACTTGTGCAAGAAAAAATGTTACTTCGGTGAGAATGAAGTTATCGTTTTATTTTGTTAGCTCTTGCTTTTTAAAAGTTTTTTTTTTTTTTTCTGTTTTCGAATCGTTGACTAATTGATTCGGCTGTCAGGCTTCCCTTAACAAAAGCTACTTTTTACTAACTATTCTGGTTTGTTCTTGAAAACTAATTTGTTTGTTTGTTTGGATGAGCATGAATATTTTGAAATGGGTCCGGCTAAAAAAGAGGCCAAAATTACTAAAAGTATTGGTACTAAAGAACAAAGTCAAACTTAATTATAGTTGTTGTTTTGGACAAAACCAATTTGAAGAAAAAACAGAAATGCAACTACTAATAGTAGTTTTGGCCTTATCCATAGTCGCTGACTTTTCATATATTTATCGTGTTTCCTGACAAAACATAAGGAGTAGTCAGTGTTCGAGAGTTAAGAGGAAACAAAGGTCATTTACTTCATTCAAATCTTTTTCCTCTTCTTCTACCAAATTCATAGGTCTTCGAATTCTTTCTTTACATCATATTTATTGAGATCGAACAAATTTGTACTGATTTTGCAGTATACTGGTAAAATTTGAACTTGAATATTTGTGTCACTCATACACATCACATGGTAACCTTAAAGGAGTGTTTTGTTAGTGAGCAAGAAAAATCATCTTGTCCAGGATCTTGCAAGATAATGGTTAGATATACACAACCTCAAGGTTTGCTCGAGTAGAACTACATAGTCACATTGCAAACATAAATCATACAACTTTCACAAGTGCAAAGTAAGAAATGCCCGATTTACACATCACATGGTTTGCTGGGTAGAACTACATAGTCATTGCCAACATAAATCATGCAACTTTCACAAGTACGAAGTAAGAATTGCCCGATATACACATTATTGAACCTAGTCATTCTCTTCTTGCTCTTAGGTGATTTTATGTTTTCTCTGGTTTGATTCCTTAAATTGTAATTATCGAATGATCATTATTTCTTTGCTGTACTTGTATTTTTTGCATCAGGGACCGAATCCTTCATCCTCGCCTTTATTCGTTCAACCGTTAGTTTCTGAGAGACTTAAACCCTTCTCTATTCAAAATTGGAGTCAGTTGGGTGGATCAAGTCCTGGACAGTACTGGCAAGCTTCCAGTCTGTTTAGTTCTTCTATCTCTCAGTCGGATTTGCTATGCAGGTCTCCCTGCGAATATGGCTTATCTACAACTACAGAAATATTATCTGGACCTCCTCTCGAGAAAAGGAAGATTGAGGCTTTTTCTGAAAGACTAATGAAGCTTGGTAAACGGGATGTTGTTGAGAATGGGAGTGCAGGTTCCACTTCTAATTAGACTTTCTTACTTCTTTCATATTGATCGATTTTGAGCCCAAATTTATGGTTAACAAATAAACATGTTTGTTCTTTTATTCTTAGAATGGTATACAAATTTACCTTACTTGTCATTGGTTTCTTGGGAACTTGATATTTCCTGCATGTTGTTATAGAAATCTTTTATTAGACTTGCTTACTTCTTTCGTAATGATGGATTTTAAGCCCAAATTTATGGTTAACAAATAAACATGTTTGTTCTTTTATTCTTAGAATGGTATACAAATTCACCTCACTTGTCATTGGTTTCTTGGGAACTTGATATTTCCTGCATGCTGTTATAGAAATCTTTTATTAGACTTGCTTACTTCTTTCGTAATGATGGATTTTAAGCCCAAATTTATGGTTAACAAATAATACATGTTTGTTCTTTTATTCTTAGAATGGTACCACAAATTCACTTCAGTTGTCATTGTTTCTTTCTTTCTTGGAAACTTGATCCCATAAGTTGTTTCAGAAATCTTTTGGGGGAATCTTGATCTCTGACGCAATGTATGTGTCTTACGTTTTTGAATAATTATGTTTTTGTGGGCTTGTTGGTAAGGTTCACTACTAATAACAGGCTTATGTGTCGGAGTGTAACACAATGTTTTGTAGCACCACTAATAACAGGCTTAAGTCTCGAAATGTAACAGATTGTTTGTAGCAGGCTCTAATGTTGAAGATCAGGCTATTCCATGTTCAAACAGATCTCAGCAGGCTTATTCCTTTCGGGAGGATCTATCTGCTCCAGAATCTACTTTCTCTGTGCCATACCTGTCTTCAATCGAAAAAAAGGGCGACGCTAGAGTGCCAGAAACTCCTTTACACCTTACAACTCGAAATCTGCCAGCGAAACAATCTTATGGTCAACCAGATCATCAAGCTAACCCATCGAATGGAAATCAGATTCGAAGGGGAAGGCCACGAGCTGCGTCCCGTGCAAAAGGTCAGTTATATCCTCAATAAGCTCCTGTTTGCTGATCAAGAAATTTTGATAAAACTCGCTTAATTCTTTTATCGAACGCATTTTGAGCCCAGATTTATGGTGTTTGCTCTTTATTCTTAGAATGGTACCACAATTCACACCTCACATGTCATTGTTTGTTTGGATTTTGGAAACTTCATAATGCACAAAGTTGTTTCAAAAGTCTTTTGGTTGAAATCTTGATGTGTGACACAATGTAGCTTGGTCTCTTTGTTTTTCAATAAGCTGTCATTTTGTGCGCACGATGTAACACATTGTTTTGTAGCAGGATCTAATGGTGAAGAGCAAGCTACTCCGTGTCTAAATAAATCTCAGCAGGCGTATTCCTTTAGGGAAGATCTATCTTCTCCACAACATGCCTTCTCTGTGCCATACACATCTCCAGTCGAAAGAAACGGTGCTACTAGACTTCCAGAAAGTCCTTTATGCCTTACAACTCGAGATCTGCCGGCGAAGCAATCTCATGGTCAGTCACCTAATGAAGCTAACCCTTCAAATGGAAAACCAATTCGAAAGGGAAGGCCGCGAGCTGATTCCCACACAAAAGGTCAGATACTTCCTCAATATCAGCCCAGGTTTACTGATCAAGACCTTCGGTGTCTCTCTACAGAGTATCCTTTGCTTTATAGAGGTGTTCTTTATATTATAGTTCATGTTACGTCTGCTTCCTGAGCAATGTAAACAATGGTCAATCTCGTCCATGTTCAAGCACTGATATGTTCATTCCTATTTTGACTTGCTATGGTAGGTGTTTTTACCTTAACTATATATTAGTTCAAATTCTGTAATCACTCCTCTCTTTGAGAAGATGTTGAGTGCTAGCGATGCAGGACGAATCGGTCGTTTAGTGCTGCCAAAAAAATGTGCAGAGGTCAGTCTTGGTGATCCAAATTTGTTTCTTTAACATTGTCGAGATGCTCATCCTTGCATAATTGTAGCACTTGTCTTCTCTTGTTTCACTATTGCTTATACTTGTTTTGCTGTAAAAGTTCTGTAGCTGTAAGATCTTGGTATTGTACAGGCCTACTTACCACCAATCTCCTCGGCTGAAGGTTTACCTCTTAGAGTTCAGGACTCAAAAGGCATGGAATGGGTCTTCCAGTTCCGCTTCTGGCCCAACAATAATAGCAGAATGTATGTTTTAGAGGGGATTACTCCATGTATACAACACATGCAGTTGCAAGCAGGCGATATAGGTTGGTCGTGCTTAATTTGATTGTTTGTAACTTTAGTCTCCTATATATCAATGTTTTGATCATATAGGCATTTATTATTTAGCTGGTTTAATTTTTGTGATTACTTCTTCACTGTTTTGTTTTGGTTGTTTGGGTTTACTTAGTTTTATGTTCAGTGGTCTGGTCTACTATAACAATTTCATGTGTATGTAGCTTTCTTCAACCCTTCTTCCATTTTCCCTACTTAATACGATTCGATTAATTTTCTTTATACAGAATTATGATCATATTGAACCTTATTATAATTATGGTGGTCGCCAAGCTAATATTTTGTTCTGTATTTCAGTAACGTTTAGTCGACTTGATCCTGAGGGGAAATTGATAATAGGATTCAGAAAGGCTTCATCATCCCAGTCTTCTGATCAGGTTAGTTATCATACAAGAGCCAGACAGCTTGCTTCCTATTGTGTACATGCTTGCTGATAATATTACACGTCCTCTGGTTCACAGGCTATTACTTTTTCCTACAATAATATCTGTAATAGTCAGTGCCACTGATATCAATATTTTCTCTTTCTTTTGATGATGTAATTATGCTCCTTTTACTGTTTAGATAAGAGGATTCTATATGAATTATCTACATTAAACTGCAAGTCTTTCATGATACTGATTAGAAGAATAATGCTCTTTCATATCTAGGGTTATGTTTCTTGATGTCTCCATTTTTATATTTTATTGGATGTTAAAAGGGTAGGGGTGAGTATCTTGGCAGTCAATAATATGATCTAGTGACTACGGAGAGGACCAAGCGTCTGCTTAGTCCTTTCTGAGTCATATCAGAATGGCACTACAATTCTTCAAATATTTTGGAACCCATATAATTTGGCGTGTAATCAATTATACAATTTGATATCACCAATATTCGGAGGATGATTCAATTTCTGCACCAAAATTTGTTTGTAACTTTTAAATTATTTGACACTTGTTTTGTGTGAAGCTAACTAATATCTGTTCACTGTTTTTCTACTGGCAGGACAACGAAATAGCCAATGGAGCTTCTACAAATGGAGTTGATAAGTCGGGCTATATTGCTAATGAAACACCAGCGACTAAATCCTTGTCCAGAAAGAAGAAGAAGAGCACTACAATTGGTTCTAAGACTAATCATATTAAAAATGAGAAGGAAGTCGTAAATCTCCTGTGGACAAGAGGTCAATATTTCCTGCGCCCTGCTTCAACCCATGTTCCAGTAGAGATCGATGGCACGGAGTTTGATACATTTGAGGTATAAATAATTTTTCTTCCTATTATTTAAGAACAGCAATCCCCATGTGACGTGTCATTCCGTGAAGGAAGTAAATATATAAATACAGCTCCTCTGGTCACCAATAGGCAATAGGTTAAAAGGTCTGCATTCCTCCTTGACTCTGGTTGTTCTATGAACTAACTTTTCTAGTCACATTGCCTCTTGACTAACTATTTTGTTCTTATAGGCTCTTACTTTGCACAAATTATCATTTGACTTGAAACTCTTATCCATGTTTTAAAAAAGTTCAAGTGTATAATACCAATGACATTGTAAGAAACCTATAGCACGAGGGAGTGTTTAAACATACACAGTGACAGTCACATCACAGGGTTATTTTTGTTTCTTAACCACTTATAAAGGACTTCATAACTGGGTCCCGTCTATTAGTTTCTTCTATATTTTGGAATTTAGCAAGTGTTGTTATATTCATTTTTATTGCCTTGGCTGGTTTTGATTGTGATACAGGGAAACTTAGTCCTTTGTTAGCCTATGCTTGAGTTGTACTAAGAAGTTATTTCTTGTTCGTGTCACTTTATTACGAGCCATCAATTATCTTTATAACTGTATGTCTTATGATAGGATGAACCAGTATTCGGGAAACCAACAATATTTGCAACTAATGACATGGGGTAAATTTCTTGTCTTCCTTCCGAATATAATAATATTTATACTACTGTTTTGCATTTTGTTTTACTAAGACTTCGTATTCTTGTAGTAGGACCTAGTTATTATGGAGGGACAGCCTATGTTACAGATCTATAGTAATTGGCTGACTCTAAACTATATTGCACATAATTAAAGTTTTTGTTTATATTAATTTTGTTTTATCGATCTTCTTTTTCTTCTATTGTTTTTTGTCACAATTGTTTTTGCTTTTGAGTGATGTCAACTCTAGCTATATATTTTGTGGGTCAGTGAGGGAATTCAATGGGTTCAGTGCGACGACTGTTCTAAGTGGCGTAAGGTCCCTGGGAATGCACTTCTTCTCTTCAAATGGACTTGTGCTTGCAATACATGGGATTTAGAAAGGTACATCTATTTCCATATTACACTTCAGTGCAGCGTTTTCTTCTTTTTTTTTCAGTTTCTTTTTGAAATTGTGTCAAACCGTTATTTTGTATCTAGGTCCGTTTGCTCTGCAGCTCAAGAACTGACAGACAAACAACTTGAAGATCTATTGCCTCCTTCTGCTTTAGGTAAATGGAATGATGAGGAAATAAGTTCTTTATTCATAAGAATGAGTAATTTGATTATGCTATATCTGAATCTCCGTAAAATTGAGGGGAAGATTTTTAATTTTTGGATGTTTGGCGCTGAAGAAAATTTCAAATGAACATTTGCAAGTAATACTGAAGTAGCTTTTATTAATATTTTTTCTTTTTTTCTCATCAAAACAAACATTATTTTTCAGTAAGAATTTTTCTCACCTTTTTTTCAAAACATAGTCATAGCAGTTGATTTATTCTAATATATATTCCTCTCGTAAGTAATGATTACTTAGCACGCTGATCTATTTGGTAGGCTTCAATGGGAAACCCATGGTTTTTGCCAGTGGGAGGAAAGGGTTGCGTCAAGGTGACCCTTTTCTCTTTACCTAAAGAAAAAGTCTGTACTGTCTGTCAGAGTGGTCGTGCGGATGAAAATCCCTAAAGCTACTCAGACTCCTTGAACGAGTTTCATCTACTCTCCAGGCTTGAGATGAGTTCTCAGAAGAGTAACATATACTTCTCTGAGACCCTCTTCTCCAAACAAAGCTTACTGACATTGTTAATTCTGAAGTGGGTATCCTGAATGTTAAATATCTATGGTTGATGTCCTCTAAACTTACCTATAACGACTGTAAGACCCTTATTGAAAGTTTCAATCAACTGATTCTTGCCCCTGAATGTGAATTTGTCAGCTGCTTCTCAAAGAAGGAATAGAGACACAGAAGTGATAAAGGATGATGCTGCTGTGGTTGAAGTGATTGAAGATCTTGCCAACGGTATTCCGGACGTGGAAACACCATTATCCCAGACCACAACAAAACACCCGCGGCACAAACCTGGATGCTCATGCATTGTTTGTATTCAACCTCCAAGTGGAAAAGGTCTCAACCATCATCCAGACTGTTCCTGCAACGTATGTGAAACAATGCAGCGCCGTCACCGGACCTTAAGGATTCGGCGAGAGAAGAAACAGTCGGAGCAAGAGGAATTTCCCTTCACGAAGCAGAGGCAGCAGTTTGCGGAAGAAACAGATAACACTAGGCCAAATCCAGAAAATATATCCACTGGTAGTTCTGATGATGATCTTGACAGGAATAAGTCCCACAAGAAGCAGAAACATCAGTTTGTGGAAGACATGGATACCTGTAGCCCAAACCTAGAAAAGATACTTGGTGACGATTCTGATTATGATCTTAACAAGAATAAATCCCTCAAGAAGCAGACACAGCAGTTTATAGAAAATACGGATAACTGTAGCTCAAACCCAGTAAAAATATCCAGCGATAGTTCTGGTGAGGATCTGATTAGGAATAAATTCTCGACGTTAAAAGTCCATATAGACCTTAACATCTGTCCAGAGGGGGAAGAAGAGTCATCACCAGGATCCATTGATTGATTTACAGAGTGCCCGTCATTCCGGTACGAATGGAGGTGTAGGATAATATGGCTTATAACAAGTTTTTAACGATCATGCGTTGGAGTCTGATTCTTGCTGCTGAAGGCTATATAAATAGTATCATGACATTACAAGACAACAAGTGTTCCAGGAAAGATTGACAATTTCAAAATACCCAAAAGTTATCTGTGAGTGAAGCAGAAGGTTGAAGCTTTATAGTTTTACATCGGAGAGAGCTCAACTTCTGTTGTTTATTTATGAGCCTTAGTACTTTGTCTCTTTGTGTTCTTGTTTTTACATGGCTTAAAAGAGAACTTGCTTTCTTAGCTTACTATTTTGCAACTGAGGATTTCAGTGTGCAATCTTTCTTCTTTTTAGTGCAAATCTAATACAGATTAGTTATGTTAAAGAGGTGAAACCAGTCTGTCTGTTTTGCTGCAAATGTAATACAAAATTAGTTATGTTAATGAGGTTAAACCAGTTTGGCTCCTCAGGTTTGTCAAAATGTATCTATTGAATTGGTTATATGGCTAGTTCCAACATGGATAGCTTGAGTTCTACTCGTATACCTTACTTGAGTTTTGCTTGTCTACCAAGAAAATGAATATGTGCACTAAAAAATAATATTAGCTTAACGAATAAATAGGCAGTTTCTTATGAAAAAAAACAAGCATGCTATTCTTATTTTTAGTCGTCTCTCCTCAAATACCCTTATGCTAGAGCGTTCCAGAGAGCATCTCTAAGAGACCAAGTATAAAAGACCACATAGTAAATTTATAAATGTTTCTATTATGGGTAATTTTTCTTTCTCAACAAAAGACTTTATATTTCCTAGTTTAAACTGTGGTAGATAAATCTGTAGTTGTAGTTAACATATATATAAATGATTTTTTCTTTTTTTCTCTTCCACTTTCAAACAAAATAACTGCTGGATATATTATTTCGTAATCTAAAAATTTAGATTATCGAAATTTAATGTAAACCTACCAGATTTATACTTTAGTTGTTGGGATGTTCTAACCGTTCTCCAATTAGTTGATTATTTTTCAAAAACCAAATAGGTAAAAAAATGAATAACTTAAGAAAACTTTAATGGAATCGCCTAACTACACCGGAAGGATAACAAATCTACCAGATGAACTGCCGAGCTACAAGTTCGACGAGACGGAATCGGAATTTCCTGAACTGAGGTCTTTGGTGGGCCACTTGTAGATTAGGGATCTTTGGTGCTAAATGTATTTTTTAATTAACATATTAAAAAACATCACAGTAAACATCTTAAACAAAGCATCGATAATAATAATTAGTTGGCTAAATCCTCGGTTATTTTTTTCAAAGTTAACCAAACATCTATTCAACAAAATTTCTTCCATTTTTTCATTTCAAACAAAAAATATATGATATATTAATATATACGGTTATATATGTTCCGTAGATATACCAATCATCTCAATATATATTGTGATTATCTAAATGCTTTAAATTTGCATGGACTTTCGTTATACATCAAAAAAAAATGAAGGATACGGATCTTTCAAAAAAAAAATAAAAAAAAAAAGTAGGAAATAGAAATTTTGGTTACGTGGTTGTTCATGAATGGTGAGGGTAGTTAAAGTATCAAAATAATGTTAGGTACTAGGTGGTAATTAGGTAGTTGAGTTGGATATTGAGTGACAATTGTCCCATTCTTGGGTACTATATGACAATTGAATAGTTTAGTGGATACTTTTAGGTGCAATTTCTCCTAAAAGAATCAATTAAATTTAATTTTTAATTTTTTTACATCATTTTAAAATCTAAAGTATTTTTCTAATTACATTTTAATTAGAACTTATTATGATTTTTTTTAATTATTCACCCTTTTTATTCACTCCTATATTTTCTTGTTTATTTTGTTGAGAAAATTAATTTTACGAATGTCAAACAAGAAGAAAACACTTAACGAGGTTTGGTTAATTCGTTTACATGTATGGGAGAAAAACAAGTATCACTATAACTAAAAAATATTGCAAAAGTTGGAGTCTTACTCCATACACTTAAGAGTTCTACACTTACTCTTCTTACTCCTCAATATTATAGCCGAAAGAGAATAGTATCTCACAGACCACTCATACAAATTCTCTCACACAAAGCTCACAACTTTCTCTAAAACACTACCAATATTTCTCTCTCTCTCTCTCTCTCTCTCTCACACACACACAGACTCGAAGTGTTTCTCTCTAAAATGCGTCCCACACAATCTTACGCTCTAAAATATTTCTTTCAGTTGTTGTTCATAGGACCATGCTTAACGTCATATTTTCTTGTGGTGCTGAATTGCTAAGAACTACCACAAGTGTTTCCCAGATACCCGGTAAAGAACTTAACAAATTAACGCTTGAATATCATCAGCTATGGCCAGTTCCATGTTCGTCAAATTATCGAGAATCTCGTCAAATTTTTCCAAGTGGTCATATACACTTTGTCAATCATAAAGTTTCAGGTTCATAAGTCTCCTTATGATGACAGATTTATTATGAGAATTTTTGGGCTCATATATTTATTCTAAATGTTTCCATAATTTGAAAGCGTCTGTTTCTTTTATAGTGACGCAAATCTCCCTTGTTTCAACCTACTATCAAATCACACTAACAGCTTTACGGTTGAGTTTCTTCCAATATACTTCACTTGTTGCACCTTGTTTGACTCATTTTAATTCAATTGGATTAAACAAGTCTTTACAGTACAACAAATCTTCCATCATGGTTTTCCAAGTAGAATAGTTTGTTTCAGTAAGTATGACCATGAAACTGCCACCGATGTTCATAAGTTCATCCATTTTTGTACGACAAAAAAGGATATCGAACTGCAACCAATGCTCTGATACCAGTTGTTGGGAAAAATAATCCAAGGAATGCGGAAATATGATCAAACAAGAAGAAATAATTTAACGTGATTCGGTTAATTTTTTTATGTCTGCGAGTCTTTGACAGCTCGCTTCACACTATACTGTTTCTGGCTAGTCTAGTTTGGCTTAATACATATTTTCTTTGACCTAATGGTCACCAGTATTTGACAACTTGTCTCAACTCTTAGGATCACGAAACGTATCCACAACTAAGTCGCAACTAAGATAGTATAGAGTTTAGAAAATTCTTTCATATACATGTAACAAAAGTTCAAATACTCATGTAATCTTACGATAATATCTTTGTTGATGAGTTACTCCTAGTCTACATCTAACAATATTATATGTGTGATTTTTTGAAAAATATTGCAAATATCCATGCGAGTTTGTGAAGAATTATCACACAATATGTGCAAACAATCAACCAGTTTACCTATATTGTTCAAAAATATGTTTCAAATTTAAATTTGTTGACATTATACACACTATAATGTAGTAGTTTTTTTGTCAATTTCTAGTTTTCATTATGTGTTTAAGTGATTTATATTATTTTAGACCAATTTGTGTAATCTAGTTATCATTGATTATTATATTTAGATTTTGATGCAATTTTTGTATATTATAAGAGTCAATTGTTGTAGGATGTTTTCTTGCGAATTACACCTATTTGTTTTCAACGCATGAACATTACATCAGTCTTGAATTGACCGAATATGTGCAATGTGTATGTTAAGATCTATACTATATCATTAGAATTTACAAATATGGACATAATAAAACGTTATTGAGAGTATTTTATAAATGTGGGAGATATAATTAGAAATGATAACTTAATGTTATGGGGATAAATATAATAATGTTTGGGACAAAAAACAATTATACATGAATTCGTACCTTAAATCGTCAATGCTTGAATATCGACAATCAACCGTTATATGTGGGAAACACAAACCATCCATAAAAAACTTATTGAAACTTATCTACAATTTACAAAACTAAAGTCATATAAAGAAGATATAGTTCATGATTTATCTTTAATGGATGCGCATCTTCGTGATATATTTGTAGGTTTGACAAACTATAAGCCAAACAATATTTTCAACATGCACAACATATACAATATTCAGTAGATGATTAACTAATTGAAAAATTTAGAAACTGGCACACAAAATTTTTGTTATCCAAGATGAAAGAGAATAACTACATAATATATCATATAAAAACTGAAGGATTAAGTGCAATCACAAAACATTTTTTTGCACATTCCACAAACATGGAAATAATGTGCATATTTTCATGCGTTTTTATTATAGACAATACTTACATAAAAATACAATATGTAATTATTTAAAGTTTTCAATAGTATATTAACAAACATGATATTTTGCATCGTCTTTAGCCTCTATAAGCTATAATTTCTTCTTAACTTTCTTATTAAAAATGTACAATGTAGGGTTCAAAGACATAAACCTCAAGCCACTTTCTGAGATAACATCATTCACCTTGCACTTATGAGTGGGTACCTTCTCATTGGGAGGAGTCATCCACCACTATCCAAATGTCCGAGGAGACGAGCTTCTTCATCTTTATCTGTGGAGCATCGTCGAACTCAACCTTAACTTGCTTGGTCTTAGAGCGCATTTGGTTCAGTTTGAAAATATTTTTCAATATAAGCGTCATCACTTTCAATACATCCTTGTCTGGATCAAGTTCATTGGTGGAAGATTCATTCTTCCGGTATGTCATATCCCAAATCCTGATATGTGAGAAGTCGTGAGCAATAAAACACGAAGTAGGTTGTAAATGTCGAATTGAGAGTCACAATGCTCAGTGACATAAGTTCACCCACTTCAAACTCAATATTTGATAGCCTCGAAACAATGAAGTAAGATAAAAGAGTATACCACATATTGGGACTGGCCTGGCTGAGGTACATGTCAAGCATATCAAAGAATCTAATAATGTACATATGAAAAGAGAACTAAACTCCTCTATCGAACCACTTATGAAACACCACTAATAAATATTCCTTCATATCAAAAGGGATGTCACCGGTCTAAGGGCAGCTAAATATTTCTTCTCTTGGGAAGTATCGTTTATCTCTGGACCATCAGTCGTCAAATAGTCTACCCTTTTCAGAATATTTAGACCCTCATATGGGGAACTAGTAGCCTATCGATAGTGGGAGACTAGTCAGAGGATTGGATAAGGGTGTATCGGGAGAAGAACCCCTCAGAATAACAAATATGTGTGTCGAAACTTTCTTATTTTAAATGGCATCTAAAGAACGGTCCACAACTTGAATCAGTGCGGATTTTTTGTGCTTCTTCTCCAATTCAACGGAGTGGGGTGGGAAGGGTTATCGTCGCCCTTATTATCGCTTTTAAGAGGGTCATTTTATAACTCATATGCCCTTCAAAAGGCACCCGTAACTTTTACCATTCATTTAGCTATAAAGGAAGATATGAGGAAAATAAACGAGGGAAAACAAGTACCTGAAAATGAGACAAGAGCAAACAACTTTGAACATCGATCGAAAACCTTAATATAATTCAGCACGGTGGTTTGTGTCACCAAAAAATAATTCACGGTGGCCGATGTGGTAGTCAGGAAAATCTTTTCTCTAAAACTGGTATTCTCTTTCTAAAGTAGGAGTGCCAGAGTGATAGGTGGTTTTGTAATTATAGAGACTTTTGGTGCTGACGTGACTGTATCGAGCTGACATAAAGTTGAATCTTACGAAGATTTGAGTGACTTTACGCATGCCAGAACTCATAGGACTCCCAAAGACTCACATGTAGCGCACAAGTGGCTGACGAGTTAAAAGAGACAAGTAATATTAAAAAAGTTTAGGGCTTTAGATGTACTATTCACATTCCTTTAAGATTTTTTAACTTCCCTTCCTAATCAACATGCATCAAAGTGCTCTCAACCAAATTAACTTTAGTAAACCTACTCCATTTTTAATAACATCAGGTACTCTTATTTTCCACAATGATCCACAGTCATCTGAACCACCACTCGGAACAAGCAAAACGCATAAGAACCACCACTCGGAACAAACAAAACGCATCAGAACATCTTATTCCTACTTCGACAAGCTTTTTGTGAATATAGGTACTAGTGATAAGGGAAAATTTAGTAAATTAATGGATCAACTAAAGGTTCGGTTCATTTAGTGTTCATTATTATGATCATAAAAGAATCTTAATGTATTTATGGGCCAATAAACCCACATAGGCCCCAAAAGGATCATTATAAATAACATATGTGACCCAACTTAAAGGGGTACTAATTTATTTTTGACTATTCGTATGTTGTCAATCATTTTTTCTCTCTAGATTAACTCTTTGGGTCTACCTCTTATAATTCTGGCGAATTGAACCCGTTTTAGTCATAAGCACCCTACCAAACGCCGAGACATTTCTCATCTACCTTTGGTTTAAAAGTGATCTGAAGTGCATCACATAAAATCTAAACTCATCAAGGTCATCTTTTTTGAATATTTTCATTTGTTAGGTGACCTTTATGTCTTTGTAGAAGAGTGCATGTCTTTTCCCATCGATCAAATATCTAGTTGAATTTGTTATGGAATTATATAATTGACCAGACCAAGTTGGTGCTTCTGGAAATATTTTTGTTTTGACCATATATTTCACAATATAAGTTAGATTGTTGAGCTAATGAATGAGCTCGTTAAAAGTAACGATCATTATTATTTTGTATGGGTCTTCAAGTTAGTTGGAGACAAAGACGGAAACGTGATTGACAATATAACTGAGAAATTGTCTCATATTCCCTCTATCTTATTTTATTGATCGTTTTAAAATACTTTTAAAATTCTATATTAAGCATCGTTATACAGAACCTAAATTTTTTATAAAACTAATAAACTAGTCATATTTCTTTTACAATAAAAATACCATCATTATTGTTTGTTAGGAATTGTATAATTATGTTAAACAACTAACATAATAAAATATAAGGATTATTAAACAAAATAAATATTTATTTCTTAATGTAGGAAGGATAAAAAAAACTAAAAATCATAACTCACATGTAATGTTTGTTTTCATGTAGTAATAATTTTTTACCAAACTTTAATCTACTTTTAATTACTTATAGACTTCTTTTATTGTCCAAATTCCAAGACATGATAGGTTTTATTGTCCAAATTCCAAGACATGGTAGATAGGAACCTTCTTATTTATATAATATTATTAGGCGGTGTTAAATCTTAACTTGTTTTTGTTGGATCTCAACGCAGCTAGATCTTAATCCTACTTTGTTGGATTTCAACCCTTAGTTTTGAACATTTTGCTTTCGTTATACCTATCTCACTACACGATTAAGGTACTTACTACTTCATCTATAATTTCTTTTTAAAATTTCAATATAGATATGTGAATTTCTAAAAAAATGGCCAAAATTACTCCGCGAAGTCGCTTATAATTGTTTTCAAAAACTACTCCGTGAAGTTATTTTGTTTGACGATTTTATCCTTACGAAATCGTATAAATAGCCAAATTTACTCCGCGAAGTTATCATAATTTCAAAAAAAAAAAACTCAAATTCTCTAACTTTGCTCTACCTTCTCTCTAAAAAAATTATAAAAATTATAACTATAATTATAACTAAAAATTAAAAATAACCTAAACTAAATTAAATTAAAATAGACCTAAACCTAAAATTTAAATCTAACTTAAATTAAATTAACCTAAACTAACTTAAAGTAAAACAAAACTAAAGTAAAAGAAAACAAAAGTAAGAGAAAACTCACCTAGCCTATTCTCTCTCTACCCAACAACACACCCTGAACTGTCGCCCTAAACTACCGCCTCTCCCATATCCAAAACCTACCCCTAAACCGGTCACTCTTCCACACCCACCGACACCCATCTAAACCGGATCGACACCGGCGAGCAAAATCTCCGATTCGGAATCGAAAAATTATTGTAAGTTCATTTCATTGTTGTTAGATAGGTTAGTTAGGTTTAGTTAGGTTAGATCTGTAGAAAATGTGGGTTTTTGGGCTGTTCGTACGCCTCTTGTTGGCGTATAACCAGGATCCCACGCCATCGATCTAGCGTATGGAACCAACCCTACGCCAGACGAGATGGCGTAGGGACCCTGTCACACGCCATCAGTGTGGCGTACATATCAGGTTCTGCGCCGCAGTGATGGCGCTGTGATGCTCCGGTCACCGGAATGGCCCGGGACCGGATTAATATTGTTTGTTGGTGTCTATTATATGTGTTTAGGTTATTTTTGTTACAAAAACAGATTTCCAAATGAGTTTTAGTATTTCAAGTACGCCTTCACATTTGCGTTTCTATTTAAAGGTTATGGAGTTAGGTATTGACTTTTGTGTGAATGAAGACCATCGGTTGCTTCAGGCCGTGAAGTTTGTTAAGCAAACAATGTCCGATGATACGACCGATGCTTTTTTCGATCGAGTGCTTTGTAGGATATTTTATGATTATGGACGCTTGGAGTATCCAAATCCGCCGCCACGTAGTCGTGAAGAAGTCAAAAGGAGATACAATCATGCGAAAGCTGAACCACTTCAGCTTTTGTCCAACTTGCCTTACAAAGTTCAACAAGTAGCACTTGTTGATTGGAACCTGTTTAGGACAGATTACGTTACTGGACATATGTTGGATTATATCGAAAGTAAGGTTGCTGAGATAGAAGATGACATTGCGAACTTCGGACATATTCTAGAGAACAGAATATACGGTTTCGAATAAGAAATTATATTTTCACTATGTAATGTTGTTAATCTCACCTTGCTGTGAGATCGTTTTATTTATATTTTGTATCAAACGTATCATTTTGGGTTTCAGATTGTATGATACTGTTTTCTATATTTTAGTGCTCTCGTTGATTTTTCGGTCCATGTATGATACTTTTTCCTTTTTGTTTGATATTATAAAAAAAGTATTTCCCGCCTCAAAACAAATGGAGTGAAGGTTTCCCGCCTCAAAAAGTTTTAGGCGGGAACAAAAACACCATTTCCCGCTAATTATTTTAGAATTGAACCACAGACTTCGAGTCTATAAATACTAGAATCTGACTATGAAACTAAACATTTAAGTTATAACAATGGTGATTCAGGCTGGAACGTGCACGAAGATGCAAGCCTCCTAAGCGCATTTGACTTCGTCAGAGGTACGATGCAAGAGGAGATTCCTGGTTTCATCGATGCAGTATTGTGCAGAATGTTCTTCAACCACGGTAGGGAGGCATCGTGTCCAGGATGCTTAATGCCCCAATCACGCGGACGCAAAGAAGTGTTCGATAGGCTAGCTTATCTTAAAACAGTGACTATACAGATTGAGTCACCGGCTTACGAAGTCCGAACCAAAGTCCAAAATGTATTCAACATGGGATCCCAAAGTACAATTACGCAAGAGATGGTGTCATATGTGACGCAACAAATGGAGCAAGAAATAGCCGACGCAATAGCCAGCGCCGTCGAAACTTACTCAACTCCCGACGGAAGTAGTGATGAAGACGTTTTTGGAATGAACTACCCGACTCCATAAAATTAAGTGTGAAATGCTAACTCAGGGTTAGCTTATCTATCATTTGTTTTAAGTTATTTTCTTATGTATTTCTAATTATGTAATGCTTTGATTAGAGTGTAATGTTTTAATGCAATCGACATATTAAGAAGTTTAAGTGTTATTGTTTTTAAGATAAACATCCAAACAAAAAAAATCCAAAGTTTACATTCATTACAATCGTCTAGTTAATCTATTCTCTGTGTTCTCCCTCTTCTCCCCATCTCCTTAGACGCTATGTTAATCGAAAAACATAAAGATTTTCGCGCGGTTTTTACCCACTCGGTCATCGAGTCTAAGCTATACTCTTCGTGAGTGGTGAAATGATGATATGATGAGCGTAGTCCGAAACAAGTGAAATTTCACATTTTGTAACATCCTGCAACACATAAGAAGTAGTTAAACCAATTGAACCGACATTCCGGATTAGTTAACGGGATTTCGCCATGAGTGTGGCGCCGGACATCGTAATTTCGCCACATGTGTGGCGAAATACAGGGTGCCCACGCCATCCGTTGGCGTGGGGATTCCAACGGGCGCCACACGCATGGCGTACGACCCATCAACCACACCAATGCGTGGCGACGAACAGAAAAAACGGGTTTTTTCTAAAATATATGATTTTCGCAGAAATAAGAGGGGATTAAGAAATGTAACTCCTCGGCGTCCATAGTGCTCCGGATGGGAAGTGGTTCCGACTCTCCTCCGACCATGTTTTGAAGGTTTGGAGGTTTTTAAAAAAATGGGTTAATGGGTTGTTGATTTTGGAGGTTTTAGGTAGTTTGGAGAAGATGATTATGGTGGATGTTTGAAATTGTGTTTGCAACTTCATGGAGTAGTTAGAAGTGCTCAATGGCGTGGGTTGTAATTAATTTGACTTTCAAAGGTTTTTTTGGATATTTTGCCTAGTGACAAATTTGTAAATATTAAAAAATACACGAAGTAGTTTTGACCGTTTTTTTAGCAATTCCCTATAGATATAGTTAGAAGTTTCATGTTACAAAATTTTGAAATATATGTTTGTTTGATTTCTAGTAAATTGTATTGTTTAAAGTATATATAAATCTACATTATAGATATTTATTTATATATAAAAGAAATGACTTTCCAAAATTTCAAGATATTTGATGTTAGCCGACCCAACCTCCAGTGCGCTGGGTTTCTTATTTGTAGGTCTGATTGTTTAACAGAAACCCTCCCATGTCGCTTATGTACGGCGGTAGTGATCGGTATAAGTCTTCCTAACGAAGATCGTCTAGCGCTTGCATAATTTGTACTTATAGAAGTAAGAATATGCCTCGTACCGACAGGTGCTTGTAAAAACTAATGGTCCAACATTACTGCCCAAACCGATGAAAGTATGTAGTGAAGGTACAACTACTCAAGTTGTTTTGTACATATTATGGACACGATGCTGCCAATGCCAAGATGAGTCCGTTTAAGCAAGTCATAACCTCATGTCATTGACACTGAGGCGGCCTCAACACCTACTTGCTCACCGTCTCGGTTATGGACACCACGCTGACAATGCCAAAACTAAAAAAATATATGGAGAAGTGGGGTATCGATCCCCATACCTCTCGCATGCTAAGCGAGCGCTCTACCATCTGAGCTACATCCCCTTTTTGCTATTATTGTATACGTTTTAAATGTATTCGCGACAATCAGATGCACACAAGATATCTGATTAGATCATTTCGCGATAAAACATGAGAGCTTGTCTTAGCATAGATGTTGTGGGTTGTCATTTTCCAAAATTTTCATATTTGTATGTTTTTCTTTGATTTTTTCCTACATTAGTATACACTAACGACCCTGCCTAGAATGATGTTAGCCGACCCGGCCTCTAGTGGGCTGAGGCTGAGCTCTCTTTGGAGGTGTGATTGTCTAAAGAAAACCTTTTGTCAGAGAAGCTGATGTCGCTATGTACAGCGCTAGTGATTGGCATAAGTTTTTTTATCCAAGATCGTTTAGCGCTAGCATAGTTTGTACTTACCGAGGTTGCTAGGGAGCTTGGAAAAACTAATGCTCCAATATTACTAACCAAACCGATTCAAATACGGGTTTCATGCGGTAGCCTCGACTTTGTTATGGAGGTAATCGTTCTACTGAGGCGGTACAACTACTCAAGCTGTATTGTACGTGTTCAGACATGGAGCCCACAGTAACTCTTCCTTGCAAATGGCCCCATCATTGATGCTGAGGCTGAGGCGGCCTAACTACTTTTGTTGCTCGATAAGTGCTCCACGGTCTCAGTTACGGACACGATGCTGCCAATGCCAAGATGAGCCAGTTTAACCAAGTGATGACGTCGTGTTATTGATACTGAGGCGGCCTAGCTACTTAAGTTGCTCAACACCTACTTACTCACGGTCTCGGTCATGGATAACGATGCTGCCAATGCCAAGATGAGCCAGTTTAACCAAGTCTCAATTATGGATACCAATGCCAAGATGAGCCAGTTTCACCAAGTCACGAGGTCATGTTATTGATACCGAAGCGGCTTAGCTACTTAAGTTACTCAACACCTACTTACTCATGGTCTCTCGGCTATGGATACCAATGCTGCCAATGCCAAGATGAGCCAGTTTAACCAAGTTGTGGCATCATGTCATCGGTTGGTTTCTGTCAGCCGATGCTCACTTATGTAATCCAGACCTTAATTTTATGCCATATCAATAATAATACGTATTTTTTAACCAATATACGTAGAATTATAATAAATAGATGATAAATCATGAAATAAGGGGCAATGAAACATGGAAATAAATAACCATTGTATACAAAACCAAAAATTCAACTACATGCACAAAAGAATTGATCAGCCAAACATCTTTAGGTCAAGAATGCAATGATCATCCAAAATAAGTAAGCTTTCAAAAAGCCACCACCGAGTTTTATCCACCTTGCAACAACAACATAAGAAGTTTACATATATAAATGCCTCAACTATCAAACCATTCAGTTACCAGAACTAGGCAAGGCTGCCATAAATGAATTATAAGACGACTCGAGATCAAAATGAAGTTGTCGTGCCTGCTGGTCCGTCAATTCATCCGCTGCCCCCATCTTTGCCAATCTCGCAATCCATTCTTTCATCTTCACCTTCCCCTCAAAATCCGGAGGCAAAATACTTAACTTGTTAAGCGAAGCCAACAAATCGGATAACAAGGGATACACCTGATCGACCGCAACCATGTTCAGTTTTATCGAATCCATGGCCGTTATAAAGGTCTGCACACACTGCGCTACAACTGAAGCAGACGCGGACGTCGAGGAGGCAACTGCAGCTCTGTGCTCGACTGTAGCAGGAATACCAGAGGTCACCAATCGGTATAAAGCCGATGGGCAGTCCATTTTATAAGTATCGGCAAATCTTTCGATGCTAGGGACCGCGTCTTTGAGCGTCGAAGCTAGCGTTTTGAAATGGGCAATGAGTTTCTGGCATTCAGTTTCATAATCGGATGAGGAGATCAAGTCGCGTACATAAGCTTTCTCGAGCTTTTCCGTTGCTTTAATTATGGCGTAAAGCTCAGCAAAATTCTCGTACATTTCTCTCTCGCGCTTGTCGTTCCATAGCTTGACTTCCATTTCGATAATTCTACTAGTCCTAATATATGTCTATATACAAATCGGGTCAGCGGATCAGTATCCGGCCGATTGGAGAAGAGAACGGGACACGCGCAACAAGAACACTCTACCTAACTGGACATCATTCCAACAAAACAAAAGGTCATCATCTTCATAAAATACTTTACTAGTTGAGTAAAAGCAACCAAAGTCCTATAAGAACAAAGCTCACAAACTTATACTTATATACTTATACTTGTGTTAATCAAGCTCAAACCAAAACTGCACAAAGTATACCTATACTTGTATTGATCAATCAACACATACCAAAAGTGATGTTTCTAATTAGGTAAATCACATGAGAGCAAAGCTAGTAAAGAAACAAGTAAAATCAGATAAGAACAACAAAGCTAACAAACTCATTCTATTCTGCAATTTTTCTGACATTGGTATTAAGAAAGTAACGATAAAGCAATAGAGTCGTAAAGGAAACAACGATATAAATCAATCTGAACGAATTGTCGTCCTCGTTTTACTGACTTTTCTCAGCAACCAACCAAACAAACAAACAGTCAAACCAATCGAAATCGGGAAAATAGATCGCAAAATCGAAACAGGAACATATATCAGGATTCAAAATCGATTAGAAACAAAAGCTTGATCTTACACTAAATCATATCGCACATATCCATATCGCCAGAACCATAAAATCCCCAACCAGTAGACCATGAATCCAAACATAGAAAGAGAGAGAGAGCGAGAGAGAGAGAGAGAGAGAGAGAGAGGAGAGGAGTGCTTACAAGGAAGGAGTCTATGCAAAAAACAACGCGGCTTCGATTGTCGTGCAGCTAGCTCTCTGAAAAAATCGCAGAGGAGAGAGAAAGTAGAGAGAGAAAGGGAGAGAAGGGGGAGGGGGGTTTTGCGTGTGGGCTCGAGTATATGATTAGTGCTTACGGCAGCTACGTGTAGCAGTTGGAAATTTGGAACAGAAAAACGCCGTTTCTAGTTTTGTTAAGGTGTTACGCGCATCTACCTTTAGGTTATGTAATGCAATTTCATTTGCTCGTTTGATTTTTTTGGACTACTAAAATAAGTGAAGGGTTTGCTTCTCCGTTAAGCTTTAAAAAAATTATAATTTATTTAAAATATTATATTAGTTTTTATATAATTTCATGAAGTAATTTTGATATTTTCGTTAACAAATTTTTTAAACTTTAAGCTTTTAAAGGAAATTGTCTTTTAATGTTTTAATTAAAAAAATTGTCATTTTTTTAAAAAACTTAATGAAATAATGGTTATTGTGAAAATTAAAAAAAATCTTAAAAAATATATATATATTTTTATACTTACATCAACTCCAACTCAAACCATAAAACTTATTGATGAAAATAGGGTTGTCAAACGGATATTTCGGATACGGATCTGACTATATCCGAATCTATATCCGAATCGAAATCCGAAATCTAAAATCATTATCTGAATCAGAATTCGAAATTTTAAACATATTATATCTGAATTCGAATTCGTATTCGACGGATAATATCTGAATTCGAATAGGAGTGATAATGCTAAGAAAAAACATTTATTTTAAAGAGTCACAATATCTTTTATAAAAAGCTTGATAATTATTATTTTCCACATTTTAGATGTGGGATAAGAGTGATAAGACTAAAATAGATATACTTGTTAAGAAAAGCCACCATGTGTTTTAAAGACAATTCGGTAATAATTCTTTTTCAAACTTTAGATGTGTGATAAGATACAATTTTTAAAGAAGCAACTCTTCATATTTATGGCCAACTTTGTTAGTAATTTTTTTTTTGTTTTATACTAAAAGGCATGCTTAAATACTAAATATATATATATTTATTTATAAAACTTTGGATATATGATATTTCGAATACGGATATGACTAGATCCATTCCCTTTTTTTGAAATTTTTCCACATCGTACCGACTTTACAAAGCATTCGTACCATCGGTACCAAGTCTGATACCACCAATGCCAACATAAATCCATAGGATAATGGCTATTTCGTTTTTGCATCGACGGTATGACCATACCGATATGGTCGGTGGCATGGCCTCATACCATAACCATAGTTTGGCATAAACTGTATAACCTTGTAGGAACCTACGGGTAGTATACCGTCGGTATGACGGGCCTCTACCAACAGTATTGAATTTTTATATCATCATAACATAGTTTACCGTCGACATGGAACTTCTAGTGGTGTGGCTATAATACTGACGTTATAACTTTCTTATACCGTCGGTATTTGTTGTTTGTATCAGTGGGTAAGGTTCATCACCAACTATTTTTTAGTTTTACGGTTTAAATTTTTAATAATTTTTCATTATAGGAGGTTAAATATAGCAATGGATTGGCGAAGAATTTAGATATCGATTATAGTGATTTGTTTACCACAAAATTCTACCATATGCAACAACAATTGATTGATTGGGTTATGTTTACCAGAAAAACAACGAGTTCACAATTGTCATAAGACGTCGCAAAGATGCAAAAAGTAGAAAAAAAATCCTAAAAATATGTTTTTAACGCGAGAGATTTCTAATGTATACGAAGTTGGTAGACACTAAAGGTCTTAAAAGAAAGTCTACCATAACCAAGAAATGTGGATACCCTTTCAAACTTAAAGGAAATATGGTAACTCATGACGATTGGTCTTTAAAGGTCGTTTTGGGGTTCACAATCATGAAACTATGAGATTCAGTAAATATTATTTGTACTTAGGATGCTTCTCTAAAGCAAAGTTGGAATTGTTTTTAGTTCTACCAACATGGGAACCTTTCCTTGGGAAATTTTGGGCAGAGTGAAAATGATAAACCCTAAGAATTTGTCGTCTATGAGCATTGTATGCAATGCTCAACTAAAACAATGGAAGATGGAGAAAGACGGTTTCTTGCAGTTACAATACTTGCTAGGTGAACTCAAAAGGTTTAAATATTACGAATGAAATAGATCGGGCATAGATGAAAGTGATATCATAAGCAAACTTTTCTTCGTAACCCGATTAGTTTGGATTTGTTACGAACGTTTCTAAATTTGTTAATAATGGATAACACATACAAAGTAATAAGGTACGAGATATCGTTGTATGAGGTTGTTGAAGCCACTTGTACCGGTATGATTTTCTACATCAAATTTACGTTTACGTCCGAGGAGAAACTCGACAACTACAAATGGGTATTATAATGTTTATGATCATTTATTGTTTGGAAAGATAAAGATTTACCATCAGTGAATGTGATCAATGAAGTGTTCCCTAATGCAACCCAATATTATGTTGATGCCACATAAACACGAACGCCAATAGAAAAAAAACCATCAATAATAAAGAAGTATCCAATGTTTTTTTATATGTATGGAATTATATGATGTTTCCGGAGACAGAACTGTATTTCAGTAACTACCTGTCCAAAATGCTTTGTGAATTCAAAGATTATCCAAAAGTAATCGAATACACCAAAATTTTGTAAAAGCCTTAGGATGATAAGTTTATCACAAGGTAAATTAACAAGTTCTTACATTTTGGTAACCAAACACTAACCGCGTAAAAATCGCTCATTCTACCCTTAAATGTTTCCTTGGTATGAGCAAAGGCAACTTAAATTCATTTTGGTTTAAAGTTCATCGTTTGCTTAAAATGAAACATGAAGAAATTAGACACTCATTTGGAAAGAGTCGAGTTATAGCCAATACATAAATTCACAGACAAGGTGTACATCAAGCTTAGAAGTAACATCTCTAGCGATGATTTTAGAAATATTTTCTATGAGAATAGAATGTGCCCAAACGATGAAAGTTGTGGACAACTCAAATTGAACTTGTGACATACGAACTATAAAGATATACATTGTTATGTGACATACGAACTATAAAGATATACATTGTTATGTGACATCTTTGAATTTCTAAGTAAATGTATAACAATACCTTTAGACTTATAGGTTAGATATAGTTGTTCGTACAAATCTAACGAAAAAGAGCTATTGAAAAAAGAACTATTGAAAAAAGAGTGGATAAACTAGTTAATGTTATCATGGAAACCAAAGATAAAGTACACGTATAGCATGTGCAAGAAAAATAGTTTGGCATTGTCTATCCGAAAACATCTTCCATTATAAAGCTTTTAGATTATTTAAAACAACATTTTCGTCCAATTGCTAAACGTAAATTATATATTGTTTCATCTGCATCGTCCATTAGATAAGACAAAATATATCATGAACATGTGCTAGATTCAAAGAAAGTCAATGTACCATTGCTATGTATATATTTTAAAATTCTATCAGTCATTTTGCAGAGAGGGAGCGGAACTCCGTCAGTCAAATTTTAGAAAAGAAGCAAAGTTCCTATACAAGAAAATGATCAGATATATCATCCTAAGAAAACTTTTAAAGTGGAATTGTCATTTAAACCTCGTATGATGCATTGATTATCAAGTGGAACGGTTGTTTGTAGCTCAAGAGCTATGTTGTCTTCTAAAGTAACGTTGGTTGATCTTGAAGGTTACTTAAATAATTTCTATCTTGTATAGACATTTTATAACAACGATCAACGACATTAAATCTGATGGCCATTAAAAGTATCGCTCAATTGCGTTTAGCTCGAATGGATAAAAAGATAGAAATTGATCAATGGTACCCTCTATAACGAGCTTATGAATTTTGTGCATGTTTATGTGAATATCTTTAGTGGTATGAAAAAGTTAATAGATTACGAAACGTATAAAGTAAACTAGTGATAATGTTAATATAAATAATTGGATGGTAATGCCAGAGATGAGAAGCACAATCGCATCAACGTTTAACTGTATCCTCTACTTTGTAGGGTAGACAGGGATGACAGATGTTAGTTTCACTTTTCTACCGTTATAAAGGGCACTGCTCCGATGTCAGAAAGGGTGAAATTAGGGTTGAGTTGGGTCAATGTCAACCGATATGTCAATGTAAGTATTGTTTTCAACAAAACAGTTTACTTTATTGAAAATATACATTCAATATTTATATTTATTTCTTATGTAGACTTCCATTGAGACTGTCATCATATGTGCAAAAATACATCCTTGTTGCCTTATATTGCTTTTAATATAAGTTAAAGGATGGGTAGTACCGATTTATTTTTGTTGTAAGAGATATGAAGAAATTATAACACGTAGTTTTGAAGTAACTGATTTAACTGTATTTTTTAATATGCGTGTAATATTTTCGAAGCTATTTATCATAGTTAAATCTATATAATAAAACAATAAAACAGTGGTGTGAAATCTAATATGATTCAAAACAATGTGAAGTAATTTGGTTATATTGACGATATGGAATTTATATAATGCTGGTAATAATGTATACAATTGTAAGAAATTTTGTTACCGGCAAAAAAACTGTCATATACCATATGTATAATAACCCACAAAAAACATCAATTTTTTGAAGTTATTCTGCTTAATCAATGGTGTGGAAATTTATATATTACTGATAAGATAGTATATCATTGGTATCGAATTTCAGTAATGTCAGCGTGACTATTGTACCATAGGTATAACCGTCATATATTGTCGGTATACTAACACAAGAAAACACACAAATTTTATTTTGTTAAATGTTATTGATATACCAGCGGTATAACAATTACATACCGCTGGTAAGATAGTACACCTAAGTAAGATATTTCAATACCGACAGTGTGACTATTATATCGGTGGTATAAATATCATATACTGCCGGTATACTAACACAAAAAACACAATAATAACTTGTAAGTGTTATGGATAGATGATCGGTATAATAATTTCATACTGCTAATAAGATAGTACACCTTAGTATTCCATACTACTAATAAGATAGTACGCCTTAGTATGAGATTTCAATGCCGACAGTGTGACTATTATTTTGTCCTTATGGAATTTTCATACCAGTGGTATGATAATCCAACACCAATAGTATCATCTTGTAAGCAGAACTTGAAAAACTTTATTATACCAATAGTACACCAATATCATACCGTTGATATAATATATGCACCGCCGTATTTTTTGTGTTCTCATAACATAAGATACGTTAGAACATAAAATGTTATAATAATATATGATGTGAAAATTAAATTAAATCTAGATAGTCATAAAGTAGTGGCATAAGATAGTCACGAGAAATTCACAAAATAGTCATATAATAAAAATCATGCAATACAAGTCACTGAATCACTCTCGCAGTATTGGCGCGCCACAAGTGAATACTCCTACATCGATCGACGCATATCTTTCATACTCATCTCGTTCGATATCAAATATACCATCAATAACACGATCGACCAAGTCAAACAACGGTTCCTGGTAAGTCATCGCTCTGGGGGTCTTTGCAACATATGTACCAAATGACTCGCACTGAGGATCAATCAGGGTGTACCATAGGTGATCCTGGACCATACAACGTATAGAGAGGTCGTACTGGGACGACCGATAAAATATGTGTCACCACTAATCCTCAGATTAACAACGTGCGACTCTCATGCTCTCCATGTAGCCTCATCCCATAAATAGCGCGTGTTAACACGCCTCCTCCTGCCTAGTGGTAAAACATGTCGCAATGCATGTGGTATATCTTGAATTTGCACAAACTGTCAAGCGGCCCGTAGTGGATAATACGCCTCAACTACATATGCTGCCTTCAACGTATGGTCTATCCAGGACACATCATAGAAAGGGAAATGCTCGCGTATATGCTCGTACGACATGAACCAGACTTACAACATAATAAAAAAAATGATTGGTCAACAATAAGTACTAATAAAAGAATGACTGATTAACAAATAAAAAGAAATTCGTAACTTACATTTTACTCCCTCAATGAAGATAATAAATGGCGGGTTTGATACGAGTCTCATCATTCATGCGAAAAGGTGGAGGTGCGTATCTGCACATAGTAGGTATATGAGGCTCGTAAAGACTATTCACCATAGTAAAAAAAAAAGGGAGTGATCATGGATCCACGTCTTTAAAAGAGCAACAAAACCTGTAAACCCTAACGTGGTGTGCATGGATGATTTTCCTAGATGGTGATACAACTGAGCTAATAAATGTTGGCCCGAGTTAAATATAACTGATGTCTTAATAATAATCTATAAAGCGCAAATAATCTAAAGATATATTGTTCCCTGTCCTGTTGGTCACAACACAACCTAACATGTGGAGCAAATAAACCTTAGTGGACTTTTTCACAAGGACTAAGGGGCTACTGATAAGGAAGAATAAAAGATAAGGGAGATAATTGCGAAAGAAGAACTTCAATTTATAAAAGCTTGTAAGATATGTATTAGAAAAGGACTAATTAGGAACAAACAATAAAACTAAGGACTAAGTTTGCAATCATTAGGTTGTTAGGCATGTGGGACCCATTATTGTACTATAAAAGCAACCCCCAAGTCTGAGAAAAGGGATGATCATAATTCAAATACATTTTCTCTCTCTAAAATTATTGAGTTTCTCTCTCTAGAGACAAACGACTAAGAAATCATTAATAAAAAATACTCCTCTACAATTTTGATTGACTCGAAATACTCCTCTAAATTTCTTACATCATCATTGGCGCCATCTGTGGGAATTGAAAATTTGTACCTAGGTTTTCTTTTTTTCCCAAAACCAGGTTTAATTCGAAAAATGTTATGGAAGAACATGAGAAGTTGGATGTAAACAATTGCGAGGAGAACCTCGTATGCAATAACTATCAGAGTAATATGAATTTTAGAATACACGATGATCAGTGCACTGGGGAAATCTTAGATGAGTCGATATTAGTGGCTCAAAGAAATGAATTGTTAATGGAAATCGAGAAGTTAAGAGCAGAAAAAGAAGTGGTACAGGGGAATCTTCGTTCTAAAGTCCGAAAGGAAAATGACAATGAAAAAGATGAATGTGAAACTTATCATCGTCCTAAGGACAAGAATGATAAGTATAGGGGGCATGGTCGTTATTCTTCGAGGAGAAGAGGAAAACGTCACCAAGAATCTTCTAACTCGAGTGATTATTCCCGCTATAGCTCATTAGAATCATCCCCTGAAAGGAGTCATCGAAAGAAAAAGCATGGTAGAAAGCATATGGAATACCATAGATCTAGAAGTTCGGAAAAGAAAAATCTAAAGAAAAAGAGTCATCATGTTGATGAGAAAGTTTATAACTAGAGAAATTTTCCATCTGGGAATCAAAATCTTGAGCAACAGAATTGTGCGTGGAAACATTAGTATACTTTGCCTTCCGAGGAAGGGCTTTATGCTCTGAACCATGAAAGTTCAAGGGCTAATATGTATAGAACGGGTCATAATTGCAGAGCTTCTCTTTTGTCCTCAGAAATTCTTGCAGGCAACCTTCCAAAGCATTTTGATATTTCAAAGCTAGAGAAGTTCGATGGAACACAGGATCCTGACAATCGTATCGAGCAATTTAAGAATTTCATGATCAACTTTGACGATGATGATAATTTGTTGTGTAGGGCGTTCTCCCAAACGTTCAACAGAGTCACGTCCAAGTGGCATAATAGGCTTTCGCAGGGTTATATAAAGAATTTTGACATGTTTTAGAATATCTTCAGGCATCATTTTGTGGGAATTCAAAATTTTAGAGCCAATGGAGATACGATAATATACTACACGCAAAAAGTTGAGGAGAGTTTGAAAAATTATACCAACCGATTTGTGAGAACAAAAACAGATATGGAGTATTGCAAAGATTCTGTGGCGTTGACAGTGTTTAGAATGGGACTCCTCCCCAGACTTTTGAAAGATACAATGGCTGAGAGTCAAACAATAATTTTTGGAGCTATTCTTGATCAAGTTGAAAAAAGGGTTCTAGTAGAGGAAGGATCAAGTGACCAATTTGAGCAAAATCAATTTCAGAGTTCTGAATCTAGTAACCAGGTGGTGGGCCAATATCCTCTGAGGCCAAGAACAAAGCAGCATAATTACAACACGCATCAATCAACAAGACCTATATCGAATAAGTGGATCCGTCCAGATTATTTTGCAGAAATAACAGAAAATGTGGCTACAATATTTGACAAAGCTAAGGAAACGGTACAATTCCAAAAGCCTTTTCTTATTGAGACTCCAAGGGAAAGCAGAAGCGCTAATAGGTTTTGTAAGTATCATGAAGATATTGGACATGATACCAAGGAATGCATTGCTCTAAAAAAAGAGGTGCAGGCGTTAATTGAGAATAACATGCTACTGGATTTTGTGAAAAAACACACCCAGAAAAGTTCGACAACAAAGGCTGTTTTCAAAGAATGTTGACACAACAATGGTGATTTCTGAAAAAAATTGATGCCTTTGATATTTCCACAGAGTATTTGGACCATAAGTTGGGAATAAACGATATAAATATGGTAGAAGAAGTTGTTCCAAGAGGAAAAGTTAGTGATCTTTTTGCATTTTTCGAATCAATAGCTATTTTTGGAGGTGATACTATTGCAGGGAATTCCAACAACTCACGGAAGAGGCACATGGTTAATTTGACTACGCAGTTGGAAGTAGGAGCTTCAACACAAATGTATCGCTCGCCCTCTCCAATTATATGTTTTGATGATGATGACATGAGAAATATGGCAGGTCCGCATGAAGATGCGGTGGTAATTACCGCAGGGATAACTGGTGATTAGGTGCAGAAAATATTGATTGATACTGGTAGCTTGGCCAATATTCTGTTCTTGAGTACTTACAGGAGAATTGCTGATCCTCTTGTAATCCGGCGGTCGGATAGAACTATAGTCGGTTTTACAGAGCAACGACAGTAGTTGTCAGAGAATTTGAGTGTGTAGTGGAGCTTGGTCGGGAACCATTCAAGAAGGAAGTTGAGATTTTGTTTATAGTGTTTGATGTTCCAACGTCTTACAACCCAATTTTAGAGCGGTCTTGGTTATCAAGGATGCACGATGTTATTTCTACGGTACATCAATGTTTAAAATATGTGGTGGGAAATAATATTAGAACAATAAGGAGCAGCCAGAAGATGGCCAGAGAATGTTACCGAATAGCATTGTCTACAAAGCAAATTGGGGAAGACGAGTCGGAGAAAGCATAACAGCTAAATGGGACTCTCCCAAGAATAATTCCTTGTGATGATCCGAGAGACTCTCCCGGATTTTTAGTACCGAACGATGATTACGAAGAGTATGAGTATCCTAATGGGAAAATTTTAAAAATTGGAATAAATCTTTCTTTTGAGTTTAGAGAAAAGTTGATTGTGTTCTTATCTACTAAGCTAAACATGTTTGTTTGGTTTACAGAAGATGTAACAGGGGTCCCCCATAAATAGTTTGTTATATACTGTCAGTGCGGAATAATGTTAGGCCTATTATACAAAAAAGAAGACCTGTTTCTTAGGAGAAATATGCGGCTATACTTACAAGAGTTGAGCGATTACTAAGCATAGGCCATATTCGAGAGTCGCAATATCCTTTGTGGGCTTCGAATCCAGTGTTAGTCATGATGAAGAACGACAAGTGGTGAATGTGCGTGGATTTCACAGATTTAAACAGAGCTTATCCAAAGGATCCTTTCCCAGTCCCTCGAATTGATCAGCTAGTGGATTCTACGTCAGTAAACCGACTGATGTCTTTCATGGATGCCTACGCAAGATATAATCAGATCAGATTGGATCCGAAGGATAAATAAAATACTTCATTTATCACCGGAAGAGGTTTGTATTGTTACAAGGTAATGGCATTTGGCCTAAAGAATGCGGGGGCGACTTATCAGCAGTTGGAAAACAAAAGTTTTGCGGATCAAATTAGGCGAAATGTGGAAGTTTATATTGATGATATGCTGGTAAAGAGTTTGAAAGATGAAGATCATTTTATTGATTTGGAAGAGACTTTTAACAACTTTAGAAATGTCAATTTAAAGTTAAACCCGTAAAAATGTACATTTCGTGTTAGATCTGGAAAATTTATTAGGTATGTGGTGAGTGAAAGAGGAATCGAGGCTGGTCCGGTGCAAATAAAAGCTTTAACGATAATGACTCCTCCTTGAAATATCAAAGAAGTTCAAATATTGACAGGAAGATTAGCGACGTTAAACAGATTTGTTTCTCGTTCCTCTGATAAATGTGCACATTTCTTTCAAATACTTAGAAATGCAAATAAGTTTAGTTGGACAAAAGAATGTTCCGAAACGTTTCACCAAATTCAGGAGTACTTATTGTCCCCGGAAATACTTTCTAAACCATTGCTGGGAGAGAAGTTGATTGTCTATATATCGGTTTCAGATTTTACAGTCAGTGTCGTGTTAGTTCATGAGGAAGAAAATGTTTTAAAGCCGGTGTATTATATTAGCAAGAGTCTGTTAGACGCAGAGAAGCGATATTTGAAGTTGGAAAAGTTAGCTTTGGCCTTGGTAATAGCTGCTCGAAAAATGAGACCGTATTTTCAAGCGCATTCCATAGTAGTTCGAACAACATTCCCTCTTAAAAGTTTATTGAAGATGCCGGATATTTCGGGAAGAATGACAAAATGGTCGGTCGAATTGGGAGATTTTGACATAATATTTGAGCCTCAGACAGCTATTAAGGCTCAAACCTTGGCATATTTTTTGGTCGAATTTCATTCGGAACGATTAGATATGGAGATTGATTTCCCCGGATGGGATAACAATGTTTCCGGCTATACATTTTGGTTTTAAAACAACAAATAATGAGGCAGAATATGAAGCGACGTTAGCAGGGTTGAGGCTGGCTCAAATATGTGGGGAAAAAAGGGTTAAGTTATTGAGCGATTCACAACTTATGATTAACCATGCATTGGGAGAATCATAAGCAAGAAAAGATCATTTAGTAAAAGACTTGAAAGCGCTGAAAGATTTAGCATTTGCTTTTAATGAAGTTAAATATGAGCATGTTCGACGATAAGCAAATTCGATTCCCGATTCCTTAGCAGCTGCTTCGTGTTCAGAAAATTACCCTTGGGTCATAACTCAGGATTTTTATTCGATTACAAGAAGTGCAGAACAATTTATGATAATAGATGTGGAAAATAATGTTTTTATGGATGATTGGAGGTTGGAAATAATTGAATTTTTGGAAAAGGTTATTTTACCAACGGATAAATCAGAGGGAAGAAAATTACATTTCAAGTCCCACGGTTATATTTTCTTAAGAGGAGTCTTTTACGAAAAATCTCTAAGTAGGCCTTTGCTTAGATGTTTGGCAAAGGATGAGTTGCAAATTATTTTATCAGAATTACATGACGGAGAAGGATCTGCGCACTGTGGGTATAAAACATCGATTCGAAGGGTATTTCTAGCTGGATATTATTGGCCGACTATATCAAGGGATGCTAAAGAATTGGTGAAAAGGTATGATATGTGTCAGAGGTATGTTAATATAATTCATAAACCATGAGTCTTTCTTGAAAATATTTCTGAAGCCTTGTCATTCGATCGATGGGGAATCGATTTGGTTGGCCCTTTGCCAATGGCAACCGGGAGGAGACAGACAATTATAGTGGCGGTTGATTATTTTTATAAATGGGTGGAAGTGGAGCCTTTAGCAGGAATAAGGGCGAAGGATGTCATCAAGTTCATAATTTCAAATATTTGTTGTCGGTTTGGAGTACCAATTAAGATTACAACAGATAATAGACCCCAATTTGATAATAGAGAATTAAAAAATGTTTGTACTACTAAGGGCATACAATAATGTTTTTCTGCTCCTTTTCTTCCGCAAGCTAACAAGAAAGTGGATGTTACTAATAGAACGATCCTTGATGGTTTAAAGAAAATTTGGAAGGGAAAGCTAGATATTGGCCAGATTATTTACATGAAGTGCTTTGGGCTTACAGAACAACACCACGAACAACAACTTCGGAATCTCCATTTTCTTTGGTTTACATAATGAATGCGGTGGTTCCCTCGGAAGTTATTTTCCCATCGTACTGTGTGGCAGCATACACAGAGGAGTTAAATGATCAAGGCAGAGTAATAGAACTTGATCTGGTGGAAGAAAAAAGAAGGCGTGCACAGTTGAAATCCCTACATTATCAAATATTAATAAGAAGTAGATACGCTTCACGGGTAAAGCAAAGGGAATTCAATGTGGGAGATAAAATGTCACGAAAAAAAATTCTTCACACTAAGGAAAGGAGCTTCGGGAAATTGGGTCCAAACCGGGAAGGTCCTTATGAAGTAACAAAAAATGTAAAACAGGGAACATATCGATTGAAGGATAAAGAAGGAAGAAGCCTCAAACATCCTTGGAACATTGAACACCTGAAGTTGTATCTTGAGTAAGAATGAAAATATTGTTATGTTACTTTTCTTTTATGGTTTTTCTTTGTAAAGTAACGAAGGCACACTATTTCCTACCCTGATAGGCACATGAAGGTTTTAACGAGGTGCAATTATTAGCTGATAAATACATTTGAAGTTTTACCTCGAACTTTTGTTTCTTTCTTTAGCAAGCCATGATCATCTAAGAAGATGATCAACAATTATTGTCCAATGCTAATTAAAGTTAGCATACAACTATTATCACGTCTGACTAAAATCAGCATACAACTATTCTTATGTCCAACAAAAGTTGGCATAAAACTATTATTATGCCCAACAAAAGTTAACATAAAACTATTTATCTATGCATTTAGCAGTATATGCCTCTACAAATGCGTCTTTTTCTTTCTCAAGATTCCTTAATAGAATTTTTTTTCTTCCTTTATTCTCTCAAAATCTTTGAGATAGTCCTTAAAACCTTTTATTGATAGTTTATGTGCTTCTTTGAAAGCTACAAAGAGTTTTACTTGAGCATCAGTTTTCTTTTGATACAGGTTTATTTCCTCTTGGCAGCATTTTTCCAGAAGTAGAACATACTTTTCTGAATTAACCATTTTTTTGAAGAGAGCATCGCCCTGTTTTTCTAAAGTAGAATGTTGTTATTTGATCTCTTCGAATTTGGAGGAAGCAAGGGAAGCCTTAAATTTGTGATGATTTTTCCTATCTTCGAGATGTTGCATCTTTTTCCCTATTATGACTGGGGCATGAAGCAGCCTTCGAACACTAAGGGAAAAGTCATTTCCCTGAGAAATTTCGAAGGAGTTGCTTGGAGAGCCCTTTTCAGCTGAGTTGAAATTTGAGGATTCCTCAACCAGTATGATTGTATCAACATCTTGTGGAGGTTGACTTCGAGGAATAGGGAGAGGGGCCAACATTGGAAGAGGATCGTTGTTCGAATGAGGACTTGGAGAAAGATTAGGTTGAGAGTTTTGTGCTTTCCCAGAGTTGTCTTTATCTTGATCTCCAGTGTCCTCAGATATCTCTTGAATAGGTTCCAAAATTACTTATTTTTTCTTTGGCTCTTTTTTCTTGATATGATGAATATAAGTTTTTCGAGGAGGAGAAGTTGAGGTTTTGGTTGGAATGGCATTTTTTGATGAAGGGGTTTCTTTTGAAGGAGTAGTTAGTCCTTTGGAGTCTGAGTTTTGATCTTTTATTGATACCTCTTCCTCGAAATCATCTAGGTGACTATTTACCCGAGAACATTTGGGGAGGTAAATAACGATGTCTTTGGCCTCAAGACGGTCGATGACTTCTTGTTTAGAGGGATGAGTCATCAGTTCTTTCACATATAGCATATCTAAGGGGTTTATCCTTCATAATCGACTCTTGGCTAGGTTGGTGTTCATGAAGCATAGCTGCAATTTATTTTCCCAAGCTTGTTTGGCCCACTCATTTAGTTTGGTGAAGAATTTTGTAGCACTTTCCACAAAATCAGCATAAGGTTTAGAGACGCCAATCATTATTACAAAGGAATTCGAGGAATAAATTGGTGAGATAGTTGTACGAAGAGAATTAAACTGTGAGTTGAAAATTGTACCTTTGTTAGTCCACATGAGGGAAAGCTTGTGTGGGTTTGAGGGGGTTGATTCAGAGCCCGTCTCCCAATGTTCGGAGAAAAAAATAAATTGTTGCTTCCATTTCTTATCAGCTTCAAGCAGGTCTTTCACTACCTTTTGTCCCCGACCAAATGTTAACGAATAAAATGGGAAAACGGATTTTTGGCCAAGCCCGACAACCCAATAAGCTCCTCTAAGGAAAATCCGTGACCATAAATTCTTGAGGCCATGATACATTCCATAAGCATGTACCACATGTCCGGACCTGCTCGGGTATGGTAGAGTTCAATTTTAGCAAAATATTCGATGAAGAATGGATCCAAGGGATACCGTAAACCCCAATTTTTCACTTCTGTGTATATGACCAGCTCGTCGTCCTTGACGAATAGAGGAGTCTCGCCTTCCAGCATAAATCTGATTGTAATGTATGAAGGGATTCCCCATTGAGTTCTTAATATAATTTCTTCGGATGGCAGGAAATATTTATAGTTAATATTATGAAGTATCACCAGATGTTTGTTTTCTATACCTCGAATGTTTTTGCCAACAATAACATCGAGTTCTAGAGGTAGTGTGATATCACCTTTTGATTTGGGGGAGATTTTTGAAAAGCGTCCCTCGGAATCCTCAGGGGGAGTCGAAGATACTTGGCTTGAGAAGGCCTCGGAAGGACCACTGGATTTTCTCTCATCTGCTTTGGGAATTTATTTTTGGTGTGAGTTGGTGTTTTCAGATACTGTTGTCTTTCCTTTCAGTTTGAGGGCCCCGAATTTTACTGATTGCACTTCCTCGTCAGTGATTGTGATTCTAAAGTGGGTAAATCTATGACTTATTTGTCCTGTGATCGATGAGGTAGCTGGTAAATCTGACCCAAAGCCTTCGGTCTTTTAAGGTGGAGGTTGAGTGTTAATATGAATCTGGAAAGGACTTTGAGGTTCCAAGGGGGATTCTTTGGAGCGTTTGTGCTCTTTGGAGTGTTTCTTATCTTTATGACGCCTTTTTCTCTTGCCATAAGATATTTTGTGGTGTTTATCCTTCCGCATAAATTCGAGGCTAGAATTAAGGTTTGAGTAATTAGGATTGAGGGATTGAGAGAAAATTTCGAAAGGAATGACTACAGAAGAACCTTCTGATGGAGGCCAGGCGCCGTAAAACGTGGTTACATGAGGTTCATGTACAAGTTCGATGTAAGTACTAGTGGCAAGTTTTTCCTCGAATTTTTGACTAATGAATAGCCACTATGGAATTCGACGAGTTTTGGGGGCCATAAGCTGGGTTCTCTCTCTTTATAAATTTTTGAGCAGAATTTTCTCTAGGAATTGTATGAAATGTATGAATTTGGAAAGAGTATTTATAGAGAAAAGGTGGGTTTCTGAAAGGTTTGAGGCCCAGGGACATTTCATTTGTTTGCCTAGGGGTATTACGGGTAAGATAGGTGCAAATTTTCTTTTCGTGGGAAGTGTGAATGATTGTTTAGTAAATACTTGTCAGGAAAGAAGGCGTGATAGAATATGAATGGATGGATGACATGGCGAAGTTTTTGGGAAACGTGAGAATATCTATAAAAGATTTAGTTTCAAAATTTTCTTTTTAATGACATCACTAAAGAAAAGGCGGGAGACTGATTGTTGGAATATGAAGGAGCACGTTTGTAAATTCGAAGAAGTTTATTGGGAGGGTGATATTCGAAGGGCACTTATTATTTTCTAGTCTTTGAAATGTTTTGGCAAAGACTATGGGGCTACATTCATACACATATTTGAAGTTGTAACTTTTGACATTGATTAATTTCCAAGGGGTATTTTCAAAAAAGAAAAGATAATTTCAAAGAGGTATCTTCGAAGAGGCAAAGATATTTTTGAGGAGGTAGATAATTTCAAAGAGGTATCTTCGAAGAGACAAATATATTTTCGAGGAGGTAGATAATATTGAAGAGGTATCTTTGAAGAAACATTTTCACAAGGAATAGGAATGTTCGAGGAGGTCTAGAGGTGAGAAGAAATCTGAAGAGTACATAACATTCATTGCCAAAAACACTTTCACAAGGACTGGGGGGGCTACTGATAAGGAAGAATAAAATATGAGGGAGATAATTGCGAAAAAGAACTTTAATTTATGAAAGATTGTAAGATATGTATTAGAAAGGGCTAATTAGGAACAAACAATAAAAGTAATGACTAAGTTTGCAATTATTAGGTTGTTAGGCATGTGAGACCCATTGTTGTACTATAAAAGCACCCCCAAGTCTCGGAAAATGGGTGATCATTATACAAATACAATTTCTATCTCTAAAATTGTTGAGTTTCTCTCTCTATAAACAAGGGACAAAGAAATCATTAATACGAAATACTCATTTACAATTTTGTTTGACTCGAAATAATCCTCCAAAGCTTCTTACATCATCAACATATACTACCATATCATCAGAAATAGACTCATCTATCAAAAAATCCTGGATGTACACCTCACGCAAAAACTGTAGCCTAACCTGTCTAGAACTACCAGCCTTGTTTTTATCTAACTTCGTTTTAAGAACATCGACGGGTATACCTAGTGAACTAGCATACCAAGCTAAAAGTTGTCCATTACTAGGAAAATTCTGAAGGTCGAAACCATCACCTCAGTAATAGCATGGACGTCGTCTAACGTGACCGTCATCTCACCGAATGAGAAGTAAAAGTTGTTGGTCTCCGAATGCCACTTCTCGATAAACGCATCAACTAGGTGCACGTTGGTAGACCAACACTCGAAATAATCGACGAGGGGAGCAAAACAAGACATCATAACTTGTTCTCGTACCCTGCTCTGACCGTTAAGACCCCATGCACGATGGGTACCGTACATCGCGTAGCACCGCGTGGGTCAACGAACCTGCACAATATTTAAGTAAGTTAAAATATATAGAAAATATCATTTACTCCACATTAAACCAATCTTAACTTACCTCGCCCTTAAATAAGTTATATGCCTCGTGAGGTCTGTAGTCCGAATAAATATTCGGCACGTGGGGATTCACTCTCCGGAATTGTTGATCTAGAGTCCCACGCGTAAGGGAAACTACAAGCGCAGGAGTGTCGGTGTGACGCCGATGCCAAACTGACCATGCAGTAGGCTCACGATGCTCAGTATCCATGCTATCGGAGGATCCTGATCGGCGAACAAGAGTACGCTGTCTACAAGGCATGTTGAAAATAAAAACAACAAATTGTTATATACCAAAACAAACCCAAAACAATTACCAAACACCTTTCTATATATTTAGATGAAGGACATAAACTTGCGCAATGAATATGCAAGTCAATTTGGGGTCTAACCTGCTTAGTTTATTAAAACGAGCTAAATGTCGAACACAATGTGCCCAGTTTTGGTGAAATTGCGACAAACCGTTGGCAAAACTGGGCACAATGTGTTTGCAAATTTGCTCGACACAGAAGCCCCAGACCTGCAAAACCCACGAACCCTAATCCTTCAAAACTAAACCATAGTTACTAAAAAACATACCAAAACGTCGACAATGACTTAACTAACATATACCTACAGGTAACTTTCCAAAAAAATAACAACAATGATATGAAAATTTGAATTTTTGGGCAGACATTATAACTCTAAATATCACTAAAAAATACTTAACTAAATTGCAAAATAATTACACCAATAAATATAGAAATCATACATTAACGTGTTTGTAAGTTTGGATTTGAGAAATCTTGTGTTTTTGGTTCGACGATTTTGAGAGGTTTTAGATTAAAAAAAAGAGAAAAGAGAAGTTTAGACAGAAATAGATTTTTTATATCAAAAGTATTTCAATAAATTTCGAGGTCTCGTTATAATCAAATGAGGTCTCATTATAACCGGGTCTCATTTTAGCCAAAAATGTCCCATTATAGTCTTGTCCATATGTAAAAACATAGGAGAAAATATCAAATTAGATAAGTGAAAGTAAACTAGGTATTTTAAAATATTTGGTATTAGAAAGATTAAAAAAAACTTTTACTCTTGCCATACAAAAAAATAAAGAATTAAGGATGGACAAAAAAATAGATTAGAGAGTAAACGATCACAAGTACTGGAAAGCTGGCGGACTTTCCATGCAACTTTCACCAGGATCTCCGGTAGACCAAGGAAAACCAAGTCATATAACAAAATCAAAGCACCAAAGACATCCGAAAAGAAAAAAGAGAAGAGTGAAACGATCTAACTAAAATAGTCTAATAAGCTTAAGAATCTATACTACAATCTATCTCAACTTAGTCCGTTTTGGTATACTGCTACTAGGCCCTGTTCGAGACTTCCCAAATGCTTTTGCTTTCCTTCTATTTCGCTCTTCCTCACTGTCCAACTCAGCTCCGTGGTCTCTGTCTGCACTACTTGCCTCTCTCTCCAACTCCTCCCATGTTTTACCTTTCTCCTCCTCGGACTCTTCCTCTTCATCGTCGTCTTCGGACTCCACCAGTGAGGCGCTGTCAGAATCATCGTCTTCGGACTCTGATTCAGACTCAACGTCCGAGGGCTGATAACCCTTGTCAGATTCCTCTGAGTGCTCAGAGTCAGAGTCACTAGCTTCCAAGTTCAGAAATTCCCAACCCCCGTCGTCTATGAAGCTTTGTGGATCGTCTGTGACTGTCTTCAGTATCTGTCTCCAATTTAGATTCAACTTGCTCTCGTAATATTTTATGTCTGTGGCGTCAAGCCATTCCTTGATTCCATCAAGTGAAGTGATGGGTATCGAGTCTATCCTAAGAACATCTTTCTTGAAGTCCTTGAAGACAATGGCCATATCAAAATTCTTCTGCCCAAACCCAACTCTTTCTAGGTTTACAATATCAATCTCTCTTAGCGTGACAACGAGGAAAGGAGTTTCCACTAGCTCCACGAGGCAGTTGGAAGTTGGAATGACAAATGCCGATGCTTTGTATGGCACACCGTGAAAGCCAAGTTCTCGTAAAGGCTGATCAAACTCAAGGTCAAACCCACTGGATTTAGGTTGCTGCCAAAGCTCATTCACCCGATTCACAAAGTTCTGAAACTCTAGATTGGTCTTATTTTTCCTATCCCTTTCACGATTTTCTTCTTCAACTTCATCTGGGTCACGAGTAGACCTCTTTCCACCACCCAAAGTCTGCACAACATCCATAACCTCAACGTAAAACTGCACATCCTTTGTTTTCTTGTTGCCCACCATAATATGATTGTGCAAATGAAAGTGAACAAGAGTGATCATCTCTTTCTCTGCAGGCTGAAAAAAAGCATGTTTTACATTTGCAAACACGACATCCACACCTTTGTCAGATGGAGAGGTAGAATAATGGAAGCCATTTTTATAGGTTTCGAGTGACCCGCCCAGCTTTTTTCCACGGCCACTGATAGTACGGATCGAAAGGCCAGTCAACTTCATCAGCTTTAATTTGTCTCCAGCAAGTCTCTCCTGGCGAATCAAAGTCGCCTGTTCAGCTTTTGCAGACTCTCTAGCCACAACATGCTTTCGGAGTGTATTGATTACTCGTACAACTTCACTAATGTGCCTTGGATTCTTAGAACGATAACGTACCTCTTTTAAGTAAATGGCCTCTTGGTTTTTCGATGAGTTTGAGTCATGACGGAAAGGGGTTCCAGGAACATTAAAGATTATGTGAATACAGCCATTCCGATTGGTATCCTGCTGCTTGGATTCGTCGATGACTTTTTTAATGGTAGCAATATGGAAAGGGACCATATTACCAAATAGAGGTAAGAGAATAGCGTCATTATTCTGGTCGATCTGAATCATAAAATTATTTGGAGGGGGCAAGTCATTGACGTTCTTATAGGCGGTTAAATCATTTGAATTCTTGGCAGCCGAACGATGATCTCCTGCCCCATTTCCAACTCCAGCAAGTCTCTTTGCAGTTTCTTCATTCTTCCGACGAGCAAGCTCGGTCTGATGCTCTCTTCGAAGCTCTTCCTTTGTGATCTCCTGATTAACCGACCTGAGAGTTGTCTTAGACATAAAAGATTCTGATCCATTAGCCTCGGCTTTTGCTTTCGGCCTTGTTTCCTCGTCATCCTCCTCATTGAACGAGTAGGCAACATCTTGAACAGCTTTAGAGTTCTTTCCAGTCAAAACTTCTGGATTCTGGTCTCCAACAAGAACTGTATCTGCAAGTAGAAGAGAAAATTTCTGATTTTTTGGATTACTGGTCTCGGTCTCTAAGTCCTTGAATCCAAGGGATACATTGAAAACCATCTTTCCTTTAATCACTCTATCATTCTCGGCATTAATTGCAAAACCAGACTCCCGGAATTCAAGACCAATGCTTGTCCCAGCGGATTTAGTCAGATTCGGACGTAACTTTGGTGTTTCCTTCTCAATCACAGCAACAGCTGCCCGGTAAGCATCATTTAATTTATTTCCAGGTCTCAAAGAGCTTATCACTGCATCATGAGCCTTGAGAAGAGCCTCATAGGCCTTACTTTGTTCAGAATTGGCATCAATTAGATATGTCCTAGCAACATTAGAGCAGTAGCTGTTATACCCAGACCCTATTGCGCATATTATTACACTAGCCGAATCATAGTTAAGTAAATCACCATTACTAGCTGCACTAGGCCTGAGGTCAAACTTTCCTCCACTCTGGAATATTGGCGGATAACATATATCAACGTTTTCGGCTTTAAGCTTAGCCTTAGCTTTAGAGGGCTCCAGTATAGCTTTCTCTGTCTCATCCATTAGAGAAGAATGGGTAACTTTCTTCTCTTCATCTATTACATTCTCAAGCTTTTGAACTACAATATTGTTCATCACATTACAAGTTAAATAAGCAGCTTTCTTCACATTCAAAATCTCACCAGCGTCCTTAACAGCAAAAAGGTCGGACAAACCACTCGATAGATCACCAAGCTGGAACCCAGCATTCTTAAGTTTTTCAACCCACAACTCCAACAGATTCCCTTCAGGAGCCTCTCGAGCTATGTATCCAACAACAGGAGAGTCAGAGTCTCTTCCATCAACCTTTGCCTGGGTACGAATAGCTCCCAAAATGGCGTCCATTAGAGCTGTACCATCATCACTCTTAGTTTTCACATGCATTATAACATCAACACCAACACCAACGCCTTCATTCGCTGACCGTTTTACAACTTCAATAAGTGAAGCCTTCTTCGGGCTGCACAAGATGTGTATCTGTTTTTTTAAGAAAACCATTATTGTATCAGGAAACTCATAACCCAGCAGCCAAATGTTCAAAGCTGAGGATTTCAGGTAACGAAGATCGTCTGAGTAAGGAGGTGTAGCTATAGCAATAACATCACAAGAAGCCCACAGTTCAGATTTGTGATCATTCCAATGTGTATACAAGGCCTTGAGCCGGATGCTGAAACTCTCTAAGTCAATGGAGTAAGCACTACCGACTGCAGTCGCTGCCCCAGTGGGAGGTCGGAAAGTCACATTTCTATGATCTGCCATTGAAAGGTAAGGGTCTGCAGTACAGGAAACTGTTAGCTATTCAAACATCTATCTATAATACAGACGACATACATATAGAAAAACAAATATCTACATTTTGCATGGTGGAATTCAGATGAATTCCATACACAAATTCACCTGACAAGGAATTAAATAGAAACAAAACCTACCTACTTAACCAATGAAAACAGAGTACTCGAAAAAATGGAATTTGTTCCAAAATAAATAAACTTGTATTGCTTCGCAGCCTGCAAAATAGGGAGAAAACTAGGGTTAGGGTTCCTAAAAGTGGAAAAACAGAATAAGTATATAAAAAGAACACGAATCGAAACCAAAATACTCACGGATTATAGAGAGAAACTCGAAAAATCCATAGCCACCAAATCTTGAAGAGAGAAACTCGAATGATCGATGAAAAATCTCGAATGATCGATGAACAATCGAAGAAAAGTTAGGGTGATCGAGAGAGGGAGAGAAGAGTGCAGTGAAATTTTGATTTTATGAATTGAAGAAGAACAAAAGCGAAATTTATAGAGTCGCCAACACTGGTTTAAGAAAAATACAGATATGACCCGTTGCGTGTTGAATTCCTAGGATACCCCTAGGTGTAACCGTTTTCTATGTTTAATTTTTTTTTTGTCGTTTTTGTGTTTCAACCATGTTGTAGTTCGGTCCCGCGCTTCTAATTAATTAGAATTAAAGATAGAACTTTATTAAGATATGATTTAGTAACATCGAAAAAAATTTACGAAGACTATTTAGTGACATATAAAGATTACGAAGAATATTTAATGATATTTGATAAATATAAAAATTAAAAGGGTGGATAGATATAAAAGCTAGAAAGGTGATTCAATATAATATTAGTTCAAAATTGATATTTAATACAAAATGATTATCCATTTGGTTCTACGAAGGGTTAATAATTTATCTTAACACAAAGTGTTTTAGTCCAATTGAAAAATGAATCGGATCATATATATATATATATATAGTTTTCTTACCTTTTTTAGAAGAGGTAGAGCCATAGAAAGAATATTTGATATTGAATACTTAAAAAAAAAACTCTAATAAAAATTTAAAATGTTAAAAAATAATAATGTTAAAAACTAATGTATTTTGGGTTTATGGTTAATTTTAGTTGCAAAAATCAGATATGTAGGATTAAAAAGGGTTTAATGTTATGTTTTTACACAATAGGGCAATCTATTTCACTAATGACACGTAATATTAAATTTGAAAATAAAATAAAGGTAAACTAGTAATATCATGTTTCAAGTGTTTTAGAGATTTCAAATTATGGAGGAAATAAAAAAATTAGGGGGAAATAGCTTTGGCCTTTGAAAAAACCCATGTTGTTATTTCCTCCATAAAGGAAATTACATATTTCTCCTTTTGCCCATTTATTCTACCTCTTTCATTTTCAAGAACGCCATTATTCTACCTTCCTTACCCATTCTATTATCCCTACCCATTAACAAATTAAAAGAAAAAAAACCCTAACAAAACCATTACCCATTACCTTTTTCCTTCTGTCCATATTTTCAGTATGTTTTTTCAGTTCCTTACAAAAAAACATCGAAGAGAGAGAGAGATAGAGAGCAACCCTTGGAGAAGGTAAGATTTCTTTAGTTTCTTTGTTTTTTCATTTTTCGATTAGGGTTCTTTAGTTTATCTACCTTTGGCCAACTCGATTAGCGTTCTTTAGTTTTTCTTTTTCTTCATTTTTTGAGTAGGGTGGTGGTATTGCTGTTAGATTTTGTTGTTAGATTCGATTAGGGTTTCGAGTAGGGTGGTGTTGCTGTTATATTTTGTTGTTAGATTCGATTAGGTTTTCGAGTAGGGTGGTATTGCTGTTAGATTTTGCTGTTAGATTCGATTAGGGTTCGATTTTGCTGTTAGATTCGATTAGGGTTTCGATTTCTGTCTGCTGTTTCGACTTGGTTTGGACTCACCTGTTTTCGGTTTAAAAAAAGCATGTGATTCCGAGATGGCCACTCGGAATCACATGCTCTCTGTTAAAAAAAAAAGCAGAACATCAAAAGTGGAAAGCTACTCAAGAGATTTTTGTTGTTTGAAATGTTTTACATTGTAGATATTGTTTTATGTTTGTAGTATGGGACCAAGAAAGCTACTCAAGAGATTTTTCGCCGGCTCTTCATCATCCGCTCCAAATGTGCCATACGATTCAGATGTTGTTGAGACGCCGCAACCTCTTCAAATTGTTGCCCCTGATCTTACGTCCCGTTCGGTGAGACATAATCGGCGCGATGCAAGGAGGGAACCATCTCCTGTTGCTATACCTCAATCAGAATCGGAAGATGAAGAAACTGGGAAAGGCGATGACGAATCAATGTTAGCAGCCGAGAAAGAGTCCTTTTAAAAATGATGTGTGGGAAAATCGGTACCAACACATAATACCACCCGACAAAAGAGGAACTTTTATCGAGGAAGGTAATGGAATAAGTACGACCGTACCGAATTACGATAATTGGATTCGTCAAACTCTATGGTATGTAGTTCCTAATGCACCTCGAGAGTAAGATTTTCCTATAGGGGAAGAACCACAACATTCAACCCACCAAGATAACATCCCCGAAGGTTATGCTAAAATTCTCGACACCTACGAAGATTATGTGGAAGATATGACCGGCGAAGAGTGTCGTGCGGCCTTAAGACATTGCATTCATATATGCAAGACGTATACAACATGACTTTTCTTTGTTTACCGGATGTTGTTGTTTTGTTTAACGGATGTTGTTGCTTTTTTTATCGGATGACGTTTCTTTGTTTATCGGATGTTGTTTCTTTGTTTACCGGATGTTGTTGTTTTGTTTAACGGGTGTTGTTGCTTTGTTTAACGGATGATGTTTTTTTTATCGGATGGCGTTTCTTTGTTTATCGGATGACGCTTCTTTGTTTATCGGATTTTGTTTCTTTGTTTATCGGATAATCTATGCTATCGTTGTTATTTTGCTTTGTTTTAAGAGTTTCATATACATTACAGAACCAACATATTTTAATCTAAACTGGGACTTTGCACTTGATTCCGAGATGGCCACTCGGAATCAGGTGCAATGTCCCAGTGAACAAATTATCACCTTAAATAAGGGGACAGAGAGTTTGCACCTGATTCCGAATGCCCGGCTCGGAATCAGGTGCACATTTTTTTAAAAAAATTACGTCTGATTCCAAGTGGCCATCTCGGAATCAGACGTAACTTGGTTCGAATTTGTTTGCAACTGATTCCGCGATGGCCACTCGGAATCAGTTGCAAACTCTCTATCTCCAAATTATGGTGATAATTTGGTAAAAAAGCACTGCACCTGATTCCGAGTGGCCATCTCAGAATCAAGTGCAAAACCCCAGTTTATATTAAAATTTGATTGTTTCGTAATGTCTAATCACTTAAAAAAAATTGTTGGTTGGATAAGAACAAGATGCTATAAATTACACAATAATAGAGACATTCCACTTGAATAACAACATAGCAACCATACTTGGACTTCGTGTTGAATGATATCGAAGATAAATATATTACAAACATTAACATAACATTTTTGTCCCTAGATTCAATCAATCGTTAAATCCACCACTTGTGGTTCTCGCATAGTAGGAGGTTTTGGAGGTTGGATACCAACAAAGGGCGCAATCCTTCTTTGCAAGGGACGAAACCATGCTTTAGCTTCTTCAGAAACGTGTTTCATATACGTTAGATAAACTAATGGCAACGATCCACCGGGAGATATGGTAACCTTTAAAAACAAAATCAATTAGTATACTAGTATGAAATTATGTTTGCAAAAATAGTAGTATATAGAAAGGTACTCGTACGCTAATGTAGTGATTGCCATGGACGTGGGCGATGCCAATCTCTTTTTTTTCGTTCATATGGGACGGAACACCTTTTAGCGGTAGAAACGTATATGTAATACCGTCGGAAATTGTATATATGATGCATTTGGAAGCATTAACAATCACATAACAAATATCCGGAATGTTATCCAATTGCTATAAGGGGAAATACGGGCATAGCAATCTAGGCAACGTAGTTCAGCATCAACCCTTTCACGCCACCGTAAAGTTTGTCATAGAGAGGTAGGTCCGATAATATTTCTTCTTTTAGTGAGGTCCTAACATGCGGCCAAACATTTTCGTCGTAAAAAAGTCCATGGGCGACGGCTCTAAAACCACAATGACCATTTGAGCCTACATTTTTGCATTCGGAGATGAATGGACGTAAATTTTTGGGGAGATGTTGCAAAAATATTGTCGTATCATTTGAGGTTTTTGCCTTCCGAGACTTTATATTTGTAGGAGTATTACGAGTCTTGGTACTCTATGGTGCACTTGGTGTAGCCTTCTTTGGAACATTTGGTGTACTTTTTGTTTGACTCAGTAATGATCGAACGATGTTTTGGATTGAAGCCGGGAAAATATCACTTACATACAACTGTTTGTTCGAATTGTTGTCTAGCTTTGAATGTTCGAATCCCGATAATTCCCTCTTCGTTGAATTGTCTTTAGCACGTTTACTATATCTACCTTTAGTCTTAGCTTTCTCTACGGGTGGAATGGCGTCGGATCTTCTAGGTTCTAGAACTTCTCGGATTTTCCTTATGATATGTAGTCGACGATCGTGATCGTACCCACGGATTAGAGAACCAATAGTTGTTATTTCTTCCTCGACAAAATCATCTTCTTTATACGCATTGTGCTTTATAATCCTTAACGTTATCCACCTCTTGTAGACCATACTTGGATCAAACATACGGTGTTGCATTATTAATAAACCAACTTCGCATGCGCATGGCAAACCATGAGTGCTTCTAATAACACAAACGCATTCCGCTTTATCATTCCCTATTTGTTTAGCCCTCTCGTATTGCTCTTTCATAATTTTAACAACAAATTCCGTTGTGGAACGTCTAATAACCTCGAATATCTAAGCATCATACTCAAATTGGGAGAAAAATGTACATTTTTCAAGCGATGCTTTTATGTTCGTGTGTTGCATCTCTAGTAAGGAATCGACTCTACCCCAAAATGCATCAAATGTTAGCAAACCCGTCCCGAGGTACCGTTTCAAGGTCGAATGCGAACTCTCCGCCCTATTATTTATGACAACATATGTTTATTCAAAATGAGTAAATATTATCACAATTGCATTACATTAAAACTATTTTAGCTTACCGATTCGTTGTGTTGTTGCTGAAATGCTTCAACTTGTTAGTGTATGCATAGAGAAACTTTTCACCGTAAGGAGGTTTGAGCCATGTTTGAGTGTAATCGAGGGCTGCGGGGTATGCCTTGTAATCTTTTTTCATACACTCGATGTTTGAGTTCAACTTGCTTATGGTGTCCGAATAAATAATTGTATTCCAAGATGCTTGAAATCCGTTGAACACATTTTCGTCCGTAAAATATTTTTTAGTCTTCATTGCGATGTTTTTTTCAATGTGTCATCTACATAGCATGTGTGTCACTTTCGGAAATATAATATCAATTACTTTCATTAATGTGGATTTCCTATCCGTCACCATAATATTAGGTAAAGCATAATGGTTTTCCGACATGAGCAACCGCAAACGTTCCAACGCCCACATGTAATTTTCGACCTTTTTGTGACTCAAAAAAATAAAAGCGATCGCAAATGTGATGTTGGTTGGCGTAACTCCAACTATTTCGAACAATGGCATCTTGTATCTCGTCGTCTTATATGTACTATCCATAATAAGGACCTTCGGAAATGTCCTAAGAAGATCGATAGACGTCGGGTGTGCAAAAAATAATTCGGTGATTATTTGAGACCCTTCACTTCCCGTTCTATGTCATTCAATATAATTTTTCTCCTTCATCTTACCCAATAAATATTGAAGTTTTGATTGACCGTACTTTTCCAATGTACGATGTTTTTGTCTAGCATTGTAAATGTTACGCATGTTAGACACGTTATGAGGATTAATATCCTTTAAGGCGGGTAAAATGTTACGAGGAGTGGCACCGCGTATTGATAATTTCTTCACCAAATCTTCTTCGGCCGAAGTTAGTTTCCTTGCTTGAGGACAACCTTATAAATATTCAGATGGAGGGTGGTTATGCCTACCACATGAAACTACCAAATACCATAGATCATTGTCAAAAGGATGAGCTCTTAGGTACCTTTCTTCTTTTCATATTAGGTACCTTTTGTTTTAACCTTGGTTTCCCATATTTTTCACAAGAATAAAACAATCGAGGAGTATTCCCATAATTTCCAGAGTCGTACCTACTTACCATCATAGAATATTTCAACTCTCGACCCTTTGTTAATACCCATTCCGTAAGTTCAGATTTAGTGTAGTATGCATAGGTAGTGAATGCGTCGGTAAGATCTGGATATATAACATCATCTTCAGTATGATAAGGGGATGCAATTTCAGGTTCCGAACACATTTGAAATTCCTGCATGATTAAAAAGTAATGTAATGATTTTGCACTTGTCTACTGAAACATAACAACTGATTCCGAGAACATGACTCGGAATCAGTTGTTCTTAGCAAACAGTTGATTCCGAGAGGCTGTCTCGGAATCAACTGTTTTGTGTAAGATAACTGATTCCGAGACACACTCACGGAATCAGTTGTGTTTTCAAAAAACAACTGATTCCGAGATACTGACTCGGAATCAGTTGCGTTTTCCCATAAATGCTGAAATCGGGAAGTGCTCAAAATACTGTATTCTAAAATGAAAAACGACATTAAAATACCTTATTCGGTGCTTCATTGTTGTTCTCCTGATTGGTATAAGTTTCTTGATTCTCCATGGTCAATCTGCATTCAATCTTCAATAAAACTGATGTTTTTTGGGTTTATGGTTAATTTTAGTTGCAAAAATCACATATGTAGGATTAAAAAGGGTTTAATGATATGTTTTTACACAGTAGGACAATCTATTTCACTAAGGGCACGTAATATTAAATTTGAAAATAAAATAAGGGTAAACTGATAATATCATGTTTCAAGTGTTTTAGAGATTTCAAATTATGGAGGAAATAAAAAAAATCATGGAGGAAATAGCTTTGGTCTTCAATTTTTTATCGTTTTTATGCTTGAACCATGTTGTAGTTTTGTCATACCGGTTACAATTAATTAAAATTAAAGAGAGAATTTTATTAAGATATGAGGATCATTTAGCAACATCTAAAAATTTACGAAGACGATTTAGTAAGGTAAAGAAAATTACGGCGGTTTGATACCAAATGACACGGTACTTATCAAAATATTCTAATAAAAAATCAAAACGGTTACAACAATTTATATTAGGTGTTAAAAGAATAACTATAGCTAAATCTTGTCCCAAATAATGTTAACCGATCTAAAAAATATAGGATTTTTATTTTTTTCAATATTTTATCTTTACTATCCGGGATGAGACCTATTCAATGGTCGAGCCGCGTATATTCATCCGGTGGGAAGTTTTTTCGCCAGTTGAGAATGTCTCATCTGAGAAAAATAGAAGAAATTTTTGGCACACTTTTAAATTCGCAAAATTTTGGGATGATTATCATTTTGGGACCAGAATTAGTCATAGCCTAAAAAAATTAATTTGGTGTATTAACCGTATTTAAAAATTATTTTGTTCAATATTAGTTTTTGTTCTTATGAATTCGGGAGAATGAGTGTGGTAGAGTTTTAATGCTAGATACAATCTTCATTTGTGTAATTTGAATTTGTTGAATTGTTTAATTAATTTAGGAGTATGTTTTTTATGTTTTTTCAATTTCTTTATGCATGCCTCTAATATTTTTTTTTTGTGAAAAAACATTAAATTAAATAAAATTTGTTCATTCAAATACCTGAGATACAATTGACAAAAAAAGTCGAAAAATAAGACTACTAATCCAAACATAATATAAGGAGTAAGCAATAGAGAGAAACAAGAGTACTAAACAACGCCACAAAAGCCAATCAAGTCGGCATATGGAAACTCCATGAAATCTGCAGCAAATGAAAACAACGGACATGAACTAGGAGAGTGGAAACCTATAAATAAAGAAGAAAGTAAGTAAATAATAAGCACTTACATAGGCCAGTGAATCTTGGTCCCGTAGAATCTGAACCGAAGATAAGAGTAGATCCGGTGGGAAACGAGAGAAGCAATGGCCGGAGGGGAACCAAAAAGTCTTGAGTTCCTCTCCTTCCAAACATGGTATATAACCGCGTCAAAGCAAGTGCGCCAAATATGACAGTTTCGAGAGTGAGGAAAATTTGACGCCATGCGCATCCAAGACTGCCAGCACGAGGCGGTAAAATGGAACCCTAGATTGGTGCTGGCATTAGTCCAAAGACTCTAGGTGAAACTACAGTCAACGAGAATATGAGGAATAGTTTCAGAGTCAGAGTTTCATAAGGCACAGTCAGGTGGGATGTTGATACCCCAACTGAGAAGCTTATCTCTGGTACAAATTTTTCCCAGGATAGCGAGCCAAGAAATAAATGAGTGACGAAGAATATTGAATTTATTCCATACTAACACAGCCCATCCCATGGTAAGGGCAGGCGTACGAATCGAGTTATACGTATCCTTGATTGAGAAGTTGTTGCAGCCAACTTTCGTAATCCACAAAGGAACATCATTGAAGTTGATGTTAGGAGGGGCAGAGTAAGGATGAGGTTATTAATCTCTAGAAGATTGGTATGATTTCTAGCCTTTGCCGATTTGATGTTAGAAGGCCAGTTACAATGACCGTTGAGAATGATATCTGAAACCTTGAGGTTTTTTCCAAACCAAGAATCCTTGATGATATTATAGCCATAGTGTAAGGCAAGAGAGCTAGGAAGGAGACATGGGTCGTACCAGAAAGAAGTACTTGAATTATTGCCAATCGTCACCCTATACAGATTACTAGCCAACGGGTGAAGACGAAATTTTTGATTCCAAATCCAAGATGGGGATGAGCCAATAGAAAGATCCCGGAAGTTATTATTTTTTATTTTTCAAGTTTTATCCAATCACACCAGATTGAGTGATTGTTATTACTGATAATATACCAAAGATGCTTAAGGGCAACCGCCTGATTCCAAATTTTTACATTTAAGATCCCAAGGCCGCCCTCCTTCGTGGGAGAGATGATATTAGACTAGGCCACTTTGGCCCCGTGAATTTTTATAGCAGAACCCGACCATATGAAACGACGAAGATATTGGGTCAGTTATTTAATGATCATATATGGGAGAATAAAGATGGAGAACCAATAAACCTAACCAACGAATAAGACAGACTTAATGAGTTGAAGTTTATCGGCATAAGAGAGATGCTTGGAGGTCTAAGAATATATCCGGGAGGTAATCTTATAAAGGAAAGGACGATAGTCCAAGTGAGTAAGACGACCAGTGAGAAGAGGAACTCCCAGATATTGACAGGGAGAGAACCTTTCAAATAACCCACAATAGACAGGATCTCAGAACGAATAGGGTTATTGATACCTGAAATAAATATACGACTCTTAGAGGGGTTGACACTAAGGCCAGAAAGAGAGTATAAATCATCAAGAGCCTCTTTGATGAGAAGAACGGAGTTGACGTCACCATGACAGAAAATCTTAAGATCGTCTGCAAAGCAGAGATTAGTAATTTTGAGTTTGTGACACTTACAGTGAAAAAGAAAGTTTTTAGTATTACTCTTCTCTTTGAGGATACTAGATATGACTTGCATAACAAGGACAAAGATAAAAGGGGAAAACAGGTCTCCTTACCTGAGACTTTTTATACCTTTGAAGTTACCGAAGGGATCTTCGTTGATAATGATGGAGTAAGAGGAAGAGGAAATACAATTGATGATCCAAGTAGTCATCTTTTCTGGGAAGTTCATCGCAACAAGAATGTCAAGGATAAGATGCCAACGGAAATTATCGAAGGCTTTAATAAGATCGTTTTAAAGGCAATCATTTTGCCTCTACAGTTAGTGTGATAACCTTGCAGAAGCTCTTGGGAGAGAAGGATATTATCAGAGATATTACGACCCAAGATGAAAGCCGATTGAGAATTATCAATCAGGTAGGGGAAGGAATCCTTAATTATATTACCTAAGATCTTAGAGATGGTCTTGTAAACAACATTACAAAGAGTAATAGGTCTAAAATCAGCGGCCACGGAAGGGGAATCCTTTTTAGGAATGAGGGTAATAGAAGTGGAATTCCAAGAGGTATCGAGATTTCCTGAGTGAAAAAACTGAATGACGCCTATACAGATATTATGTCCAACTATATTCCAAGTGGACTTGAAGAAACTGGAATTAAAACCATCAGGACCAGACGATTTATTGCTATCACTAAAAATGGCAGACTTGATCTATTCGCAAGTGATCTCGCGAATCATTGAGACTTTATCAATATCATTAACTTTAGTGGAAATGAGAGATGATACTTTCTCTAATCCCGGATAACCAGCAAGATGCCTATTACAAAGAGAATCCTCAAAGTATCTCACACTAACTTTATAAACGCTAGCAGGAGTCGAAAGAGTGATACCCTGGTCATTGTTAATAGAGAGAATCTTGTTACGAAAAAGACGGTTCTTTATACTGTTATGGAAAAATTTGGTGTTTTCATCACCAAGCTTGATCTAGTTTTTTCTAGATTTTTGCTTGAATAAGGATTTTTCGGCACAACTAAGAAAGATGAAAGCCGTGGAAGCTTTGTCTTCTTTGGTGACAAGAAGAAGGTTGAGAGGGTCTTAAGCAATGTTAGATTAGGCTTGAAAGATATTATTTTAAGCAATCAAAACCCTATAACTAATATCACTAAACTCCTTACGTTTGAGGCAAGCAAGATCATGCTGAAGGCGATTGAGTTTCTCGGTGAGAAGCCTCATCCCACAGGAAGAGATGGGGAGATTCCAGCTTTTGGAAACATTGTTTTTAAATTGAGGGTGAAATAGCTTTGGCCTTTGAAAAAACCCATGTTTTTATTTCCTTCATAAAGGAAATTACATATTTGTCCTTTTGCCCATTTATTCTACCTCTTTCATTTTCAAGAACGCTATTATTCTACATTCCTTTACCCATTCTATTATCCCTACCCATTAACAAAACCATTACCCATTACCTTTTTCCTTATGTCCATATTTTCAGTATGTTTTTTCAGTTCCTTACAAAAAAACATCGAAGAGAGAGAGAGACAGAGAGCAACCCTTGGAGAAGGTAAGATTTCTTTAGTTTCTTTGTTTTTTCATTTTTCGATTAGGGTTCTTTAGTTTATCTACCTTTGGCCAACTCGATTAGCGTTCTTTAGTTTTTCTTTTTCTTCATTTTTTGAGTAGGGTGGTGGTATTGCTGTTAGATTTTGTTGTTAGATTCGATTAGGGTTTCGAGTAGGGTGGTATTGCTGTTATATTTTGTTGTTAGATTCAATTAGGGTTTCGAGTAGGGTGGTATTGCTGTTAGATTTTGCTGTTAGATTCGATTAGGGTTCAATTTTGCTATTAGATTCGATTAGGGTTTCGATTTCTGTCTGCTGTTTCGACTTGGTTTGGACTCACCTGTTTACGGTTTAAAAAAATCATGTGATTCTGAGATGGCCACTCGGAATCACATGCTCTCTGTTAAAAAAACAGCAGAACATCAAAGGTGGAAAGCTACTCAAGAGATTTTTGTTGTTTGAAATGTTTTACATTGTAGATATTGTTTTATGTTTGTAGTATGGGACCAAGAAAGCTACTCAAGAGATTTTTCGCCGGCTCTTCATCATCCGCTCCAAATGTGCCATACGATTCAGATGTTGTTGAGACGCCGCAACCTCTTCAAATTGTTGCCCCTGATCTTACGTCCCGTTCGGTGAGACATAATCGGCGCGATGCAAGGAGGGAACCATCTCCTGTTGCTATACCTCAATCAGAATCGGAAGATGAAGAAACTGGGAAAGGCGATGACGAATCAATGTTAGCAGCCGAGAAAGAGTCCTTTTAAAAATGATGTGTGGGAAAATCGGTACCAACACATAATACTACCCGACAAAAGAGGAACTTTTATCGAGGAAGGTAATGGAATAAGTACGACCGTACCGAATTACGATAATTGGATTCGTCAAACTCTATGGTATGTAGTTCCTAATGCACCTCGAGAGTAAGATTTTCCTATAGGGGAAGAACCACAACATTCAACCCACCAAGATAACATCCCCGAAGGTTATGCTAAAATTCTCGACACCTACGAAGATTATGTGGAAGATATGACCGGCGAAGAGTGTCGTGCGGCCTTAAGACATTGCATTCATATATGCAAGACGTATACAACATGACTTTTCTTTGTTTACCGGATGTTGTTGTTTTGTTTAACGGATGTTGTTGCTTTTTTTATCGGATGACGTTTCTTTGTTTATCGGATGTTGTTTCTTTGTTTACCGGATGTTGTTGTTTTGTTTAACGGGTGTTGTTGCTTTGTTTAACGGATGATGTTTTTTTTATCGGATGGCGTTTCTTTGTTTATCGGATGACGCTTCTTTGTTTATCGGATTTTGTTTCTTTGTTTATCGGATAATCTATGCTATCGTTGTTATTTTGCTTTGTTTTAAGAGTTTCATATACATTACAGAACCAACATATTTTAATCTAAACTGGGACTTTGCACTTGATTCCGAGATGGCCACTCGGAATCAGGTGCAATGTCCCAGTGAACAAATTATCACCTTAAATAAGGGGACAGAGAGTTTGCACCTGATTCCGAATGCCCGGCTCGGAATCAGGTGCACATTTTTTTAAAAAAATTACGTCTGATTCCAAGTGGCCATCTCGGAATCAGACGTAACTTGGTTCGAATTTGTTTGCAACTGATTCCGCGATGGCCACTCGGAATCAGTTGCAAACTCTCTATCTCCAAATTATGGTGATAATTTGGTAAAAAAGCACTGCACCTGATTCTGAGTGGCCATCTCGGAATCAAGTGCAAAACCCCAGTTTATATTAAAATTTGATTGTTTCGTAATGTCTAATCACTTAAAAAAAATTGTTGGTTGGATAAGAACAAGATGCTATAAATTACACAATAATAGAGACATTCTACTTGAATAACAACATAGCAACCATACTTGGACTTCGTGTTGAATGATATTGAAGATAAATATATTGCAAACATTAACATAACATTTTTGTCCCTAGATTCAATCAATCGTTAAATCCACCACTTGTGGTTCTCGCATAGTAGGAGGTTTTGGAGGTTGGATACCAACAAAGGGCGCAATCCTTCTTTGCAAGGGACGAAACCATGCTTTAGCTTCTTCAGAAACGTGTTTCATATACGTTGGATAAACTAATGGCAACGGTCCACCGGGAGATATGGTAACCTTTAAGAGAAAAATCAATTAGTATACTAGTACGAAATTATGTTTGCAAAAATAGTAGTATATAGAAAGGTACTCGTACGCTAATGTAGTGATTGCCATGGACGTGGGCGATGCCAATCTCTTTTCTTTCGTTCATATTGGGCGGAACACCTTTTAGCGGTAGAAACGTATATGTAATACCGTCGGAAATTGTATATATGATGGATTTGAAAGCATTAGCAATCACATAACATATATCCGGAATTGTCATCCAATTGCTATAAGGGGCCATACGGGCATAGCAATCTAGGCAACGTAGTTCAGCATCAACCCTTTCACGCCACCGTAAAGTTTGTCATAGAGAGGTAGGTCCGATAAGATTTCTTCTTTTAGTGAGGTCCTAACATGCGGCCAAACATTTTCGTCGTAAAAAAGTCCATGGGCGACGGCTCTAAAACCACAATGACCATTTGAGCCTACATTTTTGTATTCAGAGATGAATGGACGTAAATATTTGGGGAGATGTTGCAAAAATATTATCGTATCATTTGAGGTTTTTGCCTTCCGAGACTTTATATTTGTAGGAGTATTACGAGTCTTGGTACTCTATGGTGCACTTGGTGTAGCCTTCTTTGGAACATTTGGTGTACTTTTTGTTTGACTCAGTAATGATCGAACGATGTATTGGATTGAAGCCGGGAAAATATCACTTACATACAACGGTTTGTTCGAATTGTTGTCTAGCTTTGATTGTTCGAATCCCGATAATTCCCTCTTCGTTGAATTGTCTTTAGCACGTTTACTATATCTATCTTTAGTCTTAGCTTTCTCTACGGGTGGAATGGCGTCGGATCTTCTAGGTTCTAGAACTTCTCGGATTTTCCTTATGATATGTAGTCGACGATCGTGATCGTACCCACGGATTAGAGAACCAATAGTTGTTATTTCTTCCTCGACAAAATCATCTTTTTTATACGCATTGTGCTTTATAATCCTTAACGTTATCCACCTCTTGTAGATCATACTTGGATCAAACATACGGTGTTGCATTATTAATAAACCAACTTCGCATGGGCATGGCAAACCATGAGTGCTTCTAATAACACAAACGCATTCCGCTTTATCATTCCCTATTTGTTTAGCCCTCTCGTATTGCTCTTTCATAATTTTAACAACAAATTCCGTTGTGGAACATCTAATAACCTCGAATATCCAAGCATCATACTCAAATTGGGAGAAAAACGTACATTTTTCAAGCGATGCTTTTATGTTCGTGTGTTGCATCTCTAGTAAGGAATCGACTCTACCCCAAAATGCATCAAATGTTAGCAAACCCGTCCCGAGGTACCGTTTCAAGGTTGAATGCGAACTCTCCGCCCTATTATTTATGACAACATATGTTTATTCAAAATGAGTAAATATTATCACAATTGCATTACATTAAAACTATTTTAGCTTACCGATTCGTTGTGTTGTTGCCGAAATGCTTCAACTTGTTAGTGCATGCATAGAGAAACTTTTCACCGTAAGGAGGTTTGAGCCATGTTTGAGTGTAATCGAGGGCTGCGGGGTATGCTTTGTAATTTTCTTTCATACACTCGATGTTTGAGTTCAACTTGCTTATGGTGCCCGAATAAACAATTGTATTCCAAGATACTTGAAATCCGTTGAACACATTTTCGTCCGTAAAATATTTTTTAGTCTTCATTGCGATGTTTTTTTCAATGTGCCATCTACATAGCATGTGTGTCACTTTCGGAAATATAATATCAATTACTTTCATTAATGCTGATTCCCTATCCGTCAATATAATATTAGGTAAAGCACAATGGTTTTCCGACATGAGCAACCGCAAACGTTCCAACGCCTACATGTAATTTTCGACCTTTTTGTGACTCAAAAAAATAAAAGTGATCGCAAATGTGATGTTGGTTGGCGTAACTCCAACTATTTCGAACAATGGTATCTTGTATCTCGTTGTCTTATACGTACTATCCATAATAAGGACATTCGGAAATGTCCTAAGAAGATCGATAAACGTCGGGTGTGCAAAAAATAATTCGGTGATTATTTGAGACCCTTCACTTCGCATTCTATGCCATTCAATATAATTTTTCTCCTTCATCTTACCCAATAAATATTGAAGTTTTGATTGACCGTACTTTTCCAATGTACGATGTTTTTGTCTAGCATTGTAAATGTTACGCATGTTAGACACGTTATGAGGATTAATATCCTTTAAGGCGGGTAAAATGTTACGAGGAGTGGCACCGCGTATTGATAATTTCTTCACCAAATCTTCTTCGGCCGAATTTAGTTTCCTTGCTTGAGGACAACCTTATAAATATTCAGATGGAGGGTGGTTATGCCTACCACATGAAACTACCAAATACCATAGATCATTGTCAAAAGGATGAGCTCTTAGGTAACTTTCTTCTCTTCATATTGGGTACCTTTTGTTTTAACCTTGGTTTCCCATATTTTTCACAAGAATAAAACAATCAAGAAGTATTCCCATAATTTCCAGAGTCGTACCTACTTACCATCATAGAATATTTCAACTCTCGACCCTTTGTTAATACCCATTCCGTTAGTTCAGATTTAGTGTAGTATGCATGCGTAGTGAATGCATCGGTTAGATCTGGATATATAACATCATATGATAAGGGGATGCAATTTCAGGTTCCGAACACATTTGAAATTCCTGCATGATTAAAAAGTAATGTAATGATTTTGCACTTGTCTACTGAAACATAACAACTGATTCCAAGAACATGACTCGGAATCAGTTGTTCTTAGCAAACAGTTGATTCCGAGAGGGTGTCTCGGAATCAACTGTTTTGTGTAAGACAACTGATTCTGAGACACACTCACGGAATCAGTTGTGTTTTCAAAAAAACAATTGATTCCGAGATACTTACTCGGAATCAGTTGCTTTTCCCATAAATGCTGAAATCGGGAAGTGCTCAAAATACTGTATTCTAAAATGAAAAACGACATTAAAAGACCTTATTCGGTGCTTCGTTTTTGTTCTCCTGATTGGTATAAGTTTCTTGATTCTCCATGGACAATCTGCATTCAATCTTCAATAAACTGATATTTTTTGGGTCTAGGGTTAATTTTAGTTGCAAAAATCAGATATGTAGGATTAAAAAGGGTTTAATGATATGTTTTTACACAGTAGGACAATCTATTTCACTAATGGCACATAATATTAAATTTGAAAACAAAATAAGGGTAAACTGGTAATATCATGTTTCAAGTGTTTTAGAGATTTCAAATTATGGAGGAAATAAAAAAAATCATGGAGGAAATAGCTTTGGTCTTCAATTTTTTGTCGTTTTTATGCTTGAACCATGTTGTAGTTTTGTCATACTGGTTACAATTAATTAAAATTAAAGAGAGAATTTTATTAAGATATGAGGATCATTTAGCAACATCTAAAAATTTACGAAGACGATTTAGTAAGGTAAAGAAAATTACGGCGGTTTGATACCAAATGACATGGTACTTATCAAAATATTCTAATAAAAAATCAAAACGGTTACAACAATTTATATTAGGTGTTAAAAGAATAACTATAGCTAAATCTTGTCCCAAATAATGTTAACCGATCTAAAAAGTATAGGATTTTTATTTTTTTCAATATTTTATCTTTACTATCCGGGATGAGACCTATTCAATGGCCAAGCCGCGTATATTCATCCGGTGGGAAGTTTTTCCGCCAGTTGAGAAGGTCTCATCTGAGAAAAATGGAAGAAATTTTTGGCACGCTTTTAAATTCGCAAAATTTTGGGATGATTATCATTTTGGGACCAGAATTAGTCATAGGCTAAAAAATTAATTTGGTGTATTAACCGTATTTAAAAATTATTTTGTTCAATATTAGTTTTTGTTCTTATGAATTCGGGAGAATGAGTCTGGTAGAGTTTTAATGCTAGATACAATCTTCATTTGTGTAATTTGAATTTGTTGAATTGTTTAATTAATTTAGGAGTATGTTTTTTATGTTTTTTCAATTTCTTTATGCATGCCTCTAATATATTTTTTTGTGTGAAAAAACATTAAATTAAATAAAATTTGTTCATTCAAATACCTGAGATACAATTGACAAAAAAAGTCGAAAAATAAGACTACTAATCCAAACATAATATAAGGAGTAAGCAATAGAGAGAAACAAGAGTACTAAACAACGCCACAAAAGCCAATCGAGTCGACATATGGAAACTCCATGAAATCTGCAGCAAATGAAAACAACGGACATGAACTAGGAGAGTGGAAACCTATAAATAAAGAAGAAAGTAAGTAAATAATAAGAAGTTGCATAGGCCAGTGAATCTTGGTCCCATAGAATCTGAACCGAAGATAAGAGTAGATCCGGTGGGAAACCAGAGAAGCAATGGCCGGAGGGGAACCAAAAATTCTTGAGTTCCTCTCCTTCCAAACGTGGTATATAACCGCGTCAAAGCAAGTGCGCCAAATATGAAAGTTTCGAGAGTGAGGACAATTTGACGCCATGCGCATCCAAGACTGCCAGCACGAGGCGGTAAAAGGGAACCCTAGATTGGTGCTGGCATTAGTCCAAAGACTCTAGGTGAAACTACAGTCAAAGATAATATGAGGAATACTTTCAGAGTCAGAGTTTCATAAGGCACAGTCAGGTGGGATGTTGATACCCCAACTGAGAAGCTTATCTCTGGTACAAAGTTTGCCCAGGATAGCAAGCCAAGAAATAAAGGAGTGACAAAGAATATTGAATTTATTCCATACTAACCCAGCCCATCCCATGGTAAGGGCAGGCGTACGAATCGAGTTATACGTATCCTTGATTGAGAAGTTGTTGCAGCCAACCTTCGTAATCCACAAAGGAACATCATTGAAGTTGATGTTAGGAGGGGCAGAGTAAGGATGAGGTTATTAATCTCCAGAAGATTGGTATGATTTCTAGCCTTTGCCGATTTGATGTTAGAAGGCCAGTTACAATGACCGTTGAGAATGATATCTGAAACCTTGAGGTTTTTTCCAAACCAAGAATCCTTGATGATATTATAGCCATAGTGTAGGCAAGAGAGCTAGGAAGGAGACATGGGTCGTACCAGAAAGAAGTACTTGAGTCATTGCCAATCGTCACCCTATACAGATTACTAGCCAACGGGTGAAGACGAAATTTTTTATTCCAAATCCAAGATGGGGATGAGCCAATAGAAAGATCCCAGAAGTTATTATTTTTTATTTTTCAAGTTTTATCCAATCACACCAAATTGAGTGATTGTTATTACTGATAATATACCAAAGATGCTTAAGGGCAACCGCCTGATTCCAAATTTTTACATTTAAGATCCCAAGGCCGCCCTCCTTCGTGGGAGAGGTGATATTAGACTAGGCCACTTTGGCCCCGTGAATTTTTATAGCAGAACCCGACCATATGAAACGACGAAGATATTGGGTCAGTTATTTAATGATCATATATGGGAGAATAAAGATGGAGAACCAATAAACCTGACCAACGAATAAGACAGAGTTAATGAGTTGAAGTTTATCGGCATAAGAGAGATGCTTGGAGGTCCAAGAATCTATCCGGGAGGTAATCTTATGAAGGAAAGGACGATAGTCCAAGTGAGTAAGACGAGGTGATAAGGGGAACTCCCATATATTTAACAGGGAGAGAACCTTTCAAATAACCCACAATAGACAGGATCTCAGAACGAATAGGGTTATTGATACCCAAAATAAATTTACGACTCTTAGAGGGGTTGACACTAAGGCCAGAAAGAGAGTATAAATCATCAAGAGCCTCTTTGATGAGAAGAACGAAGTTGACGTCACCATGATAGAAAATCTTAAGATCGTCTGCAAAGCAGAGATTACTAATTTTGAGTTTGTGACACTTGCAGTGAAAAAGAAAGTTTTTATTATTACTCTTCTCTTTGAGGATACTAGATATGACTTGCATAACAAGGACAAAGAGAAATGGGGAAAACAGGTCTCCTTACCTGAGACTTTTTATACCTTTGAAGTTACCGAAGGGATCTTCGTTGATAATGATGGAGTAAGAGGAAGAGGAAATACAATTGATGATCCAAGTAGTCATCTTTTCTGGGAAGTTCATCGCAACAAGAATGTCAAGGATGAGATGCCAACGGAAATTATCGAAGGCTTTAATAAGATTGTTTTAAAGGCAATTATTTTTCCTCTACAGTTAGTCTGATAACCTTGCAGAAGCTCTTGGGAGAGAAGGATATTATCAGAGGTATTACGACCCAAGATGAAAGCCGATTGAGAATTATCAATCAGGTAGGGGAAGGAATCCTTAATTATATTACCTAAGATCTTAGAGATGGTCTTGTAAACAACATTACAAAGAGTAATAGGTCTAAAATTAGCAGCCACGGAAGGGGAATCCTTTTTAGGAATGAGGGCAATAGAAGTGGAATTCCAAGAGGTATCGAGATTTCCTGAGTAAAAAAACTGAAGGACGCCTATACAGATATCATGTCCAACTATATTCCAAGTGGACTTGAAAAAACTGGAATTAAAACCATCAGGACCAAACGATTTATTGCTATCACTAAAAATGGCAGACTTGATCTATTCGCAAGTGATCTCGCGAAACATTGAGACTTTATCAATATCATTAACTTTAGTGGAAATGATAGATGATACTTTCTCTAATCCCGGATAACCAGCAAGATGCCTAGTACAAAGAGAATCCTCAAAGTATCTCACACTAACTTTATAAACGCTAGCGGGAGTAGAAAGAGTGATACCCTGGTCATTGTTAATAGAGAGAATCTTATTACGAAAAAGACGGTTCTTTATACTGTTATGGAAAAATTTGGTGTTTTTATCACTACGCTTGATCTAGTTTTTTCTATATTTTTGCTTGAATAAGGATTCTTCGGCACGACTAAGAAAGATGAAAGCCGTGGAAGCTTTGTCTTCTTTGGTGACAAGAAGAAGGTTGAGAGGGTCTTAAGAAATGTTAGATTAGGCTTGAAAGATATTATTTTAAGCAATCGAAACCCTATAACTAATATCACTAAACTCCTTACGTTTGAGGCAAGCAAGATCATGCTGAAGGTGATTGAGTTTCTCGGTGACAAGCCTCATCCCACAGGAAGAGATGGGGATATTCCAGCTTTTGGAAACATTGTTTTTAAATTGGGGGTGGGTTTGCCACATATTAAAGAATTTGAAAGGTTCTTACGTCTTTGACGAGGAAGACCGGTATTGAAAGTGACAGTAGTATGATCTGAGGAGCAGAGTTTGCCAAAGTGAGCAAACGACATAGGGAAAAGGTCGTCCGAGTCAGGGTTGACTAGGATGCGATTAATTTTGGAGAGCTTATTAATCCAAGTGAAGTGAAACCCAGTGGAACGGAGGTCACTAAGCTCACTAAAGTAGCAACATTGATTAAAATCATCAATAGCAGAAGACCAATTATTGGAGGAACCTAATCGCTCCTCCGGCAGACGAATGGCATTGAAATCCAAAGGGAAACCCAAGAGATATTCTTATCCTTGGTTGGAAATAGATATTAATTCTTTCCAAAGATGGGTACCATCAAGAGCTTCATTGAAAACATAGATGGCAGTGAACCTGAAGGAGGCATTAAAATTATGGCATTTGGCCAAACAGTGAATGAAATGATCGGATTGGGAAATCCTAGAAACAGTGATAACACTACGGTTCTAGACAATCCAAATTCTACCAAAAGGATGGGAATAATGGTTGGTAATGACATGTCAAAAGGGAACCATATACCTAATAATGGAATCAACTTTATAGAGTTTGACTTTAGTTTTCACTAATATTAACATAGAGATACTATTACTAATTATGAAATCAGTAACATCTTTTTACCTAACAGAGTTTTTAAGACCCCCTCACATTTTTAAAAAAACAATATTCATTAGAAAAAGATTTACAGCGCATCAGGCAATGATTCTGTCGCATGACAAATCCTTCTTACCTTTAGTCTTGACTTCAGAGGAACGAAGCTGTTTAGCAGAGGAATCAATCTCCTCGCCGCTATCAACTTCCTTAACCTCTTCTAGGGAGGTTAGATGATGACCAATGTCCAACTCCAGATCAAACTCGAAAGGATCAGATTGGACATTGAAGATAAAAAAGACAAGATCTCTGCATTCACGGCTTAACAACCATCTAAAAAGAAATATTAACAATAATAAGTAAAATACTAAGTTATTAATTTTGTTAGATCCAGAATTAAAATTTAATAAAGTAAAGAAATAATTTAAACTTAAATCAAAAACTTTACTGGACAAATGAAAAGTTAAATAGAGAAAGGGTTCAACATCAATTACTAATACGATGCCCACTATTGTAACTAAATTCATATATAAAATAAGAAGGGTCACCAAAAAAGGTAACCATGTACCAGCCAAAAGAGAGAGAGAAACCATGGCTAGTACAACAACTGTACCTGTACTTTCCATTCCGTACCGGGATTAGCTGGTCCAAAACCAGGCAGTGAAGAACGAAAAGCGGTACCGGAGGGATGACTATTGCTTCTTACGACTGAGATACAACTGTAACCACACTTAAATGGAAAGAAAAACTGAGGATAACAAAGATAGCTCGTCCAGACCCAGCCAAAATGATGTTTTCTGGTCTAAACCTAGAGAGAAGGAGACTATGACGAGTATATGAGGTGTGATAATCGTTGGTCGCGATACCGGAATATCTGGTGCATCATTCCCCGAAACTAGACAAGGCAATGGAGCGAGATACTTATACACACAAGTTTTAAAAGCATCCGATATGAACATGTCCCTAGATCGGAGAATACTATGGCAGATTCTTTAGCTACCATAGCCTGTTCTGAAGCATACCCATGGATTCTTATGCAAGAATGCCCCTTTATAAGCTCAATTCAAGGAAAAGAGGGTGGATCTGAATAAAATATGAATATATCTGGCATACAATCCAAATATTGGAGGTATGAAATACATCAATTTATTTCCAATGGATTTTTACCTTTAGATAAAGTCTTGGTTAAAAAGATCAAGTACAAGGAGACCGGATAAATTGTGGTGTATGGTTTTCAATCAATGTTATTTTATGCCTTTTTCAAGAATTGTGGTGAGTACGGGGAGACCAGATAAATTGAATATCTATTAAACACCTCCGGTCTTCAAATGAAATATCTTTTAAGGGATCAGATAGATTAAAAACCTTCAGCCTTTAAATGAAATATCTTTGAAGGATCAGATGGATTAAACATATATGGCCTTTAAATGAAATATCTTTGAAATGATCGGATGGATTAAACACATTCGGCCTTCAAATGAAGTATTTTTGAAGTGATTGGATCTATTAAACATTTTCATCCTTCAAATAAAGTACCTTTGAAGAGATTCGATAAATTAAACTCTTGTTAAATACATCGGAGAAATTAAATACTTATTAAATACTAGATATAAGAAGAGAAATAGATATATACGAAAGGAAACTTAACATTAAAGATTGATCAGTCTGACATAATATATCTGATCCACCATTAAACAAAATGCCTTGGCCATTCAAGGACTTTGGTTCGCAAAAAAAAATCACAAAAAGAATAAAAGAATGTTTTGGTCATTCAAGGACTTTTGTCTTAAACATAAAAAGTAAACACAATAATATTAGGGCTCATTCCTGTCGGTTTTTTCCTTACCATCATCTTTTTTGGGACTTTAGTATCGGTGCTTGAGATTTCATCGGTTCCCTCATCAGAATCACACTCATATGGTACGAACTTCCACAAAGGTCCAAGGTTCTTTTTTGGAAAGTTCTCATGAAATAACAAAACCATATCCGATTTGATACTTTCATCCCTCTTTTCCAAATAATCCACAACACCAGCAGTATACTTATCTACTACTTCAGCTATCTCTTGAGCTTGATTCTTCCTTAGAGAAGTATTTTATTCTTTCTTATCTTTAAGAAGTTTCTCTAACTTCTCTTTATCTCTGGATAAGGTGCTAATAATGCTTGCATTGGTGGTTTGTTATTCATTCAAAGACTTGATCTCATTAAAAGTGGTAGTTTCCAGTTCGGAATACTTAGTCTAAATGTCCTACCGAGTAGTCTTGGATTGGCGCAGTTCGGTGCTCAGTTCCTCTTTCTCTTTATTTAGAGCTTCAATTTTTTGATGTTCGGTTGGAAGAGAATTCTTCAAGTCTTGGTTGTCTGTGGTAAGAGAAGTTATATCTTTAACATGAGCCCTGAATTGTCTTTCCAGATCGACTATTGGCCTAATGTAGCCCAAGACTGCATGGCCCAAAGTATCCTGCTCACTTGACACCTCAAAAGATTCACCATTATAAGTTACGACATTGGTTATGGTGGTCTAAGGAAAGATCTGATCGAAGTCATCCTTATCAAGGTCACTGAAGTACATATTATAAAAATCATCCAGGTTAACCTCACCTTCAATAGAAGGCTGATCGGATGTGGGAAAAGTCAGAGAATGAGGATCATCTGGTAAATCTTCTTGTCGAGGAATATCAGTTGGAAGAGTAGGAGGAACAGTCGTAGGGCGAAGTATCATTTCTGACCCTAGGCTCATATTCTTCTTTTTTCCGGCCCTTTGGGCACTACCTTTCTTGCGCCTCTTCTTGTGACCTTTCTTATTAGTCTGGGGAAAATTATTTGATCCTCCGGATTCCCCAGCTGTTGCGGCAACTACATCTAACAAAACATCATTGGTTCCTTCAGGATTCTTGAAACTAGCTGCTTCGGGAATTTGGTGAGATGGGTCAACTTCAGTCTTTTTCTTCTTCTTATTCTTTATCTTGTCCAGATAGCTAGGGGATTTATTTCGGTCTGGTAAGTAGAGTTTGCCATCCTTTGCCTCAGTTATTTTAAGAATGACATCCGATGGAAGGGGAATGGTCAGTTGTTCCCAATAAAGGTCTCTGCTTCCATTGGTGTTCCACAAGTGAGCCCTCAACATGTTTCCAAAAGTGAAATAATTGTGAAAGGAAAGTCCCCAATTATCCGATGCCCATTGGTTTAACTTGGAATATAGCCCTTCAATAATCAGTTTAGTATATCAACATAAAGTTTAAATGTTAATAAAAAACCGAAGAAGAGTTACATGAACTCTTCCAATATCTAGTCAATTGGCTTGGATTTTCTTTGGAGGTTATCTTTTTTCATTCTCTTAAACTCCACTTATGAAAAGAAACTGAGTCCTCTATGGTTTCTCAGCCTCCAACAGATCATTTACCATTTTGTAGTCGTTCCCCATATTGTAATGATAAAAAAAGATTTGGTGATTCTTACACAAACCAGCCACGGTAGCAAACTTCTCCATAAGCATTGGGATTTTTGACAGTCTGGAAGCAATAATACTGGCTAACAGAGTATACCAGGCATTCAGACTCAGTTGGCTTGCATAAAGCTTGATTAAATAGAAGTATCTGACTATTTCCGGATCTAAGGGGAAACGAAGACCTAGTTCAGCGCCTCAGTGTATACCATTATCTCCTTTGCTTTACAATTCTTATGAGTTTCTAGAGCAATAGGAATTCTCACCTTAATATACTTTGGAAAGCCCTATTTTGTTCTTATCCGATCTAATTCAGTAGTGTGTGTATACACATAAGATATTTTATGAAGGGCCAGTAAGTATTTCACACTAACCTTACGAAAGTTGGGCCCCATTTTCCCATACAGGAACTCCGGAAGTGACTTAGTATTTGGCAGCCCAACCTTTCCTCTACCTTTCTGATCCGATGTGGTATCCCCAGTATATTCGGATGTCTCCAATGGGTTATCTTCCCCACTATCCTCCATATGTTCTTCCATTATAGTCGACCGTTGTTCGGCCGATTTAACACATGTGACTTCTTTCTCAATTTGAGTGGCCTCATTGAGGGAAAACGGTGGATTCGAGTCCACATGAGGATTTAATACCTCGAAACTAACATTTTTTGAAGAAGAAGGGGTACTCTTGGCTTTAGAGAGTCAAGTGACTCTTCATGGTGTGATATTTTCAGTGTTTGATCCAATCACAAGAAAATGTGAGGGTTTCTTAACACCGGAAACTGCTTTGTCCTTAAAACATGATCTAGGGATACTTGAACTGAAGGCTTAGACTATAGGGTAGATAAAGTTGGGATAAAATAGGGTTTTTGGATTACCGATGTTCTGGATGATGATGAACTCTTGTACGGTTCTAGTATCGTTTTGCTGATTACTCCACCATGAGAAACAAGGAGTTCGGCTGCGTTTCTTGCCTCATTTCTTGCTTTTTCCAAATTAGATAGATTTAACCAACCTCTTTTGATCAGAGCAGTTCTCTCTGGCTTAAAACAAAGTCACAAACTCAAGCTTTCTTTCTCTATAATTTTTTTTCTTGTTTCTGAAAAAAGAAACAGTGAAACTGACTTATATAGATGTAAAAGACACTTGAATGCTTCACCTAGGGTAGATAAATCATTCAAGTGATGATTATGGGCTATTAAATACACCATAATTACTTTTTGAAATATAGTTGCAAGTACCAAGGAGGAAAAATAGTTGAGAGGTCGAACCAGAATATGACACTTATTTTTCAAAAAATTATGATATTTAGATCTCCCATCTACAAAAGAAACCGATTCGAATCCGGTCATGGTCTTCTCCTCGTTAGCTAACTTTTTGAAAAACACTTCGAATATGATCTAGGTATTTTCATTGATAATTTAGATCTTCCAAAATATTTTTGAAAGACCTACATGGGCTACTGATAGGTTCAGATATTTTGGAAAGGGCCCTACTGCATAATCTCAAGGGGTAATTCAGACATATTTTACACCAAACATTCGATGAACAATATAACTAAGTGAATCATGACTCACCTGTATGCTGACCTATGCTAACCCGTTTTGGTATTGGGCTTTGAAGATTGACCCGAATCCAAAGTCCACCCCAAATGGCCTATGGATCATAAAACAAGTATAAATACAGCAACCAACCTCATTTAATAGGTTGGACTTTTTCTAGAGAACTTAATAGTAAACACACACCTCTTTCATCTCTCTACTCTTCACACTAAAATTTAATACCTTTTTAAACTAATTTTCTTTCCAAGAATACCTTTTGATAAAAAATAATCCTCACCAATGATCTAGATATAATAAAGCATTTTCATATCGTGAATATAATGAGAATGTATTTAGGCTAGCACTATATATATATATATATATATATGTATTCATTTTGAATTGTAATTGAACAATTTATAAAAATATGTCGTTGTACATGATAGTGTAAATTTAGTGTGTGAGGGTAGTGTGGGAATTGTGTATGGGGTATTAAATGTTTTGTAAAAAGTAGTGAGAGAAAAGAGGTGCTTAGTGTATTAAGTATTGTGTTAAAAAAGTCCAACCCTCTTAAATGAGTTGGTTGGGGGTATTTATAGTTTTTATGACTCATGGGCCTTATGGGTCGGATCTTTAAGTTTTAGATATTTTATCCATGAGCTTTTAGCCCAAGGTCTTTTAAGTAATATGATCGATTTGTACGTTTGTCCGATGGTCTTTGTCCATGTGTTCAACTGTTCATTTGATAGTGGCATGATAATGTCCGAACTGTCATCCGAATGTTTAATCAGGGAGGCGTTCGAACATTTCCGATCCTCATCAGTTGTCCCTTTAACTTTTTCGAACCTCTCTTATTCGGAAAGGTTAAACCTTATGACTGTTTCATCTTTCTTAAATCCGAAGGACCGTTTTGTATTCTACAAAAAGATGACCTTTTGAATTATGTACGCGTTTGACACATGGCAATCTATAAGAATCCTTTTTCAGACCGTTTCTTGGTAACCGTTCCTAGGCTCTTGGTAGGTTGTAATGATTAACCCATAGCCTTTTGTAGGTTGATTCAAATTCCCTAGGAGAAACTCTTCGACTTCTTGTTCCTTCTAGTATAAGAATCTGACTTTACTGTTTTATTCACTTTCATCAGAAAATCTTTATAGAGAAAAAGCTTGAACACATTTGAATTTTCTTGAACTGGGAAATTTTATATTCACAGCTCGAACTGCATTAGGAAAAGGAGGTTGGCTAAACTTATCGGAGTTGGAAGAAGAAAAAAGGCAAGCTCGAATCGCCGCTGGTTTACCGGTAACTCCCGGTGAATTAGTAGTTCAAACTATCCCTAAACCGGAAAGGAGTTTGTCGTCATTTAGAACTCCGGTGACTCGTCGTTCGACTTTTGTTTCTACTTTAACACCTCTGTCCTCAGAGCCTTTGAGGTCACCTGAAAAGGAGACTCAAAACCCTACTCCAGCCAAAGTTCAGACCACAGAACCAGCAATCCAAAAATCTCCCTCCAAAGAGAAAGCAGTTTCAAGTGTAAGAAAAACTTCTACATTCATCGCCATGGGCTCAGATGTCGATACAACTCCTCGCTGGGTCACCCGTCAAGTCAAAGCAAAAGAGGCTGCTAAACCAACTGAAAAAACTAGTTCGGAGGCTACCCCTTCGGAGCAAGTGAGTGAAAGGCTGGTTGGACCATCTAGCCAAATGTCCAAACCGTCAAGGGTTGTGCATTCCCAAGTTGGAGAAGAAGCACAAGAAATCAGTGAGTCTAACACTCACTTTGAAGCCTCCGAACAGACAGGGGAGGATCGATCTGGGTCAACAACGAGAGACAAAGTGGGACAACTGAACACTGAAACCCTTCCTGGATGTTTGGAAGGAAAAGTTGGGGCCAACTTCAAGAAGGTTAGTGTCAAATACTTGCTTGCCCTTCAAAAAATAAATTATATCTATACTCACACAGTTGAGCTAGATAGAATTAGGACAAAATGGGGTATCCTAGAGTCAGTAAAAATCCGAATCCCAATCCATCCGGAGACCCTCATGGATTGCAAACCAACCGGATTAGTTGTCTATACTGAAGTCCTAAATTGGGGCTTAAGGTTTCCCTTAGATCCGGAGATCGTCCGGTATTTTAACTTAGTCAGACTATGCCGTAGCCAACTAATGCCCAATGCCTGGTACACACTAATGGCCACCATCATGGCATCTAGATTAGCAAACATTCTGATCTCCATGGAGCAGTTTGCTGCAGTTGCGGGGCTAAGTAAAAATCATCACATCCCCTTTTATATGTACAACGTACCCAATGATCAAAAGGTAGTAATTGACCTGCTGGAGTCCGAAAATCCATGAAGGACGCAGTTTTTGTACATAAGTGGCGCATGGGAGAATGGGCGCAAAATAAAAACTGGTGTCAACCCAAGCCAACTCATCAACAAAAGAACTAGTAATGGTAAGTGTTTCTTTTAATCAAAAATTTTCTTTTCAAACTAATAATATCTTTATCTAACTCCCTTTATGTTTATGACAATTTTTTTAAAAGTGTTCTCCGAACACTTGGAAGATGGTAAAGCTATTCTCAAAAAGCTAAACACTTGGGCATCCGAACGTTGGGAATTGGAATTCCACAACACCTTTACTTCTGGGAATTTAATTCGATCCCATTTATGGAATATCACAGGGAGGAGGAACATGAGTTGGGAGGAATTGACAACTCCTCCTCCTTTGTCTGAGATTCACCAAAAAACTAAATAAAGAGATGGTAAGGTGTATCAGCCTGCCAGGCACAGATGCCCTGCTCATTTGGAGAAAATCCAAAGAAAACAAAAGAAGGCTGCTGCTAAGAAGGCAATTGATCCACCCACTGCTGATCCTCAAGGAATTGATCCAGCCCTTCTCAAAGCAGTAGAGGCTAGTACTCAAGTGACAGATCAAGCTGAGTTGCCTGTCCAACCAAAAAAGCGTGGCCACAAACGGGGACACAAAGGGAGCCATGAGGGGGGATCGGAAGAAGAAGAAGGCAGAGAAGAAATCTGAAGGCAATAAAAAGATCGATATGGGGTCAGAACTGGTTCTGCACCCTTCGGAAGTACCTACTGAGAACCCTGTCGAAGCCCCTGCGAAGGCCCCAATAGAGCTGCCAGAAGATCCAATCCTTTGGGACCCTTATGTCAACCCTCCAGACCCTTCTACTTCAAGACCCCCTGTTGCTGGCTTAGGTCAAGACTCTCTTGATCATTTTCCGAACATCTTCAGTGATTTTGACAAGGATGATTTTGAAAAAGCCTTCCCACATTCTCCCATAGCAAATGGGGTTATCTATGAGGGCCAATCTTTTGAAGTTAATAAGGATCAAAGGCCCATGAGTCATGCTATGCTTGGATACATCAAATCCATCTCCGACTTGGAACACGAAGTTCGTGAGAAAGGAAAAGAGATCAATCTGCTCAAGAATGAAAACAACACTTTGAAGAACTCCCTTTTTTCCGAACAGACCCGGGCGAAGGCCCTTGAGAAGGATAGAGATCAAAAGGACTGCGATCTGACTGCAGTACTAGAGGCCTTGGAGGATTTGAAATCCGAACATGAATTATTGAAGAAGAATTCTTCTGAAGATATTAGCCTTCTCAAGGTACAACAAACTACCGATGACAATGCAATCAAGGCATTATCCGAGGAGAAGGAAAGGCTGGAAAATCTTGTGACAAAGAAAGATGATGAGCTGACTACTCTTCGTCAAGATAGGAAGAAAGACCTGGATGCCACCATCGAGAGGTATGCTGCTAGGGTGATGAATTCCTTAGAACATAGGGATAATGAAGTTAAAGCTGAAATGGTCTTGCTGTTCCATCAAACCTTCCCAAAAAAGACTCTAGAACCATTATGGGAGTATGTCCCTGCTCACCAAATCCCTCAACACAGTATAGCTGATGAGGACAAGTATGGCTACTCCACAGGTAGTAGCAGTGATTCTGATGAAGGCGAAGGTTCAAGTGCAGAAACCACCAGCCCACCACCAACAATTGACCCAACCGATACCAAAGGGGATGAGCCCTAAGGTAATTCTATTTTATTTTACAAACTAAAAGTCCTTGGATGGCCAAGGAATCTTGTTTTATTCCTTCGTGTGCCAAATACTAAAGTCCTTGGAAGGCCAATGCATTTTGTTGTGTTCGGAATCTTATCATGGTTATGTTTTATTTTATGTCAACCTTGTCTTTAACTCATATTTCCCTTTAAACATCCAAATGAATTTCGAATTTTAAATAGTGTTTAATTTATCTAATTATTACAAGGGACTTTGTTCAAATTTCCCCATCAAGCTGACCAATTCGAAGGACCTTGTTTAATCTGTCCTAATTGGTTAAGTAAATACAAAGGACTTTGTTTAATTTGTCCACTAAGTTAACCAATTCGAAGGACCTTGTTTAATGTGTCCCAACTGGTTAAATGAATACGATGAACTTTGTTTAATTTTTTCCACTCAGTTAACCAATTCGAAGGACCTTGTTTAATGTGTCACAACTGGTTAAATGAATATGAGGGACTTTGTTTAATCTGTCCACTAAGTTAACCAATTCGAAGGACCTTGTTTAATGTGTCCCAACTGGTTAAACATTATATTCCTTATCATCCAAACAAATATTTAATGGTTCGGACCTTAGTGTATAATTAGTACACGGAAATTTTTTGAGAATCACCAAGAATTTTAAGAAGGCATCTTGTATTATTTAAAATAAACTAGACACCTCATTAAAACCTCCCCGCGCCACCAGGGTAGGAAAGAGTATGCCCCCTAATATTTACATAGTATTTAACAAGTAAATATTTAGAGTAAGAAATTTTATTCTAAGTACAACCTGAGGTGTTGAATATTCCATGGATGCTTCAAATGTCTCCCTTCTTTATCTTGAAAACTATATGTTCCTGGCTTGATCTTTTCAATAATTACATAAGGGCCTTCCCAATTAGGAGCAAGATTGCCGAACTGCTTTTCTTTAGTATGTAAGAAGACTTTCCTTAGCACCTTATCTCCAAGTTGGAAATCTCTTCTTTTAACTTTGGAAGCAAATCTGCTTCTCATTAGGCCTTGGTAATGCGTTGTTCGGAGATATGCCTTAACCCTTTTCTCCTCCACTAAATCAAGTTGATTTCTAATGGAAGCCTCATTATTGCATTCAGAGTAATTGTGAACCCTATAGGATGGCAAAGTGGCTTCTATTGGAGTGATTGCATTCATCCCATAGACTAAGGCGAAAGGAGATTCTTGGGTAGCTGTATGAGGAGTAGTTCGGTACACCTATAATACTTCTTGTAGGTAACTAGGACATTTCCAAGCAGTCCTTTCTATATTTTTCTTTGAACCAGACAATATGACTCTATTGGTTACTTCAACCTGTCCATTTGCTTGAGGATGGAAAGGAGAAGAAAAGCAATGTTGAATACCTCTTGAAGCATAAAAGGTCTCCATTTCTCTATTATCAAATTGTTGCCCGTTGTCTATAGTAATATTTTGGGGAATCCCAAATCTACAACATATGTTAGACATAATAAATTTAATAATTTCCTTTGATGTAGAGCTTGCCAAAGGAGCAGCTTCGACCCACTTGGAGAAGTAATCAATAGCTATTATGATCGTTCGGCAACCTCCGGAAGCTACAGGGAGAGGACCAACCAAATCCATACCCCATCTAGCAAAAGGTACAGGTCCGGAGATAGATTCTATAGGCATTGCTGGAGTATGAATTTCATTACCATACCTCTCGCATGGATCACATCTTTTAACCAAGTCTTTCGCATCAACCATTATGGTTGGCCAATAATACCTAGCTAATAAAACCCTTCGGGATAAATCTTTGTAGCCACAATGAGCTGATACCTCTCCATCGCATAACTCAGACAAAACATCTTGAGATTCTTGATAACCCAAACAACGTAAGAGAGGCTTAGTAAACGATTTTTTATACAATACTTCTATTTTGAGTACAAATGCCCGAGCTTTGTTTTTAAGCTTTTTTTCCTCTCATTTTCCTATGGGCAAAACCCCATTAGCTAGATATTGAAAAATTTCATACCTCTAATCTTTCTGCTGGATGGTAGAGATAGCCAAATTTTCTTCATGACATATTTTTGTCTCTTGGACCCCTGTATTGAAGGACATTCTTATATTAGAATCCATGGGTAGGACTCTGAATAAGCTAGGGTGGCTAAGGAATCTGCCAAAGTATTTTCCGATCTAGGGATATGTTCATAACAGATACTTTTGAAGTTTATTGCCACCTCTTTCAACACAAGCAGATATTTAACTAGCTGTTCTTTTCTTACTTCTGATTGCCCTTGTGCATGGTGAAGTAGAAGTTGAGAATCACTAATAAATCTAACCCTTTTAGCTCCACAAAGGTGAGCCAACTTTAAACCAGCTATAGCCGCCTCATATTCGGACTCATTGTTCGAAGCTCTGAACCCAAAACATATGGCTTGATACATCTGTCACCATATGGGGAATTTAAAAAACTCATGCTCCATAACCCATTGTACTTGCTCCATCATCAGTCTATATTACCCATTCTTTTTTAATGTGTTTGGTTGTATCTTGTGTAGAAGATCTGTGTGTATGGAATTCTACAAGAAAGTCAGCCATTGGTTGGGCTTTCATAGCTGTTCGAGGAGCAAAGTCTATATCAAAATCACCCAACTCCACAGACCACTTGGTCATCCTACTAGAAATATCATCTTTTTATAGGACATTTTTAAGTGGGAAAGACGTTCAGACGGTTATAGAATGAGCTTGGAAATATGGCCTCATTTTTCGAGCCGCAATCACCAAGGCTAATGCCAATTTTTCCAATTTCAAATATCTTCTTTCAGCATCCAGCAAACTCTTGCTGATATAATATACCGGACGGGGATAATTATCCATCTCTCTTACCAAAACGGCACTCAAAGCATAATGAGATACAACTAGGTAGACATAGAGTCTTTCTCCTAAAACAGGCTTAGAAAGAGTTTTAGGTGACGATAAATGTTGCTTTATTCGGATGAACGCTTGATCACATAATGGAGACCAGTTAAAATTTTTAACATCTTTGAGAACTTGGAAAAAGGGGGCACACTTATCTGATGACCTAGAGATAAAGCGATTTAAAGCAGCGAACCTCCCTATAAGTCTTTGAACTTCTTTAATATTGCGAGGAGGCTCTATCTCTAACAAAGAATTTAACTGATTCGGATCAGGCTGTATTCCTTTTTCACTTATTATGTAGCTCAGAAACTTCCCAGACCGAACCTCAAATATGCACTTCTACGGATTTAGTTTTAAATTTACTGCTTCTAAACTTTTAAAAGTCTCTTGAAGATCATCAAGGTGAGTATGCTCCTTGGAAATCTTAACCATAATATCATCTATGTAGACTTCCATGTTCCTACCTATCTGAGTAGCAAATGTTCTGTTTACCAATCTTTGATAGGTTGCCCCAACATTCTTCAGCCCGAAGGGCATCACTTTGTAGCAATGAAGACCCCTATCGGTTATGAAAGTGGTATGATCTTGATCATTCGGATCAACTTGAATCTGATTATACCCTGAGAAAGCATCCATGAAAGATAGTAGTTTGTTCCCAGAGGTAGAATCTACCAACTGATCAATCCGAGGGACCGGATACAGGTCTTTCGGACAAGCTTTATTGAGATCAGTGAAATCGATGCGCATCCGCCATTTGCCATTCTTGTTTTTAACCAGCACTAGATTTGCTCTCCCACTGTGGTCGCCAATTTGATTGTGTAAATTTAGTGTGTGAGGGTAATGTGGGAATTGTGTATGGGGTATTAAATATTTTGTAAAAAGTAGTGAGAGAAAAGAGGTGCTTAGTGTATTAAGTATTGTGTTAAAAAAGTCCAACCCTCTTAAATGAGTTGGTTGGGGGTATTTATAGTTTTTATGACCCATGGGCCTTATGGGTCGGATCTTTAAGTTTTAGATATTTTATCCATGGGCTTTTGGCCCAAGGTCTTTTTAGTAAGATGATCGATTTATACGTTTGTCCGATGGTCTTTGTCCATGTGTTCAACTGTTCATTTGATAGTGGCATGATAATGTCCGAACTGCCCTCCGAATGTTTAATCAGGGAGGCGTTCAAACATTTCCGATCCTCATCAGTACATATGACACGTTTTTTTTAAAATATTAAAACATAAAAGGAATCGAAAAAAAGAAAAATAGATTTTTACAAAGTCTTCCAAGAATTTATAATAATCAATGTTTTGTTTATACAACTTTGATTGAGTATATAAGTGTATGTCTTGGCTTTTATATATCCTAGTATATGAGTTTTATATCTCAATTGAGCTGCAATATTAGTATCAAATAATGAAAGTCTGTTTATCTTATGAAATAAAATGTTATTTTAATTCATTTAAGTATCATGTAATGGTGCACATTTTAGTTGCATACCATTTATGCAACTATTTTTACGATACGCATGATTATAATTGGCATCACATATGGTATAGCTTGGTATTTTATATAATGTTCTATATAACTTCATTATGTACCTAAACAACATATTTTAACGGATAGAGGTGCTAAATCTAACAATAAATTAATAATTATTGTGTGAAAAGTCGATATGTTTGAAAGGACTTTTGCTCGAAAATGGAAAAAACGACAGCAATCATATGTTTTTTTTATATTGTACAAACTAGGTTAAGACTTCAAAATAATGATTCTTAGTATATGATCAAAATGATAACAGGTATTTTAGTATTTGAAATGATCTTTTGTTACTAGTGATTGAACCTTAAGATGCGGGCAGTTTTCATTGTCTTCCGATATCCAAAATTATTTTTCATAAAAAAATACCATGTTGAGAAAAATATCATATAATTTCAAAAACGTTCTAAGTTGAAAATAAAAAAGATAGTTATTAATCTACTACGGTTTTAATTGGTCCTAATATAGAAAAATAATGATTATAAAAATATATTTTATTATTATTTATTACTATTTTTTTGTAGTTATCGTTTTAGACGAAAATATTTTTGACAAATGTTGCATATATAAAATGGACTACTAAAATATTACTTTTATAGTTTTTTTTGAATTTTTTCAACTTATCTCTAAAAAATAAACTCACGCTAACGATTGCGTTATTTGTTTTGGACAAATCTATCTACAACTTATTAGTTTAGAGGTTAGTGGTTTTGAATATCTTAACTTCTATCTCGTTAACACATTTTACCCTATCAATTTATAGTTTCTAAGGTAGATTATCGTTGTCTCGTATTAGAAACATGTTTGATATCCTTACACGAGTCGATTTCGGCCATCGAATGAGGTCGTAAACAAAATAAAAAAATACAGATCTTCATAGTATTATTCACTATGATAATGATGAAGAAAAAATGGTGTTATTTGGAAATATTTATACGTTGTATAGAAGTGTGTAGTTTGGTGATAACAAAATCTGATTGGAGGGCATTTTTGGTAAGTGTTTAGGAAAAGTGTTTAATTTTGGGTAAATGATAGAGAGATAATTGAGGTGCCTGTATTTAATGTTATAGAGAGAGAATGTTCCAACCCTCTAATAAATATTGTTCTTTTGAGTATTTATAGGTCAACTTCGGATTCATTGGCTAATCGAGTCGGGTTACAAGTATTGGTTAAACTTATGAGCCCCCAAGCCTACAAACCATTATTCATTATACATATTTTATGATTAAACATATGGATGGCACACAGCTTAGTCAACAGGCACATAGCTCACTCACTATAATCTTTATTTTGAGTCTAACTTTTAAGATAAACCTGACCTATTTCTCGATTGTTTCCCTCAAGGATATCCGTTCCTATCATCTAGCCCCCTTAGTTATCTCAAATGTATTTTGGGAGAACTAACCGACACATATCTGAATGGCTTCCGATGGGTTTATTCAATAATAGTTACTATCCAAAGGTCACAACTATTAACCAGTTATTTCCTCAGACATGTGTCAGTCTTTTATTGGATCCACGAACTCGTTTTACCATAGGTAAAATAATCCAATCAAATAAGAAAAACAATTCCACTCCTCTAGAGCCCCCTAGCTACTACTGTCGATTCCAATTCTCTAGTAGGGCACTCAAATATTTTCTAGTCTCTATTTAAACTTCTTTTCATTTTTTAACTATAGGTATAATAAACAGAGAAAGAGCTTGTATCATTGTTATAGATAGAGAAAGTTTTCTCCATCAATTTCCAATTTATTTTTGGTGATATTTCTCATCCCCCACCACATTAGCCACCGTAAATCACTTTTCCAATATCTTTTTAGATTTGTATGTTTACAACTAAAAACGTTATAACTAAAGGCAGTTAACTAAATTTGTTCGAGCTAGAGGAAGAGAAAAAGAAAGCAAGAGCTGATGTTAGGTTACCTGCTTCCTCGGGTACGGTTGTTGTTACTCAATCTACTGAGTGATGAGGGTTTTACCCTTACAACAGTCCCAACATTCCTTTCAAACTTATATCAACTGCTTAGTTGTTCACTTTACCTTGAAATTATTCTCAAACAATCATGTCATCCCAATCCCAAAGGGCCACTAGCCGTCGAAATCCTTATACCTTCAAAATTATGGGATCAGATCACGATGAGAGTAATTCACGTAAAGTTACTAGAGTTTCTAAGTCCAAAAACAAATCTTCTACAATAACCGAGCCAACAAAACAAGATACTAATGCTCTTGCAACCGAGCTCCCATTAAACCCAAATATGAGGGGAAACTTTACAACTTCAGCAGTTGAGTCCTCTCGACCTGAGGAAACGAATATTGGTGCTCATCCCACTGGGCCTTTAAAGTCTAGACCACAAGTTATTGACGTTAACATGGAAGACAGTAATAAAGATTCCTCTCTTGAGACATCTGGTCAGACTGGGAAACTCTAAGGCCATCAAAGAAGCAGTGTCTAAAGAAATCAGAAGATGGTGATAACCAAGGCAAAGGCAAAAACAAATCCCCATAAGTAGAAATCGAACATCTCCCTTTCATATCTTGTAGGGCATGTCAAACCTAAATTTACTAATGTTAGTGTTAAGTACCTCTTAGCCTTGCATAAGATTTCTTATGTATACTTCAACAAATCTGAATTAGAGGGAATTTGAACCAAATAAGGATTCTCTAAATCAGTTAGAGTGAGGCTGCCCCAGTCCTGAGAGACTCTGATCGATTGTTAGGCTAGGGAGTTAGTGGTTTATACCGATGTGCTCAACCATGGCTTTCGGTTTCCCTTGGACCCTGAGATAGTGAGGTATTTCAGTATGGTAAGGTTAGAATTCATCAATAAACTTAAGCTTTTATTTAGAATCCAACATAAAAACTTGGTTATCATACTATGATATTGTATAGATGATTATGAGAATATGTTTGTTTATGAGAAAATAACATGAATGATTTAGTTACACTACAAAACTGTAATCATGATGATTGCAAAACTAATGTTATGATAGTTGCATAACTGCTATTAACTTAAGTGCAAAAGAATTTTTAAGTTTAATGCAAAATAATTATTAAGTTCAGTACAAAACAACTATTATGATGTTTGCGAAGAATTGTTATGATACTTACGAAACTAATATCATGTTATGTGCGAAACAATAATTATAACATACACATAAGTTTTTAATATTTTTAATAATTCAGATAAACTATCCTCGTAATATTTATCTAATGCATACTATTTCAAACAATGGGGCATTAACGTCATTTATCTGTCTCTCCCAAAAAGAAAATAAGATTCATTTTACAAATTTATTACAAAAGAAAAATTATCTAAATTCTAATGGAACAGAGTTGTTGTCTTCTAGTCTTTGTCTTTGTTAATAGAAGGTCTAAACCTTTTCATCATGTGACCGTAAACGTCAAGTACCATATTTGAATTGGGATGAATGAGCCAACTTTAAACTTAGAAATGTAAAGTATTAACATATTTAGATATCTACTCAGAAGAAAACGGTATTTTTCTCTTCAACTCTCATAATCGGATTTAGAGTTTTATCTGGTTGCATACACATCAATCAAAGAATCAAGTTTCTTTGAGGAATAATGACTCATGATTTCAATTTGGCTTCAAGAAAAGCAGTAATGAGGAGATTTGAGTATGTGGATTGGCGAGAGAGCATTACATTTATCAAGGCAGCCATTAGAGAGATTTCATTTCTTGCTTGAAAAAGGGTCTCCTTTTATGTAATCTTATGAACAAGATTAACATATTTATGTTCTAGATATAAATTAAGATAGTATGATATTATGGCTCAATCGTACGGATTTTCTAACCATATAAAAAGTAGTTTTGAGTAGGGTTTGGATGGGACCAGAACTATAAAATTGTTGATTCGGTTTGGGACCGATAATAAATTTGATTTTGATTTAAAAAATAAAAATCGACAAATCGATAAAATTATGGATTCGGTATAAAATGATTAAAAAAATTAGTTTCCATTATGAAGCCTATACCAAAAAATTCAATAATATAATTCAAAGGTAATAGAATTTACGGTTATTTCCATTATAATACCAAAATAAGTTTCTAATCCAATTTTAGTCCATCCTAAAATGTATATTTCCTTTTATGGCCAAAAAAAGTATTTTAAGTCATTTTAATACCAAATATTACAAAAATACCTACTTTACCCTTATTGCTTTACTAACCCTTGTTTATCGAGTAACTTCTAACAAAATATAAGTTTTTTTTGTAAACTTCGTATCGTTTGATTTATAATTCTAAAAATAAATCTGAAAGCACCGTTGTGTTTGTATTTACGAGACGAATGAAACAAGTGGTCTATATGATATGTTTCGAACACAAATTTAAAACTGCTAAAAAACAAAAAGCTAACACTGTTAAAAATTTAAAACTGCTAATTAGCAATTTTAAGTTTTATAATACTGTTAATTAGCAGTTTTAACAGTTTTATATAGTTCAATTAGGTTTTAACAGTTCTAATTAATAGCAGTTTTAAAACCGCTAAACAAGGATTTTTTAACAGTTTTAAAAAATTCTCAAAACATATCATTTGCACCACTGGTTTAATTCGTATCGAGAAAAGAAACACAACCGTAGTTTCAGATTTTTTTTTGAATTATATTTAAAAAGATACGGATTTTCTAAGAAAAAAAAGAAAAATCGTTTTTTTTGTTTAAAAGATAAAGCACAATATTATAAACCAAGGGTATTAGAGTATTTTGCCTGGTGCCCGGTACCAAATATTGATAGGGATCTTATTTGGTTTTAAATATTGATTTTGAACAATATATATATAGAGAGAGAGAGTTTCCCTAGAATTTATAGTTATATTGAATTTAATAAAACACAATATTTAAATATTTAAACAATTAACTATAACATAAATGGTTTATTTAATTAAAAACTTACATCCAAAAGTTTTGGTGTAACCTATATCATCCATTTATAATACAATCAAAAAGTCTCATATAACCTATACAATAAATAATTAACTCAGGTAATCTCAACTACAACAACTTTCATTCCCAAAAGAAACTACAACAATACTATTGGTTCTAATGCTAATCAAACATCGACTTTCAAAATATCGTCTTTTAAAACTCGATTTTTTCTTGCCTTGTCATGGAGCGGAAAAATTGCCAAGTAGTAAGATTTCTTGTTATTGTTAAATCAGACGAAGTTAACTCGAACACTTGATTATAGCGTTATGGTTGATGTTCTTAGCCACTTTGGCAACATCACGAAGATTAAAGAGAAGAAGAGTTATAGTAATGAAGTATTTTGAATATTGTGTAATGACTAATTAATATTGTGTATTTATATGTCAAACAAGATAAATAAATATATATATATATATATATATATATGAATAAGGACCTTTTTTAAAAGAATAATATATTGTTAGTTTTTTTCTAAAAATTATGGATTTATTAAATTTATAACAAAGAACTATAGATTTATAAAATTTATGTTGGTTTGGATGGAAATATAATTATATTCAAGGGATAAAGTGAAGAATTATATAATGTATAGACGGGAATTAAAGTATTTTTAGAAAATAATATAGTTTTAGTTATTTTCAAATACCATAGATTTTATGAAATTTATAACTAAAACCTTCGATTTATGAAATTTATATTGGTTCAAATAGTAATATCATTAATCAATGGGTAAAAAAATTAAATAATGTATAAAGAAAATGGGAATAAAAATATTCTTAAAAATAATATAATTTTAGTTATTTTCAACGACTACATTTGTATTAAATTTGTATATAAAACTATGATTTCATAAAAATTATATTGATTGAGGCGGTGGTAAAAACAATTTACAAATTGAAAAACAAAATATATCATGATATATCATCCGACCAATATATACTATAATCATTAATAATTATGAACTTAATTACCTTCTTATTTGTGTATGGGATTGCATTGCCCCACCTCCCCGTTCATTATTTTGAAATACCAAGATCGCAGGCAGACGAGACAGAGGTGCAGAATCAAAATTTTCATCACCATTCAAGTTCTCTCTTAGAAGCTTAAATCATATAGTCTTCCGAAACCGATATATATAGACAATGTTTTCAAAAAAATATTCTAGATAAATGTATTTACTATTTTCGTCTTCCATGGTGATCTTTTTTAAAAAGTTAATTACAACTAATCAGATTTTTGTTAGATTTTTGTTTCTTTTCATTTTTTAATTAAATTTCGCTATAAACATATTTAACTTAGATTTAATGGACGAACTATAATCAATTTTTTTTTAGATTTGGATCCATTTTCCTTTTAATCCAAATAATTCTAGCAAAAACTTTTACCCGGATCCGGATAACGATTTTCAAAAACTGTTACACAAGAAAAAAAATGTTGTATTTGCCCATAAACATTAGTTGGAAGAAACAATAGGTCTCGTAACGGAAGAAATGAATATGCTACTCGAAGCTAACCAACCTGGCAGCCAATTCGATGACGTATCTTTACAAGAAAAATTGCGAGAATCCAACATCTACAGACTAGGTTCTTTAAATTTCGATGGGCAACACATTATGCAGATATTCTAAAAAAATTATTAACATCCAACCATCTAGCAAAATAATTTAAAAACTTCATCTGCACAAAACCACGCTTCCAGGTCGTAGCAAAGCTAGTGGTGACTGTCTATCTTCTAATCTCTATTTGCACAAAATGTTGTGACTTAACTATAATCAAGAGAATGAAAGTTGGTAGGTTGTTGTATAGACAAAAGGACAATAAAATAAGCAAATTCAAACTTTATCTGAGGGGTTCTGAGTTTTGTTATGGTAATGAAGTTGTTGGTCTTTAACTCGAATTTGATAGATGCTGGTGTATGAATACTGGTGCTTAATGGAACATACCAGATGTTTATAAATAAAAAAAACCAACAAAAATAATATTTAGAAAGATTACATAAAGTATTTTTAATTTAAAAACCTAAATAATCAAAATCATTTTTAATATATTTTAATAAGTTATTAATTTTATTTTATTTATACTTGATGACATACTAATATAAAAACCATAATTAAATCACAAACCAAACTAGAGACAAAAGTATTTAAACGTTAACAAAGCTTATTTGATTATTTATTTATTTTTATGAATTTCCTTTGTGAATGAAAATATCTAGATACAATTTCACTTGTATTAGTCTCGAAAAGCTACTCTTCTGATATGTTTACGACTGGTTTTATTTATAAACAGGGGAAAGTGCGTGTTGGATTAATATCGGCTAACAAAAACTTTTCTCTCTAATAAACTATATATCTACAAAATATTTTGAAATTATAGATATATAAAAAAAATTATTTTGGATATATTTTCTTACTTTGTTTCTTCCAACAAATTCTTTTATTTTGAAACTAAGAGATAATCAGTTCACTACATAATTCTTATAAAAATCTATCCCACTTGCTCCTTGACTCCTCTAATATTAACTCACTGTTAGAAATAATCAATAACATAAAATTTGGTGGTATTCAACTATATAGTAACATAAATGATGAGTTATTAACCACCAACATAACTACACATCCACCATATTTTTTGGGATTATCGAGTAAATAATTATTCATTAAATCAACTACTTTTTTTATAGCTCTAGTCTAATTGTATTCGCGGATTTTGTCCAAGTCTTTAACATAGTAAAGTGTAGTTGAAGCCATCTATGCATTGAACCATGATTAGAAATCATAAAATTTGCAAGGTGATAATTAACATATAACTGAGAAACGATCATACATAAAATACTTTATGTGTAATCGAGTAAATTGCATGCATCATCGGGTTAAGAACTTAAATTAAAAAGGTTTTTCTAGACAAAAGTAGATTAAACGAGGATTATATCTATCATTGAAAAAGCTAATGTTGTATAAATTAAGGTATGTAAAATGATGCATTACATAAAAATGAGAATTATTCAAAATCTAATAAATAAACAAACCTTGTTAATGATATTGATGTGAAAAAAAATTAAAAGCAAAAGTAGTAAAATGTAGAGTTTAATGCTTGGGTATGGTTCGTCTATTCGAGAGAGAAATAAGATGAAGACACATAACATTTTGGTATAGGAAGAAATTAAACGGACTTTTAATTTATATTATATTAAGTTTTAAAAAAAGTAAACTAATTCACCATAAGTTGGTGAAATTTTATTTTTTAATTTATAGTATTGGTTTCATAGTGAATGTACATTAATTTTACAAATGTTGTATGGTTTTTATGTGAAACATACTTTTAGTAGATTTCGCAAACAATATACTTTTAGGTTTTACATACACCATAAAAATAAGGTTTCATGCATAATATTTGTTTATAAATAACTCACGTGAATCATGGTTTAGCAGTTTTTAAATACAAAATGTTTCAAATGTACAAGGTATGCATTATAACTTGTTGTAGATATATTTATCAAACTACATTAAGTAAGTATTAAATAATAATTATTTAGTTTTGTTGAATAAAAGAAAAGGTTTGAGAACATCCATATTTTGTTAAATGTTTGACTTATGAAGAGAAAATGATCTTGTTGGAGGTGAAATTTGTCAGAAAATCATAATCCTTGTGTACACCGGTAATGGCTAACCGAATGATTTCTTTGTTACCATCTGATATATATATATATATATATATATATATATATAGAATAATAAAATAAATAGTAAATAACCAATATAAAGATGCATGTGAACAGAATGATCTCCCATCATATATACATATGCCAATCTTTTCCGGTAGTCCATCCATATAGGTGTCATTTTAAGCGTTAGATACGTATTATATTCTAAGCCTGGGGGTGAACATATGCATTGAAAAGTGGTCGCAATAAGTGATATGCTAGTCGGAAAACTCATCCAATATTTTGGCTGAGAAGAAACTCCATAGTGTTCCAAGTGTGTTAATTCATTATCATTTTCGGCGTCGCTACCACAAACCTGTAAATAGAACTCTCGATCATTTTGAAGTCCCGAGATAAGTTTTTTTCTAACACTACTCCGTATATGTTCGTGTCCAAACAAACCAAATGATAAAGATCTAGATATATAATGTTGGTCAGATTGAACGTTAGGCACCTTAACAATATAAGGATGCATGTACGGTGGTATGAAAATTCCAAATACTTGTTTTGGTATTTGGCAGCCGATAGGCTGTGTGCAGACGACGTTCACTACCGCCTAACATGCTCAAAGTTTAGATAAAACTCATAATCATTTTATTATAGGTGGTTTTGTGGATGAGTTAGTGTTTATTTTTTCGACCTTAGTTTTAGAACTACTACCAACTGTAGCCAAATCAGGAATGTTAACACTACCTCTACAAGATTTGGCTCACTATTATTTGTTGTGTTAAAAAAAATCTTTTGTGTAGAATTGTCCGCAAGTGTTTATTCTCTATACAATGAACCCGAGCGAGACTACAACATATTTTTTATCAACCTCTCTGGGTTTGCACAAAAAAGTAATCGAATGATGCAATATTCGTGTAATTATTTTTAGTCAATGCATATTTCACTAGTAGGAACACCTCTAGATTTGGATTTAAAAATTATTAGTCAATGGTAACTTCTTCTTCTTTCATAAGCTTAACGTGAGGCTTGATGGATAAATTTTTTCAACGGTCGTTTATAAACCGCAAAAAAACACACCAAAAATCTTGTTGAAGTTGCACAAGTTCATGCTTACATGGTAACCCTTATGTTATTGGACTTAAAAAATCACATATTAATGGTTAAATTCATGTATATTCCTTATAATTTTTTTAATATTACTCCAATTTTTTTTAAAACCTCTCAACGCAACTTACAAAAACTAGGAAGTTGATAATCGTGCACGATATAACGTTTACTTTTTCCTAATGGTGTTTTTACAACTGGATGTTGTATCGCAAGCAAACCGTTGGTATTTTCCCAAAATAATTCAAAATTCAATAGGGTTGACCCAATAAATTTCTTCATACTAGCATATTTACCCTTTACCCTGAAGTATAGTAAAATTTGTAAGCAAAAATTATAATAATTTTGAAACATAATTTATCAAACTACAAATTTTCACAACACAATACACATATTTAAAACATTACACCTAATATAACTAAATTTTTTGTAATAAACTACTTTAATATGTTTCGCATCACTAATATTACTATGGAAAAAATAGAAAAGAGCAACCATATAAACTTTGTTTTGCAATTAGAAATTTATAAACAATGCAAATGTTACGTATTGGTCGTTGTGCAACCAAAATGCATGATATTTTTTGTGTATGCATAAATGAAATTCTCGTTATAAGATGATCTCAAAGAGTCTATCGTGCAGTGAACCTTTTTGCTCACTTATGTGAATGATACCTATATTTTTTATTAAGTTATCGTTTGCGTTGAAGACGATGCTAGACCAAAACACAATCCTCCAAGCATTAATAAAAAAATTAAACTCTTTACTCTTTTTTATTTATTTTTTTGGAGAGAATGTTGTTATTGATATGCCATTCGCATAACATGTGCGCCGCGCCTAATTTTTTTTATCAGAACTATTCGTCAAATTAAGTTCACGATTAGTTAATGTAACACAAGACAACTCTCAATCATTCTTTTCAATAATTGTTTTTAAACATCCCCAAGAATACTTTTAGTTGCCTTGCTTTTCTTTCGTCATGAATGAGAATCTAACGCAAAACATCATATAGATGGAAGTAATCTCTATTATTTCAAATAAAAACATGCACTATATAATAGTCTCATATGTACTATCCATGATAAGTGCTTAGGAAAACGTTTGCAATAACTTTATGATAATCATATGTGCAAAAAACAAGTTCTTTTTATGATATAGGTTCTTTCGTTCGTAGTCTATACTAGATAAAAACATTACATTTGCAAACGACTGCCTTTTTGGGTCAATTTTTTCCCTCCTATATATATGTTCCACATGTTGGAGGAATTCATTAGATAGTTGACAATATATTGCAGACACATGTTCGCAAGGATATTATGATCTACCATTATTTTTCGTGACTTTTAAACCTCTCTGTTGATGCATGTTCTTGTAAGTATTTGATCGAGTCACGGTATTAACGACCATATATTATCGCTTCTAAAAACCGGCTTATCTACTAATATAAAAAAATCAATCATTTTTTTCTTACTAATTTATTTCTATTTGGATCTTTGTCCATCAAGACTTTATTATAACGGCTAGATATATGGCATTGGTACACAACTCTAGGGGTTTTATCTTTATAGCCTGGATCGTGCGATTCGACTATAATTACGAACTCGGTTTTTTCACCTTTTTTTTAACCTACTCAGTTATTGAATCATATTTGTAGTACTCATAGGTCACAAAATCATGATTGTAATCCACTAACACTCATATTTCACCAGTATTCCCTCTTAAAAAACACTGAAGTTTTTAGAAGATCATATTTTGCAATAATCATATAAGTTTTCACATATATAATTTCTCAATGGTTTTGCATAAGCCATATTACATGTTTGGTATATCACTTATATATGGTTTCACACATATTTAAGAATAACCTATACAATACAATCAAAAAGTCTGATATAACCTATACAATAAATAATTAACTCAGGTAATCTCAACTACAACAATTTTCACACCCAAAAGAAACTACAACAATACTATTGGTTCTAATGCTAATCAAACATCGACTTTCAAAATATCGTCTTTTAAAACTCGATTTTCTCTTGCCTTGTCATGGAGCGGAAAAATTGCCAAGTAGTTAGATTTCCAGTTATTGTTAGATCAGACGAAGTTAACTCGAACACTTAATTATATCTTTATGGTTGATGTTCTTAGCCACTTTGGCAACATCACGAAGATTAAAGAGAAGAAGAGTTATAGTAATGAAGTGTTTTGAATATTGCGTAATGACTAATTAATATTGTGTATTTATATGTCAAACAAGATATATATAGATAAGAATAAGGACCTTTTTTCAAAGAATAATATATTGTTAGTTTTTTTTCTAAAAACTATGGATTTATTAAATTTATAACAAATAACTATAGATTTATAAAATTTATGTTGGTTTGAATGGAAATATAATTATATTCAAGGGATAAAGTGAAGAACTATATAATGTATATACGGGAATTAAAGTGTTTTTAGAAAATAATATAGTTTTAGTTATTTTCAAGTACCATAGATTTTATGAAATTTATAACTAAAACATTCGATTTATGAAATTTATATTGGTTCAAATAGTAATATCATTAATCAATGGGTAAAAAAATTAAATAATGTATAAAGAAAATGGGAATAAAAATATTCTTAAAAATAATATAATTTTAGTTATTTTCAACGACTACAGTTGTATGAAATTTGTATATAAAACTATGATTTCATAAATATTATATTGATTGAGGCAATGGTAAAAACAATTTACAAATTGATAAACAAAATACATCGTGATATATCATCCCGACCAATATATACTATAATCATTAATAATTATTAACTTACCTTCTTTTTTGCGTATGAGATTGTATCGCCCACCTCCACGTTCATTATTTTGAAATACCAAGATCGCAGGCAGATGAGACAGAGGTGCAGAATCCAAATTTTCATCACCATTCAAGTTTTCTCTTAGAGGCTTAAATCATATAGTATTCTGAAACCGATATATATAGACAATGTTTTCAAAAAAATATTCTAGATAAATATATTTACTATTTCCGTCTTCCATGGTGATCTTTTTTAAAAAGTTAATTACAACTAATCAGATTTTTGTTAGATTTTTGTTTCTTTTCATTTTTTAATTAAATTTCGCTATAAACATATTTAACTTAGATTTAATGGACGAACTATAATCAATTTTGTTTTAGATTTGGATCCATTTTCCTTTTAATCCAAATAATTCTAGCAAAAACTTTTACCCGGATCCGGATAACGATTTTCAAAAACTGTTACACAAGAAAAAAAATGTTGTATCTGCCCATAAACATTAGTTGGAAGAAACAATAGGTCTCATAACGGAAGAAATGAATATGCTACTCGAAGCTAACCAACCTGGCAGCCAATTCGATGACGTATCTTTACAAGAAAAATTGCGAGAATCCAACATCTAGAGACTAGGTTCTTTAAATTTCGATGGGCAACACATTATGCAGATATTCTAATTTTTTTTATTAACATCCAACCATCTAGCAAAATAATTTAAAAACTTCATCTGCACAAAACCTCGCTTCCAGGTCGTAGCAAAGCTAGTGGTGACTGTCTATCTTCTAATCTCTATTTGCACAAAATGTTGTGACTTAACTATAATCAAGAGAATGAAAGTTGGTAGGTTGTTGTATAGACAAAAGGACAATAAAAGAAGCCAATGCAAACTTTATCTGAGGGGTTCTGAGTTTTGTTATGGTAATGAAGTTGTTGGTCTTTAACTCGAATTTGATAGATGCTGGTGTATGAATACTGGTGCTTAATGGAACATACCAGATGTTTATAAATAAATAAAACCAACAAAAATAATATTTAGAAAGATTACATAAAGTATTTTTAATTTAAAAAACCTAAATAATCAAAATCATTTTTAATATATTTTAATAAGTTATTAATTTTATTTTATTTATACTTGATGATATACTAATATAAAAACCATAATTAAATCACAAACCAAACTGGAGACAAAAGTATTTAAACTTTAACAAAGCTTATTTAATTATTTATTTATTTTTTATGAATTTCCTTTGTGAATGAAAATATCTAGATACAATTTCACTTGTATTAGTCTCGGAAAGCTACTCTTCTGATATGTTTACGACTGGTTTTATTTATAAACAGGGGAAAGTGCGTGTTGGATTAATATCGGCTAACAAAAACTTTTCTCTCTAATAAACTATATATCTACAAAATATTTTGAAATTATGGATATATAAAAAAATTATTTTGGATATATTTTCTTACTTTGTTTCTTCCAACAAATTCTTTTATTTTGAAATTAAGAGATAATCAGTTCACTACATAATTCTTATAAAAATCTATCTCACTCGCTCCTTGACTCCTCTAATATTAACTCACTGTTAGAAATAATCAATAATATAAAATTTGGTGGTATTCAACTATATAGTAACATAAATAATGAGTTATTAATCACCAACATAACTACACATCCACCATATTTTTTGAGATTATCGAGTAAATAATTATTCATTAAATCAACTACTTTTTTTATAGCTTTAGTCTAATTGTAGTCGCGGATTTTGTCCAAGTCTTTAACATAGTAAAGTATAGTTGAAGCCATCTATGCATTGAACCATGATTAGGACTCATAAAATTTGCAAGGTGATAATTAACATATAACTGAGAAACGATCATACATAAAATACTTTATGTGTAATCGAGTAAATTGCATGCATCATCGGGTTAAGAACTTAAATTAAAAAGGTTTTTCTAGACAAAAGTAGATTAAACCTGGATTATATCTATCATTGAAAAAGATAATGTTGTATAAATTAAGGTATGTAAAATGATGACATACATTAAAACGAGAATTACTCAAAATCTAATAAATAAACAAACCTTTTTAATGATATTGATGTGAAAAAAAAATTAAAAGCAAAAGTAGTAAAAGGTAAAGTTTAATGCTTGGGTATGGTTCGTCTATTCGAGAGAGAAATAAGATGAAGACACGTAACATTTTGGTATAGGAAGAAATTAAACGGACTTTTAATTTATATTATATTAAGTTTTAAAAAAAAGTAAACTAATTCACCATAAGTTGGTGAAATTTTATTTTTTAATTTATAGTATTGGTTTCATAGTGAATGTACATTAATTTTGCAAATGTTGTATGGTTTTAATGTGAAACATACTTTTAGTAGGTTTCGCAAACAATATACTTTTAGGTTTTACATACACCATAAAAATAAGGTTTCATGCATAATATTTGTTTATAAATAACTCACGTGAATCATGGTTTATCAGTTTTTAAATACAAAATGTTTCAAATGTACAAGGTATGCATTATAGCTTGTTGTAGATATATTTATCAAACTACATTAAGTAAGTATGAAATAATAATTATTTAGTTTTGCTGAATAAAAAAAACGTTTTAAGACTATCCATATTTTGTTAAATGTTTGACTTATGAAGAGAAAATGATCATTGTTGGAGGTAAAATTTGTTAGAAAATCATATAAGGATGCATGTACGGTGGTATGAAAATTCCAAATACTTGTTTTGGTATTTGGCAGCCGATAGGCTTTGTGCAGACGACGTTCACTACCGCCTAACATGCTCAAAGTTTAGATAAAACTCATAATCATTTTATTATAGGTGGTTTCGTGGATGAGTTAGTGTTTATTTTTTCGACATTAGTTCTAGAACTACTACCAACTGTAGCCAAATCAGGAATGTTAGCACTACCTCTACAAGATTTGGCTCACTAGTATTTGTTGTGTTAAAAAAAATCTTTTGTGTAGAATTGTCCGCAAGTGTTTATTCTCTATACAATGAACCCGAGCGAGACTACAACATATTTTTTATCAACCTCTCTGGGTTTGCACAAAAAAGTAATCGAATGATGCAATATTCGTGTAATTATTTTTAGTCAATGCATATTTCACTAGTAGGAACACCTCTAGATTTGGATTTAAAAATTATTAGTCAATGGTAACTTCTTCTTCTTTCATAAGCTTAACGTGAGGCTTGATGGATAAATTTTTTCAACGGTCGTTTATAAACCGCAAAATAACACACCAAAAATCTTGTTGAAGCTGCACAAGTTCATGCTTACATGGTAACCCTTATGTTATTGGACTTAAACAATCGCATATTAATGGTTAAATTCATGTATATTCCTTATAATTTTTTTAATATTACTCCAATTTTTTTTAAACCTCTCAATGCAACTTACAAAAACTAGGAAGTCGATAATCATGCACGATATAACATTTACTTTTTCCTAATAGTGTTTTTACAACTGGATGTTGTATCGCAAGTAAACCGTCGTTATTTTCCCAAAACAATTCAAAATTCAATAGGGTTGACCCAATAAATTTCTTCAGACTAGCATATGTACCCTTTACCCTGAATTATAGTAAACTTTGCAAGCAAAAATTATGATAATTTTGAAACATAATTTATCAAACTACAAATTTTCACAACACAATACACATATTTAAAACATTACACCTAATATAACTACAATTTTTGTAATAAACTGCTTTAATATGTTTCGCATCACTAATATTACTATGGAAAAATAGAAAAGAGCAACCATATAAACTTTGTTTGGCAATCAGAAATTTATAAACAATGCCAATGTTACGTATTGGTCGCTGTGCAACCAAAATGCATGACATTTTTTGTGTTTGCATAAATGAAATTCTCGTTATAAGATGATCTCAAAGAGTTTCTCATGTAGTCAACCTTTTTTCTCACTTATGTGAATGATACCTATATTTTTATTAAGTTATCGTTCGCGTTGAAGACGATGCTAGACCAAAACACAATCCTCCAAGCATTAATAAAAAAATTAAACTCTTTACTCTTTTTTATTTATTTTTTTGGAGAGAATGTTGTTATTGATATGCCATTCGCATAACATGCGCGCCGCGCCTAATTTTTTTTTTATCAGAACTATTCGTCAAAATAAGTTCACGATCAGTGAATATAACACAAGACAACTCTCAATCATTCTTTTCAATAATTGTTTTTAAACATCCCCAATAATAATTTTAGTTACCTTGCTTTTCTTTCGTCATGAATGAGAATCTAACGCAAAACATCATATTGATGGAAGTAATCTCTATTATTTCAAATAAAAACATACACTATATAATAGTCTCATATGTACTATCCACGATAAGTTAGGAAAACGTTTGCAATAACTTTATGATAATCATATGTGCAAAAAACAAGTTCTTTTTATGATATAGGTTCTTTCGTTCGTAGTCTATACTAGATAAAAATATTACATTTGCAAACGACTGCCTTTTTGGGTCAATTTTCCCCCGCTATATATACGTTACACATGTTGGAGGAATTCATTAGATAGTTGACAGTATATTGCAGGCACATGTTCGCAAGGATATTATGATCTACCATTATTTTTCGTGACTTTTAAACCTCTCTGTTGATGCATGTTCTTGTAAGTATTTGACCGAGTCACGATATTAACGACCATATATTATCGCTTCTAAAAACTGGTTTATCTACTAATATAAAAAAAATCAATCATTTTTTTCTTACTAATTTATTTCTATTTGGATCTTTGTCCATTAAGACTTTATTATAACGGCTAGATATATGGCATTGGTACACAACTCTAGGGGTTTTATCTTTATAGCCCGGATCGTGCGATTCGACTATAATTACGAACTCGGTTTTTTCACCTTTTTTTTAACCTACTCAGTTATTGAATCATATTTGTAGTACTCATAGGTCACAAAATCATGATTGTAATCCATTAACACTCATATTTCACCAGTATTCCCTCTTAAAAAACAGTGAAGTTTATAGAAGATCATATTTTGCAATAATCATATAAGTTTTCACATATATAATTTCTCAATGGTTTTGCATAAGCCATATTACACGTTTGGTATATAACTTATATATGGTTTCACACATATAATTACTTCAACGTTACAAAAAAATTGTATGCATACGTATTCATGACTTAGTTTGGAAAACAATAAGAACGAGAATATGAAGTCAATATTACAAAAATAAATCTTGTTACCACGACGTTAAATAAACAAATGAGTCCTAACAAAACCAACAGATTGGTGGATTAGAATGACCGACCATATTTCGTTAATGCGTTAGCAAAATAATTAGTTTAATCAGCTATCGATGTGGCAAAATAAATAATTTAGATTTTCCATATATAATTTATCCTTGGTTACTTAAATATTGCAAGCAATATCGTATGTTTGTATATTTTTAACATATGTTAGGAAACGATAAAAACAAGCACTTGAAGTCAACATTTCACGTAAATCTTGCTACCACGATACAGAAATGACAAACGAGTCTTAACAAAACGAACAAATTGGTGGTTGGAATGACCGACTATATTTCATTATTATATTGACAAAATAATTAATGTTATTTGTCCCGATATGGCGAAATAAATAAGTTAAGTTTTGCCTCTATTATTCTACTTTATTTTCCATCATGGGTACCATACGTTTTACATATAATTTATTTAGTGTTCTACATTTACAATTACTTAAATTCCGCAAGAAATATCGTATAATCTTGCATTCCTGGCCTAGTTTGGAAACAATAAGAAGAAGCATTTGAAGTTAATATTTCATGTAAATCTTGATATCACGATACTAAAACAGCATATGAGTCCTAACAAAACCTACATATCGGTGGTTGGCATGGTCGATCATAATTTATCATTGCATTAGCAAGTTAATTAATATTATTTGTCGCCAATATGGCAAAATAAATAAGTCATTTTCACATATATAATATTTTTCGGTTTTGCATCATATGTACTGGTGAGGGTGAGACCTCGTTATTTAAAGAGAGAGAGTGAAATAGATTCTAGAGAGAGAAAGTAAAAAGTAAGATAAGTGTAATTTTCTCAAATGAATATATCATCATCGTTAACTTCAGTCTCTGCCCTTATATAGGTGCTAAGACTTAGTAACTAAATCAGTTACAACCTTAGTATAATTGTATATTAGTCCCTCATCCTTATATAAGACCTGAAATCTATCCCTAAACTATAGAAACTATCAGATAAATATTTATTTATTACATTTAGGTCCCTAATATTCTATATCCTTATCAGTAGCCCCCTATTTCTTATGAAACATAGTGAATGAGAACTAGATGTCATCGGAAATCTGCACATGTGGATGAATCTCTCTTGCCAAAATCCGATCTGCACTAAAGATGTTATTTATAGACCATTTAATTACACTTTATGTCCTCAAATAATTACTCATGAATTAGTCACTTTGAAACCAACTAACTCTTTCATAATACTTCGAATCTTTTCATATGGATTCATGAGCTAGTTTTCTCCTAACGATCAGTAACATTCAAAGTGAGGCTAGAAAACGTGACGATTCACTAGGTATTAGGTCTGCCCCTAGGCATGACATACATCAGGTGTCAAGTTTTTGTCTTAAAGCAACCGTTTGATATTCCACCCAATAAACTCTTCCACCTCTTCCACTTCTCAAAGCTCTTTCTCTCATTCTTATAAATATTAATGTGAACTATTGTTTGCTTCACAAATTCAATTTTAGAGAGAGAAAATGTGTTCATCAAATATTTCTTGGCTACCTAGTCTTCAACCTGTTGGCTACCTTTACCGGAAAACTCAAACTTTTTATTCAATCTTCAACCCAGTTTATGAGAAAGCATATAAAAACCAAAAGACCAAAGGTCCAAAATTCCCAGAAAATCCACTTCTCTAAAATCTGATAACAAAGTTTTAGGTGCCTACGATTACTTCTATATTAGTGAAAGAGGCGAGGAGTACAAAGCAGCTGGATTGATAGGCAACGCTCCTCATTTATCCACTTAGACAATTCATTACAGTAACTTCGATCCCAATCTTAGTTCTCTTGTATTTTGACATTCAACTAACCCAGAAAAAACCAAAACACCAAACTCGCCTCAAACTTCACCACCTTGAATCTCTTCAACAACACCAAACCTTCGAATTCACCGCAAAATGACCCAAACCACAACAACTTTAAGAAAGTCTGGAGAAACATATTATTTTAGCTCTAATCCTCCTAGATAATTACACAAAGAGACTCCACAAGTACAACCAACCACTCGCATCCCCTAAAACCTTTCCAGAAAAAGAACCTTCGACAATGCTGACAACACTTCACCCTCTACTATCTAAAATGCTTCAACCAATCCATTACTATATTCTTCTCCCCTGATGAAGGTTATTGAGACAACTATCTCATCTCAACAAAATTTCTCAAGTAGAGAACAAGGGAAACCAACCTCGACTTCTAACATACTCCAATTAGTAGATGAAGTTTCTGAAGAAAAGGCTGATTCCGAAGCTACCTCCTCAAATTTCAAAACTAGCACTGATGATGATGCTTTGGAAGAAACTGAAGTTGACAATAAGGATGAAGCTTCAAAAGATACTGATATTAAGCATGCTTCAAAAATAAGAGAACTGAGGATTAGGGGAATAAAAATGAAGACTTATGTCAAACCTCCCGAGGAGCTTGATGCTTCAGTTAGGCCAAATCTGAAGCCACTTATGCCAGAATACATTTTGGCATTAAAGAACGTATCATATATCTAATATCCAAAGCCTCAAGCTACTTCTCTGAAGAAACACTAAGGAATGTCAGACAACATTACACTTTGTCTGCCAAAAGAGGGAGATAATTCATTTGATTGTGGATAAGATGAGTTGGTGGTCTACCCTAAGATCATCAACTGGGGTCTTCGATTTCCATTAGACCCAATGATTGTGGAGTACTTCGAACTCCTGGATTTGTACCCTACACAAGCAATCCCCAACCAATGGTTCACCCTTCTGTCAGTGGTTATAGCCTCCATATTGAGCCAAGTCCCCCTCTGCATCGAAGATTTCATCTCTCTCACTAAAATTTCGAAGGGATCAGTACTTCTATTCTACTATATGATGTTGGATGATGACCTCAAGATTTTCAACGACCTACTTGGACTGACAAATTTTGGAACAAAAATCTGTCTTCATATCAGGGGCTTGGGAGAATGGGAAGGAAATATACAAGCCAGTCATTTAAAATTAAACTTATTTTGGAGGAGTAACAGTAAGTCCCTTATCCTTCTATTTTTATTCTTATTTAAATTAGTTGTTTATTGTTTCTTATTAATTTATGTGCGCTTTTTAGAAATTTGAGTCGATACAAGCTTTGCCAAAAAGATCCTAAAGATGTTTTTTGTAAATTGGCTGCCTTGGATGAGAAAGAGTGAGGCAATGGGTTCCACTCAGCTTTTCAGCCTATAAACTTCATCAACAGCCATCTATGGAGGATAACTTTGGGAGCTGACTTCCCTAAAAGTCTGATGAAACCTTCAAACCTACTTCATGTTGTAAAAAGGCTTGTAGCAACTAATGGAAAAGTGCATCTGCCAGTTCAGAATTGGTTAGACAACCATTTTCTCTTAAAGAAAAAAGGGAAAAAGAATAAAAATGCAGCTAACACATCTGTGCTAGCCCTTTAGAAAGCCATGTGCCAAAGACAAAGGTAAAAAATGAAGACAACAAAACCAAGCCTTCCCACGATTGAATAGGGAGTGGAGGCTGAGCCCTCTTTGAAAGAAAGAAAATTGTTGCTTAAAAGAAAAAGAAGAGCACGTCCAAGACACCAACTCCTAAAAAATCCAAGAAGAATGATGTTGAGGTATTGCCAAAAGTGTCTGCATCCGAGGCAAATACAGAAGTTGTTGTTGTGGAAGATCAACAAAAGAAAATTGCATCGGAAGACAACTAAGGGATGATTACTTTGATCTGGATGACTTGATCAACTTAGGAGAGCCTCAGAATGTTGAAAAAAGACATGGATCCAGAGTTCCAAAAGATCCAAGACCAGCTGCAACAACTTGGTTGTCGAGTTACTGCTCCTGTTCTCCTGAGGTGGTCAGATTAGAGACTCCGTTTTCACCTTTAACATATGTCATCATGCCCTTCAATAGCTAAATGATTATACCCACTAAACAACTATCCGAAGAGGTTCCTGCTGCTCTGCAGCCTTTTCTGATCTTGGAACTGCAACATAAAATTTTTGCAAAGAAGTGGAGTCTACCTGAAGCCACTTAGAGACCATGGCAAAAGAGATGGTTCGATATAAAAATGATGATGAAGCAGAGAAGAAGATGATGAATATTTTTGGCAACACAATCATAGACCAGTTTCATGGATTTCAAGTTGGCAAGTCGGAATTCCTTAGAGGTATCATTCACTTGAAAAATCATCTTAGGTATGTGCATGAGGAATAGAAGACACTGCTTAAGGCTTTCCATCAAAATGAGATAGATTAGAGCTCCAGGTTAAGCATTCAAAAGAGTTATCCGAAGAGAAGCAAATATCCTCCACCCTTTAAACATTTTTAAACGGGATTGAAAAGGAAAAAGAGAATTTAGTGACTGAGATGACAACTCTTCAGGCTAAGTTCGAAGAAGAGAAAAAAGTTGTTGGAGGTTGCTCAAGATGAATATGGCAAAGACATGTTGGCTTCCATCAAGAATGCCGATGAGCAAAGAACTATCAATCTACTTCGCGAAATCTATGCTACGATTCTAAAGGCCAACCTTTCCAGATTTTGGGAGAAAATTCCTATGGTGGATCGACCCAGTAAAGCTTTCGATCTTGTGCCTAGCGAGACTTCCGAAGAAGCAGAGACAAAAGAAAGTGCCTATGAGTAAGGAGAGTCTTCCAAATAGGGCTCTCAAGAAAAATGATATATAAATGTTTCACTTTTTTGTTTATGTCATGATGACTTTATTTTTGTGAATGCATATCTTTTTCGCATTCAAAAAACATTTTTGTGACCGTTGAATTTACTTGAATGCAATCGTACTTTGTTTCCCTTATATTCTTATTTTCTTACTTTACAAATTAATAAATTTATAAACCAAGTTACATTTACTTCGAATGTAACTCATGTTACATAAAACCATAAACTTAGATAGTGCTTTAGAGGACATAACACTTCGAAAATGATAGTGTGTTTAGAGAACATAGCACTTCGAAAATTATAGTCCATTTAGAGAGCATAACACTTTGAAAATTATAGTGCATTTAGAGTACATACACTTCGAAAATTTAGTGCGTTTAAATAACGTATCACTTCGAAAATTATAGCGCATTTAGAGAACGTAGCTCTTCGAATATGGTTGTTTCTTCGAAAAATATTTATATCACTTTGGAATATTTACTCTTGGTCAACCTTAAAGATGATCAGTCTTTGACTTGTTACCAAAATAATTCAAATACTTATACTTCAACAACCATTGGTAAAAAAAATTTATTGATAACTTCGAATATTTACATGACACCCCATTAAAACCTCTCTGGGCCAACAGGGTAGGAAAGAGTGTGTCGATTATTTAAAAAAGTTTTCGAAAAACAAAATTATCCCCAATACAATTTCAGTTTTTGTATATTCCAAGGAAGTTGAAGCATCCTCCCCTGCATAAGAACCCAATTTTATTCTTTCTACAACCATATAAGGTCCTTCCCAATTCGAGGTCATCTTTATGAGGCGCTTCTCTTTTGTATGAAAGAATAATTTATGTAAGACTTTATCACCAACTTTGAAGTCTATCATTTTTACCTTCGAATTATACCGACTTCTCATCAGAATTTGATAATGAATCGTATTCAGATGTGCTCTAACTTTTTTCTCCTCAATCAGGTCCAAATCTGCTCTTTTTGGTTCGTCGTTCATGTCCTCAGAATACTGAAGTACTCAATAAGAAGGTAACATAGATTATGCATGACTAATATCATCTATATCATACACCAAGGCAAAACGAGTTGCTTTAGTGACCTCTCTAGGATTTGTTCGATAAGTCCATAGCACCTCTTGCAAATAGTTAGCCCATTTTCATGCAGCCCCTGTCAAATTCTTTTTCAACCCTTCTAAAATAAATATACTTATTAACATCACCTGACCATTTGCTTGGGGATGAAAAAATGTTGAAAAGCATTATGTAATACCCCTCGAAGCACAAAAATGAGTTATTATCTATTGTTAAATTGAGGACCATTATCTGTGGTGATTTTTCAAGAAACCCCAAAGTGACAACAAATATTGTTCATAGTGAACTTAATAACATTCTTGGTTGTTGTTCCGGACAATGGTTCAGCCTCTGCTCACTTTGAAAAATAGTCCACTGCCACAATAATCATTTGGCGTCCTCCTAAATCCATAGGCAATGTATCTACCAAATTCATTCCACATCTGTCAAAAGTGATGCCTTTGGTAATAGACATGAGTGGAACTGCAAGTTTGTAAATAGCATTGGCAAATTATTGACAAGTATCGCAGCCTTGAACCAAACTTTTAGCATCATTCATAATTGATGGCCAAATCATAACCTGCCAACAAAACTCGACGTGTAAATTCCTTGAACCCATAATGTGTTGAACCCTCATCATCATGTAATTCTGAATTTTTTTCCCGAGACTCTTGTTTATTCAAACAACGCAACAAAGGCCTACTCCAAAATTTCTTGTATAATATCTCATCTAATACAACATAGCAATGAGCTTTATATTTTAATTTTTTAACTAGTTGCATATCTTGAGGGAGTGTTCCTCTTAATAAGAAATTCAGGATATCAGTTCTCCAGTCACTTCGAGTTACATCTGGAGTGGCAAAAACTTCTTCTGCATATTTACATTGCTCTAACCGAGTTAGAATCGAAGGACTCTCTTGTAATAAAATCCAAGGATATTCTTCTGAGTAAGCAATGGTTTTCAAAAATCAATAATTATATTGTCTCCTCGACTCATATGTTCTATAATAACATGGTCAAACATGAGAGTCAAATTCCGAAGTTATAAAATATACAAAATTAAGTGATCCTTTTTAGCTTCGGAAATACCAGCCACCTGATTCTCTACTAATTGGGAATATGTCTCCAATCGAACTGAAGTTTCCCTACAAATACTCTCAAGCCTTAAACCAGCAAATGCAGCTTCATATTCAGCTTCATTATTCGATGCATCAAAACCAAATTTAATGGCTTGAAACATAGCCTTCCCAGATGGAGCAACCAGTTGAACTCCTGCACTGGATTCTAGAATGCTAGAACCTCCATCAGTTTGAACGACCCACATCATAATTTTTGGCAAGACCTCCTTATATATCTCTTCATCTGATCTACTTGAGTGGAATTCAACAAGAATATCAACTAAGGCTTGGGCCTTAATAACCATTCAAGGAGCAAAGCTGATATCAAAATCTCGTAGCTCCATTGACCATTTGGTCATCCTCCCAGAAATATCGGGGCACTGTAAAACATTTTTCAATGGGAATAAAATTCGAACGACAACAGTATGAGCTTGAAAATAGAGGCGCATCTTCCTAGCAGCCACCACTAAAGCAAGGTCCAACTTTTCGAGCTTCAAATATCTTTTTTCTGCTGCCAACAAACTCTTACTGACATAGTAGACTGGCTTCAAAATTCCCGAATCTTCACTTATCAATACAACACTTATGGCAAAATATGACACTGCAATGTATAAAAAAGAGTTGCTTTCGAATTTGAGGCTTATACAATATTTTTGGCGATGATAATAGCTCATTCATGCTTGAAAATGCTGCTTCAAGTTCTGAGGTCCACTCAAACTCCTTTGGCCTTCGTAGTACTTGGAAAAAGGAAAACATTTATCAGAAAACCTCGAAATAAATCTATTAAGAGCAACTAACCTTCCTGTCAAGATTTGTACTTTTTTAATAGTTCGAGGTGATGTCATTGATACTAAAGCCTTTAATTGCTCTTGAGCAGCTTCTATCCCATTTTCACTAATAATATACCCCAATAATTTTCCTGACCGGACTCCAAATGTGCACTTCTCAGGATTTAGCTTCAATCTAATAACTCTTTAAAAAAGTCTCCAGATGCGTCTTATCTGCTAGACTATTGACCAACATATCATAAATATACACCTTCATATTTCTTCCAATATGAGAAACAAAGGCTTTATTAATTAACCTCTGATATTTGCTCTTACGCTCTTTAATTTAAAATGCATAGCCCTATAACAATGCAAGCCTTGGTCCGTGATGAAGCTGGTTCTCTCTTGATCTTTTGGATCCATCTAAATTTGGTTATACCCTGCAAAAGCATCCATAAAGGACACAATTTTATTTCTTAAAGTGGAATCAATCAATTGGTCTATTTGAGGAACATGAAATGGATCTTTAGGACAAGCTTGATTCAAATCTGTGAAGTCAACGCACATCCTTCATTTCTCATTCTTCTTTTTAACCACCATTGGGTTTGCTGTCTATAAGGGATATTATGACTCCCTTATATGTTCGACCTTTGACAAACGATCCATCTCAGTATCAATAGCCTCTGATTTCTCAAAAGAAAAAGCACGTCTTTTTTGGATAACAGGTTTGAGCTTAAGATTAATTGCTAAGCTGTGACATATCACCTCGATTGGGACTCTTACCACATGTTCTATTTTTCAAGCGAAAACATCCAAATTGTGGAACAAAAATTGTAATAACTGTTGTCGTAAATCTAGAGTTAGTAATATTCATATTCGAAGTACCTTCCCATCAGGGAAATTATACTCTTCTATGCTTTCATTTATCTGTCAAAGAACCTGGGGTTTCCCTTGGATCATCAACCCCCTCTTCCGCTTCCAAGTTCGCCCCCTGATTGTTACTGAGTCATTTTATCACCACTCCTCAAACCTCAGATTCGTTGAGCTGTGGCATAACATTCTCTAGCTAGCTTCTGATCATTTCATAAAATCCTAACGCGATCTCCAATCGCATACTTCAAAGATTGGTAAACTATGGATACAACTGCATGCATCCTCGAAAGCTAAGATCTCCCAAAATTGCATTATAGTTTGTTGGACAATCCACCACATGAATAAAACTTGAACTTTCTTTCTAAAAATATTGGTGAAATATTGATACAACTGCATACATCCTCAAAAGCCAAGATCTCACAAAATTTTCATTATAGCAGGTCGGACAATCCAACGCCATGAATAAAACTTGAACCATCTTTCGAAAATTCCTTTTTCCCAGACACACCTCACCCTCGAATTCTCCAATAACCTGGGTAGTCACACCTGTAAATCCGATTATAGTACGTTCCGATTGAGAAATTCGAGGAGGATTACACATCCTGTCATATGTTGACTTGAAAAGAACATTTGTAGAGCTTCGTGTATCTATCAGCACGCGTCAGATTTCAATACCAGCTACTTCTGCTCCAACAACTACTGCATCTTCATGAGGTCCTGCAGTGCCTCTCAAACCATCCTCTTCGAAAGAATAAAATGAGCATCTTTTTTGCCATACAAATTAGTATACATCCCTACTTATATTTGAGTAGCTAAGCTCACCAGATGCCACTTTCTAGAGCTGTCAGTATTTCCAGTCATAGTATCTCCTCCGAAGATTTCCAAGGACTCAAAATATTCACATAAACTTCGAACTCGACCTTGTTTCAGTGGCTCATCCACTGCCATCAAAATCCTTTGATCCAGATATGTATCCAAATATTCCAATGCAACATCGAAATCATCACTCTTAGAATCCAGAATCATTAGATTTTATGCCCGTGAATTTGGATTTGTTGCCTGTGAAGTTGACGCAACATGAATTTTTGATCCAGTACTCCGCCCTTTAACAAAGGCATTTTTAATTAAAGTTTACACCTCACTATTCAAATTCATACAGTCTGCAGTGTCATATCCTATGTCGTTATGATATTTATAGAGCATGTTATTACGCTATTCTCTTGGCCTGTTTATCAAAGCATGCTTTTTAAAATTCACATATCCTTTTGCCTTTTCATAAATTACACTAACACTTCTAGTTAAATCAGCATAGTACTCTGGCCTTATCCACTGATTTGGCCTTAGTTTTTGAAATTGATACCCTGTAGCTTGAGTTAGGTACCCTCTAGTTCAAGGAGGAAAATTATTGTTGTTCCTCGTACGCGACGGTTGGGTGGAGTTTGAAGAATGTCCATGATTTCTAACACCTGCCCCAAACTCTTCTGACTGGGTCCAACCACTCCTCGAACTCTAGTTGATTCTTCCATTTTAATTTGATCCTCCACTTGGCCATTAGCGCTCCAAATGTCAAAGCTATTCATTTCATTATTTTATTTGCTAAATCTCATGGTAACAAACCTTGTCGAAATGCAGTCATAAATACCAAATTTTTGTAATTATCCAAATCAGCTTTTGTTAACACAAATCATTTAGTATAGTCCTTCAACTTTTCTCGTTCTGCTTTCTTGCACTGTATTATTGTTTCTCTATTTTCCCGCATCTCTTTACTTTCCACAAATTGACATCTGAAGGCTGTATGAAAAATCTATGAAATTGGAAATTGATCCCTTTGAAATCTTGTTATACCATTTTAAAGTTGTTCTTTTAAACGTTTGAGAAAAAACTCTACATACCAGCCTATCATCATCCTCGAAATTCATCATGTTATTCTTAAATTGTTCGATGTGGTCATCAGGATCTTGCATCCCCATCGGGCTTTTTGACCTTAGTTTCTCCAATCGACTCCTTGTACATACTGATTATCATTTCATGTTCCCATGACAACATCCAATTTCGATCATCCATCCTTGTGTACTGATTTGAAGTATTCCCTTCACACCACTATGTTTCCCTCAAATAACGAGGTACATTGTCATTTCTTGTTTTATATCGTTTTCGTGATTTTCAAGGTTGATATTTCTCTTTTTCGAAGACCCCCGACACCTCTTATACTCAGATCATAAATTATTCAACTCATCTTCACTGAAAGTAACATACCTTTGTTTATCTTTTTTCTCTTTTCGCAAAATTCGATGTCATTTGTCAGAGTCAAAACGTAATTTTCTATGATCACTTTGAATACGTTGAACTGCGTAAGACCGATCAGATTGGTTTTCCAGATCATACATATCCTCCTCTTTTCGTACCTCGGATTTAAGCCTTCCTGATTGAATATCTTACACTATTTGGACATATTTCTCATCCAGAGCTATAATTTTATCTAACAACTCATTCATCCGAGCTTCGATGTGTGAATGAGTTTGACGAACTGGAATTGATTCATCTTCTCTTCATTTTCTTTTTTGCAGGTCAGCTCTTAGCGTCTCAATCGCCTTTTAAACATGAGGATCGTTTTCGTTTCCTGGTTCCATCACCGATCCGAATTATCCAAAGATAATCGGTTATCGAACAACTATGAAAAATCAAACAAGAACAAATACTCGAAATCAATAAAAAACAATTAAAACACTCTCTAGAAACTGATCGCCTTTTGGTTTTTTATCACGAAATCAAGGTACCGATCTATCCTTCCATTGTAGTCGCCAATTTAGTGAGGGTGAGATTTGGTTCTTGAGAGAGAGAGAGTGTGAAATAGTTTCTAGATAGAGAAAGTAAGAAGTAAGATAAGTCTAATTTTCTCAAATGAATATATCATCATCATTAACTCTTCAGCCTTTTCCCTTATATATAGGTGCTAAAAATTAGTAATGGAATCAGTTACAACTTTGGGATAATTACATATTAGTCATTTATTCTTATATAAGACATGAAATCCATCCCTAAACTATACAAACTATTAGATAAGTCTTTATTTATTACATTTAGATCCATAATATTCTACATCCTTATCAAGTACAAGACATTTCACATAGAGTTTATTTAAGGTTTCACATTTGTAATTGCTTAAATTTGGCAAACAATATCGTATCTTTTTATATTTATGACCTGACTTGGAACAATAAGAACAAGCATTGCGAAAAAGTTATTTTAATACGTCACATATGTTGCAAAAAATTTAATACAATTTGCCACCATAATAATGTAAGTATAATATTATGCCAAACCGATGGCGCAATATGTGGATTTCACAAATGAACCGACAAATTTATTAGGTTATTCGCCAACGTAATGACGTACTAGTGTTGAGATTTCACTGCATCATTGCGGTTTCCAATTAGCATGCAAAATATTATATAAATATATTGCAGTATATATAGTTATATTTGGTTGCGCACGGCAATTACATCATGTTTCGCAAGAGATAGTTAATGTAGTTGCGAAATATGACTAACACATAAATTACATACCTCTAACATAATAAGATTCGCAAACGTATTGATACAAGTTCCGCAAGTCTATTGTTATAATATTATTGCGAAATATAGTTAACAAAAGACTTGCTAGATCTAGCATTATACGCTGCACAACATAATACTACTATGTTTCATAATACACTATCGATGAACATCAATTTTTTCTCCAATTATCTGTATTTATTTAACAATTTTTTGATAAAAAACAATCAAAAGTAATTATATTTCTTCCACTGACATTTCCAATTACGTTTCCCAAAAAACGTGATATAAATATGGAACCAAACTAAATCGGACGAGAACCGAACCAAATTGAAAATTTAACCGTCCGATCCGGTTCTAAAGTATAAAACTGAAATCCTAACAGTCCGATCCGATCCGATAAACTTAGCGCTTCGGTCCGGTTCCGTCGAAACCCAGACCGATAACACCTCTAGTTATAGATAATAAAACCTTTTTTTTAACTTACAAATAATATTATTTAATAGCAGCTCCTAAAATGATAGTGCTATGGTTTTAAAAGAAAAAAAAATGTGGGTTTAAGATCTCAACAATCAAGTCTCCTGAAATCTGCTAATACTGAACCCTGAAGTAAAACTGCTAATACTGCCGAAATCTTTCATTTGCCCTAAAATAGTCTCCTGTATGACTAAATACCGTGATTTTAAAAAGCTACTGCTTGTAGGTCTAAAAGGTTTGCTAGTAAAGGAGAGGGTAAAAAACACCAGTCATCCTCCACGTTTGCAGCTTGTAACACGTTAGTCCCTGTCCTTTGAGGCCGTAATAAAGGTGTCCTTATCATTTTATTGGGTAGAATAAAACCATCCTTTTCGAGTCCAGCCCAACATTTGTCCCCATAATACCCTTTGACCAGCCACATCAGCGATCCACGTAGGACGCTGATGTGGCAACCCTAAAACTTAAACCCGACCCAACAACCAATCCTAACCCAAAAATTACCATTTGTACCATCACACAAACCCGAATCAGAATCCGGTTTCGTGCGTTAAAGTAGAACTCCAACACCTAATTTTGTCAATTCTCGATGACCCGGTTGTGAGTCGGGTTTTCGGGGAAGCGGGTTTTCGAAGCACCGAGATCAAACTCGCCGTTATACGTCCGATCCATCAGATAATCCGTTACAGAGACCCACCTCTCTTTCTTTGCAACCTACCCGAACCGGGCTCGGATCCATGTCGATTTAACTTTCCGTTTTCAACTTTCGCGGCTGTATTTCACGGCGATGAAAACAGCCGTAGGATCGGAGAGGTTTTAAAAAAAGAAAAAGGAAGAAATCCTCTGCTCATGGGTGTATCGGCTTACGACGCACTTAAGGGATTTATCGAGAAACGAAAAGCTAGTGTTTTATCAAAAGACTTGATCGGTTTAACCATCGAAAGCATTGAAACCGATATATCAGAAAGTTCCAATGAAGCATCGATCGAATCGAGATTCGAAGAACTGGGTACGATTGTAGACCGGGAATCAATACCTGGGTTGGTGATCAATTATGGAGATTTAAAGGTTTTTGTTACTGAAGAAAACGATGGAGTGAGTCTGTTAGCGAGTTATGTCGTGACTCAGTTGACAAGAATGTTACAGGTTTACACAGACAAAGTGTGGTTGATGGGTTCAGTGAGTAATCATGAGATTTATTTGAAATTTGTGAAAAGATTTCCTTTTGTGGAGAGGGATTGGGATTTGCAGATACTTCCTATTTCTTCTCCTCTTAGGTCTTGTTTGTCTGAAACCTATCCAAAATCAAGGTAATCAAGTAAAATTAGGGTTTCGATTTGATTTCCGGTTATTAGTTAGGGCTGGGCTGGGTTATTGGGTCAGGGTTGGTTCTTGGGTTAGAAACTGGGCTGGGTTATTGGGTTAGGATTGGTTGTTGGGCCGGGTTTAAGTTTTAGGGTTGCCACATCAGCGTCCTACGTGGATCGCTGATGTGGCTGGTCAAAGGGTATTATGGGGACAAATATTGGGCTGGACTCGAAAAGGATGGTTTTATTCTACCCAATAAAATGATAAGGACACCTTTATTACGGCCTCAAAGGACAGGGACTAACGTGTTACAAGCTGCAAACGTGGAGGATGACTGGTGTTTTTTACCCTAAAGGAGACGATAGAGTCTGATTTATTTTTTTATAAATAATCTTTCATTTACATTTTCTTGTATGGCCTTATATGGCCCACTGTTATATTAAATGAAAGTTCCTTTTAATTATATAAAAAAAAAAAATCTCAACAATCAACATCATGATCATCAATCAATCTGATTCCAAATATAAATTCCAACAACAACAATTTCACAAAACCCAAGTCAAAAAAGAAAACATAAATAAAACCCATTAAGTACTTCAAATTCCCCAAATCCCAATTGAAATTATTAGGGCTATTTCTTAGTGTTTGCGTTACCTCCGGCTGAACTCCCTCCTCCGGCAGCTTGCGCGGCCTTTTTTGCAGTCTTTTCTTGCAAAGCTTTGGCGTCCCTTTCACGGCGTTGCTCGGGGGTCAAGCCATCGTCCTTTTTGGCCCCTTTCGCGCGAGCTGCAGCCCTTTCACCATCCTTTTCTCTTTGGTTTCCACGAGTCATAGTTGCACAACGAGAGATCCGCGATTAGCTACGAAAGGTCAATGCGATTCTTGAATCAAATCCCAACAATCAATTGTTTGCCTTTATCTCCTGAACGCACAGCATCGACATCTCTTAGTTCCTCCCATTCCTCCTCCTCCTCGAAATCAATCGGCATCTTCATTCTCCGAGTTCTACCTCTTACCCCATTGCTCCGCAGGTCAGTGTACTGTATTTATATACAAAGATATACGCGAATTTAGAATCCAAGGAGGGTTTCTCTTTTCAGTTTTACTAAACAAGTACTGATTCTATAGAGCTAGCTTCTCCTGCTTTATTTAGGGTTTAGGGTTTTGCTGTATCAAGTTCGCTGGTTGTTTGAGAATCTCGATTCTGTGGTCTTAGCTATATAGAGTTTGCAGATAATAGTCTTTAGGTTTTCCTAATGTCCATCTCTAAAGAACTGTATCCCTCTCAAGACGATCTCTTGTACGAAGAAGAGCTCCTGCGGAATACGTTTAGTCTCAAGCTTTGGTGGCGATACTTGATTGCTAAAGCGGATTCTCCTTTTAAGAAGCGATTCGTTATATACGAACGAGCCTTGAAGGCATTGCCGGGTAGCTACAAACTCTGGAATGCTTATCTCCGTGAGCGGCTCGCCATTGTAAGGAACTTACCCGTTACTCATTCACAGTATGAAACTCTCAACAATACTTTTGAAAGAGCTTTGGTCACTATGCATAAAATGCCCAGGATTTGGACCATGTACTTACAATCACTTACAAGTCAGAAGTTGGTGACCAGGCCTCGAAGGACTTTTGATCGAGCACTCTGTGCGCTGCCTGTCACGCAACATGATCGGATCTGGGAACTTTATTTAGTGTTTGTTAGTCAGAAGGGTATTCCAATTGAAACCTCGCTCAGGGTTTATCGTCGGTATTTAAAATACGATCCTACTCATATCGAGGATTTCATTGAGTTTTTGATTAAATCTAGTCGATGGCAAGAGGCAGCAGAGAGACTGGCCTCGGTTTTAAATGATGATCAGTTTTATTCGATAAAGGGTAAGACCAAGCATAGGTTGTGGTTGGAATTGTGTGATCTGCTCACACGTCATGCAACTGAAGTTTCGGGTCTTAATGTGGATGCTATCATTAGGGGAGGAATTAGGAAGTTTACAGATGAGGTAGGTAGGCTATGGACTTCTCTTGCGGATTATTACATTAGAAGGAAGTTGTTTGAGAAAGCTAGAGATATTTTTGAAGAGGGTATGACAACAGTTGTTACTGTTAGGGATTTTAGTGTGATATTTGATGCTTTTTCACAGTTTGAAGAGAGTATGGTTGCTCATAGAATGGAAATGATAGATTCGAGCGATGAAGAAGACGAAAAAAACAAAGAGAATGGTCTTCAGGAGGACGAAGAAGATGTTCGCTTGAATACTAATTTGACTGGAGAGAAGCTTGAGAAAAAGATACTCTATGGGTTTTGGTTACATGACGATAAGGATGTGGATCTGAGGCTGGCAAGGTTAGAATATCTTATTAACCGTAGACCAGAATTAGCTAACAGTGTCCTTTTACGACAGAATCCTCACAATGTGGAGCAGTGGCACCGTAGGGTCAAGATTTTTGAGGGCAATCCTACAAAGCAGATACTAACTTACACACAGGCTGTAAGGACAGTTGATCCTATGAAAGCTGTGGGGAAACCACATACATTATGGATTGATTTTGCAAAGTTGTATGAAAACCACAATGATATAGCTAATGCAAGGGTGATTTTTGACAAGGCGGTTCAAGTCAACTATAAACATGTGGATCATCTGGCTAGTGTTTGGTGTGAGTGGGCTGAAATGGAGTTAAGACACAAGAATCTAACAGGAGCACTGGAGCTTTTGAGGCGGGCCACAGCTGAACCATCAGTTGAGGTCAAACGAAGAGGTAATCTTTATAATTTGTTTTTATTTTTTTGTTAGATATTATCTTTTGTGTATGGTAGTGTTAGTGTTCGTCAGTGTTATGTGTCACACGTGTACCTCTTTCTTGGTTAAAGTGGTTATGTCTATAGAAGTCACCTTAGCATCCTTCATATATTAGGCTTAAGAATATATTCTTCTATGAAGTTTCTCTTAGTCTTACGTTTAGTTTATCACCTCTATCGTCCTTGTAACCAAAAGTTAGCTATTTGCTGTTTATGAGGGCTATTTCCCTCCACTACTGAATTTTTGCTTTTCAAGAGACAAAAAAAAGTGTTAATGGTGAAACTCAAAACGGAAATCACTAATAACCATACACAGATTGGTAGAAATAAGATGTTAACTTAATCTACTCATTCCTTTTTTTTTCGTGATCAAACGAATGAAAAGCAATTACTTTGGAGCACACCAGATATGAAAAGATCTCTAAAAAATACAGTCTTCCACAAATGCTGTCTCCTGTCTTACAGAGACAGTGAAATATCTTAAAACAGACCAAACAAACAAAAGGTTTAGTACTAGTGTCTGATGTCTTAAGAGTAAAGAAGTAGTACTTCATATTTATGAGATGGGGAAACATCTTTCAAATGACTATAATTATCTTTCAAATAACCATGAGTACTTAAGAACCAACCAAACTTTAGTAATGTAGAACCTTGCTCCTGAGCAAATGCAAGATTAAGCACAAAAGCATAGAACCATGAGTTGATTTTAGAAGTAGACACTTACAATATCAATTCATCACCATTAACTACTCAAAACCCTTTATCAAGAGGTAAAATCTGGATGAAACTTCGAAATCAAATAAAAAATAAAACACACCCCCCCAGAATCGGAATCTAAAGTTAATTATGATAATAAATATGAACAGAATCCACTAACAAAAAAAAATTACTATCAAACTAATCAACAAGCCAAAAGAAACAAAACTAAACTAGAGAGAAACAAAGGTGAATTTGTTGTGATATGATTTCCATGGACTAGAACTAATTTTTTATTCTTTGATTTTTGTATAATTTGCAGTTGCTGCTGACGGCAACGAACCTGTCCAGATGAAGCTGCATAAGTCCTTGAGGCTTTGGTCTTTCTATGCCGATTTGGAGGAAAGTTTGGGAACCTTGGATGGCACCAGGGCAGTGTACGAACGCATATTGGATCTGAGAATTGCCACACCTCAAATAATTTTGTTTTATGCTACATTTCTTGAGGTATGGCATTTTTGTTTTGTTTCTGTTAGTTTCTTGAATTGGTTCCAAAGGCTTCATATATTATTAACCTGTGCAGGAGAATAAGTATTTCGAAGATGCATTTAAGGTGTATGAAAGAGGTGTAAAGATATTTAAATATCCGCATGTGAAAGATATCTGGGTCACGTATTTATCGAAGTTTGTGAAGAGATATGGGAAGACTAAATTGGAAAGAGCTAGAGAATTGTTTGATCATGCTATCGAGTCGGTAAGCATTTTAATTACTGTCAAAGTTTTTTTAAAGCTTCTCTGTCTTTATAAGTTTTACTTCTTCTGTGTACTCTTGTAACATGTTCTGAAACTATTATTTGTTGCATCCTTGCTCTGTCTGCAAACAAATGTAATTAGACTAGTCCTGATAAATCTAGAAATGGAATAGAAATTAGTCTGATGTTTGTGTGGAAGGTATGCACAAGTATGTGGTAACCAACATTATTGTTTAAGTCTCCAATTTAGTACTGTTTACTAGCTATCTCGTTCTACTGACACTCACCTATTGGGAAATTATCACAATTTTTGTGCTCCTTTTGTTTTACAGTTTTACTTCCATGAAAAAATCTTCTCTTATTATTAGGATATGCACTTAACATAGCTATGTTCTTGGATGTGTTAACACAAATGTTATTACTTCTCATAATCTACTGATAAAGAGAGATTTCTTTTTTGGTTGTTATGTCAATTATACATGGGTTGGAAGCAAGTGTAGTTATTATCAGTTAAATTTCGTGTCACCATTATATGATTTGATGAAATGTTAGTTCCTTAGCGAAAAGTATAAGTATAACACACCCTTTCAGGAATTTAGGTGTCTGATATTGCAGTCATTGTATGTAACAGATCAAAATTATATTTGGCAAAATTACAATAAAAACTCTATAGTTTTGTACGAGTATCAAAATAAACTTTATATTTTGAGTCATAACATTAAAGTCGCTGTAGTTTAGCTTGAATTTTAAAATAAATCTTATACTTCGAATTGTAACATTAAAACTACAAAGTTTTAATTTGTCAAAGTATAGACCCTATACCATATAAAAACTTGAAAGTTTAAGAGTAAAAAACTTTAAAACTACACTATGAATTCTGAAACAATCGAAAATTATTACATTATAAACTTATGTTTATGGAAAATTTCAACTCACAAACCAACAAAACTTAATGTTTTCTATATTTTATACGTTACGAAGTTTATAGTGAGAAAAATTGAAACTATTAGGTTTTTACTGTTACAATTTAAAGTATAGCGTTTAATTTGATACGAGCGAAAAATGTAGGGTTTTTTATTGCGATTTACCAAGTATATTTTGCCTTGCTTGCTAGTATCCCATCATGTTGTCGTGGACAATATTGCTGACTTGTACTTTGACTCAATTCTTCCATTAGTTTCGAATTGGTGTTTGCTCTTGTGATAAAGTCAGGCCCTATACCCTTCGATGCATCTTTTATCATGAATGCTATTGTGGTTCTTGCATGATTTTATAAGAATATGCATCCCGTTTATGTTAATTATGCATTCTATTGTAGTTCTTACACGCTGGGCTGATTAATGCATACAAAGGTACGGTGTGCTTAACTTCTTCATTTTTTTTTATAATTTACTTTTTCAGGCTCCTGCTGATGCATCGAGACCATTGTTCCTTCAATATGCAAAACTAGAAGAAGATTACGGTCTGGCAAAGCGAGCTATGAAAGTTTATGAGCAAGCAACTAAAACAGTCCCTGATACCCAGAAGCTGGAGATGTATGAAATCTATGTGGCTCGTGCAGCTGAAATATTTGGTGTTCCTAGAACACGGGATATCTATGAGCGAGCCATAGAGTCTGGTCTGCCACATAAGGATGTGAAGATAATGTCACTAAGATATGCAGAGTTGGAGAAAAGTTTAGGAGAGATCGATCGCGCTCGTGCTATATATAGATACGCATCTCAGTATGCTGATCCTCGTTCTGATCCTGATTTCTGGAATAAATGGCATGCATTTGAGGTGCAACATGGTAATGAAGATACCTATAGAGAGATGTTACGTATCAATCGAAGTGTTTCTGCAAGCTATAGTCAGGTAATCTTACAAGCAAATATCCTTTTAGAGTTCGTTTGATGTTTGTGTCATATTGCTCATATCACTTAGGGATGGCAATATAATGCCGACCCGAATTAGTTTATCCGAGTCAAAGAGGTGGTGGGTGGGTGGGTCGGATATAGGTCTTAATGCTGTGGCCCACATCCTGTTCTGGTCTGGCTGGACTATGGTATAACTGCTAAAACTCCCAAGCCCAACCCAGTCCTTTCGCAGGACCCGACCATTTTATATACTGGTTTATGAATATATTTTTATATCATATACAATAATATATAAGTTATATTTTTAATAGTTAAATAAAATAGAAAAAGAAAGATAGATTAAATATCATGTTGAAAGATTAATGCTATTCATGACAAAAGGTGATTCAGTCATCTTGCAAGTTAGTTTTGAACAAGAGTATTAGATATAATAATTCAGGATTCAATCTTGTTGCCCGGGGATCAGCTTGGGTCGGTAATATATAGAAAATTTTGGGTCATCCATTTCGGTACAGATGGATTCGAAGGGCCTACTTGCAGGGTCCTTTTTTTCAAATAGCATGTGAAATTTAAATTTAATTTCTTTTTCCATTGATTTTGTAAATTTTAAGTTTATGATTTCTAACTTACACAACTTTGGTTCTAACCTGAATTCATTGATCTTGGCAGACCCATTTCATTCTACCAGAGTACCTGATGCAGAAAGATGCAGTAATCGATCTCGAGGAGGCCAAAGACAAGCTAAAAGAAGCTGGAATCCTCGAGGATGAAATGGCAGCTCTCGAGAAACAGTTAGCTCCATCAATCAATGACGGTAACAAAAAGATAGGGTTCGTTAGTGCTGGCGTAATTTCTTCCGACGGAAAAATGAATCCCGAGTTGAACCAAGAAGACATTGAGTTACCAGAAGAGAGCGATGAAGAAGAAGATGCGGTCGAAATTGCACAGAAGGATGTTCCTTCAGCTGTCTTTGGAGGCCTTCTTCAGAAAAGGGATGGAAGTGAGAAAGATGAAGATTCGGTTGATGGTCAAAGCAAGCTTGGAGCTTTAGAGAGAATCAAAAGACAGAGGATGAACTAGGTTTATTCTACTTAGGCACCATGGCTTGATTGCTTAAAGTAGGCGAAGCTGATAGATTAAAGTAGGCGAAGGCTGATATGTGTTTTGTCTTAACTGTTTGCAAATGGCAGACACCATGGCTTGATCAGAGGCATGTTGTATTTGGGCAAGTAATTGAAGGGTTTGATCTCTTAAACTTATCGAGAATCAGGAAACTGATAGAGGAGACAGGCCCAGAACGCAGGTGGTCATTGCAGATTGCGGTGAACTTCCAATGGCTGATGCAATTGCATGATACCCGATCAGCTATCATGTTTTTGTCCTTATAGTTTACTCCTTTTTTTTTTCTTATTGGTGTTTACCCGGTTAAAAGACTTGCTTGTTTGCTGCAGAACTAAATTTAATTCGAGAGGCTTCAACTCTCCCGCTTTTGATTTTGCGTTTGGTTTGAACATTTTACTTGGATACAAATTCAGTTACGAAACTTTTTATTTATATATTATATTTGAGTTTCTTCACAAAATAAAGTAACTTTTTTATTGATAAAAAATTCTATTTTCCTAACAAAAACCTTATATCTTAATATCTTATACTAACTAAAAAAAGCAAAAAGCTTATCAACGAAATTGAAACTCTAAAAGAGGTAATCTACTATTTTTGCTACAAGTAAAACTACTTAAAGGTATATATTTTTCATGGAGTTTTTCGATTTGAAAACTTTTATTGAGTATTATGTCGGCTGTGTTTGTTTTCCGCGCCACCCACATAGCATTACCACGTTGGCAGCAACTTCAAATCACATTTTTATAGTCGCTATCGGTGTAACGTCTCCACGTTGGTGGCAACTTCACTTATACTAGAATGTGACATGTGTTTTTGTCAATCTTGCGATGTAAGTTACATCGACATCAACTTCACTTATACTATAATGTGACATGTGTTTTTGTCAATCTTGCGATGTAAGTTACATCAACATTACGCGATTTATATGTTGTCGGTGTGATATTATGTTGTGGGTTTCAATTTTTTACCTCGACAATGGAGAATCCTACCGATGGTGTAAGCATGTATACGCCGATATTACGTGAGTCCCCGAAATTTATGTTCATATTTTACAGATTTGATTTCCAATAATTTGTGATTGTAAGAGATTAAGGATCCCAGATTTGTGGGAGTGAATTTTAGTGTTAAGGATACCGGTCTGGTGGGAGAGAATTTTGGTATTAAGGATTCTGGTTTAGCAGGAGAGAATCTGATGTTAAGTACAACAACGGAATACCTGAGACTCTACATGTCGATTATATTTACATGTTCACTATTAATGACAATTACACAAAACACCAGTTGGTTGATTGGTCTAGGGGTACCGTAAAAGACAACGGGCTAGTAGTTGTAGTATGATGTGGCGACGATATGAAAAACATGAAAACTCATAGGCTATTATTAGAAAGCGAGAGATCCTCGAAATTGATGAAACCGAAAGATCTTAAGAGAAAGTCTACCAACACCAAGAAATGCAGATGTCATTTTAAGCCTACAAGATAAATGGTAATATATGACGAATGGTCCTTAAAAATCGTGTGTGGGGTACACAATCACGACAACACGAAATACAGTAAAGGTTATTCTTATTCGGGACATTAGTGAAGAAAAAAAGTTGGAATTTGTAATTAGTTCTACCAACATGGAATCTACTCCTAGGGTAATTTTGGGTGCACTGAAAAATATGAACCTTAAGAATTCGTTTTTCTTGCGCGGTGTATATAATGCTCAATTAAAACAACGCAAGGTCGAGAAAGACGATCACTTGTAGATGCAGTATTTGTTAGGTGAACTGAAACGATTAAACAACTTCAAATTGCATAGATTGGCCGCAGACAAGAGTTGTATCATAAGTGAACTGATTTTCACACATGTGGTTCGTTAGATTTGCTACAAACATCTCTAAATGTGTTGATAATGGATAACACCTACAAGATAACAAAGTATATGATGCCATTGTATGAGGTTGTTGAAGCTATTTTTATTGGTAAGACTTTCTAAATCGGATTTGCATTTATATCTAGAGAGAAACTTGACAACTACAAGTATGTATTAGAATGCTTGCAATCGTTGATTGCAACTCACTTCATCAAACAAACGTCCATTATTTTGGCGAATAAAGAGTTAGCGTTGGTTAATACAGTTAATCAAATGTTCCAGAAAGCAACCCACTTGTTTTGTCAGCGCCACATTAACACGAACGCTCTAAGGAAAATAAAAAAATCATCAATGATAAAAAAGTTTCAGATGCATTTTTGAAGGTGCGGAATTCATAATGCTGTTGGACACAAATCTCTCGTTCAATAGCTACCGGGCCTAAATGTTCCGCAACTTCAAAGATTATTCGAAAGCAATCGAATATACAAAAAGTTGGTTAGAACCTTACAGTGATAAGTTTATCGCATTGGAAAACTAATAAGTTCTTGCATTTTGGTAAGCAAACCACTAACTGCTTCGAGAGCGTACATTACACACTTAATTGGACCCTTGGTACAAGCAAAGGTAACTTCGAGTCATTTTGGTTTAATGTACAAAATTTGTTCGGGTTGCAACATGGAGTAATTAGAAACTTGTTCGAAAGGAGTTGAATTTTAGCCTTACACACAATTTTTCGCACAAGGATTACTAATACCTAAAAGGTAATATCTCTCACAAGCCTTTAGAATTATTTTCTATGGAGGGAGAATATCCCCATTATATGGTAGTTAATAAAGATTCAAATTGTTCGTGTCTTATACGAACTACGCACGATATACCTTGTTTGCACGACATCTTTGATTTTGTAAATAAAGATATAACGGCACATTTACACAATTTCATTGGAAGTGTTTGGATATAGTTTCTCGTACTAATCTAAAAACGAAAGAGCTATTGAAAGAGAGTCTGGATAAACTATTTAACGTTGTCATGCAAAACGAAGACAAAGCATGCATATAACATGTGTACAAGAAATAGTCTAGCATAGTCTATCCAGAAAAATATTTCATTTTAGATCTCTCAAATAAACTAAAAACTCATGGTCGTTCAACTATGAAACATAAAATATATATTTGTGCATCGATTTTGTCCATTAAACGAGACACATCATATCACAAACATATGCTGGAAGCAAAGAAAGCGAGTGAACCATCATTAAGTCAAACTTTCAATAGTCCATCGACCATTATGCGAGGGAACGGAACTCAGTTCCCGCCAATCAAACTACCTAAAAGGAGCGGAGTTCCTACATAATCAAGTGGTCATATTGCTTATTCCAAAAACCGTTTAAAGTTGAACTGTCATTTGTAATTTGTACAATGCATTTACTATTAAGTGGAACAGTTAGTTGTAGCACAAACGGTAAGATGCTTTCTAAGATACAATGAGATTCTTATATAAATGGTTACTTAAAAAAATTCTTTATCTTGTATAGACCTTTTATAACTGCCATCAACGATATTAAATCAAACGGGGATTACGGATATCGATCAATTGTATTTGGCTTGTGCATGCAACAAGATGGATGGAAGTCGATTAGGAATACCCTCTACCGCAAGCTTATAGATTATCCAGCCGATTACATAAGGATAGAATGTAGTATGGAGGAGTTATCTAAGACTACAGAACTTATAAAGTGCGATAATAGTATTAGTACTTTTGAGTATAGGATGACAATGCTAGTGATGAGAATCACGATTACATCAAAGTTTAACTGTATCCTCTTTGTACCGCAGTCGGGGAGGAATGATGTTAGTTACAATTATTTATCTTTCATTCGTACGTCCACCCCCTGCATCGGGCGGGCCAGATTAGTATGGAATAAGTATAACATTCATTGTCACTATTTCATTATATGGTTTATGATCCAAAGTAAGTTTTCAACTTGAGACAAGATTTTAAGTTTGGTTTTAATATCCGGATTGTGTCTTATGCAATTCATATTATGAAATTATGAAACTGTAGTTTCACTAAAAGTCTTTGGGGCTATGTCAGTTCAAACTCGATTTGACACTAAATGCTCTTAATTAGTACTCTTAGACATGTGAGGTTTCAAATTGGTATTCTTCTCGAAACCGTCATCACTAACGTGTTTGCTTTGGTGCGATTACATACCACGCTGGACGGGAGAAAAACACAAGATTTTTTTTTGTTTTTTTATGTCCTTGCCTTTACGGTTTCGTAACATATTTTATCGGACCTTCGATTCAGATTTCACGATAGCAAAATCGATCGATAAGGATAGTTTGTTAACTAAAATATAATTTATTTGTATTGTGTACTTTGTCTTGCATTTATCACATTCCTTATGATGGATGTGATCGTTGCTCGATGTAATTGATGCCTGATCTGGTTTTGCTGCTCCGTTTTCATTGAAACACCGCGATCATTTGTTTTTAATTTTATGTTTTTCTTATCGTACTCGAAATAATATTTCTATATTTAAAGAACGTATAATTATAAATATTTTTTAGATTTTTGTACTCATCTTTAAAAAATATTTTGTGTATCTATATTAATTTTTTAATTTTTTTAACCATGACTAATATAAAATAATATATATTTAAATTTAAATTCAAACTTGTTTTAGACCAAGTACATATTCCAATTCGGCCCGACATCGTAAATGATTCGGACATCAAATTATTTCCAAAGATAAAAGATGGAATCGAGTTATTAGTACCGATGATAAGGAAAGATGGAATCGAGTTATTAGTACCAATAACGGCCCGACATCGTAAATGATTCGGACATCAAATTATTTCCAAAGATAAAAGATGGAATCGAGTTATTAGTACCGATGATAAGGAAAGATGGAATCGAGTTATTAGTACCAATAATAAGTTGCAATACTTATTAAATAAATCTTGATTTATTAGTTAAAAAGCTTTATAAGGTATTTATTAAAGTCCATCTTTATTCCATTTAAAGTAGTAATAGTACGAAGACTTTTCATTGTAAGTGGTCCATTGAAGAACCAGACAATAATACACCCGAAGAAAAGCTAATAACCAAATACAAATAGGAAAATGTTATTGTATGTCTTTTGTGTAGTCTTTTCGGATCTCGTATTTTCTATTGAAATGATAGATTAAGACCCTAAAATAAGTGAAACACATAACATAATTCCAAGTCTTATCATTTACAATTATGACAAGAGGCCCGTATTGTTTGGCGTGTGATTACAATATCCACCCGATTTTTGTTGCTCCTCCACCTTAACAATGCCATCATTATTCATGTGCATCCATCCATGAATATGCCTTAGTTTGGTATTTTTGTGGATAATTAGAAAAAATATTTAGTATAATAAAATTGTATATAAAAGAAAAACAAATTATTCAAATTTGTGGAGAGTGAGGTTGAATTTTATATAAAAGAAAAATTAATGGTTCAAATTTGTTGAGAGTGAGTTTGAGAATCGGTAAATTAGGTCATTTATTCCACGAATTAGATTGAAACTTCTAACATGATATAAGAGCGTGGTTGAAACCTGCGTACGTGACTTCTTTTAACATGATATAGTGATTTCTTCTAACATGATATAGTAACTTCTTTTAACGTGATATAAGAGGGTGGTTGAAATCTGCGTTCTAAATGACATGGCTTCTAACATGATATAAGAGTGTGGTTGAAACCTGTGTTCTAAACTACGCAACTTTATACTGAAACTTTTAACATGATACAACATATAAGAGCGTGGTTGAACCCTGTGTTCTAAACGACACAACTTTATACTGAAACTTTTAACATGATACAACCTGTTCTTTAAAAACGGAATATATTTCGCACATCAAATTTTAAAAAATATTAAAAGTGAATAAACTTTATCCATTATTTCATGTCACAAACACAAAAATTAGGAAATTAGGAACTAAGACTAAATTTATTATATTTGAAAATCCAATCTTGAAATGCATTATCAAACTATATACACAAAAACAAAAGAAAAAAAATTCACTATATTTAAAAAAACCAATCTTGAAATGCATTATCTAACTATATACACAAAAACAAAAGAAAAAACAAACAAATAACAATATCATATTTCAACTTGAAACATGACATTTCAAACTCAAACACTTACCCTAAATTTATGGCTTTAAAAAATATGCCAATAGATCACTACCTTTAGTTTTTCTTTTTCACTATTACTTAAACCCCACGGCTCATCATCTCCTTATACTGTTTTAATGACTCTAACCTCTGTAGCCTCATTTCTTCATTGAACTTATTTATAAACGACTCGACTCGGCGGTTCAACTCGTCCTGACTCATTGACGGCTCTTTTCTCAGTTTTATCGGCTTTGCGACAGATGACAGCTCTAGATTGGTCCGATCCTTAAATGTCTCTGATTTCTTCACTGCAGATGGGTCTATGTTCGTCTGACGACCACGCTTCTCCATCGTGTCGGATTTTTTAAGATGTCTTGTTAATGGTACGGATCGTCCCTCCGTTATCGTCTTCCATGTACTCTCTAATGTATCGTGCCGTTTCGGCTTGTTTACACGTAAGGGTTTACCAGCTGAAATATCGAATCAAAGTGCTTTGTTAGAAACTGAGTATTTTATTTAGAGACCTAAAATTAGGCTATTATCAACATGAACACTAGTCTCTCCGCTATCAAAATTTTAAATTTGTAACAAAAAGTATAGACTTTCAAAAATCGCTTATATTATTGGACTATCCAAATTTGTGTTAAATAGTCTATTAACTTTCAAAAATTGCTTATATTATTGAATTATTCAAATTTATAATAAATAATCTATTAACTTTCAAAAATTGTTTATATTATTGAACTATCCAAATTTGGGCAAATAGTCTATTAACTTTTAAAACTGGCTTATATTATTGAATTATTTAAATTTATAACAAATAATCTATATTATTGAACTATTCAAGTTGGATAAAATTTAGATGCGTACGAATAATCACATCTTTTAACTATTTATTTTTAATAAAACTAATCATTTGACTTTCTATTTTTTATTTTCGATAAATCTAGTCCTTTCAATAAACGTACGCATAAATTATCCAAAATGAATATTTCATGAACTATTACCGAACTTTTAAAACTTCATGATCTATTTGTAAACAAGCGCGATAATCTAAAGACTAATATCAAACTTTTCAAAGTTCAACTCTCTCTAACCAACTTATAACCAACTTTGATACTCCATAGATGGGTTACTATTCAATTATGTTTAGATTTGTATTTAATATTAATTTTATTTTTATAATATTTTGATATTTTTATTTTTATTCTTTTTTATCTCATAAGTTAATTTTCTAGCATTTTAATGTAATAATTTGAAAACTAAACCGTCTAGATACATGGCACATAAAAAAAATGTAATAAATAAACATAACAACAAACATTTTAAATTTTAAGAATATATTTATAATTATATAATAAATATAGTTTATAAATTAAAATTGAATATAATTCTATTTGTAACACCTAAACAATTACATATATTTTTATTTAACTTTTTATGTGTAGTTCAAATACAAAATATCTCCTTCATATTTGGTCTCCCAAATTTATGCTAGTATTACACATTTAATATTTTACCAATAATACTTCAATTTAAAATATAATATTATTCATCAAAAATAAAAAAATTCGATGCGAAACACTAAACCTATTGCTAAATTGTTAACAACTACCGAACAATATGATGCTAAACATATAAAAATTAAAAATATGAAAACTATTAATAATAAAATAACTTAAAACAAACACACCATTAAAAAAATGGTGATTTTTAACTTTCTAATTCATATTTTAAACATAGAAATTATGTTTGTACTTTAGAATTTCAAAGTAGATTAAATATTAACGGAAACAAAGTTCGAGTTTATAATATATATATAGACTCCTAAGTTGTTTTAGAACCTGAATAATTGTTTTATAATAATAATAATTATTCGGAACTGAAAAGTGGACTAGTACAAAGAAAGTGTTTTTTTTTTCTTTTTGCAAAGAGAGCGTTACATTAACACTTTATTCGACCTTTTCTATATTGTAAGCTGACCAAGACATTTGTTCAAACCGACCAAAAAGTTTATTTTCTAAATTCAAATTTGAATTATTTTCAATTAAATTTAAATTGTTAATCAATTAAAAATATTAATTTTAATTCACTAGCAAATGCATGATAAAAACGGTTGTAACTGACGAATATGATTAGTATTTTAAAGAATGTTTTCGGTACCTTCGGGACTGGTTTTGATCGGTTTCCGGTGGACGAATCTCGAAGAAACCAGAGGTTTTATAGCCGGAGAGAAATACTCCGGCGGAAATTCCGATGAGTTTAACCGTATCAGTGGATTCAACGTGGAATTAGAATTCAGAGCTTCACTCACAAGCACCACACTCTTCTCCTCCTCCACCACAACTTCATCTGCCGATTTCGATCTCAACCGCTCCTCCACTTCCACCCGCTCCTCCACTTCCACCGTTTCATAATCAAACACCGTCGTAGAATCCTCCGAGATCATCGTCACCAGAGGAACGCGATCCACGATCTCCTCAATTCGATTTACAGTTTCCACAACTTCAAATCCGGTCGTTCCATAACCAATATTTGTTATGGAATTCTCAGAAATCATCGGAGGAGCGCGGTTCTCGCTCGGCTTGATCCTATCATCGCCGCCGTCGTGAGTCTCTTCGAATTGGTTGTTGTGGTTGTGAAGCCACGATGACGTCGCGATGATGCTGATGATGATGCCGTTAGTAACGATATAGATGTATGGCGGCTGGAGCCAAGAAAGGACTGATTTCCAAATCGATGGAGCTGTAGAGACGGAGAACTCGAACGCCGAGAAAAGATAAAGCTTGAGCAGCAGAGCTATGGTGATTACGCCGATGGAGAAAAACACAGACTTGATAGATACAAACCAGGTATTACTAAACAACCCCATTTTTTTTAATAATTAAAGTAGTTATCAGTTACTTAATTGATTAACGACCTTTAGAGAGAGAATAAAGAATCAGTGTTTTGTTATAGAGAGAACCTGCAGATTAGTTATAGAATATAGAGTTTATATAAGGAGGACTGTTCGACACTCCATTATACGGTTGAATATGAGCCGTTCGATTAAGATTTAGTGCATGTAGGTAACGGCTGAGATCAATAGATACGTGGGCTTTAAATTTGGCTGCGTAATATTAATAAATATATATTATTTCCGATTGCAAGAAAATAGTCTACGTAATCTAATTCAACGAGTCTAATATAACCACAATTTAAAACTAAATTAGGTGCGAGAACATAAAACAAATTATTATTTACATTTAAACTTAAAAAAATAAATAAACAATCTTAGTTTATCTATTCATTTAAATATATATATACCCTGCAGCTGGAGCTTTCAACTGTTTCCGAGATTCGGAGCGGAACCGAACCGAAAATCGGATCGAATTTTAATGGTTTGGTTCACGATTCTATTTTAAAAATCGAAATAAAGAGCGAATCAATAATATTAGGAACCAAATCAATAAAATCGGTAAACCAATAAAATCAATAAAAAACGGATAAAGAATCAAAACAAATAAAACGGTTGAAACTAATTATTTTATTATTATTATTATTTACGTTTTATATATTATATGCTAAAATAATAGTTAATTATTAAATTTTAATAAAAAAATAAATATCAATTTCTAAACTTTATTTTTTTTATTATTTATATAGATTTAAAAATTTAAAAATTTAAAAATTAAATTATAAATTTATTTATTTTTTAGAGATCAGATCAGACAGATAATTCGGACGGAACCGAACTTGAACCAAGCCAAATTATCAGTCCGGTTTTAAAAATAAAACCGAAAATTTATCCTTCTTTTTACTTCGAACCGATAACCTTAATGATCCGGTCCGGTCCGTCAAAACCCCAACCCACTCGTACCAATAACACACCTACATGCAGCTAAATCGGATTCGGTCTGAGTTTTTAATATATAAAAAACTTGCTCATTCACCAACATGAAAGTAATAAAAAGTATAAAATATAAAATATATAAAAAATGATGTACGTAAGCTGAACCGGACTAATCCAAAATTACAAAAAAGAAAAATCAAATTTAAAAATAAATCGAACCGAATTTAGATCAATTGTAAAAAAATAGATTCAAGCGAGTGAATTCGACCCTGGCCCATTGTCATCTAGCCGACACGTTACATAATTTAGAATGTGTAAAAATGGATCCCTCCAGAACATTACTATAAATTTCATCACGGGCTGAGTATACACAAAATCAAATATTGACTATAAGATTGAAATTAATTAATACATTCGGTTCGTCACCTTACCTACGTGTGACTTGAAGCAGTGTCCATGTATTACATCTATCTACATCTCACCAGACACGTTATAGTCTTGGACTACATGGTGCAGTTTCTGGTTTTATAGACAAAAACAATTCGCCCCAAAGTTTTTGAGTAAAATTCATAAGCTTGATATTGATAAAATTAATCAAATTCGGATTTTTCTTTATTTACCTCAGTCCACAGTTGTTCTACTTTAATTAAATATTTCGCGTTCAAGAGTTTGTTTTGAAATGTAAGTAAGGTATCTTATATTTTCTATTGTAAAATTCAAATAGTTTACATATAAAATTTAGTGTTTTTTGTTATATTCTTCGGTTTAGTTAGATAGTTTATAAATATTAGTTTAATTATAAGTAATTAAATATTAAAATACAGATTTGATGATGGTATAGAAGATTAAAATCTTGTTTTTAGTATTTTTAGTTTGAAAATATTTTTTATTTTTAAAAATGATTAGTTTTGTTATTATAGTATTTTTTTTGTACTATTTTTATTTCAAAATGTGCGGTAAAGATCCATCGATTATGATGATGTATTTTGGATTTGAAGTATTTGGTGAATATTTTCGATTGTGATAAAATGTTCAAATGTTTAGTGAGTGTCCTTCCGCTGCGATACTTGTAATAAACGGATCATAGCCAAATATTTATTGAATGTCTTTTAACTTTCTTTTGTATTTTTTTTCTAGTCTAACAATATTTATTTATTGTTTTATATTATATATTTACTTGTAATCATTGTATCAATATGTGGTAGTGTAAAAAACCTATAATACATTAAAGGTAAATGTGATATATTTATAAATGTGTTATTTATATGGAATTTTTTTTATTAACGAGCGCGGTAAATTTACATATATTTCATCGATTTTTAGATATGGAAGGAAATAAGAAGAATTTTTCACATTCGATATGTTTGAAATAAGAATCAGGTCTTTGAAAAGAAGAATTGTTTTTTTTAAAGCATGTGGTGATTATTCGTTATCTTGAAGTGTAAATGGAACTCAATCTTAATTCATATTCCTCTTAATTTTTCGTCCACTAATATTGATACTTCCGATTTATTATATGACATAAAGGCTTACAAATAACTTTTTTTTTACAAGTAACTTTATACATATACTTACGAAGGATTTAACTCACTCGATAAATATAATATATGCATTCAATGATCTTATACATATTGTTTAATATATATATTCTCGTTCTCTAATCATAATAACAGCGCGTGATAATTCTAGTTCTTTAATTATATTAAGAGTGCGGGAACTACATTTACATCAACAAACATAATATATTTTATGTAGAATAGATACCCATATGAACTGATTAGACTAAAGTTTCCATTTTTGTTGACAAATTACAAGAAATGACAACATGAACAAATTTTTATAATCTTTTCTTTATATTCACCACAAAGTTTCAATTTCTCTTCACTGATCATGGCTTTATCATATCTACCTTAACCCCTCCCTCCCTCTCTTATTTTCAAAAGTTTGCAGTTCGTTCGTAGATCGTTTCAGTTTGTGCTGCTTTTACACAAAAGGCGGCATTACGGTTTAAACTTTAACATTCCATATTCAAGGGTCTTTCCGCGGTTGAGTTCGATCATGGTTAATACAATGACAGTCTTTGAATGACAATGGTAATACATAAACTGCTTCCAAGAGAATACCAGATATTGTCTTTCAATTGAGAAAGTTTTTGTCATAGAGGTGGTCATATTATTGAGTGATATTCTCATTGCCCAACGGTTGCTGCGATACTATCTATTAACATTGTTTATAAGCTATTATTTTCTATTGGTTCAACTTTTTAAATTTTCTATTGGTTCTTAGATTACTTGTTAACTTAGTTTAACATTGCTGCGATACTATCTATTAACATTGTTTAAAAGCTATTATTTTTTATTGGTTCAACTTTCTTATTTTTCTATTGGTTCTTAGATTACTTGTTAACTTAGTTTAAGATTGCTGTAATATTATCTATTAACATTGTTTAAAAGCTATTATTTTCTATTGGTTCAACTTTCTTATTTTTCTATTGGTTCTTAGATTACTTGTTAACTTAGTTTAACATTGCTGTAATACTATCTATTAACATTGTTTAAAAGCTATTATTTTCTATTGGTTCAACTTTCTTATTTTTCTATTGGTTCTTAGATTACTTGTTAACTTAGTTTAACATTGCTGCGATACTATCTATTAACATTGTTTAAAAGCTATTATTTTCTATTGGTTTAACTTTCTTATTTTTCTATTGGTTCTTAGATTACTTGTTAACTTAGTTTAATGTCTGTCAGTAATTTTCCTCTTGTATTTAAACCAACAATTGTTATCAAATGAATGTAGAACTTCTTGTTTCATATTCCAATAATAATTCTTCTCTATTTTCTCTCTTCATTTAATATTCATTCTCACTGTCAAATTTTATGTCTTCTAAACTAACAAAGTGCTATCAGAGCCTTATTCTTAAGGGATTTGTGAGGTTAAAATGGAAAGAGATTTTTCAATTGTTGCACTACCAGTTTTCGAAAGAGACAATTATCTAATGTGGGAAATTCTCTCTCTAGAATACAGATTCTCTCTCTTTAAAACTTTGTAAAGTGAGGAAAAAAAAAATTATATAAAAACTGTAAGAAATGCTTGAGCGCCTTATAATGATAGTTAGGAAACTCTTGAAAGGTAGAAATGTCTCATGTTTGATTTGTTAGCTTTATTTAGGGTAAAACAAAATCGTGGCTCCAATAAAAAAATGACACGTGTCATAAAGAAGTAACTGGTTAAAAGTTATGACTTTTGGACATGAATTGTCTTTGAACTTTTCTTTCGAAAGTGGATCATATAAATTTCACTCCCCTGGCTATAAGATACTGGCAAGTCTGGTTTGAAGAAGTAATCCGATACGGTTTGGTTCATTTAGCCCTTTTAAAATACCTCTAAAAAGTCTAAAAAGGCTAGTTGATAGGGATCGTAAATTATTCAGGGTGGTAAACAGAGATAGGGTCAGATTTCTTTGAGGGGAAAATTGAGACCTAAGATAAGTTCTATATTTACACTATTTCTTTACCTTTGACTAAGCTATATGGGTGATGCAGCAGTGTTCTTGGTATATCTTGAATTATTAGGAAATATATAATTAACAGCGGTTAATGAGCATCCTTGATCCATGGGTTTGACTCATATTTATGATCCAACCCGATTGATCCATTAACCCAATATTAGCCTATAATATCCCAAAAGAATACCATTTGAGAGGGTTGAGACTTTAAAACTGAGCATTAAGTAAAGTAGCTGAATTACCTCTATACATTCCACCTTAAATTTAATACATCACCTAGACATTTACCTAAATACCCTATGAACTAGTTTTATCCCTATCAATACATAGTTTGGTCATTAAGGATAACCCGGTAGAGGTATAAAGCCTAGTAGTAGCGGTGCATATCATGGAACTGCCCCATGGTTGTTGGTATTCCTGCACCATTGACTTGCGAGATGACCGGGTCCTCTTTTCTCGTTTGAATCCTTTGTTCTGATTTACTCTTTTCTCTTCTATTGTTGTTAGAATTTGAAGTCATGTTTCTCTTTATATTCTCTATCATTGGGTCTTTGGTCAGAATTTTCCTTTTCACCTTCTCATGCTTATCTTTTATCCTTATCATTTTTGGGAGCTTCTCCTCCATATCTGTCCCATAACATTTTCAGGATAACATCGTCTCTTTCTTTTTTATCTACCGTATAACTTGTTAGGATAACAGACTTAAGTCTGGGATCGTATGATAGAAGTTGCTCCTGCAAGTGCATAAAATCTCTTGCTTGTTTGTATCTCAACTGTTGAACTAGACGCTCGATCTCAGATAATGGTGGCATCTCTAAGTATTTTTCGCTTGGGATGATTTTGAAACACGAGAGTTTAGTTGTTCATTCGATGGAAGCCCGATATCATTATACTCATCGACTGACAGGTCTACGTTTTCGACCACGTCCAACATCTTCATTTTTGGATTTTGGATTTGGTTTTCTCTTGATGGAGCAAAATATATCAAATTCTCAAAGACGATGGTAATTGATGTGATTATTTTGTGATCATTTGGCTTAGCCAAATCAGAGATCGATCAAAGAGTAAGTAGAGATTTAACCGTATGAGTAAATCTAATAAAACATGATTAAATAATCATAAGGACTAACAAAACTTGTGGATCAAATTTAAGGGTTTTGTGTTTTGGATAACATAAAAATGATATTATATCTTAATTGAACTTATATTATTGGTGTTCAGATTAAATCTTATTGAGGGTAGGAGTATTTAATTTTAGAGTATATTACATGTGCATTCATGTTTTAAATGATCATTAACGAATATTCAAATCAACAGTATATGTTTTCATTAATCATATTTTAACTTTTTAAAACCATACTTATAAAAAAAATTAGTTGTATATAATCATAATTTATTTCAATTACATATGCAATTAGTTCAAATAAAATAATTATTAAGATCGGTAAAAATGTGATACCATTTTTTATCTAAATTTCTAATGTATTCAGTGATATCTTCTAAGCCCGACACAGAGTTGGTAATGGCTGGAATTGAACATGGTGTTGTTCAGTACCTAATGAATCCTTTGCTAATGGAGGACATAAAACTTATTTGGCAACATGTTTATCGCATACTAAAAATGAATTTGATCTCCAAGAAAAACGTTACCGATCCAAATATGCTTTCCACTTCCACTTTCACTCTTGTGAATCTAAATAGACACGGAGGACACATGGATAAGGCTGCAGTGGACGAGACTAATGAAAATAAAATAGCCAAAGTGAATAAAGATAAATGAATAGATAACGAGGATTAAAGTGATGATGATCACAATGATGACCTTAATGTGGAGTCAAGTACTAAGAAAGTTCGACTCACGTGGTTACCTGAACTTGAGACAAAGTTTGTTTAAGTTATGAATCAACTAGAAGTCGATAAACAAAGTATATGACTGCTAGTCTGTTAAATTAAGTTTTATTTAGGACTCTTATTTTCTTAAATTGTTGATAGTAGTTATTTTTTATTTTCCACTGCACGGTCCCCAATAAAATTCTTGAGCTCATAGGTGACAAATGTTTTTCCAATAACCAAGTTTCAAATCATTTACAGGTACAAATGGTTCTTTTAATCTTGTGTCCATTTTGTTATTGTCATTTATTTCTATTATAGGTCTTGTATGAATTTTGTTTGTTTCAATATATATGGGAATCCACATAACTTGATATGACTTTGTGCATCATTGAATTGTTGCATAAGTATCGAAAGAAGCAAAAAGAGTTAGCAAACCAACAACATAATGCATACCAAGCTAAGGATACTTTTTACTTCCAAATACATCAAGTGGTGAATGGTATTAGTACATCAAGAGGTCCGAGTTTTTCTACACCATCGTTTAGCACGTCGCCTTACGCCGGACGCTTAGAAGTCAGAGATAGAGAACCTGATGTCCAAGTTGATGATTGACATTTTAAAAAGGTAGTAAAAATGATCAACCACACTCTTTGGTTGGTAATAATTTCATGATTCACAAAACCCACTTTGTAGAAATAACAACCCTATTGTACTATTAATAAGAAATATAATGGGTTTCACATACAAGAGAAACTTAGTAGATAAACTATTTCATTTTATAAAATATATTACATGTTTAACTTAAAATTTTCAATTTTTTACATAATATATTTTCATAAATTATAAAATTCATTTGTTCCTTATAATTTTAAGGAACTGGAATAGTATTTTACATAATATATTATACTATTTAATAAGAAATATAATATGTTTTACATACAAGAGCAACTTAGTAGATAAATTATTTCATTTTACATAATTATATATATAGTTTGATATTTAACCAAATATACAATTATAAATGAGGTAGTTAATAGCTTTATCTAAATAGCTAGACATTATACCCCAAATATTTAAAATTTTAGATCATAAATTATATATATATATATATATATATATATATCAAATTTATACATTGCATTTATGTTATTTTTAGATAAAAATATATTTTTAATAAAATTATTATATTTATACATAAAAAACTATGACATCAAATTATTAGATAATTGATAAAAATATACCATGTCACCAAAATTTAGTGTTAATAAATTTGATATCCAATTTGAAAATAGATTAATTTTGGAAGTCTTATTAATTGACAACACAATTTATGATGAATATTAGACTTTCTTTTTTAATAGTAAATACTGAATAATTTTTTATGGAGTTTTTGTACCCCTTATAACTAGTATATTTTTTGATTAAATTTCTCCGTTTAGACTTTCACTATTTGTCTTTCTTCTCTCGGGATAGTTCCTACATATATGACATTCTTTCTGTCAGCACCAATATTTCATCCTAGAAGTAGTATATTTCTCGATTGAATTTCTCCATTTAGGTTTTCCACTAATACTCAATCCAAAATCTTTGAAATTATCTTTCAAAACCGTCTTCCATTAAAGATCTTTCGAGTTCAATACACTTTTCACTTCGTCTATTGTAACATACTTTTTTTTATCATAGACCATAGTGCCAATAAAATGCTCATACGCTTCTGGTAGAGATCTTAAGAGTATAATTTCTTGCTCCTAATCTTGTACATTGACGCCAATTACATTCAAATCAAGAATTATTTTATTAAGATCGTTCAAGTATCTTTCGATCTCCATGTTACCATCCATTTGTAATGTGTAAATATGCGTGTTGAGGTACATGTTCGCCAATGAGTTATTCATCTAAATAACTTCATGTTTATTCCATATCTCTATGACCGAAGGCTCTTTAGACTACACATCGGCATCAATATAATTTGTATCATTCTCTTCAATGGCATCAAATATTACCATATATATAGGTTAGAATTTAAACTTAATTCTCTAGAGGTTAAAATCACTATCTTCCACGAATTTTTCAGGTTTAAACTTCATGAAATCCGTCATTATGATTGTGTTTGATGATTTTTTCTAACATCCGAGATCTTCATCCTTATGCTTTGTTTTTTTCACCAATATTGAATGTTGATATCAGATCTCTACACTCACTGCACCACTTGTTAGACAAATCAATAATATCTGAACATAAGACAAAGTTTACAAGAAAGAACATAAGACTAAACCAATCGCACGACAAAAGATTTAATATTGTTCAGATAATGAAGAGATCCTATATTTACGGGTAATAAACATTATTTTATTGAAAAAGTAGGTTACAAAAATATTTACAACCACAAAAGGCTCAATCACTCGTTGTTACAAAAATAATGTGATTCATATAACTCTATACTCAGTGTTTATCTCTCACCTTACTTCTCTCTCCAAAGACCTAGGGTGTTTTATTACTTAAAAATATATTCCTCACGTAACTCATCACTCGCAATTTCTTCGAAGCCGAAAAGTAAATATATACAATACATGGTACCAATATCTCTAGAACATAATGAATAAACTCCTAACATAAATAATTATTTATGTTGTAAGAGAAGTAACTAATTCTTTTTCTAATAGGAGGTAGATTTAATCATTGTAACTTAAGCCTTATACTAGTAGTCACACACAAACAACTTAAATTTATCAGGTCATCCGCAACGTTTCAATGGCATCGACAAACTGTTTCGGACCAGTATGCTTCAAACTAGTCTATTTCGAACCAACTTACGACAAACTAACTTGCTTCAGTCCAACACATATGTTTCGGTCTAGCTTGATTCCGATATGGTTAACTCTTATGTTCCATCAGGCTCATTTTACCCCTTAAGCCTGGTTGAATATCAAGCCACATAGAGAGTCATCAATTCTAGGTGAAATTATTTAATCACATTACTCCAGCTAAAAAACTTAGTTCCAGCCATCGACCCCTAGTTCTATTGTCACCACTTAGTTGGTACCAAGTTACATCGTTCACTCTAAATTACAACCTTTGACACCAAGTGAACCCCTCGATAATGATCTTGCCGCGACCACTATAAGCATATACTTAACATGTGAGATGATTCCATATGTAGTCAATAAACACTTCAAAAAGTTCTTGTACCCCTCAAGCGGACAAAGAGAAAAGTGTACGATAATATGAAATGTAATCCAAAAAACTTCAGGGAGTCATGAACCTTACAAGAAAATTAAATATATGGATGATTCTAGATCAAATTATAAATATAAAGAAGGCCACATGTTCCTTCGAAAGTGTATGTCCTCAAAATTGATCATTTTGTTTGGGATAACAGAGTTTGTCAATAAATTACCTTCTTTAAAAAAACATGTTTAAAAACTCCCAAGGTTTTGTAAATCTATATACATAGTTTGAGACTATTACTAGGAATGGAAACTACAAAGTCATAAAATAAAAACAAAACTAATAAGAGCAAAATAAATTAAAAATCTACAAATTGAATATTTCCAACAAAACATAAGCTAAAGAAACGAGTTCACTGAAAAATACCCCAACCATAGAAGGACTTCGGTTGAATTTTTTTCCTAATGCCATAGTAAATATATAAAAACATACTAAAGTTATTAAATATGATCAATTTGGTGAATATAAATTACGGATCCAAATGAATCAATAATAACCACGGAGGGAAGTATAATTGTAAAATTGGCTTCAGAAGAATGATTATTTATATCTTCAGCGACAACATCAATAATACCTTATAGAGAATGATCATTTGCACTTCTGGTGCATAAATTGTATTTTCATTAGCAACACTTGAATCGGGAGCACCAAAAATATTAGAAATAATTGAGGAATAAATATGATATAGATTTTTTAGTCTCAACTTCAAGTAAAAGTGAGAAAACTTTATATACACCATCAATATAATCCATAAGAAGTATACTATCACCATAAAATTTTGTTCATTCAACATATTTTGGCTGTGATTCGTTGAAACATAAGATAAAAAATAAATCAAGTAAATTTTTATAAATTCTTTATGAATTGTAAGAATCAATTTCATCTACAAAATCTTCAATAGTTATTTTCTAACAATCTTCCAAGTTTTTTTTTCCAATTTTGCATGTTGAACATGTTCAAGCTTCAAAGTATCCATTGAATCTTTGTTTTGCTTGTGTTTATCCTTACACCTTTCTAAAACGTTTCCTACTTTTTCAAGCCCATCCTATAAATATTTATGCAGTTGTTCCCTCTGATTATTTTCAATTTTCATGGTATTAATCAATGTTTGATATTACTTATATTCTGCTTCTATTAGTTCTTTCTCTTCCATTAAATAATATAGGTTTTGACTAACTAAACTGAGTCTGCAATAAATGTTTCTTTTATAGACTCCAACTTAATTTTCAAGTGTACTTTGGCTTCAGCTTTAGCTTGAATATCAACTTGTAAGCATTTTTTATTCTTAACAAACACAGTTTTCAGCTTTTCTTTACTCTCAAATGGCGTCAAATATCCAAAATATATAGAACGAGACTTTTGCAAGTATTATACACAAGTACAAAACTATTTAACAAATACTATAAACAAAAACCAAACTCAGTAAATTACATAAAGGTAAAAACTATAAATACGCAAGAAAACAAGACTTACTTCAACAACTAGTTTTATTTACCTTCTTACCAACTCCAAAGAAGAAAGGTGGGTTGACACCACCTTCAAGCGCGTTGATGTAAGGGATTGGCTAAAAATTTGAAATTTTCTCAAAATGAAAAGTTTTAATTAAAGCATTAAGAAATGTCCCAAATATTTTATCATCAGTAGCCACTTGGCATTAAAGACATACATATGAGTTAGAAACCATATCCTCATCATTGACCCTAGTAGAGAGGAGAGCGAGATCCTGCCTAAACCCGTGGGTGCGTGGTTCAAGCAGGTCCTTGAAATGGCTCATAAAACATTAGCAATACTAGCGGGTATGAAAAAGATCATACCTTGGCTATTAGAAATCGAGATAATCTTGTTACGAAATAGACGAGTTTTAATGTTGCTATAAAAAAATGGTGTTCGTATCACCAAATTTTAGCAAACATTCTTTGGATTTTTGTTTGAGGAAGGCTTATTCAACTCGGCTTAGGAAGATTAAAATGAAGAGGCTTCGAATTATTTTGAGATGATATCAGGTTTGAAAGGGTCATGTGCAAGACAAGATTGAGCACACAAGAGGTTTGATTGGGCTATGGAAACTCTCAATCTAATGTTGCTATACTCTTTACGGTTGAGACAACTGAGCTCCAGTTGAAGACAATCGAGTTTTTGGGTGACCAAACTCATGTCGTAAGAATTAGTGGGGATATTCTAGCTATTATAGATAATGTTTTTTAAAAGAGGATGAGATTTAACGTGGTATGGTCTGAAGATCAAAGGAACCCATATTGGGTATAAGACATGGGAAAATACTTGTCGCAATCATTATTAACTAAGACACGGTCAATTTTAAAAAAGATATGATTTTTTGGTTTTTTGTTTATCCAGGTAAAATAGAATCACGTAAAGCGGAGGTCACTTAGCTCACATTGGTAACAACAATTTTTTAGATCATCGATTGTTATAGACCAACTCTCTGATGAGCCAATTTTTTGAATAGCATTGAAATCTCCAAGGGTGACCCAATAGGTACCATGATCTTGGGTCACAATCACCTCAAGATCATTCCATAGCATGATACGATCAGAAGCTTTATAGAAAGCATGGATGGTGGTGAAACAAAAAGCTGATGGGAGGTTGTGGCATCTCCCATTATAGTGAATGGATTATAATGATTGAGATAACGTTAAAATAATAATTACACTAGGGTTCCAAATAATCCAAATTCTTTCAAGAGAATGTGAGTCATGATGATAATATGTCAGAAAGATACCATGAATCTAATAATATAGTCGAATTTATGACTATGGACTTTGGTTTTGACTAATATCATTAACAATATACTATTACTAGTAATAAAATTAGGACATATTTTGGCCTAATAGAGTCATTTATCCAACAAACATTCGCAAAAAAAATTATCATGAGAGAATAAACTTATAGTAGGTCATTTAAAGGTTCTGTCAGAATATAATCCATAATACATGTGTCGCCAGCGTCAGTGGGATAAATCATCTTTAGTGGTGAATCTACATCCTCGATGTTTTCCCTCTCTTCAATCTCTTTTAACGGTATTATAGGTAGGATCTTAGCAGAATGCAAGTTTAGAACTGAAGGATCATATTCCTTAGAAAACTGAGTCGGTAAGGATGTGGTTTGACTTCTCTTTTGGAGCACCTTTGCAGGCTCTCATATTATGCATGAAAACAATATAGTTTACATATTAGTACTCAAAATTAATCATTATGTACCTTCATGATATTTAAAAAAACATTCAATAAAATTTCTGATCCCGCTCTAACCATGAAGCAAATACAAGTAAATCTTAGATTTTCCTTACTCTTAGTCTGAGTGCTGACATACAAGAGGATACTGATAGTCGAACCAATGTGTTAAAACCATCCATCGTCCATAACTTAAGAAGAAGATTGAAAATTGTTAACCAATTGAGATCTTCTTATGATGATCCTTGACTAAGATGGTTAGAGGCTCCAAGATATTAAAAATTATGAGAACCCCACCAAAGTGACATAGAGCCTTATCTAAAAATAATTTTTATGGTTCCTCACAACGAAATTAGAAGAAGAAATGACCCTAATATAGGATATTAAATTCCACGAGACCGAATTCACCATATAAGGACTTAACATTAACCTTATATTGAGAAATATTAAGAGGCTGGGTAAGGAAGTAGCTAGATAGAAAAGTCTTTCAAGATTATGGGGAACCCAAGTTGGAATCACTCATGATAAAATTGTTTCCCTCAAAGACAATAAGGCGGAAACCAATAATCAAAGGATAACGGTTGTCGACATGTCCCACAACAATATTCTCATATAGATAGTGAGTATGGGAGGATGGTTGTGAAACGAACTAGTGCGAGAAGAGGATCTAACCAAATTGGAGTTAACGTTGGATTTTGGAGAAATTCCTTAAAAGGGTTATTTAGAAAAAATAGGGTTCATTTTTTGGTTTAGAAAATTGAGATTTGTTTTTTGGTTTATAAAATTTTATAACTTTAGGAACTTTGTCTACATTACCAAAATTCTTGATTATATTGCGCTTGTGAGATGTTTTTAACATAGGGTCACGAACAAGTAAACTCTTCTTTTACTAAAACTATGGTCGGATTCTCTAAAAGACTGGTCCAAACGGGCATGGGATCCAACAACTAGAGGACACTCATCAATATTTTCTTTAGAAAAACACACCACTTGCTTTAAGGACTGAGACTCAGTCCACAACCCAATATTTTGAGGCCTATAACGAGACACGAACCCAAGTAATCCATAAGTAAAACGAAAACCCGAATTTGAACCTGAAAACTTAAGAGGATTGATTTTCTACAATATAGAGAAGTTGAGATAGCGTTCGTTATCCATATATAGAGAGTCACCAACAATACCAAACCTAAACCCCTCTCTGAGAAACCTTTGACGTCGTCGTTAGCGGGATTTCTACTATAATATAATCCAATGTAAACACGTTCCTCGTCAACGGGAATCCTGCAGGTCAAGGAAAGGTGATTCAGATCTGGATGTTCCGCCAACTATGATATTTGCCTACCATTAGGAGAAAATACATTATTACTAGAATTTTTCCACCCTCACTTTTTTATATTCGCAATGATATTTTAGTAGAAATCATGAGGGAGATTACTAGATTCCACCTTAGATCCAAATCCCGATAAAAACTAAGACATGACTGATGAGGGAGAATAAAAGACATGGAGAAAATTGTAAAGAAGAAGTCTGATTGGAGAAAATTGTAAAGAAGAAGTCTGATTGGAGAAAATCGTAAAGAAGAAGTCGGATATGGGAAAATCGCATAGGATAATGAAGAAGTACCTATTATGAGGAGGTAAAAAGATATAGGGACCAATAATGTAATTAATGGGAGTTGAAGCGTGTGGGGCCTGCAATTGTACTATATAAGGACCACACACGCTTCACGGATCCAAAGAATAATTTTACGACTTTCTCTCTCTACTGAAGCTAAATTGCACTTTATCTCTCTAAAAAGATACCTAAATTCAGTACTTAATCTAATCTAGCACTAAGAAATCTTCGTATCACAAAATCACCCCCAAGCGTTTCTAAAACTCTTCAGTGGCGCCGTCTGTGGGAAGCGAAGATTGTTCTGACGACAATCACTTCCTGGAAATAATTCCTATTCCGAGGGAAGTTATGGAGGAGCAAGGGGAAGATTTTGTTAACAATTGCGAGGAGAATCTTGTGGGCGACGATTACCGGAATGACATGGAGTACGATGCACGTTGGGGCCAATGAGTCGGAGACACTTTCGATGACTCAGATCTGTTGGCTCAAAGGAATGAGCTGTTGCTAGAGATCAAAAGATTGAAGGCAGAAAAAAAAAACTGTACAAGCAAATCTTCGCTCCAAGATAAGGCGGGAACCTGACAGTGGAAAAGAGGAGCGTGAAACCGATTTTCGCCCTAAAGCCACGGACGACAGATACAAGGGATACGAACGGCGATCGTCGAGGAGGAGAGAAAAGCGACATTTGGATTCGCCTGACTCAAGCGATTATTCTCGATATAGCTCGTCGGAGTCATCTCCTAGGAGAAATCACAGAAAGAAAAAACACGGTCGAGGACACACTGATTACCGAAGGGGAAGAAACTCGGAGAGGAAGTCTCCGAGGGAGAAGAATTACCATGCTCAGGTTGACGAGCGGACTTATGGCCAAGCAAAGTTTCCTGTTAGAAAAGAAGACGTGGGCCCACGAAATTCGGAGTGGCAGCATCAATATACCCTGTCATCCTAGGAAGGATTGTACTTTCCGAGCAACGAAAATTTAAGATCCAATGTTTATCGTACGGGTCATAATTGGAGAGCTTCTCCTTTGTCCCGGGATATTTAAGTGGGAAACCTCCCAAAGCATTTTGATATCTCGAAGTTAGAAAAGTTCGATGGGATGCAAGACCCAGATAATCACATCGAACAGTTCAAAAACTTCATGATTAATTTCGACGACGATGATAAATTGTTGTGTAGAGTGTTTTCTCAGACCTTCAAGGGGGTAGCTTCCAAATGGTATAATAGGCTTCCGCAGGGCTCCATAAAAAATTTCGACATGTTGTGGAATATCTTCAGACAGCACTTTGTGGGGAGCAAAAAAATCAGAGCTAACAGAGACACGATAATCTATTGCAGATAAAAGGTCGGGGAGAGCTTGAATAATTACACCAATCGGTTTGTCAAAACAAAAACGGACATGGAGTATTGTAAAGACTCAGTGGAGCTTACAACTTTCAGGATGGGCCTACTCCCCGGATTATTAAAGGATATGGTGGCAGAGAGTCAGGCCATGACCTTCGGAGCATTATTGGATCAGGTTGAGAAGAGAATTCTGGTGGAGGAGACTCAGGCATCAGAGAAAGGATCCGGGGATCAATTGGATCAGAATCAGTTTCAGAGATCTGAGCCGAGTAATCAAGGGCCCCGTGCAAATGTTCAAACCAAGAACACGGGACAGTATCCGCCGAGGCAGAAAACACACTCACAATATTATGGCAACCAGCAAAATTATAGTTAGGGGGCCAGACCAATATCGAATAAGAGGACTCGACCGGACTACTTTGCGGAATTAACAGAGAATGTTGCTGCCATATTTGATAAAGCGAGATCCACGGTGCCCTTCAGGAAACCTTTTCCTATTCAGACTCCGAGGGAAAGCCGAAGTGTTAACAAGTATTGCAAGTATCATGAAGATATTGGGCATGACACCAAAGACTGCATAGCCTTGAAAAAAGAAGTGCAAGCTTTGATCGAGAATGGAAAGTTGTTGGAGTTTGTCAAAAAGCACACTCAGAAAAATGTTGTGGTGAAAGCTGTTCCAAAGAATACTTGATACAGCCATGGTAATTTCCGAAAAGGTCGATGATTTTGACATCGAACAAGAATATTTGGATCCCAAGGAGGGGAGGAACAATGTTAATATGGTGGAAGAGGTTATTCCGAGGGGGAGGGTGAATAGCCTCTGTGCTTTCTTTGATTCACTGGAAATCTTTGGAGGAGATACTATTGCAGGAAATTCCAATAACTCGCGGAAGAGGCATATGGCCAACCTGACTAACCAGATTGAAGCGGGGGTGTCAGCACAAATGCACCGATTACCCTCCTCCATCATTTGTTATGACGACGATGATATGCGAAATGTCGCGGGCCCGCATGAGGATGTGGTGGTGATTGCTGCGGGTATCGCCGGTGATCAAGTTCAGAAGATACTTATCGATATAGGAAGCTCAGCAAACATCTTGTTTATGAGAACTTATAAGAGAATTTCTGACCACCAGTTATACGACGTTCCGACAGAACCATAGTGGGCTTTACCGACGCCACAGTAGTGGTGGTTGGAGAATTTCAATGTGTGGTCGAGCTGGGCCGTGGGCCATTCAAGAAAGAGGTAGAAGTATTGTTTATTGTCGTCGACGCGCCAACTTCGTATAACGCTATTCTGGGTCGCTCTTGCTTGTCCCGGATGCATGGTGTAATTTCGACGGTGCATCAGTGTCTAAAGTATATGGTAGGAAACAATGTCGGGATAATCAGAAGCAGCCAAAAAATGGCCCGTGAATGTTACCAAATAGCTTTATCCTCGAGGGGAGTTCGGGGAGAAGTGTCAGATAAAGCATAGCAATTAAAGGGGCCTTCCTCTAAAATCATCCCATGTGATGATCCGAGGGAGACCCCCGAATTTCTGGTTCCAGAAGAAGATTCCGAAGCACATGAATTTGAAAGTGGCAAATCCCTGAAGATTAGAGTAAAACTTCATTTGGAATTCAGAGAAAGGTTAATTGCGTTTTTATCTAACAAACTCAATATGTTTTCTTGGTGTGCACAGGATGTCACGGGAGTACCATCGGAAGTCATATGTCATAAACTTGCGGTACGACTTGATGTTAGACCTATTGTCCAGAAGAGGAGACCCGTTTCTCCGGAGAAGGCTACAGTTATTCTTTTGAAAGTGGAGAGATTGCTAAGCATACGCCACATTCGTGAGTCGCATTATCCTGTATGTGCCTCGAATCCGGTCTTGGTTAGGAAGAAGAATGGCAAGTAGAGAATGTGCGTTGACTTTACAGACTTAAACAAAGCTTGCTCTAAAGATCCGTTTCCGGTGCCACGTATTGATCAGTTGGTAGATTCGACCTCAGGTAATCGATTGTTGTCCTTCATGGACGTGTATTCGGGGTATAATCAAATCTGATTGGATACTCATGATGAAGAAAGCACGTCGTTTATTACCGGGAGAGGATTATACTGCTACAAGGTTATGTCATTCGGCTTGAAAAATGCGGGGGCAACTTATCAGCGCTTGGTTAACAAAACCTTTGAGGAACAGATTGGGCGGAATATTGAAGCATATATTGATGATATGTTAGTCAAGAGTTTGCAGGACGAAGATCATTTTGGGGACTTGGAGGAGACTTTCAATAATATGAAGAGGGTCAATTTGAAACTGAACCCAGAAAAGTGTGTTATTGGGGTGCGATCGGGTAAGTTCCTCAGGTATATGATCAGTGAGAGAGGTATCGAGGTTGACCCAGATCAAATAAAGGCTTTAGTCACCATGACTCCACCTTGAAATATCAAGGAAATCCAAATCTTGACAGGGAGATTGGCAGCATTGAATAGGTTCATCTCTCGATCCTCGGACAAATGTGCACCTTTCTTTAAGATACTGCGGAATGCCAAACAGTTTAATTGGACCGATGAATGTTCAGCAGCTTTTTGCAAAATTCAGGAATATTTGACGTCCCCTGATATACTGTCTAAACCATTGTTGGGGGAAAGATTGATTGTCTATGTAGCGGTGTCAGATTGTGCGGTAAGTGCTGTTCTACTTCGCGAAGAAGAATCTCTTCTGAAACCTATCTTTTATGTCAGTAAGAGTTTGTTGGATGCGGAGAAGTGATATCTTAAGTTGGAGAAGGTAGCGTTGGCATTGGTAACGGCTGCTCGAAAAATGAGACCTTACTTCCAAGCACATCCTATAGTTGTTCGGACAACTTTTCCCCTAAAAGGTTTGTTCCAGAGGCCTAATGTCTCTGGGAGAATGACTAAATGGTCAGTAGAACTAGGAGATTTTGACATAACATTTGAGCCTCGAACGGCGATAAAAGCTCAAGTTTTGGCTGATTTTTTGGTCGAATTCCATTCTGACGGAGAGGATGAAAAGGTCGTCGACCATTTTGATGAAACAGAATGGTTGGTACGAACGGATGGGGGGTCGAATATTTCTGGAAGTGGGGCAGGTGTCCAGCTGATTTCTCCGGAGGGGATAGCTATGTTTCAAGCTATTTGGTTTGGTTTTAAGGCAATAAACAATGAAGCGGAGTATGAAGCTGCGTTGGCGGGTTTGCGCCTAGCTCAGATATGTGGGGCCAGAAGGGTTAAACTAATCAGCGATTCACAGTTGGTGATAAACCAAGCTTTGGGAGAGTCCGAGGCCAGAAAAGATAAGCTGATACGGTATTTGAAAGCATTAAAAGACTTGGTGGCTGAGTTTGAGGATGTTAAGTATGAACATGTTCGAAGGGAGGCAAATGTTGTCCTAGTTTCTTTGGCATGAGCCTCACGAACGGAGGGATACCCATGGGTCTTGATTCAGGAACGTCCCTCGATCATGCTTGATGCGGAGCACGCGATGAACGTTAATGAGGAGAGCAATGTGATCAAAGATGATTGGAGATCAGCCATCATTGACTTCTTAGATACTTTACCCGTTGGAAAGTACGAGGCTAGGAAGATTAGGTTCAAGTCTCATGGATATATCATGCTGGGAGGCGCGTTGTATAAGAAATCTTTGAGTTGACCGCTATTAAGGTGTCTAAGCAAGGATGAGTCACAATTCATCCTGTCTGAATTGCACGATGGGGAAGGCTCTGCACATTGTGGGTATAAGGCATTAATTCGTCGGGTGTTTCTGCCTGGCTATTATTGGCCGACTATCGCTTCGGATGCTAAAGATTTGGTAAAACAATGTGACACGTGTCAGTGCTATGCCAATGTGATCCACAAGCCTGGGGTATTATTGGAGAATATTTCAGAAGCAGACCCATTCGACCGGTGGGGTATCGATCTAGTTGGGCCTTTACCAATGGCATCCGGTGGCAGGCAAACTATAATTGTAGCAGTGGATTATTTCTCTAAGTGGGTAGAAGCAGAACCCTTAGCAGGGACAAAGGCCAAAGATGCGATCAAATTCGTGGTGTCAAATATTTGCTGTCGTTTTGGTGTGCCATTGCAGATAACAACGGATAACGGGCCTCAGTTCGATAACAAGGAGTTTATAAGTTTTTGCATCGGGCATACGACAATGTTTTTCCGCCCCATTTCATCCTCAAGCTAATGGGCAAGTAGAAGTAACCAATCGTACAATCCTCGATGGTTTGAAAAAGAACTTGGAAGGAAAAGCAGGAAGATGGCCTGACTATTTACAAGAAGTATTGTGGGCTTACAGGACAACTCCACGAACAGCTACTGTTGTATCCCCATTTGCCTTAGTATATGGCATGGATGCCATTGTCCCTCCAGAGATTGTTTTCCCTTCATATCGTGTGGCAACGTATACAGCGGATGTGAATGACAAAAACAGAGCGTTGGCGTTAGATTTGGTTGAGGAAAAAAGACAACGAGCACAGGTGACGTCTCTCCATTATCAAACTCTTATGAGGAGTCGATATGCGTCTAAAGTAAAGCATAGAGAATTTAAAGTGGGAGACAAAGTACTACGTAAAGTCTTCTTGGATATTAAAGACAAGAGTCTGGGTAAATTGGGACCTAATTGGGAAGGCCCTTATGAGGTCACCGAGAAAGTAAAACCGGGCACGTATCGGTTAAAAGACAAGGAAGGGCGATATCTCCGTCTCCAATGGAACATTGAGCACTTAAATTTGTATCTTGAATGAGAAATTAGCTAGAGCATAGCAGTTGTCTTTATTTGTACATGACAGTTCCAAACAATGTGAGGGCATACTCTTTCCTACCCCGAGAGGCACAGGAAGGTTTTAACGAGGTGTCCAATGAGCTTCTTAATATGATGTATTTTTTGCCTTAAACTATTTTTCGGGTCGCAATGATTTGCGCCTCGAATATGTCTCTACCTTAAACTATTTTTCAAGTCACAATGATTTGTGCCTCGAATTTTTCTTCAACTATGATTTGGGTCAAAACGATTTGTGCCTCGAATTTTTCTTCAACTATGATTTGGGTCACAATGATTTGTGCCTCGAATTTTTCTTCAACTATGATTTGGGTCACAACGATTTGTGCCTCGAATTTTTATTTTCCTTAAACTATGATTTGGGGCACAATGATTTGTGCCTCGAATTTTCCCTAAACTATGATTTGGGTCACAATGATTTGTGCCTCGAATTTTTCTTTGCCTTAAACTATGATTTGGGTCACAACGATTTGTGCCTCAAACTTTTCTTTGACTTAACACAGAATTTGGGTTACAGTAACTTGTGCACCGAAATTTTCCCTATCTTACAATCTTATTTGGATTACATAATTTGGGCCTCGAATTGTTATTCGGGTCACTATGGTTGGTGCCTCAAGCTTTTTTACCTTTCGAATTATGAATTGGGTCCCTTTGAATTATTCCTTAAGACACAATATGTTGTGCCTCGAAATATTTACACTTTTATGATATTATTCATGTCATGTCTTAGCCTATTTATTCTTTAGGACAGATTGTTTCATGTGCACCACAGTTCGAATCGGTATAACGATATAAATTGCCACACACTAAAAATTGCAGGGTTAAGTGTTACAGGTGGGGGCATACACAAAAGTCTGAGGAGTACATCTCCTCGCATACAGTTCGAAGAAAAACAAAAATTGCCTTATAAGGTATTATACATAAAACACTTTGCCCTTGATGATCTATCATTGAGATTTTTCCGGGGAGTCACTTTCCTCGGAATCCGATGACTCACTCTCACTAACAACAATATGAGGAGGACGGAGATCCTGGTACACAAGTTTCCAAAAACTGCCAAGTTCATATTCAGGGTGCTCTACATGGAGTTGAGTTATCAGACCTGCTCGAACTGTTGCATCTCGATCAGCCAGGTTGTTGGTGCACTTGGCAATATAGGCATTCACAGCCTTTGCCTTTTCTTCCTCTACCTGCCGAGGGAAATCTTCGATGCATTTTGCCAAGTGGTTCTTATTCTTGAAAACTATTGCATAGTCCTTACAACAGTCAGTAAAAATTTTGCGCGCTATTGCCTCGGCCTTCATATACTCAGTAATGAGTTTTTCTTGGCCCTCAGTCTTTTTTTGATAGAGGTCCCTCTCCTCTTGGCAGCACCTCTCCAGCATAATCACATAGTTTTCCGAGGCAGATAATCTTTCATATAATGCATCTGCTTGGCTTTCCACAATCGCATGTTGCTTTTTGGCTTCAAAGTTGTGCAGCCAACAGAGAAGCTTTGAACTTGTAATGATTTTTTCTGCTCTCCAAGTGTGCCATCTTCTTTCCCATCATAACAGAGGCATGCAACAGGCTACGTATATTCAATGAGAATTCGTCGTCATGGGGAATTTCGAAGGAGCTTCTGGGAGAGCCAAGGCCAATAGCGTCAAAATCTGACGACTCCCTCTCGAGAATTTAAAGGTCAACGTGTTGAAGAGGTTTACTTCGAGGCATGGGCAGTGGCGCAAGTATTGGGGGCTCCTCTGGAAGAGCTGGGTGTGATGTTTGGGTCCGAGGAGTGCTCGGTGTTAAGTTGGAATTTTGTTTGGGAGAGTTATCTCACATCTCATGCTCAGACTCACCAAGAGCTTTTTGATCTTCGATCTCCTGGGCCGGTTCGGGGGCTTCGTTTTGAATTCTGCCGTCCTCGGACAGCTCTTGGATAGGCTCTAAGACAACTTTTTCTTTCCCTTTGGCTTTCACACTTTTCTTCTTCCGAGGGAGAATGGCCTTTTGAGGGGAAGGATCATGATTGGGAGTTACTCTGTTATCCGAGGAGGCTGGGTCCGGGGCAGTGGACACTTCTAACTGTAGATGTTGTTGATTAGCAGGGACTTCCTCATCGGGATCATCTCGATGACTTTGTGCACGGTCACGCTTCGGAAGATATATCACTATATCTTTCACCTCATCTTGGGAAGGAGAGGCCATCAATTCTTTCAAAGACAGTCGATCGAGGGGATTTAACCTCCACAGTCTGCTCAGAGCTATATTGTTGTCCTTGAAACATAAGCGAAATCGGTTTTCCTATTTTTCCTTGGCCCATTCGCTGAGCTTCGTAAAAACAGCAGTGGCACTCTCCACATGATCAGCATATGGTTTGGAAATGCCAATCATAGCTACAAAAACATCAAGTTAGACTCTAATTATTCGAAGGACTATTTTAAGTAAATGGTTTCGAATACTTACATTTATTGGTCCACAAAAGCGATAATTTGAGAGGGCTCGAAGGGGTTGCCTCAGAGCCTGTCTCCCAGTGTCCTGAAAAGAAGAGAAATTGCTGTCTCCACTTCTTGTCAGCTTCCAGTAAGTCTTTTAGCACTTTCTGCCTTCGATTAAAAGTTAACGAGTAAAATGGGAAGAATGGGTTCTTGGCCAACTCGGATAATCCGATGAACTGTTCCAAGGAAAACTCCAGGCCCGAAATTCTCGAGGCCATGATGCATGCCATTAATGTGAACCACATGTTGGGTCCAGCTTGAGAGGGGCAAAGGTCAATCTTCACAAAATACTCGATGAAGAAGGGGTCTAAAGGAAATCTTAGTCCCTAATTCATGATGTCAATGTAAACAACAAGCTCATGATCCCTAACAGATAGTGGAGTCTCTCCTTCGGAAGGGAATCTAATGTTGATGTATGAGGGGATGCACCAACGAGTACGAAGTAGCGTTTCTTCCGAGGGAGAAAAATACTTGTATGATATATTGTAAAGAGCAACAGCATGCTTATTCTCAATCCCTCGAATGTTGTTGCCCATGATAGCATCCAGTTCTAAGGGAAGTGTTACATCACCTTTTGACTTGGGGGCAATACGTTCCGCTTGTTCGTCAGATATTGTTGGAGGAGGCGTACGCGTCTGACTAGAAGACTCTGCTGGAATGTCGATGCGATGGTCTGTATTCGCGTTTTGAATGGCTTGAATGTTTGGATCAGGATTGTTCGGGCCGGTAGGATGCTCACCAGATGATTCAGCAGGAATTTCAATGACTTTGTTCCTATCTGCAACTTGAGTGGCTTGAATAGATGTCTCAGGATTGTCTGAGGCGATAGCCTTTCCTTTAGCAGCTAAGGCTTTGTTGCGCAATTCTTGGGTCTCCGCCTCGGTAATCACGGTCTGCCCTGGAGAGAGCCGGGGAGTCACAGTCCCTGTTATGGATGGAGTAGCTGGAAGGCTTGACACAGGATCCCCGTTCCTCGGAAGAGGAGGGTTAGCTACCATGGTTCGAGGAGCCTCAGAGGTAGTTTCTGATACATCTTTCAAACGTTTGCGCTCCTGCGAATGTTTGTCCTTGTGGTGTCTCTTCCTTTTTCCTGAAGAGTGTTTATGGTGTTTCTCTTTCCCCATTTCTTCGAGGATGGTCTGGTTGTTGATTTGATGCTAATTAGATATTTCAAGGGGGATTATGGCCGTCGAATTTGGGAGAGAGGGCCACGAACCGTAGAAGGTTGTCACAGCAGGTGGAGGCTGAGGTTCAGTGTATTCACCAGCAGCGACTATTTCTTCGAATTTCTTGTTAATAAGAAGCCACTCTGGAATCCGACGAGGTTTGTAAGCCAGCTTTCTCTTTCTAGAAATTCTGGGTGAAAAGTTTGAGCCATTAATGAAAGAGGCGAGTATTTATAGAAACCAAATGGGCTTCTAGGGAAATTCAAGCCTCGGGACATTTCTGGTTGTTTTCCTAGGGGTATTATGGGTACCCTAGGTCAAACATTATGGACAGAGGCGTGGGAGAAGTTGCAGAGACACGATTTCTCTAAAGATACGCTGACACAAAAGCATGGCTGCTAATGCCATGCTCCCTTTTCATTTCAGCCAATCATTGCAATCTCTTAGCATCGAATTCTAGCGGTTATGATATGCTTACAGAGAAAATTTTGATGGGCAAAGTTTTCAGGTATAGACTTGTCCTCACTAAAACATTGCAAGGATTGGGGGGCTACACTGGTTAATATGAGATAAAAGAAATCTTCGAAGAGGTATTTGTTTTCGAGGAGATGTCCTCGAAGAGGTATTTGTTTTTTAGGAGATGTTTTCGAGGAGATGTCCTCGAAGAGGTATTTGTTTTCGAGGAGATGTTTTCGAAGAAGTATTTGTTTTCGAGGAGATGTTTTCGAAGAGGTATTTGTTTTCGAGGAGATATTTTCGAAGAGTCGTTTGTTTTCAAGGAGATGTTTTCGAGGAGATGCTTTCGAGGAAAAATTATTCGAAGAAGAGATGATTCGAGAAGGCAATGGAGACTTCTTTACAGTCCCAGTAAAACTATTTTTACTAGGACTGGGGGGCTACTGATGAGGGAGAATAAAAGACATGGAGAAAATTGTAAAGAAGAAGTCTGATTGGAGAAAATTGTAAAGAATAAGTTTGATTGGAGAAATCGTAAAGAAGAAGTCTGATTGGAGAAATCGTAAAGAAGAAGTCTGATAGGGGAAAATCACATAGGATAATGAAGAAGTACATATTATGAGGAGGTAAAAAGATATAGGGACCAATAATGTAATTAATGGGAGTTGAAGCGTGTGGGGCCCACAATTGTATTATATAAGGACCACACACGCTTCACAGATCCCAAGAATAATTTTACGAATTTCTCTCTCTACTTAAGCTAAATTGCACTTTCTCTCTCTAAAAATATACCTAAATTCAGTACTTAATCCAATCTAGCACTAAGAAATCTCCATATCACAAAATCACCCCCACGCGTTTCTAAAACTCTTCAGTGACAAGGTGAGAGACTCCGCCTATAGAGGAAAACATAATCAAGGGCTTACCAGAGGAACCACCAACGAGGGAAAGAGAGTGGTTAACATCGATGATTCACACTGGAAGAACATCGGGGATAAAAGAGAATAGGCTTTTACCCTAGCCCAACTCCATATGGTGTATAGCCAAGGTTAGGGCATCCTTGAAAAAATATTCAAGGGAGGTTGGGATCGAGTGGACATGATAAATAAGACTTGTCTGAAGGTATCTTAATGAAAAGGAGTGTTATGTTCGATTGTAGGTTGCTCGGGAAAAAAACATTGAGTCTTTAACATAGATAAGGAAGGTTTCCGTTTTGAAAATTAAGTTTAGGAGAAATAGAAGTTTACTTAATTTCAATAATAGAAAAGAGGGAAACCGATGGGTGTGAGGGATATACTTGACAGTAGTTTGAATATGGACAATGTTTTTATTTAAAATTGAAAATAAAATGTAGAAGTGTTTACTTTGGAGTCATTATGGTTAAAATATTTTGTGAAAATTAAAAAGTAGTTATCCAGTAAAAACTGAGTTGTTTTTTAACACTAGATAAACTATGGTGGTTTTCCTGCAGATATTGGTTCAATAGGTAAGAATCTTGGTTTAAGAAGAGCTAAGGGATGGATAGTTGATGCCCCATTGCAAAGGGAAACAATCTAAAAATAAAAAGAGTATAAAAGATTTTATGTAGAGTTGATTTAAAGTTTGTATTGGACCAGTTTTTTTTGGTATATTGCAGGTTAAGGACTTCTGGTTTTGGAACTGGTGAAAGTTATAAAATTACATCAACAAATTGATGTGGCCTAGGAGATAAGTCAATGACATGTTGAGGGTGGATAAGATGTTGGAGCTAGACCAAGTTTGACCCAAAAAGGAGGCGGGATATGAGGCAAGCTACTGTTTGACATCGGCTTAGTGGTTGAGGAGTGCCAGCAAGAATGAGATTTAAAATATGTGATGTTGTTTAGAAGATAAATATCAGTAGGGATACGTGACTTTATAGTTAGCTGAGTGCTCAAAACTACAAATAATACATTGAATATGAGATTTGCAGCTCAAGAAGAAGACACGAACCTGCATCTTTTTAAACCATAGTAGATTACTATCCTTTAACCGATTGACAAGATACTTAAAAACACCAAAGATTATTACCGTTGAAGTTTTTAAAAGGAAAAAAATCTCTTTATTTTTAAAGAATTTTCGATTATTATTATGAATTCTATCATCACCGTACTTTATAAATGTTTAATTTATTTTTATATATTTTAATAACTAATTAATAATCTAAAATTCATTATTTTATCCGTCTTATAAATATTTGTATAGATATTTATATATAATTTTTTTCCACTACTCAACGAGTGCGCACAGGTCAAACCCTCAGTCTGACACAATAGCCAGCAACTCATCTCATGATATTTTATCACAAACATGCCTTACTCAACCAATTCGGCTATCTCTTAAAAACATATAATTATTACTAACATATAATTATTACTAGATAACTAAGAGATTTTAATAATTTAAATTTACTTACAAGTATTGAAATTTTATTAAAACGGCATAATACCTTAACTACGATTTACTTGGCACATATGAGACAGGAAGAAGTTTTATCTTCAGATCTGTTTTCGGATAAGTTAGGTCTAAAGTAAAGTCGTAATATAGATTACTGTTTATAACCTAATTAGTCAGTTCAAGATAATACGTTATTGCTTAAGACTAAGATCGAAGTCAACAAAGTAATACTATCAAATAAGCAATCAAAAACCAACAAACATAAATTGCCTTTTTAATAGTACTTTTTGGCAAGAAGTTGTTCACCTACTGGAGTATATACCCAATAATTGCAGAAAATAAACTAAAAAAGTGCTATATACTTTTCTAATAAAAGTAATTAACAAAAATAAAATAAAAATAACTGAAAATAAATCAATATCAGTTGGTATATTGATTTAAAATTTAATAAAGATAGGTCGTATTCGAAAGTATTCGTTCACACGTAAGAGAAAAATAAAAGTTATAAAAGTCAATTAATGTTTATCGGCACAAACGACTAGTCATTTGTAGTATAGTGGTATAATTTCAGGTTTTCAACACAAATCTCCAGTTCATATTTTCTCAACATTGTCTTATAGCAGCCTCACGAAATAATCCACTGAAAGCCGACATGGGATCACCTTTTATGCCTTGAAAAGTAATGAAAATTATATATATATATATATATGATGCTGTCTTATCTTTTATTTGTGTTTATAAATTATGGATAATTTTTATAATAAAAAATAGTTATTTATGATCAGGATTTGAAAATATGTGATAATTATTTGATTTCAAATTTTAATTATTCATAATTTTATGATTTTTTTTATTAATATCGATATGTCGGTTATCCAATTTTTTTATATAAAAATATTATATTTTTTAAACTATAGTTTCAGAAACGATTTTTAAAATATAATTTGGGTTTTCTAAGACGAGTAAATCTAGATCCATGAAATATATTTTTGGTTCTTTTTTTTAACTGGGTTGCGAAAGAAGTTTAATTGTGCGAAAAAATAATACAACTTGTTTTTGTGAAAATAATTGTTATTTTGAAACAACTAATTTTGTTTGTAGTTGCTAAAATATGTGGATTTTTTGTTGATTTTTTTTATAAAAAAATGGATTGTGTTAAAGGTGCGAAATTACGAGTAATCGGATTGCGAAATTAAGAAGAAAAAGTTGCGTAAATAGGATTTTGGTTGATTGTGTTAAATGTCATATCTTTCTAATTATAGCTCCAAAAGAATCTGAAAATACCATTGGTTTTGTTTTTTTTTAAACGAACAAGACTTGATCCATGAAATATATTTTTATTTTATTTTTTATTGTATTTGGTTGCGTGATTAAGAAGAAAAAGATTTGTAAATAGGATTTTGGTTGTGATAAAACAATTGTGTTAGAGTTTTTTTAAATGTTATATCTTTCAAACCATAGTTCCAAAAAAATCCAAAAATACAATTGATTTTGTTTTTTTTAAGACGAACAGAATTAGATTCGTGAAAGATATTTCTTTTTTACTACATTTGGTTGTCAAGATTAGATGCAATCGGGTTGCGTAATTAGTCTAGAAAAATCAAATATGTTCTAGTTGCATAATTAAGAGTAATTTGGTTGCGAAAATATTTTTTTTTTAAAATCCAAAATATCAATCATGGATTTTGTTTTGTTCATCTTTAGAAAATGTAGTTATATGTTTTTAGAATATATCTTTTAGTTAGAGTTTAAAAGATATGGAATTTTACGATTAAAAATAATGACCAACACACCAATTAAAAAAATTAAAGACGAAATAGAGTAATTTCTTCATTAAAACCTGAATAGTAATTGATTTATGTTGAAATGTTGTAGATTTCACTAAAATTTGTTGTTAAAATCTTTAATACAAGAGATTTGTGAGTTTTGATTTTAGAGAACAGAAACCCGCGGAGAAAGAAGATCAAAGTTCCTAGTATATCTGTTTTTTTATATCCAAAAGATATTTTTGGTAGATTTTATGTAGCATGTTGTCTAATTTCGGTAAATCGGAGAATCCAATTGTTATTGATAGTTTTAATCTTTCTTGAACTATAATTGGTAATTAGTTATAAATTATTTATAATAAAAACTACTTATTTTATGTGAAAAAATTAAAGGACCCAAATAGATATGGAGCTAAAAATATTTTGAAAAATTAAAGTAGAAAAAAATCATAAATATGAAATATTATTTAGTATTGTTTTTTTGTTAAATAAATGCATCAAAGTAAATAAATATGTTAATACAAATACTTAAGGTATGCCCCGAGAAAAAGTTAAGTAGCCAGCAAATAGAAAAATACAAAAATGACCATATCAAAATCAGAAACAACAAACAATAAACACAAGACAACAAATAGAAAAAGTGGGAAACAGTAAACGCAAGACAACAAATAGGAAAAGTGGGATAGAAGTCTAGTACATAGAAGATGTGGCAGAGCTGAAGAGGGACATCAATGTCCGGTGAAAACCAAAAAACAGAAACAACATTAAGTTAGTGGATGATAGTTTAGAAATTTTAACCGGTCTTAGTTCCCAAAAACGGAAACAAATGTCGGCTAATAAACCAAAGTAGACAGACGAGGAAAGACTCGGAGGGGAGCCGAAGATTCGGTTATTGCACTCTCTCCAAATATGGTAAGTAATAATACCAAAGCAAGCTCGCCAAACGTGCCAAAGGTTAGATGGGTCCAATTGGAGGCTTCGAGAAGCCAAGAGTTCCAATTGGAGTTATTCTAGGAGGGGATCTCAATCTTCGTTCGGGCATGCTCCCAATTATTGTGGGAGAAATTGCAATCATAGAGGATATGATTTATACTTTCATCCACATAATTACAAAGGATACAAGAGGGGGGAATCAATCTCCCAAAACAAAAATTCATCATGAGGGATAAGTTTGCCATTATGAATTGCGAACCAGAAAATGAAAGAATAATGATGAATATTAAATTTACTTCAGACAAGTCCCACCGAGCGAAACTGGAAATAGGCGACCGAATGACGGCGTAAATATCTTTAATAAAGAAAATTTGAGTTCTTTTATTCGTCGTCCCGAGAGGATATCATCGACAAAATCGCTTGAAGGAAGAAGGAAGAAAATAATGTTGCGAAATTCTATAAAATTGTCTAATCCTAATGTTGCGAATCTCTTGTTAAAATGCCAAGTGCTATATCCATCAAATTGTTTGAGAATGGTAAATAAAATTAAGCCGATACTTCAACTTTTTATTAGTTAAAAAGATATTTAAATTATAAAAGTTTGATATCGTTTTATACTAATTATTTTAGACATAAAAAATTTATTAATTCTTTTGGATTTTTATATATTTAAATGACAAATAATGTTCGCGACCAAAGCTATTATCAATTTTTATTTTCGATTTATTATTTTATTTTATTTTTAAACCTATTAAATATTTATCTCATTTCAAACTTACTGTTTTATTTCCAATGTTTTAAATTTAGACCTTCCTAAACTCATAGATTAGTTTTTATAATACATTAGCTTTGAATATTAATGTAATTTTATATGCCTTGTGATTTTAGTGTTACGTTTTTCGTGTTTTAATTTTATAACAGCTGTTTCAAAAAAAGCAACCGTAGTGGGTTAATGGACGGTGGTTCGACAAGAAAAGTCAAGATATTGGAGGGTCCTGATTGGCTACCGGTTAATGGAGCCATGCAAAGTTATAATTTTAAATTAGGACGAAAAGAGCAAATTGATTTCGAAATCGTTAGAATATGACAGATTTTTATGTGGTTGTTATCTTGAGAACTGGATTGTGCTACGCAGATTTTGTTTAGGTAGGATGGAAGATTATTTAAGTTGATTTTTCTCATAATATAATTAATAAATTTTACACTAAAGTTTATATCGTTGTAATTTGTAATAAACCGTATTAATATCCTGGCTGACAAGTAAAAAATGGTATGGTTCAGGATAATTGTTGCGTCGAAAATGGTTATATATAGGATTGTAAAAAATTCGAAAAATTGATATGTGGTCGATATCGAATTGGAAGAGAACGTATAATATCAGTATTAGAAATAGAACGAATAATATCCGTATTCGAAAAAAAAACGGATGATATTTGTATCCGAAAATAACGGATATGGATATAGCCATATCTGTATTCGAAATAACCCATATGTGAGATTTTACAAATAAATATATTTATCTTCTTTTTAATTTAAGTATATTTTTAGTTATCCCACGTTACAAAGCAAAACAAATTACTAACAAAATTGGTAATAAATATGAAAGGGTTGCCTCCCTAAAAATTGTATTTTGTCCCACATCTAAAGTTGGAAAAAAGTTGGTACCAAGTTATCTATAAAATACATAGTGATTTTTGTAATAATTGTAATTTTTTTAAGTCTTATCCCACATCTAAAATGTAAAAAATAATTACTACCAAACTACGTATAAAAAATATGGGACTATCTAAATAAATATATTTGGGCCAAGCTAATTCCCCCATAAATATTCTTATTTCCTCCACATAAAAAATCTCAAAAAACAATCAAAATTGGTTTTTACTTTTCTACCCTTCATTTCAAATGGATATTTATTTGTCATTGTCTTTCTCTCCACCGACACTAAAATAGTCACGTTTCTTTTGCCATTATCTTCTCTTCACTTGCACCAAAATAACAGAGGGGTCCATGACAAATTCAAAGAAAACAAAAGATTCAATTTCTGGACAAAGTTATTGACAACAGTATAATTATTATATTCCTAATTTTGCGTTCATGATTCGTTACCATCCAAATAGGTTCTCATTCAGCGTATGGTATGGATTTTCAGTCGAACCTAAAAACTAAAAGTCTAATTTCAAAATAGAGTTTCTAAATGATTCTTGTGTAAGTGATTCATACTAAAATCCAAAAAACTAAATTAACCTTAATCCATAATTTAAAACATAATTTTGAGTTTGTTCTTCACGGGTTATAGTAGTTCAGCGGCATGTCGGTGGCCGACGTCATTAGGTTTTTATGTTTCAATGGCTAAATGATATTGATGAACTTGGAAAAGGAACGAAATAAAAATGAAGAGGAGTGAGAGAATGTAAGAAAGATTATGAATTCGAATAGATACATAAGATAAAGATAGGGAGCTAGGGTACTACATAATCTTATTTTCTACATTATTTTATAACTTACTAGCTTCTAAATTGTTCAAATATTGGTTGCTTGTAGTTGAGTAGACCTTTTATTCCAATGTTTTTTTATAATTTTTAACGTTTTATGGATATTAAGGTAAGAGTCGAGGTTGTGAAGTCAAATCTGCATGAGCTATTGGATGTCATGACGACAAAGTATAACTCCGTTTTAAAACATATGGTTGTTGAGCGTGAAGCTCATACCAAACTGCTTATCAGAATTCAATATTTGTAACTATTCAAAAAGTTGTTATGGAAGCCCGTTTGAGGTTAGTTCTAGACTTTCATGAGGAGTATCAAAATGGCCGAAGGACATGGATTTGGAGTGATGAATCTCATAATATTCTTCTTTTTTGTTAGGTTGGACGGAAAATAGTAAAAGTATTATTGTCCTTCTTAAAGAAATTGATAATAAGAGCATGAGAGACCAAGAAGCAGGTAAGTATGGTGATGATGTTAAAAATAGTAGTGTTGATAAAGAATGTGTCGAGACTAGTAGTACTCAAGCTACTTATGCTAAAGCTAAAAATATTGAAGGTGTTGATGTACGAACAACAGTTAATGGCTCAACCAAATATATCATTAATTCTTAGATTAGTGAACAAGCTTTATTTTATCCACACCCTGTTTTTGTAAATGCTAAAAGTATTGTTTTTACTTCTTGTACTAATATTTTTTTTATCTTTATTAATAATCATTTTCAGATGACTTTAAGTCTTCGAATAAAATATTTATTTTTCTTTGTTTTTTTATTGAGGTCGAGATTTATTTAATTGACATTTATGTTCTCAGTTTGGAATAACTAGAACTTTCCATGCATTATTAGAAATGTATGAGTCCCGCTATGATGTTTTTTTCTTAAATCTACAACTTGCTTCTTTGTCTAAAGATTGTTCCCGCGATTTATTTTATTTATAGTTTTTTAGTAGCTTGGTGTTCCTGATGTAATATTTTTGTTTTATAAAGATTGATTTTTTATTATCCGATACTTGTTTTTATAGACTTCATGAAGTCTTAATGTTCCCATTGGAGCACTTTATTAGATAAACATTTATTATTTTTGTTTGAGCCTTATATTTTCCTCAAATGATTATGTAGTTCAGCATGCTGGTCTTTGTTTTTTAATTTGTATTTTTGTATACAAAAATAAGAACCATCAGCCTTAGATTTATTTTCTTGCAAAAACAATATTCATTAAAACCATCTCATGCCACCAAGAAAGGATTACATCCCCATGATGTAATAAACACGTTTTACAAGAATAGTTAGTTACAAGATTTTAGTGTAAAAGACTATGGTAAAGCTTTGAAGGATCAATATTCTAGGATGTCGAACTTGGTTTCCCTCTGCATCCAGTAACATGTAAGTTCACGATTTTACCTTGGATTTTCGACTGTGAATGGGCGTTCCCAATTTGGATCCAATTTTTCGAGCTTTTTTTTCTTTGGTGTGTGATACAATATAAATAAAACCTAAGTAGATAAGCTAATTAAGACTTTGAAAATACAAATAATTCTCATGGCCTAACCGTTGAGGTGGGCCAGCAACATGAAATCGATACAAAATGTGTTAGTATCACTGCGATCATGGGCACACCATAGAAGAATGATGAGTGTTGAAGGTAGATATACAACGGTTAACTGAGAGTATGATTCTGGAGGAGTATGCCAAGCAGCCCAATCGACGCCAACAATAGCGGTCGTTCATCTTTTCGAACGAACCTCAATCCCTCAATACTCAGGTAAGCGGGGAAGAGAAGAGTTAGATCAACTAAATGTTCGTCTAGAGAGTGAGCAAGAATGAGGAAAAAACCTAAGACTTGCATCCTAACTCTTCATGGGGTTACTAGCTTAGACAGGATACAAGTATAGCTCCTGATAGCATTACATTCGAGAGCTGACTTCAGTTAATCGATACACCTAGGGTTGACCTGGTTTGAGTACGCACTAATGGGGTATCTATGGTTGCCATTTTTTTCACTAGAAAATATTGCAATGACTCGTCTATATGTATGATGATTCCCTCCTGATAATGAGTGACATAGTTGGGTGTGAGGCGCGCAGGATACTAGTGGATACAGAAGAGACAGTGAATGTGTTGCTCAACTCCGCCATGAAACAAATCTCTTTTAAGACCATCATTTACCCGACCTTTCATATTTTGGTATGCTTCAACAGTCAGGCCACCATGCCGTTAGGAATGATGATGTTGGAGGTTTTTATTAGAGCATAAAGATTGATCAAGAGCGAGGTCACCAAATTTGTTGTGTTAGACACCCCAACCCCTTAAAACCTGATCTTTAAGTAGTCGTGGTTGTATGAATTCAATGTCGTGTCATTTACTTACCACAAATACTTGAAGTAGATAGTCGGATGAGAAGTGGGCATAGTGTGGAAAAATTTAAAAATAACATTAGAAAGACTAGTCAAAACTCTTAAGGAGTCTACCTAATGGTGATCAGCGTGAAACATCAATCTAAGCAAGACGAGTCCTCAAAATTTTGAAACAATACCCCATAACCCATACCATTATGTTTTGTTTTGACAATCGTTTTCAGATCCCTCCAAAATTACTTAACAAGTTTTTTCACTTGTTGTATCTGACTCATTTCTTTAATGAAAGTACTTGTTTTATTTTAAACTATGCACAACTAAAAACATTTATGCCACGTATAGAGGAACTATCATTTTTATCAAGGTAAGAGGAAAGAAGTAAAATATTTTATACAAGTTCATTCCATAAGCTGTTGTTTGGCCAACAATGGGAAAAAGCAACACCAATAAATTAGATAGTACAAAAATTAGCAAATCGGTAGAGTAGGGAAAGCTTACACAAAAGAGAAAACGAAAGCAATGGAATAAGTGACTAAGAAAGTTCAAGAATATTTTTAAAATGTATAATCCCATCCAAAAAACCCCACTATTGTTAGGAAGTAAGGGGGAGTACATACAAGAAATAAGGCTAACAAGCCAAGCAACAAGGCATAAGTATTTAGGAAGAACATGCAAAGGTATTACACATAGTTAAAAACTTTACTTCCTAACAAGTGTTCATTGGAATAGCCTGAAAGAAAATGGCACACAACACCTACATTATAACTATGGAGAGAGACACACGCACCCAAAATAAAGAAAATAAAAGGGGAACAACACCCACATTAGAATTGAAGAGGGCGACATACACCCTTAAATTTTAGTATCATACATCAATAAAAAATGAGCAAGCCTGAAAGATACAATGTCAAAGAACAATATCAATAATGATCAACCCACGCGTTCTGCATCCCCCACCATATACTCATGAGACGTACTTTTTCCCTCATTAGCTTCAACCAAATGCTAAAGATGTTTGTATACCTACAACCACCCCAATGAGGCCTCATATAGAGGTAATTTGAGAAGATATTTCCCCCAGCTGAGCCATGCTTCTATAAGCTAATCCTCTAGCCCATCCACATATTATTTTTAACGAGCTTTCTTCTCCTTGACACTTGACTCAAGTGCTTGGGATAGGTTGAATCCCTCGAATATTCTCGCAAGTCGCTCGTCTGAATACTGAAAAATGGACTCTTTGAAGGTAATAGAATTAGCAGGGCAAGAATTTATGGTGTCACCATCAGCACCAACCTCAGCATTAGGTAGCTTAGAAGTCTAAGTCGGGGAATCAATGGGCAGTTCGGGATCGACCGATACGTCAAAACTCCAAAGCTCCTCAAGATGGGGGCTCAAGGGCTATATCAGGGTACACCTTATGATTTCTTTGATGGATCTTGCTTTGACATGTTACCACAAAAATATCAATTTAGAGAATGTGCATCTTTTTCATGGTATTTTTTTGTAAGCATGACATCATGTATGCATCGCATCTCACCCTCATCAGTACGAGTCTCTATTACTCCGTTGACTTGGTTGACCCTCAAAACTAGCCATATGGATGACTTTATCAGTGATTAGCTTGGTTTGGAGCTTATTAACCCTCGTATAGTATGAATTCTTAGACTTTTTTTGTATGATCCATGGTCTTCTTCAGTCGCGTTATCTCAGGGCTGAAAAGGCGAGGTACATTGTTAGGAAGAGACCCTTCTCCTAAAAGAATGACATGCATATAAGTAAAAAATTACTCATTTACAAAATCTGAAACCAATGACATCCCATCATGCATCCACCTAAATATATATGGGGTTTACAACTTTTCAGAATTGATTTGATCTTCTTCATCCTATTGCTATGGTACAACTTATTCCTCTCTATGATTTGGTGACGAGTATCAATCGACTCATCAACAATAATGGCATTGGTACGTGGTGAATAGACCATAAGAGGGAGCATGAGAGCGGGATCAATGGTATAAAGCCCCTTCAAGCCAATCCCATGGTGATGATCAGTTTCTTTAGACATTTTTTAATAGAGAGTATGCTTGTGCTCGGGAGATTTAGAAGATGATAATCCCTTGGGGTGGGTTTGGAGGCCAAGGTCACTCAGCCTGGGCCAATGTCTTTGGAAGACTGAATAATTTTACCCATAAGTTTTGCTTGAAGGCTCAAAGTAGGGGTCAGGTTGCTCCAATCACAAGATTTAATAAAAACAATTGGGTTTGCAGATGTTCACAAAGTGACATGGTGGCTCGGCTAGATCAAAGTTGCAGTCGTCGGTTTTCGTGAGAAAATGAAGAGAATATTGACAATAAAAAACCTTCTTTTGAAGAGCCTTGGCACGTCTAGATGCAAAGGACAAGAAGATGATATTAAAAGATAAATACAAGACAAATGAGCACGAGGCTAATGACCCATAATTTGATGTATACTAGGCATAGCAAAGATCGATGAAACAAATCCACTAGAGGTGAACGACCAAGGCCCACTCATGAAGATTCAACAGGTCATCAACGTTTTATTAGATTGGGGCAAACCTGTCACCATGACAAGACTTTTTTGAAAATGATAGAACGAAGAACAGGTTGCGTACTTAAGACAACAAAACGAGTTAAATAATGAGATAGAATGAGGCATCCCTCTAAGACTGCATAATACTCAAAAGTTGATAAAGATACGCCACCAATTAGGTTTCTAGTTCTCCCGGGCGCAAGGTTGGCCCAGACCAAAGGGTTATTCTTAGAAAACGATCTCGTGGGAACGGACGTCCAAGATCCAGTCATCGAATCTCTGTCCCTTCACAAACTTTGTTCTCATAATTGATGTGGTTTATTTTAATCTAAGGGTAATTTTATCAAGTGTTTTGGAGAGTTTCAAAGGTACTAAATGTTTGGGTGTTTTGTAGTGAGAGATTTAAGCTGCTTGGTTGTATTAAATGTTCATTACCCTCATTAATAAAATTGGTTGGGTATTTATACCCTTAATTATGGATCCATGGGCTTTCGGGTCAAGTTGTGAAACCCGGTCGAGTTTAAAAACCTATTAGTTCTTAAGTAGATTAGCACCTAGCTTAGTCAAAAGGTGTTTAGTGTTTTAATACGTTTGTCCTGTCTGGATAGTTCGATGAGCACCTATTGTCCGAATTACCCCTGTTTGGTTTTCTCTGTGAGTGGTGGTGAATAAATCCGGACTCATCAGTAGCCCATTTTTTAGGCTTTGTCAAATGTCTTTGGCAAGACTAAAAAACTCACTTAGTCAGTAACAATGTTTTTGGCTTGTTCATGTGTTTGGTTCAAGGTTTTTCCAAACTGATTTCTTCTCAGCATTCTAAGAGTTTTTCTTTGGATTGTGGGACACGTGTTGCGTTTGGATTCGTCTTACAGCCGTTTTCTTCCTAGAACGACGCTCACACTAAGCCTAGAAAGTAACTTCAGCATTTAATGTTTCTTACGTCAGCGTCGTTCTTCAATCATTACCTAAATCTTTTTGTTTTCTCCTAGGTATCAGTAACTTCTTGCATTACTAACATAAATTACTTTCTTTCATTGTTTCACCATCTTCACCACTCCACAATTTCTTCTCTCGGAGCTTTCTACCTTTTCTTTCAAAAACTCTCTTGGATAGTTTTATGTTCACAGCGAGAAACGCTCTTGTGAATGGCGGTTGGTTAAATCTTTCTAAACTAGAGAAAGCGAAAATGTTGAGCGTGAGAGACGCATTGCTGCTGGTCTTCCAGTCTCTCTAAGCAATAAATCTGATACACCATCCTTAGAAGCTGATCAAGGATCGTCTTCTACCAATAGCGCAAAACGTAAACATTTATTTAAGCCAAACCTCTCGCCAATCCCGTCAGGCTCCTCGGTTTAGGAGTCTCAACCTTCTACCGTTCAAGAGAAAGCAGTATCAAGTGTTAAGAATACTTCTTTATTTATCGCTATGGGATTTGATATTGAGAAATCCCCTGAGAAAATCAACCCTCGCCGGACAACACGCTTGGTAAAAGGCCAAGTAACTGGCTCACAAACAAAGTCCTCCAAAACGGGTGCCTCTAAGTCTGCGTCCAAAGATAAAGCCTCAGGATCAGAGATATCTATTAGAGCCTCAAGAGACAAGCCCTCCGGATCAGAGGAAACCAGAATTACTCCTCAAACAAAGTCCTCCGGAGCTGAGCCCCAACCGGACACCAGACCTCTAGAAGAAACCGGTGCTCAGCCATCCGGACAAACCACTGATCCACAAGCTGACAATCTTCCATCCTCAACAACTGACAAACCTTCCACAATGATGGAAGAAGTAATGGAAGATAGCATCGAAGAGGACCCTTTCGAGACTGAAGCCTCCGGAAAAACTGAGGATGCTGCATCTGACAAAAAAGGAAAAGGCAAAGTGAAAGTGGGAATGGCTCATCCGGAGCTACCAGAGAGCCTCGAGGGCAAGGTGGGACCTTGCTTTCAAAAGGTTAATGTAAAGTATCTGTTGGTCATGCAGAACATCAATTATGTCTACACTCACACCGCTGAGTTGGGCCGTATCCGAACAAAGTGGGGGATCCCAGAATCAGTGAAAGTGAGAATCCCAGTCACACCGGAAACTTCGATGGATTGTAAGCTCAACAAGATCGTCATTTACACTGAGCTACTCAATTGGGAGCTCAGATTCCCCTTGGATCCAGAAATCGTCAGGTTATTTTCACCTGATCAAACTTTGTCCAAGCTAGCTGAGTCAAAATTCTTGGTATACTCTCTTTGCGTGTATAATGGCATCAAGGATGTCTGACATTCCTCTCCCCATGGAGCAATTCGCAGCAGTGGCCAGCCTGTGCTAAAGCCATCACATCACATTCTACCACTACAACATGGGAGACAACTTAAAGGTGGTGGATGACTTGTTGGAGTCAGAGAAAAACTGGAAGACCCAGTTTCTATTCATCAGTGGGACGTGGGAGAATGGGAGAAATATTAAGGCCAATGTCAACCCCAGCATGCTCACCAGCAGGTGGAAGAGCACAAGTAAGTATTCAGTTTTATTTGTCTCTCTCTCTCTCTCTTTCTTATTTTTATCAAAATTCCACCCTTAAATTACCCACTTTCTTATGTCAGTATTGCCGAAGGAGTTCACCAGCTATTTGGAGGAGGGGCAGGCCACATGTGCCAAACTAAATGCATGGACTGTTGAACATTGGGGGAACACCTTCCACAACTGTTTTACCTCCGGCAACTTGGTGAGATCCTACTTGTGGAACACCACGGGTTGGAGAGATCTCACCTGGGAGGAACTGACTACACCACCTCCTCCAGCTGTTATACTTAAGAAAACAGAGGAGAAGGATGGCAAACTGGCCTTGCCCTCCAGAGCCAAAGCCCCAAGCAAAATAAAAGGGAAGGGCAGGAAAAAGAAGGCAGCAACAGAGGCAGTTCGGGATGCTGTAGAGGAGACCGGTCCGGAAAATCAAGAAAGGCATACCCAAGGAGGGATTAATGCTACTTTGCTCAAAGTAGTTGAGGATGAGACTATTAAGGAGGCAGGTAAACCTCAAAACCCACCAAGGCCTCCTAAAAAGGACCGAAAAAAGGGGAGCAAGCAGCGATGAGAGGACTGTTAAGAAGAAGGTCACCTTGGGGGAAAAAGTAATCCTTCGCCCTTCAAAGTCTCTACCTCCAGCAGAACCAACTGATCCCATCTTAGCAGAGCAGATTCCCACCGATCTACAATCCAAGGAAGGTACCCGAGGGGATATCGACGGAGTAGACATCAGTGGCCTCCAAAACATTGGTCTCTATTTCAATAATTTCGAGAAAGATGATTTTGTTGGCCCTTACATTTCTCCAAGCTCCTCTAATATGGTGACTTTCAATGGCAGGTCATTTACCGTCTCCGGGGAACACGATGTGGTGACCCACTCACTCCTGAGCTATATTCAGCCAGTGCTCAACTTAGAAAGGCAAGTAAAAAATCAGTTTGCCCTCATTAACGCCCTCAACACAGACAAAAATACTTTGTCAACTGACCTCATCAATGCCGACTAGAGCATTGAGGCACTGAAGAAGGAGCTTGAGGGGTTGAAGAATGAGAAAGAGGACCTGGCAACCAAGCTAGTCACTTTGGAGACGGCAAACACCGAGCTCCAAACTAAGTTCTCCGGTTTGGAAAAAGATCTTTCTACCTTGAAGGGGATATGGAGACTAAAGACGATGCCATCCGAACTCTGTCCGGTGACAAGATTTCCCTTGAAGAGGTTGTGTCCAAGGAAACCAAGGAGAAGGAAGACTTGGTGAAAGAGCAGGAAAAGAATATTCAGACCAGCATAGATAAGTATACCAATGAGGTGATAGATTTATTGGAAAAAATGTATGCTGAAGTAAAGTCTGACATGGTACTTCTCTTTCACGAGAAGTTTCCGAGGAGAACATTTGGTCCTTTGTGGGAATTCGTGTAGTATGATGACATTCCATTCCACACACTGGAAGATGGCGACAAGAAGAATTACTCTAGTGGGATCGACTCTACCACTGATGAGGAAGAAGGAACCGGAGAGATTTCAAGTGGTGAACCCAAAGATCCCAAGAAAAAAATGATGCAGGAACATCCGAAGGGAATAAGCCGTGAGGTTTTAACTATATTTGCTTACTTATTTTTCTTAACTTTGTGAAATACTAAAGTCCTTAAATGGCCAAGGAATTTTTGTAATCATGTCCGGTTCGAGTCCAGTTAATCCTTTCTTTTAAACTAAAGTCCTTGGATGGCCAAGGCATATTTTATGTTTTAATATTATCATCCGGTTTTTAACCGGACAGATTTACTTTGCTAAATTTTTTCTCTGTTTCATACTTGCTTGCTAAATTGAATGGTCAATGTTTAAATAACCCTTATTTATTTTAAAATTATTTAAGATGAGAGTGTTTAAAATCTCCGATAACATCTGTTTAATAATCATCATCCAACCAAGTTAATCCGATCTGCCAAAGATCCTTAGAAGAATTTTAAAGAAATTGTAATCAAACCACTCCGAACATTTTAGAAGACATCAAATTTTATTGAAAAACCCGGACACCTCATTAAAACCTCCCCGAGCCACCAGGGTAGGAAAGAGTATGCCCCCTAATATTTACATGGACTTTAAACAAGTAAAAATTTACATAACTTTCATTCCAGATATAACCGGAGGTGTTCAATGTTTCAAGGGTGTTTTAAGATTCTTCCATCTTTGTCTTGAAGCCTGTACGTTCCAGGCTTGAGTTTTTCAGAGACTTCATAAGGCCCTTCCCAGTTCGTAGCTAGCTTGTCAAACTGCTTCTCCTTAGTATGTAAGAAAACATTTCTCAATACTTTATCCCCTGGTTGAAAATCCCTTCTTTTGATTTTGGAAGCAAATTTGCTCCTCGTCAAGCCTTGATAATAGGTGGTTCTAAGATGAGCCTTAACTCTTGTTTCTTCTATCAAGTCTAACTGACCTCTGATTGCCACCTCATTAGCCTGTTCTGAATAATTATGGACTTTGTATGATGGAAGAGTTGCCTCTACAGGGGCAATTGCATCCATCCCATATACCAAGGCAAAAGGAGATTCTTGAGTAGCAGCTCCAGGAGTAGTCCGGTATGCCCATAACACTTCTTGTAAATAGCTTGGGCACTTTTCTGCAGCCCCTTCTAAATTCTTTTTTAAACTGTACAGGATAATCATGTTTGCCACTTCAACTTGACCATTTTCTTGTGGGTGGAAAGGAGAGGAAAAACAATGCTGAATGCCCCTGGAGGCACAGAAATTCTTCATATCCTTGTTATCGAATTGTGGCCCATTATCTGTGGTTATCTTTTGTGGAACCCCAAATCTGCAACAAATGTTAGATAAGATAAATTTTATAACATATTTAGAGGTAGTTCCTGCCATTGGGGCCGCTTCTATCCATTTTGAGAAATAATCAATAGCTACAATAATAGTCATGCAGCCTTCGGACGCCATCGGTAGAGGCCCTACTAAATCCAGCCCAAAACGAACAAAAGGCACCGGCTCAGAAATCGATTCCAGAGGAACAACTAGGATATAAATTTCATTACCATATCTTTGGCATGGGTCACATTTCTTTACCAACTCCTTTGCATCTGTCATTATGGATGGCCAATAGTATCCGGCCAACAAAACCCTCCGGGTTAAAGCTTTATAGCCACAGTGTGCTGATCCATCTCCATCATGTAGTTTGGATAGTACAATTTAGGACTCTTCAACCCCCGAACAACGCAGGAGAGGTCTACTAAACGACTTCTTATAAAGGACATTTCTTATGATTAAAAAGCCACAAGCCTTAGGCTTCATTTTTCTTGCCACAGCTTTCTCCGGAGGCTAAATGCCATCAGAGATGTAATGAAGAAGGGGATATCTCCAGTCTTTAGGTTGAACCGCTTGTATACTTAAACGTTTCTCCTCTTCTTTGCCCTGATTGGGTTGTATGGATGGACATTCTTGCACATGAATCCATGGGTAGGACTCAGAGTATGCTATGGTTGCTAAAGATTCTGCTAGTGTGTTCTCCGATCTAGGTATATGCTCATAGCTGACATTTTTGAAGTTAACTGCTTCTTCGTTAAGGATACTTCCATATTTCTCTCAATCTGATCAGCAAATGCTTTGTTCACCAACCTCTGATAGGTAGCCCCAGCATTCTTCAACCCAAAAGGCATCACCTTGTAACAATAAAGGCCCCTATCTGTAACAAAAGTAGTGTGTTCCTGGTCCTTCGGATCCACCTGTATCTGGTTATAACCGGAAAAGGCATCCATGAAGGACAATAACTTGTTCCCAGTTGTGGAGTCTACCAACTGATCTATCCGGGGGACTGGATAGAGATATTTTGGGCAAGCTCTGTTGAGGTCAGTAAAGTCGATACACATACGCCATTTCCCATTCTTTTTCTTTACTAATACTGGATTGGTTGTCCATAAAGGGTATTGAGTGTGCCCCATCTTGGTAAGTCGGTCAACCTCTTGAACTATGACATCAGCTTTCTCTTTAGAAAAATCTCTCCGTCTTTGCACAACAGGCAGAACATCTCTTCGGATGGATAGCTGGTGTGATATAATATTCGCAGGTACTCTGGTCACATCAGCATTGCACCAAGCAAAAACATGTTGGTGGTCTGCCAAAAAGGACAACAATTTTTTCTTCAATTCTGGTGCCATCTTGGAGCCAACTTTAACATTTCTTCCTTCAGCCAGAGAGTGGGTTTTAATTTCTTCGATTGGTATTAAAACACCAGGGGTCTCTCTAGGGTCATCAATTTCACCCTCACCCCCAAAGTTTTATGGGGTTTTAGGGAGACCCCCAGTGTTTTAGGGGCAAGTGCAGTTGCATAACACACCCTTGCTATTTTTTGGCTACTCCGGACAACTCCCACTTGTCCTTGAACTGCATACTTTAAACATTGGTGAACGGTTGAAGCCACAGCATGCATCCTGGAGAGCCAGTGTCTCCCAAAGATTGCATTATAACCCGTGGGGAAATCTACCATAACGAAAAGTACCCTGAAAATCTTCTTGAAAGGGCCTTTACCCAACAACACCTCCTCCTCAAACTCTCCGATCACATCCGCAGAGCTCATTGTGAAGTCCACAATGGATCTGTTCAAACGCTGAATCACTGCTGGATTCTTCATCTATTTATAGGAACTTAAAGAGAGAATATTGGCTGAGCTGCCAGTGTCAATCAAAATTTTCTTGATGTCATTGCCCCCAATCGATGCTCCTATCACTACAACATCCTCATGAAGACCAGAAATTTCCCTTAGGTTATCTTCATCAAAAACAATGAAGGGAAATGGATTTAGGACTAATAGGATGACATGCCTCCCTATAACTGAGTAGCTAGAGTATGAACATGTCTCTTCCTTGAAGAAGGAGTCGGTGCAGTCATAGTGTCCTCCCCAAATATAAGGAGTGACTCAAAAAATCTTATGAGCCCAAACACTGTCTTGGTATGTTCTGTTATAACCCCCACTTTATTTCGGGTTGGATCCGGATCCAGATACTCTAATTTACATCAAATCGTTCAATGATTACCATGGCCCCGTCCGGAGTAGATGTCCTTACATTGTTCGTTGGGTCGGTCCGGTGAGCATTGTCAGGTATGTTTCCACTTCTCCTCTTGACATAAGCTCCCAACTTTCCCCTTTCAATCAGATTCTGCACCTCTTGTTTCAAATCAATGCAATCCTCAGTGTTATGGCCAATATCATGATGATATAGGTAAAAAAAAGTATTACGACTTTCCCTAGGAGATTGAAGCGCTGCCGGCTTCCTAAAATGTACCTCCTCTTTTGTTTTTTCATAGATGGTTGCCACATTTTATTTCAATTCAGCAAACCACTCTGGTTGGACCCAAGGTCCTCGTTTATTTCTGGACTGCTGGTTCTGAGCTGGAGCTGGGTGGGATTGAGTCTGTTTAGCCCTGTTGGACCTGTGCCCGGCTTCTTTGGCCTTGTATCCAGACTGGTTCTGGTTTGGTTTAGCTGGGGAAGATCTCACCTACATGTGCACCCTAGTCTTTTTAGTTTCATATACATTGATTTGCTTTCCCACCTGGTTTAAGAAACCACCCCAAGTCATGGCCTTCTTCCTTGTTACTGAATCGACCAGATTCCTAAGGTTTAATCCTTGTCTTAAAGAAGCTATTGTTACCTGTTCAAAACAATCAGCTAAACCATTCTTTGTGTTCACGAACCGCTTGTATAGTCTTTCAGTGATTCGTTTGGCTCTTGGGCACAATGGATGATAGTATCTTCATTTCCCTTCACCTCCTTACTCACTACAAACTGCCTTCGAAAGGCTACCCAAAACGTGTCAAAGTTTCTGATAAAACCCTGTGGTAGGCTGTTGTACCATTTCAAAGCACTTCCTGTAAAAGATTGAGATAAGGCTCTACAAAGCAGCTTGTCATCATCATCAAAGTTCATCATAAAAAAAATTAAATTGTTCCAAATGGTTATCTGAATCTTTTCTCCCATCATACTTTTCCATTTTAGTATTGTCAAACCTCTTAGGAAGGTTTCCTGATAATATCTTGGATGACAATGGGGATTGCCTCAAATTTCGGCCACGGCTAAAAATGATATATTCATTAGGCGTTGCAAAAATACTTGGCTCATCATGGAAAGCAAAGGGATCCATCAGCAGTTGATCCACATGCCTACGACTATGGTTGTGGCTGTGAGACGGCCTTTTTCCTAGATGTCTCTTTAACCTCACATGCCTATCCCTCTTTCTTTAATATTTTTTAACCAACTTTTGTTTCTTCTTGGATATGCCCTCGTCACTGCTGGATGACAGGGACTCCTCAAGCCCATCCTCATTTGAGGAGCTACTAGAGGACTCAGACTCTGAGCTCTCCACCGGCTTAGACCGGTGAGATTTCTTGAAACTGACATGGGTCTTTTTTGTACTCAAGTGAGTCTTTGTTGAAAGGTCATTCTCCCTTGGGTTGTCGATATGGTGAACGGCTGACACTTTCGACTTCTTTTTTACACCCATCTCTGTCTTTTTAGTGGCCCTTAATGTTTCTATTTCAGCTTTCAGCCTGTCTCATTCTTCGACCGTGTACTCATTGTTCTCTCCCACCACTTCTATAAAAGATGGTGGTACTGCTTGCTCGTCCGGATTCATCCGAACTGGATTTTCTTGTTGGTTTTGAATGCTAGATTCAGGCACTTTCTTCTCCCACCGTGGTCGCCAATTTGATGTGGTTTATTTTAATCTGAGGGTAATTTTGTCAAGTGTTTTGGAGAGTTTCAAAGGTATTAAATGTTTGGGTGTTTTGTAGTGAGAGATTTAAACCGCCTGGTTGTATTAAATGTTCATTACCCTCATAAATGAAAGTGGTTGGGTATTCATACCCTTAATTATGGATCCATGGGCTTTAGGGTCAAGTTGTGAAACCGGGTCGAGTTTAAAGACCCATTAGTTCTTAAGTAGATTAGCACCTAGCTTAGTCAAAAGGTGTTTAGTGTTTTGATATTGTTGTCCTATCCGGATAGTTCAGTGGGCACCTATTGTCTGAATTACTCCTGTCCGGTTTTCTCTTTGAGTGGTAGTGAATAAATCTGGACTCATCAAGAATGAATTATGTGTGCCATCATGAAAGTAAAATAGAAGTGGGGAAGTCATCAGGGTCCCAACCTAAGCCTCATGTATCAGCACACAAATGAATGTCTTAGCTGATGGGGACAAAACTATATAAGTTTTATAAGGATCCGACTTCTCTCTGGAACGGGGGTCTCCCTAAAGTCAAAACTAGAGTAACTAAGGGCATCATCTTTATCTCCCCACCCTCAACCATGTTACCAGTCAAATAGTTTCTTTTCTCTCAAATCTCCTCCACCATAAAAACGTAAACTTAAAGATTAAACGTAGAGGCACTTACCAAAAAAAGAGAAAGTGCATGCAACTAGTCACACCACCAAAAGGAAAAATTGACTCCACATGGATGAAAGCTTGACTCTATCATAAAAAAGGTTTGACTCCACATGGATGAAAGCTCGATGTCTAATAGAGGAAAATAAATTTCTAGAGAGAGAAATTGAATTTCTATTGAGTAGTGTTCTAGATGAAAGTAAAGGTAAAAGAATAAAATGGTAAATCATATTTAGGATTAATGATTCATTCTCCAAATGAAACGTGGATAACAAATTTAGTAACTAAAAAGACATAAAGTAATGATAAATAATATCCAAACATGGAAAACGAGAAGTCTTCTTAGATATGTTGAAGTAAATGTTTAAAGAGGAAAATAATGCTACAATTGGGAATACTCCATTAACTCGACATCAAGTAACAATAAATCATAACTAGACAAGCCAATTAAGACCTTGAGACACAGAAATAAATCTTGTGACCTAGCCGCGTACGCCTTTGGACACACTTTGAGGCATGACTAGAAGAGACTTAGCCAACCAGCAAAATCCAATAGTGCATGGTCGTGCCATGAGACACGACTAGAATACTTGGTCAGACGGCCAAGTCCCAATTGCACATGGTCATGATTAGAGTTCTCTAATACTCTTCTTCTTATTCACCTTATATTTCCATTACTCATGGACGTCAAATGTCAAAGGAATTCGTTGAGAAATGTAATAAAGTATTTCTTAGAGGATTATTACACGTATTGAACATGTATAGGTCGAGGATGCAAGTACATTAGCTACTGACTTCTTAGCTTTTGGCCTTGTTTTAATTCCAAATTCTCTAACTTAGTAGTTAATCGATGTAACTTTTTTAACTATAGAATTAAATTATCTTTCTTTACCTCGACATGTCATGATACCTCGTTAACAACTAATTGGGAGTCGGTTAGGAGTTATATATTTTTTCTCCATAAATATTTACAAGCCGAATTTCTGTCATTAGATTTTGATACTCAGCTTAATTGTTAGATATTGGAATTATAAACTTGATGGATTGGTTTAGGACATCATTGTTGAATATATTAGTTAAAATCATGCTCATAAGCCTTGGTTATTGCTTCCTCCGTTAGTTCTTGCTTTCCAAATATCTTTTGATTCATCAATTGGAGAAACTAGTATCTCAACTTGAAATTTTATTAAAAATTTTGCCAATGCCTAGGGCTTTATTGTCGTTCTCGGCTCAAAATGGATATCATAATCTTCTAACTTTACTGACTATTTTTTAATATTCTTAATACATCAGGCTTCCACAATATATTAATTAAAGGGAATAAAGTTTCAACTATTTTAGTATGTGCTTACAAATATGGTCTCATTTTTCTAGTTGCAACCACTGATGTGAAATTAAGTTTCTCTAATTATGAATATCTAGTTTTAGTTGGTAATGTAGATTTACTTATATAATAGATTATTTTAGACTCTCTTCCATCCTCTGTAATTAGTATTGCGTTGATTGCGTAATTTGAGATCGCAAGGTACATGTAAATGATTTATACTGGCCAAGGCTTGGTTAACACTTTAAAGGAAGCCAAAAAAATTATATTATGGAATGATTCATCACATTCTAGAGTTCATTCTAATTTTTTTGCTTCGCTAAGGATTTGGAAGAATGGTTGACACTTTTCTGAGGATCTTGACAAGAATCCGTTAAGTGTTGCTAGCCTTCCAACCAGTATGTGGACGTATATGGCATTCTTTGGTGACTCTGTTACTTCCAAATTGGAAAGTTATGTTGGATCAGTCGTGATTCCTCTTTCGCTTGCAATGTAGCCCAAAACCTTACTAAATCGTATGATGAAGATGCACTTTTCTAGATTCAATCTAATATTTACTCGCATGAGGTTTACAAATGTCTTGGATAGGTCTGCTAGGTGATCTTCTTCATGAAATTTTGTTACTAGCATATCATCAATGTACGCTTTTATGTTTTGTCCAAATTGAGTTGTGAATATCTTGTCCACTAGTATTTGGTAGGTTTCTCCGATATTTTTCAATCCGAAGTGTATTACTCTGTAGCAATGTATCCCTATTTCGATGATGAAAATTGTATGTTATTGGTCCCTCTCTCTTATGTGTATTATGACTATATCCCACAGAATCATCCATTAAATTTAGCATTTGTTTCCTGATGTTTAAGTTACAAGCTGTCAACTCTATATAGTGAAAAAAAAGTCATTCAAACGTATTTTGGTTAAGTCAGCGAAATCTACACACAACCTTCATTTTCTATTTTTTTTACGAGTAAAGGTTTAGCTTCTCGTATTGGATAATGAGACTCTCTTATGTGTCCTAATTTTTCGTTATGTCTGGTGTGGATTATTTTCAACTGAGGGTAATTTGGTCAGGTGTTTTGTGATGTTTCAAATGTATTTAATGTTTAAGTGGTTTGTAGTGAGAGATTTGAGCTGCCTGGTTGTATTAAATGTTCATTACCCTCATTAGAAAGTGGTTGGGTATTTATACCCTTAATTATGGACCACATGGGCTTTCGGGTCATACTTATGAAACCGGGTTGAGCTCAAAAATTCATTAGTTTATTAAGCAGATTAGCAATTAGATTAGTCAAAAAGTGATTAACTTTTAATACTTTAGTCCAGTTCGGATGGTTCAGTGGGTGGTTTTTGTCCGAGTTACCCCTGTCTGGTTTCCAAAGTCAGTGGTGAAAATATCCGGACTCATCAATGTCTACTTCTTCAACGATCACATTTGTCTTTTATTTAGAGTAAGATCTCATTTTTTGTATAATAAGACTAAAGTTGTTTTTTATCTTCAACTTGTGATATATGACTTATGTTTGGACTAATGTTATATCATTTGTAGAGATTTTATTGGGATACCAAAACCGATAACTCGATCGGGGCCGGTCTGGTACGTCTGATTCTAAGTGAGTCGATAATGTTAACGAGCCATTCACGAGCAAAGTTTTAGGACCGATCTTATTAACGGCTGAACTGATAGGAACAATAAAAGCCATGCTCATTTATATTATTTTATACTTATTAATAATAATGAATACTAATAATAATTAGAAAAACAAATTAAGTGAAAATATAAATTATATAAAACATATTTTAGACTTAAAATGTTAACAATGTTTATCTTAAGTCTAATAAATTTTATAAACATTTAAATAATTAAATGGTTGGTGAAAATGTTTGTTTACACACCGCTTTCATACTCATCAAAATAGTTGTACATATATTAAAATATACTATTTAAATAATAATTTATTACGATAAAGAAAACTAAATGTGAAATGGTTTCGTAACTCCGTTATAAAAAAGAAAAATTAAACTATATCTAACACTTGTAGATGGTATATCAAATAACTTGGAAGCTCGTACATTCATTATTACATTGAAATTTTTTATCACCATGGCACCATAGAAATGTATTGATTTTAGAGATCGAAAATGAATAAGATACTTAGATTCTGATTTTGCCACGAACTTCAATAATCAAATATAGCGACAGAGACCAAAATTGATTCGAGAGTTTGAGAAAGAGAGAGATTAGAGTTAACTCTCGCTCAAGAGCAAAAATATAAGAAAAATGCCAGAAAGAAGAGAGAGCATTGGGAGGAGAATACCAAAAGAATACAGATACTTGATGAAATCATGAAATATAAATAGAAATAATAGAAATTAGAGCTACCTCTATATATATATATATATATATATATAGAGAGAGAGAGAGAGAGAGAGAGAGAGAGAGAGAGAGAGAGAGAGAGAGAGAGAGAGAGAGAGAGAGAGAGCGCGCGCACTAAATAAACTCTTAAATTACAAAAAAATCTTCAAGCACTAAAACCGACTATAAATAAATATAAATATGAAAGACCTGAACGAAAGAAAATAAGCGCCTCATTTACATTTCCAACAAAAGAATCCCAACCCAATCCATATCTATTTCACCTGCTCTTACCCTACTCAGACTAAATAAATTTTCTAAGATACCAAACATCGATCACTAGCCAACAAAATACGAATTAGACACCCAGTAAATATCGATAATCCTAATGTTCCAATCTTCAAATAAATCTTGTTGAATAAGCCTCGCCTCCTAATCCTTTTTTTTCACAAGTATTGAACTGCAACTGCCAAAAAAAATATGAATCTATACCTGTACCAATGTTAGGACCTGTCAATCTTTTTCAAATTTACGTATCCACCATGAATAAGTATTTCAGGTCATCCACCGTGAGACGCGATTGGCTACTACCACTTTCTTCCCCAAAAGCAGAAGCAACCATCTCTCTTTTCTTTTCCTGATAAACAAAAAAGAGATTTTACAGTTGAACCAAACATTCAATTTTGGAATACAGCCTAGGGATTCTTTTGTGCGAAACGCAGAAGGTAAACAAAAACCATAAAGGGTTATTCTTTTACGCAACCTAGGTAAGTCTCTTTCAATTTTGAAAATTAACAGTGTAGATTCATTCTCAAATATTTCTCAATTAGATAATAAATTAAGCATTCACATACTATATATGGATAAGATTGGTGCCAAGTCAGCTCCGACCTGGGTAGGTCGCATACAAAAATCATTCAGAACATGTATAGGAGAAAACGTTTGGTATAAACTATACCGAGATTAAAAAAAACATTCTTTTAAAATCCCTAAAAGTTTTTTTTATTGAATCCTAGCATTTCTGGTCTGATAAACTGAAAAAAAATGGCTTTCAACCAAATAATTTTTTTGTTTACAAGTCTAAAGGCAAAAAGAATACTTGCACCGAACAACCTTAAAATATTCTATAATTTCTTCACCAATTAAAAAAAATTAAGAAAGCAGTCACTGATCAGTGGATGTGAACCTAACTGCGTAATATCTCTGGTTATTGAATGTTTAATATGAAGTATGAATCAAACCATAAAAACATAAGTAATTCTATGCATTTTTCCCATGGGTTAGCTATTAGTACCTGAAGAGCCAAGATACGATCCTCAACTGTGTCTTTTACTGTCAATCGTACTACAGTTACCGGCCGTGTCTGTCCAATGCGGTGAGCTCTGTCAACTGCCTGATCTTCGGTTGTGGGGTTCCACCACAAGTCCAGCATAATAACATGGCACGCAGCAACCATGTTTAGACCAAGGCTAGCTGCTTTTAAGGACATAATCATAACAGACACCTAAAAGGATAGAAGCAAGATTATGTTACAGCAGGAATACTTAGTAATCATGCCCAAGACGAAAAAACTAAGGAACGCTTTAATTTAATACAAACCTCAGGAACAGAATTAAAGTCTTTCACAGCCTTATCTCTGGCAAGAACAGACATTGTTCCATCAAGTCTTCTATACTGTATTGAAGATTTTATAAGACAAGCTTCAAGTAAATCCAACATCCTCGTCCACTGTGAGAAGACGATAGCTTTCTCTCCCAATACCTTAATTGGCTTATTCAAACTCTTCTCCGCACCAGGTATAGTTTTATTAGGAATACCATTAGGCAGAAAAGCTGCAGCAGCACCAGATGAGTTTTCCATAGACATGTCTTTCGCATTGCAAGTACTCAGCAAGGAGTTAATTGGTGATGTATGATACTGCGTCTTCGCCAGTGATGTCAAGACCTTAAGAGCTGCTTTGATTTTTGAAGAATCATATGTGAGATTAGAGAAACAGGGTTCAATTGCCTCACCAAGTTCACAATCAGAATGATCAACTGAATTATCTTGCACAAACATTTTAGACAGAGATGTTCTCAATGTAGCTTTGGAAAACACTGATGAGGTAGAGAGTTGAACTTTGCATTTTGTGGTGGGACACTTATTGTCCTCACCAGTGAGATGTTCGTGAATGCATTGCTTGCAGAAAACATGACCACAGATCGAAACAACAGCATCTTCCGGTGCATCCTTTAAGGAGAGAATGGGAAAAGGAATTTAGACATGGAGATTAGTAAAAGCATCAGTGGGAGGTAATCCAGAAATGCAACACAAGTCATAAAATTCCAAAACTAGGCTCCTCTCCCATAACAACATCAGTTCACTGTACATTAGATTATAGCAATTTAACTTGAAACGTAAGTTAGAAATGCGAAAGACATGTCTATGTGAATTATATGTCTCAAACTCCAGTCATATCAACAGTTTAACAGGTTAATATAGAATGTCTTCCAAATGCATTGAAAAGAGGCAAAGTAATAAATATAGAATATCTTCCATATGTGTGCAACAATAGGTTCCTTCATGCTGATGCTATATATGGAATGGTTTTCAGTAGCCAAAGTTAGTATAGACTATAGGCTGTCAACTATCTAAATTTTACTGAGATTCAGAACATATGGAAGGAAGATGCAGATAATAGATAGGTAAAAACAACAAGAGCGAAACACATACATGACAGATGCCACAAAGTGCCAAAGAAGCTTCTAAACAATTCAGAAGAGATACTTGCTTCTCCTCAGGAAGTTTCTTTACCACCTCAACTGAGGATTTCTGCATAGAACTTGAATCGTAGCCCTTCACAAGAAGAGGGTTATCACATGCTTGACGAAGGCGCAAGAGCATGAGTAAGATATTGACGTAATTTTGTTTCACAGTTCCTGCTTCAGCATATTCCTGAAAAAAGTATTCTAAACCTTGTTAAATATAGAGGACGTGCAATGCCACAAAAGCAAAGAGATATTAAAAACAATACTAGAGTCAATAGCTCTGTTGTTCAAAAAAGAAAGAAAAATACAGTAAAAAGAATCTAAATCTACATATGCGCAATCAACTGCCGCATCAAAAGCATACCTTGAACTGATCACGTGACTCATTCTCTAATTTGGTGTAGAAAGCGCGCTCCTCCTTCGAGAAATCTATTTTTCGAAGTTCTACCGACTTGGGTGGTAAGGAAATGATTGGCTCTCCATCAAGAAAAGATCCTGGTAAAAGCAGAAAGAACCACCTTGAGAAACATTAAAAACAATCCAAGTTCCATAACGACTAAAGTATTAACCATAGTCTAACCTTTAGTCCGACGTAACATTATCGTCTTCAGAACAGCTTGTAGCTTCTTGTACCCTTTTGTTGGATTCTTAGAAATTGGGTTTTTTATTGTAGAACAAAACATGCTATAGACAGCGTAGGGGTCATATTTGAGGAATCTAAAGTAGCTATAAAGATCATCAATTGAGTTCTGAATAGGAGTGCCCGACAAACACCATCTACGTTTTGCACGAAGACCCCAACAGGACCTAGCCACTTGGGTCTTATAATTCTTGATACTCTGAGCCTCATCAAGGACAACCCTAAACCACCCCACCTTTGCAAGAGGGCGAGCAAGATCGGACAGCCCACTGTCCACTCCTTTCTTATTCTTTGAACCTTTTTTATCAGAACCTGAAGGATGTTTTCTTTTTTTATTAAAAGAACCATCACTTTCTACTCTAACTTTCTGATCATCATGGTCGACAAGAGGCTGCTTTGGTACCTCCATACTGACAATTGAATAGGTGGTTAGGACAACGTCGAACCTGGCGAGTTCATCAGGATCCTTTGTTCGATTACTTCCATGATATACCAGAACTTTTAGATTAACTTGGCTGGAGACTTTGCTGCGTAATTCCTCAGCCCATTGACGCAAAACACTCGTGGGACAAACTATTAAAGTTCCAGCAGCTGGCCTTCTCTTAGGAAACCCAAAGGCAGTACTCCCATTTGTTATAACTTCAGAGCTATCAAATTCACGTTTCACTTGAGTAGCTTGAGGAGCATCATCATCATCCAGATTAAGCATTTCTGCTTGGCGCTTGCTGCAGTCTTCTAGAGATGCTCTGGGAGAAGGTGACCTTTCTTTGAGTATGAGTGCTATAGTTGAAATAGTTTTTCCAAGTCCCTAAAAGAAATGATAGCATGGACCCAACAGAGCAATAAGACAGCTTGTTTGGTGAAACATAATCAACCAGATAGATAAAGTAATACTATATGCCACACACCTGATCGTCCGCAAGGATTCCTCCTGAGCACTGGAAGCAGGCCGTCTCCTTCTGAACCATCCATGACAAAGCAATTCGCTGGGTAATAAACTTATTATTTTAATTGAAATTTCCATAAATACCATAAACCTTCAACTGTAGTAAAATTGCAAAGTGTGAATGATAAAATCAGACAAAATTTCTGTAATAAAAACAATAACTGCATCTCAGTTCAGTAGACATAAAACTTAACAGACTAACCTGATGCTTCAAAAGCTGTATGGTCAAAACACCATCAGGAAGTGTAGCTTCTGACTTAGGCTGAGAAAGATCCTGTTATGTAAGGTATAAAATAAGCAGATGTGACATAACTCTATAAAATAAAAAAGCATCCACTATGTGAGCTATCATATCAAACGTTGAACTTTTTAGTTTCAAAATAACCAAGCACCGTTCTGCATATTCAAAATTGTAGCATTAGAAGATTTTGAATATTAGAAATATTGAAAACAGAGAAATTGACGGACCTGCAGTGCAGCTCGAAAGATGAACTGTTCACTCGTTGGCGTTGGCTTAGGCCTCGTGTTTCCTGATCCAAAGTGAGGAGAAGGATGCCTAGAAATTGACAGAGGGGTGGAAAAGAAAGGCCTCCCTGGAAAATGAAATGGGCTTGGGCGGGCAGGTTGACTAATATCTTCTACGATACAAACGTCTGGGTCATCATCCACTGCGGATCTGCAGTCGGGGGAGTTACCTTGTATGGGTTCAGTGAGCGAATGCTTGAAGTGAGAAGAAAAATCCATTGCAGTAACCATTATTTTGCTGTCATCCTTTGAATAAACAATGGGAGTCTGACCTGAGATATAAGGCGAATAGCCCGACAAATACGGTTTTGGTTCTTCAGCCACCAAAACTTCGCCATGAACATTGTAAAAAGTGTTTCTACAAATAGTTCCATTTCCCCCTTCGACAGAACTGCCAATCAACCGCCCAGATGCAGCAAACTCATCATTGATTGCATCCTTCGCATAAGCTTGTTCCTCTCTAAACATGCGTGACTTGTTATAGTCGAGTGGGGGTACTTTATCATCGTAATGTCCATCACAAGTATTTAACAAATAATGGTCACGTACAACTAATGAATTACTCTGGTCTTCAATATCGAAATTCTGCCCTTTCACATCGGAGTAATCAATCATTAACGAATCTGGAATACATCCACTATTTCCTTTCCCCTCTGCATTTGAAGTCGGCCTAATACTTGAGCAAGAACTGTCTGCTGGTAACTCAAATAGTTCATGCTGTAAATTGTTTGCAATGTTTTCGTTGTTTGAAGAGAATTGAAAACTACGATTATATGGCATCTGATAGGACAAAGAATCGCCAACATACGTGCCATCGGGGTTAAGGGAATATGATGTAGATGTATGGCGATCACTAAATTCACTGCTGCCATCAGAATTTTGACAGATGGTAGAATCAGACGAAATAAAATTTGGTACGGACATATCTCCACTCAAGAAAGACGTCTCTGCAGGATAAGGGAAGGTGTTTTCAGGTGCGGGCGAGGATTCAGACAAACGTTGAAAGAAACGGAATGTAGTGTCTGATTTATCATCAATGGGACTAGAAGAATCATCTGCAGCAGTTAAAAACTCTTTTTAATAAGCTTTGTCTGAAAAGAATGCACGAAAGCTTGACCTGTTTAGCATCTTTGAAACACCATTGCACCCTTGATATTCTGTACTTACAGTCGAATATATTAAATGACTCGTTTTCAAACAATATTAGACTTTTTTATATATACACAAGCAAACGTGATATTAGCTACCAGAAACAAATCTTATTAGACTTTACATTAAAACATTAAATATTGCTTTGCTTTGCTTCCTCCAACAAACAAAAAAGCCCTAGCTGTCAAAAACAAGGCTCACTTGAATTAGCTATTCTTCTAAAATTCTTACCTTTGGCATCAAGTATCCCACTACCATTGCTGAAGTTAACACAAACTCCGTTCTTCAAAGGGTTTGACCTCAAATTATCTCCACGATCTAAAACACGACCACCATGTCCATCCACAAAAGTAGACGTGGTACTACAGCTAAGAATCTTTGTATGTTCCGGGTTGATCGAAAAGCAGTCTTTTAAACTAGTAGAGCAGGGAGGAGATGCCAAGGGTTCCAACTTTGTGGTGGAACTAGATATGCCACTGTCCACTATCCTACACCCCGAGGGTTCCATCTCGTAGTCCGTGTCAAAGTCGTACAACTTGTAACCCATCCTCAAACGGGTAGCACTATCCATGACCTGGGATCCTAGATAAAAAGATTAAGATGTAACTCCATGTATCTAAAGTTTGATGCAGTCTCCAACACATTACTGAAGGAATACTAAAACTCACACAAAGAACATAAAAAATGGTTTACCCCTACAAAGAAAATATCTGCAGGTGCTCTACAACCTATAATCATACTACTTAGGTAAAGCTTGTTCTGTTTAATTTTTCTATTTATTAAATTTTACTTTTTGTAAGTTAAAAAATGTAAGAAGTAATTTTATTTTTTTTTGTAGCAAACAACCTAATTAATAGTTTCTAGAAGAGTCTAGCTGTTCGCAGACCCAAATAGTAGCAAGAATACTTCTTAAAAAAATAAGTGAAGACGATAGAGATTGTAAGGTTGGTATTAACCTTCTGATTTGGATATCTGTCTTTTTGTATGTTTGATTCCTCTTAGATTTTTTAACTTTAACTTAAATTTACTAACCACTTCGAAATTGGGAAGTCTCAGGCTTGTCAGCATCTGGAGCTGGAATATCTTGAATGGGTATCTCTTCGGACAATGGATGTTCTTGATTACCCTGCATATGCATGCTCATCAGTTGAGTACCAAACGAGAGAACACTCACTCGAAAAATAACAAACACAAGATTCCAACTACATATTCACAAGAAACTTACGTCTTTCTCATAAATTTCTACTCAACATAGTTAAGATCGAAAACTAAAACTAATATACACCATCAGTGCATATCAACCATCAAAACTGTGTAAAGTAGTTCACCAAAATCCTATCTAACCATTGATTAAGTGTCTTATGCTATCCTCTACCACAAATCAGATGCTCCAAAAACAACGAACATACCAAAGCGCAAAACACTCAGTAACTAAATCCAATTCCATGTCCCAACTACAAAACCCTAAAAAGATTATAGAAACAAAATAAAAACGATTCACAGCAAAAATCAGCTTAAAACTACGATTCAGGGTGAAATTTCATACGCAACATCAACTTAAACTGAGAAATCGTACATTATAGATATATAAATAAAAAAGAAACCCGACAATCATCTGATTACTATAAAAGCATAACCCTAACCCTAACCGTAACCCTAACCTGCAGGGAACCAGACTTCTCCTCTAGGATGCCAAAGAGAGTATCAAGATCTATCGACAGATCATCTCCGGCGTCAATTTCAAACGTGTCGGAGCCATGGTTTTCCTGATTCCACGTCCAAGAGTTATCTTCTTCCATCTTAACCACGTCTGATCGGAAAACAAAATGAGTGGAGCACAGAAACCCTAACAATCGCCGGAATTGGAAAATGAAAATCTGAAATCGAATGAAAAATATCTACAATCGGAGAAGAGATGCTTCGCGTTCAAGAAAGAGTGAAAGAAAGGGAAGAAAAGACTAGGGTTTACTTTTTCTGGGGTAAGGCTATGGAGCAGTTTCTGAGAAAGTTGGTGGTAAATAATGTGACTTTTTCTTTATGAAGCAGAAAATGATTCGATTCATATTTGAATTTGGAAAACGTAAGAGAGGGAGAGATGTAGAAAACAGAGACAGAATAGGGAAAGAGTTGGTACTCACTTAATTGTGGGTTAAGCTTTGCTCATTTTTATTATTTCCGCTCAATTGCACACTGTATTTTGTATAGTAATAAATTAGGATAGGATTTTGCATGCATTGATTATTATTTTTATTTTTAAAATAGTTATTTAATTTCCATAAAAAATTAATCAACCAGTAAATAATTTATTTTCTTAAAAATAAATTGTCAACCGATTATTCGGATTTGGTTTATATATATACGAATTTTTTTAATTTTTTAAGAGAATTCGCAAATGCGCTATTCAACAAATGCGTATCCTAAGTTGCGAGAATGTAAACCACATAATACATTCAAACCAATTATGAATTTTAATTCATAAAAAATCTCATAAATATAATAATTTAAAGATATGGTTAAATACTTGGATAATATTGTTATAATAAGTACTCTAAGAGTAATAGTCTGCAAACCAACACTAAAAAGATAATCGCACAAGATAACAGGCTCAGCCGAGAAAATGTAAGTAGAAGGATTCCAACACTAGAAGATAAACTACACAATGTACCAGGCTCAGCCGAAAAAATGTAAATAAAAGGGCTCGAACTCATGATCTAAAGATAAACCACACAAGTTAATAGGCTCACCCGAGAAAATGTAAGTAGAAAGATCCGAACTCATGATCTTTAGTTACAAACATACTTTACTCAACCACAACCTTAATTTTGTATTTTTAACTTTTAACTTTGTATGTTTAAAATCAAGGAACATGTAAAATATGTAATTTAGTATTTTATAAAACCTTAATTCTATTATTTTTTATGTGTGGTTATATTTCACACAATTATAATAATTATAATTATAATTATAAAATATTAATTTCGTTTATAATAGTGTTACAACTATCATAGATTTATATATTAAAGTACCTTGACCATGTATAATATGTAAATTAGAGTTTTATATATCCATTTAAAATTTAATAAGACTTATTCTTTTATATTTTATATATATATATATATATATATATATATATATATATATATATATATATTGTTTTGAATCCTTTAAATTAAGTTTTTAATTTTTTACAATTAAATTGTAGTTTTTGTTTTTATTATATAATATTATCATTTTCTTTTTATATTGTTAGTTTATCTAATTTGTTGATATAATAATGTATTTATTTATCTTGTTAATTTTTAACCGTATTACATTCTTATTTTATTTAATAAAGATCATTTTTTAAATACAAAATAATATTAACAAACCAATTATTCACAAAAATATCATGGTACTAAATAGTAAATAACTAATATCCATTTAGTATTATTAATTTTATCATGATTTGTTTACTAAAAGAATTGGGATAAAATAAATTACATAGTATGAAATAAGAGTAATAGTCTAAACTTTTATTTTTTAAACTCTCGGTTAAAATAAATTACGTAATGAAACTAAAAAATAATGCGTCAGCTATTAACCCTCTAACAATACTATAATGATAAAGTTTTATAACAGTTGGACTATATTTTAATCAGTATTGTATATATAGTAAACATGATTTTTGGTAACAAAATATAAAGTAGATCAAAGACTATGAGATGATCTATATACTCTTTAACTTTAATTTATTATTATAAATTTATATATTATACACCATCCAAATATCAAATAGCTTATGAGATTTATATTATTTATTAATCGCAATCCATCAATGTTGTGTTGCGATGAGATGAGATGTGGACTAATAATATCTGGTATTTTTATTTATATGTATGTTACAAAAAAATTAAAAAAATTGTATTTTTAAAAAAAATGATCAACCAGGTATGTCTTTTTCATATCAGTATTAATGTATGTATCAATATTAATGTATGTATTATCATTTCAGGATTGTCAACAATCGATATGTTTTTTAATTTTTACTATTATGAAACAAAAAAAAATCCGAGTAAACATAATGATATTAATATTCCCAAATGGGGTTAGTCGTAAAACGGAGCTGATTTATAACATTTTTTCAAATGATTGATGTTTCTCAAATTTGGATAAAGTACAAGATTTTGCATGATAAAAAAAATAAATGGTGAAATTGATAAAAATACAGTCGAGTAAATAAAAAGTAAACGATAAGAAAAATGTCAAAGTAATAGAAAAAACTTCTTACCACTCAAACTTGTTTGGTTTGACTGATATTTGGTTAGTGATATTGATTCCAAGTTTCCACTAATATAAAAGAAATATGGTTTTCGTGAATGATCAAAGTTATGCAATCTTAAAATACGATGTTTATTTGGAGTAATGAAGTAATAAAATGGTGATCTTGGCACTTTGCTGAGTTTATATTTATGAAGAATTTAAGGGACTGTGAAAAATATTTTCAATATGACTGAAATAATTAAACTAGTCAACGTTTTCTAATGATTTGGGTGAGCTAACTAGACAACATTCTAACCCATTTTAAAATTTCTATAGGTTTGAGATGTATGGAAATCTAAAACTTAATATTATAGTTATATAAAAGAAACATATTTCATCGCCAACAACATCATTGGGATGTTCTCATGGTTTTGGAACACGAATAATAACATCAATAGGAATACCACATTTGAAATTGATAAGCTTTTTTTCTTTAGTTTCATCATCAATATAAACTAAACTTTGTTTAATAAAAAACCTTGAAAAATATAAGGTTTGGTTGTGATGCACTTATATTTGAATGTTGTTAGACAAAGGTGCAATATCAAGTTTAAGATTTCAAGAAGTGTTGGTATATCGTCATCATCTAAAAGTTTTATTAGATACGTAAATGAAATATTAGTGTCATTTTCAACTTTACGATTGTAGCAGGGATTTGTTCAATATGTGACCTAGATTTATTATTATGACTATTAGAAGAAGTATATGTTGAACTTGTTTATAACTTACAACTAGTTGAGTCATCAAAAGAACTAGCTTAGCTTTTCATTGGCCAAATAGTTGGTCATTTTTTGGAGTATGACTTGTTGGAAAAATACATGTTATATGATAAAAGAAGGTATTGGATTGATTATCTACTTTTATCAACCATGATGGTAGCGAAGCGGAAATAGAAGAAACAGACAACGATAAAACCCTAACCCTAGGTTAGAGAAATAAGGAGACTTAGAATAATAATTCTCAAAATTCAATTAATCAAAGTCTATCGGCAAAATAGGGTATAGAATGTTTTATATAGCATGACCCAAAACCCTAATTCCAGATAAGGAAAATTACATAAATGTTTTAAAATAAATAACGCTAAAATATTAAAACTGGTTTTCGAAGGCTCTACAGGTCGAATCTGGGTATCAAACTTTGTGACAAAGTCACATTTTTTAAATCTGATGGGCTCGTCGAAATCTTCGATTTGAGTACCTGTTTGACCCAATTCCGATACCTACGAAAGAAACCAGTCTGTTCGCAATCTTCGCTACATCACATGATAACTAAGATATTAAGAAAATACAAAGAATATAAAAGTTATACCTAATGAGGACGTTTAGTGATGATTGACTAAGTAAATTTTCACAAATTTACAACAAAAATCTCCATCTTCAAAATAAAGTTCTAGATATATAATTTTAGTAAGAGAAGCTACGATATTGAAAGAATTAAAAATATTAAGGTTTGAGGTATCATTTTTTAAATATAGTAAAACTCGTTAAATTTATATTATATGAATAAAAATGAATCAATGACTTATAAATCTACTAATCTATAAACATATGTATAAATTGAAAAGTTATTACTTCAAATCGAGATAATCATTTCATTCTTATCGTTAATTAAGCAATAATAAACTAATGGTTATGATGAGTAAAGCAACTGATGTCGTACAGATAACGTCATGTAAAAAATATCGTAAGGACAACCATAAGAAAGTTGATGAAGTAAGAAGGGTAACAAAAACGACAAATCTTACCTCATCAAATAAATTATTTTTAATTTTCATCTATATAAATAATTCTAAGGACTAGGGGGTCTTTATGAGATCATATGTCATTATAACATTATTACTCTTGTTATAATTGATAAAATAAATAAATAAAGGAATAGAAAATGATATTAATAAGGCAAAACAATATAGTTGACAATCATGAGGTTAAGCAAGGTAACATATTGTTTTGGTATGAATAAACTACAACGTTATATCCAATAAGTATAAGGTAAATTGTAGTATTGATCGAAGATAAAACAGGTTGATGTCCCAGGAAAAAACTAAGTAAAACATCATTTAAAATGGAGAATAATATAGAGAATCACTATGAATAAGACAAAACGTCACTAGGATAAGGACAAAATAAATCATCATCTTAAATGATCAATACAATCTTAAAGACGTGTGGAAAATAATTAAGGTATATATAATATCAGGCTACGTAAAACATGATTCATAATCGATGAATGACTTAAAGATATGATAATCATATAAATAAGGTTTGAATATGATCATATATCATTATAAGGCTAAACGAGCATAAAAAGATAAAAATAAATTAGATGATACAGACGAGATTCTTATAATGCAAACCATCACATGGCTTATATTATATTTAAAAAGCTTCTATGTAATTATATTAGATTACTAATGTACCCAAGACATATAGAGGGTAAATTTATAATATATGTAATTGATGAATGTTATATAACATGCATTAGACGTGTCATTAATCATTAGATTTATTATCATAAGGCAACATATAATGATGTAATCATTCAGTAAAAATGTTAAATAATATTTCAAGAGATATAGTCAATCAAAAATTACATATTCTTCCATTATTGAGTCGTTTACTCTAAAAAATCACTGGATTTATCTTTGACGAAGCTAAACTCCATAAATTTATCTTATAAAATCATTTTATCACACGAAACCTCCATTGAGGATAAAAATAAATATTTTATTAAGGGCAATATAGTACAAACAATGGTGCATCGACATGGTAAAACAATTAGAGCGGATATTGAGGCACAAATTGGTAAAAAAATAGATTATTTAGACTTGTGCAAACACACTTATCTCATGAACCAATTACTTTTCATATGTTATGAGGTGCATCTAACTGACCCCCCCCCCCCCAAGGCTTTACGATGATGGGACTCGACCAATATTGCCAACTTTAACGTTATGAGGTCTCGACTGCCAACCCCCAATCATACATTAAGGGTTCTCAGTCTTCGATCCCAATCTATGAGGGATCTTGGTTGTCGAACCCCAGTTTTATGTTTAAGGGTCTCGGTCTCTGAACCTTTCTCTCATGAACTGAAAAGTCTTTAATTGAGGTCGATTGCGCTGTCTTCAAGAATTTTTTATATTAAGGATTGTCATCTTTATTTTGTGTTAGTGAAGGCTCGTTATTGGTTAGTTTTATTTATGGAATTTTGGTATTCACGCACTTGCATATTGTTAGAATATGACATTTGAACTTTATGTTTCATATATTAGTGATTAGTGAGTTGATAAAAGAGATAACAAAATATGTTTTAATAAGTTAATTGAAGAGATAAACATAAGATGTTTACTTGATAAATACTGAAAGATGCATTCTCTTTCAAAAACTTATATTTTAACAATATTTTACCTTGTGAATTATGTCAATCACTGTAAAAAAATTCACTCGCTTACCAAACTTAACTTGATTTCCCACCAAACCCCTAGCTAAGAATTATCAAACACTCTTAAACAATTCCAAATAACTACTTAGACGTTATAGAATACTATCGAATGGCATATCAAATATTGTCGAGTTTTATGGTTGTATTTGATATTCCATTAATGTCTCACAATCATTCAAGGTAATATGTTATCTATTAGTTAAATTATTATACGTTAATAATAAGATAAATATATTTAAGAGATATTTTGAGGAGTGAGGCGTTGAGGAGAGATTTGACAACAAGGCAAACCCCATCACTTATCCATTTTAGATGATAAAATGTATTATTATTAGCTATTGCCGATGTTTAAAGTATTATGGTGTTTTAAGTTTCAAAACATGGCCTGTGATCATAAAAATCCATCATCAAAGCTTTTTACCTTAAGGGAGTTATAAACATACGCCAGGTACACTAAAACTGATACCGAGCCTTGAGGAATTACATACTCCTTATAAAAAGTTAATCTCTCAAGTTGAGTCTTTAAATCATATCCCTAAGAGAAAGAAGTGTTAGATTTTATAACCTATAATTGAGACCCGAACATCCGAATTGGAGGCCAAAAACACCCAAGTTGTCGTAACTCAAATGATAACCATGACCATAAAGCCTTTTTTTATTTTCAATTTTCAAAGCACCAAGTATATATATTACGAACATCCATAACTAGAGAGACTTCAACTTGAATGGAGGGATCCATGACAATGTTAAATTCTAACTCCATGTTTATAGGAAAACATCGAGATAATTTTTTTTATTAGGCTCTACATTCACCCTAAGTTGGATGACCTTAGTCGGAATAAAATTCATATATAGCTTATCTTCTTCATTATTAGATAAGCTAGTGGCGATGTATAATTTTTCAATTAATGTTATTTTTCTCTTTTATTATATTGTTATGCAAAATTAAGTTTGTGGATGACCTTCCAAATTCAGATAAAAACATAAAGATGAACTTTTAAAAAACATTAGTGGTGCATATCAGACAAATGAAATATAAGATAGTCGAGGTTGATAATTAGCTCTAGTAGTTTAAAGAGCCACAAGATAATATTTATACTAGTCTATTAAAAGCTTTTCAATTTTTTTTTATAAGTTACACTAATTCACAAATTTATTATTAGTCTTATATTTATTTTATTATAGAGTTCATATGTTTTGTTCAAGTTAAAATTATCAAGATAATTAGGTTTTGTAAAATCTAAGCATATATTTATCGGACATTGGACCAATAAATGTCATAATATGCTTACCAATGACAAGTTATTTTGATCGGGTTGATGACCAATATAGGACGCTTCCATTAATATAGACTGTCACACTAAACCAACAATTTTAAACCTGACCAAATCAAGGCATAGCTTAATGTTTTTTATATATTGTTGCCATGAAAGAGCTTTCAGTCAATATTTTTATGTCGGCTCGTTACCAAAAACATTCGAAGGTTAAGAGGTCAACTTTATCAAAAAATGCACAGTCAATGGACTAAAAATAAACGAGTTTTAGTCGATAAACTATATGTCTATAAAGTGTATAGTTAATAGACTATCACCCTAAATGTTTTAGTCGATGAACTATATGTCTAGAAAGTGGATAGTCAATGGACTATTTATTTTTTTAAGGCTAACGATGTATAATATGTTCAACACTTTTAGATAAATAACTTAAGATTATAATTTGGCATTCTCAAACTTCTTAACCTGATGCATACTCTCATAAAACAAATCAAGGATGTTTAGAAAGTCAAGGCAGAGATCAAAAGAGAAAAACATTAAATTTAACTTCTGAAACACATTTGAGCCTCGACTACAAGTTTAAAGAAAAACTAAGGAAAATCTATAAAAGAAGATTGAGAAATGGAAAACTAAATATAATGCACTATATACTAAGAAATATGTTAGAAGATTTAGGTATAATAATCCAAATAGATTGTTTGAGGTAAATTCCTTGAAGAAAGAAACAATCAATATTGCAAGGAAACAAGAGGTGAAAATGACAATAAACAAATATTAGTGATGATATGATACTAGTCTTTTATAACATGTTTATTGACATAATATTACGGTTGTTATGACTTCAAATGGTTGAAGTCAACTGACTTGAATAGGTTGAGTTAGAGTTTTATGAGGAAGAAATATTTTCCAGGTAGAATGATGACTAGGAAAGTGATGGTACTGAAACTCAAACTCGTACCTTAACTAGGATTTTGTTGATATTTAGGTTGTTGGGTTAAATGTTATGAAGACAGTCAAGCTACTTAATAGGCTAGTTTTTATCATTCTTTTACCATTGAGGTATGGATATTTCGATGATGCCGACTCATATATCAGCTTTGATGAGTATGAGCCCCGCCAAAGTTTAATGGTACAAATTTTAAGAAGAGCGATGTCAATGATGTGCTTTGTAACTTATCCTAGATGATACATTGTCCATATCCGTACATAAAAATTAGAGCGATTATGAGATCTCATCTTACCCCTCAACCGCTTATACTTTATTGACCACATGCGTAAATTAAAAATAGAGTATTAGAGGTATGAGACTCATACTTTTAATTAAACCATATGAATTGGCGAGCTCGAACAAGTGGGAACGACGCATATCATCGAGCTACAACCGAAGTGATATTAGTCTTAGTAGACTTTCAGCCTTTCGTTGGTTGGGTCATACCCTTACAACAATTTATCTCTCATCGAGGTTGTCCATATATTTAAATATTTTCATATATGTATTATATGAAGCTTGTGATTATGAGATATCTAGTTTTAAAAAACTAATGAGCGTTAATATTTTTCTATAGACGATGCTACCGATGAGGTCAGGACTCATAGTCGGTCTACTCACATGTATATATATTAGAAAGGCAAAATAATAATCATAAAACAAAAAATTATTTTCCCGCTTGAAGTGATATAATTAACTTATTTATAATTATATTCAAATATATAAACATACATATAGTAAAAAAGTACATATCACATATGTATGAGATTGTCTAAACAAACTATTATCCATGACTCGTTATCGACTTAAACATAAACTTCAACACGATAAATGTGTAAATATTTTAGATCAAATATATTAGCATATCAACTATCTACGTACCCAAATTTAAAAGAAAAAGACTCAGTCAAATATACGTTGAACTGTAAAATCCAAGTAATTAGAGAAAAATAAAGCATCATCCTCATAATATCGACGGGATATTTATTGTAACACCAAAATTGTCAATAGAGGTATAAGAATCATTATTAATTATTCATTATTATTCCTTTATAGTATCAATTTTTTATTCTCAAGAACTTACATTTTATTCTAATTCAACTCTTGACTTCGGTTGAACTTAGTTACTGGAAATATCGATATCAATTGACAGCATCTTTAGGGAAAAAAAATATTCTCACAAGTATAAAAACAATGTGAAAGATCAATGAGATAATTTTAAAATCTAACACGATGACCGATTTATCCGTAGATGAAGAGATTAAGGTGGAGCATCTTGATTGACAGTTGAAGGCTTCAATGGCAAAAAAAGACCCAGTAATGCCTCATACTAAAATTGAGCATATGACTCAATAGTTAAAAGAAGAACGAGGCAATAATTTTCATTTGATAGATGAAAAATTGATATTGCAGGCTCCCATAATCAAATCAGTCATCCAGATTGTAGATGATGAGAAAGACGATGACACGATAAATAAGATGTTGATATAAAAAAAGGTTTAGGAGAATAACGAACCATTTAAAGAAGACCGCAATGAAGGTAGAGAGAAATCAAATCAATAATATTTTAGCCGAGAAAAAAAGGGATAATAACATCGTAAGAGAAAAATAATGAGTCTTACAACTAACTCTATGCATGAGCGGAGGAACAAAATAAGTAGAGAACCAACTCTACGGATGAAGACATGATACCCACTGTCTTCACCGTGTTATATACCTCCATTGTGATACCCTAAGTACCCTAGTATCATCCAGACTTTACCAGACTCATGTGGTCCCACCATGTATGTCATAAAATGACTGAGGAGTACCAACATGATATCCTCTAAACCCTACATGAGGATAACACCAACACAATGTGATACATAGTTTTCCTCAATAAATTTCGCAGTATCCACCAAAGTACATCCACTTGGATTGGGGTCATCAATCATATAAAGAAAAAGACAACACAAATCCGACGGTTGAAAGTGGCAATGACCAGGGTTTTAACAGGCGTACTTGTTTAACAATATTTTTAAACGATTATTATGAGGACAATGAATCACATCATGATGAAGACTCCCCACTAACCTTGAACGTGTTATATCATATGATTTCATCATATTATGATAACCACAAAATGGAAAATTACTATGGAAAATGATATCCAAAGCACCACATTTAACATTTCAATAGTGATATGCTTCAATATAGAGCTGATAATAGGATAAATCATATAGATTTCACAATGACCCTCTAAGGTATTGTGGGGCATTAGTTTAACAATCTTCCAAAATAATACATAAAAACTAAAATCTACTTGGTTTTAAGAACCATTTGTAGGTTAAAAGTATATCATGGATATGAATATTATATAATAAATTAAAATAAAATAGCCAACAAAATTTTGAGGGAATACATTAAAAAAATTATTAAAACAAAATCTCAATTACTGGATTGCAATGATCTAGTGGTAGTAGTATTTTTCAGAAAAAAGGTACAAGAATGTAAGCTATCTAAATTAATAATAATAAAATAAGGCTTTCGAATTCAGAGATCTGCTAGCTCAGGTGGATCGATATATAAAAATGGACGAATTAGCCAAAACAAAGAAAGTATGGGATACCGACACTCTAATCGTTGGCCTTTCGACCATCAAGATGGTACCAATTATACAAATCAACTCAGAATATATTATGTCAAGAACCAATGGTGCATCAACTTTGAATGAGCCGAAATCCAATCAATCCTAATAATACAATGGTAAGTCAAAGTCGTCTTCAACTCACCAATATCAAGAGAACATAATTCCCACCAAATCAAGTTGCTAGCATCAATCTATAAAAATACAAAGTACATCATTAAGTATAATCGAACTGAAAAGTTTTTCATAGAAAAATAAGATATATATGTGAAAGTAAATATTGTAAGTTCTATAGTGATATAGGTAATTCTACTAGAATATTGGGCTTTGCAAGATCAAGTCCATAGTCTAATTGATGATATCAAACTCAGAAATTTCGTAAAGAATGAATAATAAAAAGAGCCAAACAAGGTTCCGACGATGTTTTGAAATAAGTCTTAACCCCAATAAAAAAATACAGAGAATTGGTTACAAAGACCACCATGTTGAGTAATATAGATGAAGACGAGGAATACTAAGATCCTGACTTGAACAGATAAACCATTATAGTGATTGTTGGAGGATACCCATACTCTAAAATCATAAAAAAAAAATGTATGCTGATAAATTAAATAGTTTGGCAAAGGCATACGTCACCATATTTGCAAACAAACTTATACATGAACCTATTCTTATGGGATGAAAATCAAAGAGTTGTATCATATTCACACAATAATGTAATGTTAATAATGATGGTGTTGACAAGAGTAGAGTTCAAAAGGGTTATGATCGATATTGGCATCTTATAATACATATTGTACCAAGGAAATTCAAAATAATGAGACGAGCTATTTTGCTAAAACCAAATTAAATAGTTTGTATTAGCTTTACCGGAGCAAATGTGTCTCATAAGAGAATAACGATAAATTTAGTTCTTGAGAAGAAAAAGTTTCGGGAAAATCTACACTGTTTTTTTTTATAGTGGTAGATGTATCATCTTCATATAATATTATATATAGACGATCATGGATCGAACAAAAATATGTCGTACTGGTCCACGATCCATTATTGTTGAAGATATCCTATAAAAGTCAATATGGCCGTAATAAATGAAAACCAAACAACATCTAGAGAGTGATATGCGATATCCATGACTCTCAAAGCATAACAAGCACAAAAGAGGTCATATTATAGAAGTAGATGATCCCAAATAAGAACCTCGACTTATATAACTATATGAAAAAACATAAGGGGTAGTCATGGAACCAGGAAAAATCCTAAAGATCATGTAAGAAATACCAAGTGATCTTAGGTGTAAAATTATATTTTTTTAAAAAGTAATTTATATATTTTTCCATGAATAAGATCACCTAGCAGACCTAAAAGAGACGATTGACAATCTTATACGAGTAAATCTAAAGGTTAATAAAAATGAAGTTTTTACATTTGGCCTGGTAAATTCTTAGGATACATGGTGAGCGAATAAAGAATTGAAGAATATCTAATAAAAGTGGGCTTGGATATCGTGAGACCACTATTAATGGATCAATGAGGAATAAAGTTTATAATAATTTTTGTAGATTACTCTCAAAGTGGACAGAAGAATAAGCATTGCAAAATATCATGATATATAGGTATAACATTTTTTAAAATAAATATATGCTACATGTACGAAATTATGAGAGTTGTCATTATAGACAATGTAACTTAGTTCAAAAGTTATAGCGTCATAAAGTGATGCAAAAAAAACAAATATTTTCGTCCTTTTTTTATAAAGGTAGTGGAGCCAACATATATATCGATGCCATCTTATTGTATGAAGGCATATGCTCATGAAAAGAATGACCAAAACCGAAGATTAGTAGTACAACTAATCAAATAAAGAAATATTAAATCATATCTTCGGTTATAGCATTATAAGGAGTTAGTGTGGAATAAACATAATTCGAGAGTTTGAAACCTGAGTTTTGAACCATAAGATAGACTTCTAAGAATAATTTTCGAATATACAAAATACTCTGCAAGTTGGGTCCAAATTGAAAAGGACAATTCACAATCAAAATCAAGATAAAACAAGAATTCAAATGTTTCTGCATGAAGAGGGAAACCAAGTTAGGAACCCATGAAATATTAAGCATATAAAACTTTACTATAATCCCATGTAACTCACCATTTTTGTAAAATATGTTTATTAAATCATGGTGATGTGTTTTTTCCTATATTGATAGAGCAAAAATGTTTTAAGAAGGTATTCAAAATTAATAAAATATTTTTTGTTCCAAAAATATGTCTTATGTCTTATTTACATAGAAAAATACAATTACAAAAATACTAGAATCCAACATACCAAAACAAATAGTCCATTTAGGATAACATAAAATTTATTAAGAAAAATCTACTACAAATATCGAACAAGTAACAATAAGACTTTGATGAATAAAATATTTCACAAAGAACACTTAAATGTCTTAAAATCTATAATAAATAAAATTTCGATGATTAATAATCCATTCTATTATAAACAAATAAAAAATATTATGCTAAATAACAACTATAATAATGTTTTGTTCCTAAAAGGTTATTCCAACAGGTAACCTTAACCTTTTATTTTCTCGATGAGCCTCCACAATTAGTAGTCTAGATTTTATCTTATACTCAATATTGTTTGTACTTATGACTCTATCCTTTTCACGAGTACTATTTTAGTTAATTTATGAGTAAGTTTCTATGTTTTTTATAAAACATATTTTGTATTCTCTATTTCTTATTTGATGAATCAAATTCAATATGTCGATAATTATTTTTGTTGAACACTCGTGTTCTCTACTTGAAGTTTTCTAGAGTTGTATAGAGTTTTCCAATCTTATCAGGATAGATAGTTCAAACCTCACGAACCGAACTCCAGAACTGTATATGTATTCATTAGTGTCTTTGAATGCTCTTGCCGTAAATGTGTTTTTACCTTTATTTTTTAAATTATGTGTACTATTATTCTATCTTATGAGATGGCATGTGTATCTATAGTATTACTACTTTCATTATTTGATAGACCATAGAAAATTGTGTTTCTTTGGTAGCAATTCTATGTATGGTTTAGTATGACCATAGAAACTTCTTGTAGATAATCCGATAAAGTTCTAACTACTTATTAAAACATCTTTTTAATACCCTATGCTCGTTGGTCACTTCAACTTGACCATTAGTCTGAAGATGGAAAAGAGAAGATAATATTTGTTTTATTCTCTTTTTTGAATACTTTTATGACGCTATCATTATGGAACTGATTCTCATTATTTTTAATGATAACTCTTCAAATTCCATACTTGTAACATATATTCACATCTAAAAGTTTTATTACCTTCATGATATTCTGCATTGTTTGTGATTTTACCCACTTTGAGAAGTAGACTATGATAACTACTATTAACATTCTTTCTCCTGGAGCCATAAATAGAGGTCTCATGATATTTAAGCCCCACACGTCGAATGAGATTAACTCAATTGTTGTTTGTAGTAGCATTGTCGGAATTTGTATTGAATTGGCCAATAGTAGCTATGAAGATATATTATTTGGTAAAATATCTTATATACATAATGCGCGTTACCTTATCCTCATGTAACTCTTCTATACAGAAGGTTGCTTCATTTGTGCATAAGCATCAAAGTAGAGGCTCGGTCAAACCTCTATTGTATAGTGTGTCCAAAGCCCATATTAATTTTGTTGTATTTATTTTTATCTTTTGTTCCAGCCTTTTGCCTTCAAGTATCACAAATTATGTTAGATACTTTCTTATTGAGGTTCTCTAATTTTCTTATTCTTATTATTATTATTATTATTATCATTATTATTATTATTATTACTATATCATCATTATTTTGTCGGATGTGAATATCGAGAAGAAATGGTATGTAAACATGATATAAATGTTTTTTAGATTATTATTTTAGGTGTTGAAGATACGAGTGTATCAATCATTGAGTTTTATGCCCTAGAAACTTGGAACTCCACATTCTCAAATTAGAAAACTAAAAATTGTAGCTCTGTTAAGTATAATAATATATTATCCTTTTTGGTTTCAACCGATCCGGAGACCTAGTTAACAACTAACTGGGAGTTGGTTATGAGTTTTACTTTTTTCCATACACATTTTTGCTACCTAAAGTCCTCTGATAACAACTTCATACTCAAATTGATTTTTAGATTTTGGGAATCCAAACTTGAAGTACTTTTTTAGGATATACCTAGTTAGAGATACGAGCTAACTCATGTTTTGTAGCCTATACTATTGATTTTTTCATCGATTCCAACTGTCCAAGTATCTTTAGACTCATCGCTTAAGGATATAGGTTTCTTATATTGAAACTTTATCAGTTCTTGGGCCTTTATCTTTTGGCTCATCACTTAAGAATATATATATGTGTCTTGGTTAATACTTTAGGCAAAGCCACAAACTTTTTTATGTTGTTGAAATAATTCTCACATGTTGGTGTTTACTAAAACTTTCATGCTTGTTGCAATACTTGGAAGAATAGTTGGCATTTGTTTAAGGATATTGACAAAAACCAGTTTAATGCTATTAGCCTTCTAGTGAGGATTTGAATTTTTTTTTTATATTTCTTATTGGCTCGATCGCTGTCAAATTTGCAAGCTCTGTTGGGTTTGCTTCAATTTTCTTTTTTTCACCATGTATCATACAAATTTACCAAACTTAATGCCAAAAGTTCATTTTTATATCAAGCTTCATATCCACTCGCATGGGATTGTAAAACATATTGGTTATGTAAGTTATATAATACTCTTTATGAAGTCTTGTTACCAACATTTGGCAGGTTGCTCCATTATCTTTAATTCAAAAGAAATTATTCTATATCAATGTATCCCTCTTTCAGTTATTAAAGTTGTGTATTACTGGTCTTGCTCTTTTAATTGTATCTGACTGTATCCCAAAAAAGCATCCATAAACAATAACATCTCATTTCCTAATGTGCATCTATGAATTAATATATTCTTGGTAATGATGAGTCCGGAAATATTCACCACTCACTGTAGAAACTGGACAGGGGAAATCCGGATAATAATCACCCACTGAAGCATCCTGACAGGACAAAAGTATTAAATAACTAAACACCTTTTGACTAAGCTAATTGCTAATCTGCTTTATAAACTAATGGGTTTTTAAACTCGACCCGATTTCATAAGTTTGACCCGAAAGCCCACATGGCCCATAATTAAAGGTATAAATACCCAACCACTTTCATTAATGAGGGTAAGGAACATTTAATACAATCAGGCAGCTTAAATCTCTCACTACAAAACACTTAAAAATTTAATACCCTTGAAACACCACAAAACATCTGACAAAATTACCCTCGGTCGAAAATAATCCACACCAAATTGGCGACCACAGTGGGAGGAGAAGGTGCCTGAATCTAGCATTCAAAACCAGCAAGAAAAACCAGTTCTGGTGAATCTGGACGAGCAGGCAGTGCCACAAACTTTAGCATAAGTGGTGGGAGAAAACGATGAATATACGATCGAAGAGCGAGACAAGTTGAAAGCCGAGATAGAATCCTTGGGGGCTGCTAAAAATGTAGAGATAGGCTTGAAAGAAAAATCAAAAGTGTCAGCTATTCACCACACTGACAATCCAAGGGAACATGACCCATCAGCAAATACCCATTTGAGTACTAAAAAGACTCATGCCAGCTCAAAGAAGTCTCACCGATCTAAACCGGTGGATAGCTCGGAGTCAAAATCCCTAAGTAGCTCTTCGAATGAATATGAAGTTGATGAGTCCCTGTCATCCAGCAGTGATGAAAGTAGGTCTAAGAAGAAGCAAAAGTTTGTCAAAAAGTATTAAAAAAAGAGGGACATGCATAGAAGGTTGAAAATGCATATAGGTAAAGGGTCATCTCATAGCCACATCCATGGCCAGAGGCATATAGACCAGTTGTTGATGGATCATTTCGCTTTCCATGATGAACCAGGTATATTTGCAACTCCTAATGAAGATATAGTGTTTGGTCTTGACCGGAATTGGAGACAATCTCCATTGTCTTCCCAGATACTGTCGAGAAACCTTCCTAAGAGGTTTGACATTACTAAGATGGAAAAATATTATGGGAGCAAAGATCCAGATAATCATCTAGAGCAGTTTAAAAACTTTATGATGAATTTTGACGATGATAATAAGTTGCTTTGTAGAGTATTCTCTCAATCTTTTACGGGGAGTGCTCTAAAGTGGTATAATAGCCTGCCACAGGGCTGCATCAAAAATTTCAATACCTTTTGGGTGGCCTTCCGGAGGCAGTTTGTTGGAAGTAAGGAGGTAAAAGGCAATGGATACATTATTATCCATTGCGCCCAAGAGCCAAACGAATCATTGAAAGAATATATAAGACGGTTTGTGAACACTAAGAATGGATTAGCTGATTGCTTTGAACAAGTAGCAATAGCTTCTCTAAGATAGGGTTTGAACCCTGGCAATTTGGCCAATTCGGTAACCAGAAAGAAGGCCATGACGTGGGGCGGTTTACTGAATCAGGTGGGAAAGTAAATCAATATGGATGAAACAAAGAAGACTAGGGTGCACATGTAAGTGAGATCTACCCCAGTTGCACCAAACCAGAACCAGAATCAGTCCGGGTACAAGGCTAAGGAAGTCAGACAGGGTCCCAACAGGGCCAATGCTCAATCTCACCCAGCACCAACTCAGAGCCAGCTGTCCAGAAATAAGCAAGGGCCTTGGGTCCAACCGGAGTGGTGTGTCGAAGTGAAATAAAATGTGACAACCATTTATGAAAAAACAAAAGACGAAGTACATTTTAAGAAGCTGGTTGCGCTTCAATCTCCCAGGGAAAGTCGTAATATTTGTTTTTGTCAATATCACCATGATATTGGTCATAGCACAGAAGATTGCATCACTTTGAAACAAAAGGTGCAAAATCTGATTGAAAGATGAAAATTGGGTGCTTATGTTAAAAGAAGAAGTAGGAATAGGCCTGATAATGCTCATCGGACCGGCCCAACAAACAATGTAGGGACGTCGGCTCTGGATGGGGCCATGGTAATTATTGAAAGATTTGATGTGGAGTCAGAGTATTTGGATCCTATTCCAGCCCGGAATAAGGTGGCGTTATCACAGAGCACACCAAGACGGTGTCCGGACTCATAAGCTTTTTTGAGTCACTTACCATATTTGGGGGAGAGGGGGGACACCATGACTGCACCAACTCCTTCTTCAACGAAGAGGCATGTTCACACCATGGCTACTCAGTTGGAGGGAGGCATGTCCTCCTATCAATCGCAAATCCATTTTCCCTTAATTGTTTTTGATGAAGATGATTTGAGAAACATAGCTGGTCCTCATGAAGATGTTGTGGTGATAGGAGCATCCATTAGGGGCAATGACATTCGAAGAATTTTGGTGGACACTGTCAGCTCAGCCAATATCCTCTTTTTGACTTCCTATAAACAAATAAAGAATCCAGCAGTAATTCAACGTTCGAACATGTCTATTGTGGGTTTCACTGGAAGCTCTGCGGACGTAGTCGGGGAGTTTGCGGAGGAGGTTTTGTTGGGCAATGGCCCTTTCAAGAAAATGGCCAGGGTACTTTTTGTTGTGGTAGATTGTCCCACATGCTACAATACCATTTTGAGAAGGTCTTGGCTCTCCAGGATGCATGTTGTGGCTTCGACAGTTCACCAATATTTAAAATATGTTGTGCAAAGACAAGTGGGAGTTGTCCGGAATAGTCAGAGATAGCAAGGGAATGTTATGCAACAGCACTGGCCCCTAGAACTTTTGGGGGTAGTTTGGATCAGTGAAGCTTAGTAGTTGGAGGGGCCCTCTGGGGGAGAGGGTGAAATTAATGACCCCAGAGAGACCCATGGTGTTTTAATACCAATTGAAGAGGTTGAAACTCACTCTCTGCTGAAGAAAGAAGTGTCAAGATTGGATCAAAGATGACATCAGAACTAAAAAGTAAAGTGTTAACTTTTTTAACAAACCATCAACACGTTTTTGCTTGGTGCAATGATGATGCAACCAGAGTGCTTGCAGATGTTATATCACACCAGTTATCCATCCGAAGAGATGTAGCACCCATTGTGCAGAAGAGAAGAGCTTTTTCTAAGGAGAAAGTTGATGTCATAGTTCAAGAGGTTGACCGACTTACTAAGATGGGGCACATAAAGGAATCTCAATACCCTTTATGGACAACCAATCCAGTGTTAGTAAAAAAGAAAAACATGAAGTAGTGTATGTGCATCGACTTTATTAGACCTTAATAGGGCTTGCCCAAAAGACCTACATCCAGTCTCTCGGATCGATCAGTTATTAGACTCCACATCTGGGAACAAGTTGTTGTCCTTCATGGATGCCTTCTCCAATTATAATCAGATTCAACTAGCTCCGAAGGACCAGGAACACACAACTTTTGTTATCGACAGGGGCCTCCATTTTTACAAGGCAATACCTTTTGGATTAAAGAATGCTGGAGCTACTTATCAGAGGTTGTTGAACAAAGCATTCGCTGATCAGATTAGAAACAATATGGAAGTCTACATTTATAATATGATAGTAAAGAGTGTGGAAGAAGAATTACACTTGGCAGATCTACAAGAGACTTTTGCCAACTTGGTAAAGTCCGGAATTTAAAATTAAATCCAGAAAAATGCGTTTTTGGAGTACAGTCCGGAAAGTTTTTGGGGTATGTGATAAGTGAGAAAGGGATACAGCCTGATCCGGACCAACTTAATACTTTACTACAGATGGATCCTCCTCAGAATATTAAAGAAGTACAAAGATTGACAGGGAGGTTAGCTGCACTAAATCGTTTTATCTCAAGGTCTTCGGATAGGTGTGCCCCGTTTTTCCAAACTTTAAAAGCTGCCAAAGAATTCAACTGGTCTCCAAAGTGCGACCAGGCTTTTGACGAAATAAAGAAGCATTTATCTTCCCCCAAAACCTTGTTTAAACCTATTGATGAATAAACATTGTATATATATATTTAGCAGTCTCTGAATGTGCCATAAATGCGGTGCTAGTTAGAGAGGCGGACAATTATCCTTGTCCGGTGTACTACATCAGCAAAAGCCTGATGGATGCTAAGATATTTAAAACTCAAAAAACTAGTGCTAGCTTTGGTAATTGCTGCCAGGCTAATGAGGCCCTACTTTCAGTCTCATTCTATTATCGTTCGGACGTCCTTTCCCATGAAAAATATTCTTCAAAAGGCAGACGTATCAAGCAGAATGACCAAGTGGTCAGTAGAATTGGAGGACTATGACATTGATTTTGCCCCTCGAACTGCAGTCAAGGCTCAATCCGTTGTTGATTTCCTAGTTGAATTCTATTCGGACAGGAGTACTAAACAAGCTGCAGGTGAAAAGACTAAAAAAGTATGGGTTGTCCGGGCTGATGGTGGATCAAGTACCATGGGTTGTGGTGTTGTGATATGTTTAACCTCTCCGTTGGCGACCACAGTATGAAGTTGTTATAGCTGGTTTGAAGTTAGCCCTGATTTGTGGAGCCAAAAAAGTTAGGTTAATGAGTGATACTCAGCTTCTTATCAATCATGCCCAAGGTCAATCTGAGGCAAAAAAGGAGCAGTTGATTAAATATTTATTCATTCTTAAAGAGGTGGAAGTTAACTTCAAAGAGATCAGCTATGAGCACATACCCAGAACATAGAACACACTAGCAGACTCCTTGGTAACCATAGCATACTCTGAGTCCTACCCATGGATTCATGTGCATGAATGCCCATCCATTCAACTCAATCAGAGTAAGGAAGAGGAGGAAAGTTCAAATATACAAGTGGTTCAACCTAAATACTGGAGGTATCCTCTTCTTCAATACATTTCCGATGCATTTTGCCTCCGGAAAAAAACAGTAGCAAGAAAAATGAAGTATAAGGCTCGTGTTTTTTTAATCATAAGATATATCCTTTACAAAAAGTCTTTATTAGACCTCTCTTGCGATGTTTGGGGATTGAAGAGTCCCAAATAGTGATGTCTGAACTGCATGATGGTGAAGGATCAGCACAATGTGGTTAAAGAGCTTTAACCCGAAGATTTTTGTTGACCGGATACTACTGGCCATCCATAATGGAAGATGCCAAGGAATTGGTAAAGAAGTGTGATCCATGCCAAAGATATGGTAATAAAATTCATATCTCAGCTGTCCCTTTGGAGTCGATTTATGAGCCAATACCTTTTGCTCGTTGGGGGTTGGATCTGGTGGGACCTCTACCAATGGCGTCCGGAGGGTGCAGAATTATTATTGTAGCCATTGATTATTTTTCAAAATGGATAGAAGCTACCCCCTTGGCAGGAACTACTTCAAAAGCTGTTATAAATTTTATTTTATCAAATATTTACTGTAGATTTGGGGTTCCACAAAAGATAACCACAGACAATGGGCCACAATTCGATAACAAGGATATGGAGATTTTCTATGCCTCTAGAGGCATTCAACATTTCTTCTCTTCTCTTTTCCACCCACAAGCGAATGGTCGGGTTGAAGTAGCGAACATGACCATTCTGTCCGGTCTTAAAAAGAATTTAGAAGGAGCTGCTGGAAAGTGGCCAAGCTATCTACAAGAAGTACTATGGGCCTACCAGACTACTCATAGAGCTGCTACACAGAAATCCCCGTTTGTCTTGGTATATGGTATGGATGCAATTGCTCCTATAGATGCAACTCTTTCATCATACAGAGTCTACAATTTTTCCAAACAGGCTAATAAACTGGCAATCATAAGTCAACTGGACTTGATAGAAGAGAAAAGGGTTAAGGCTCATCTTAGAGCCACCCATTATCAAGGATTGATGAGAAGCAGGTTTGCTTCCAGAGTCAGAGGAAGAGATTTTCAACCAGGGGATAAAGTATTGAGAAAAATCTTCCTACATACTAAAGAGAAGCAGTTTGGTAAGCTAGCTCCAATTTGGAAAGGACCCTATTCGGTCATTGAAAAGCTTAAGCTTGGGACATACAGGCTTCAAGATAAAGATGGAAGAATCTTAAACCACCCCTGGAACATTAAACACCTCCAGTTGTATCTATAATGAAAGTTATGTATATATTTACTTGTTTAAAGTCCGTGTAAATATTAGAGGGCATACTCTTTCCTACCCTGGTGGCGCGGGGAGGTTTTAATGAGGTGTCTAGGTTTTTAATAAAATTTGATGCCTTCTTGAAAAATTCGAAGTGGTTTGATTTATAGTTTCTTTAAAGCCTTCTAAGTATCGTTAACATGTGAGATTGATCTGGTGGAATGATGATCATTTAAACATTTGTCATCGGAGAATTTAAACACTCTCACCTTAAAATACTTGTAAAATAACTAGGGGTTATTTAAACATCAACCATTAAGATTGGGCAAACATAAAACAAGGCAAGAATTTTGCAAAGTAAAACTGCTCGGCTAACACTGGGGGATGATATTAAAGCATATAGAATGCCTTAGCCATCCAAGGACTTTGTAGTTTAAAAAAAAAGGCTTGTCCGGGCACGAGCCGGACACAATTACAAAAATTCCTTGGCCATCCACGGACTTTAGTCTGACATAAGGATAAAAGAAAAACAGAAGATAGTTAAAACTTTAGGGCTAGACTCCCTTAGATGTTCCTGCTTCATCTTGTTTCTTCTTTGGATCTTTGGGTTCATCATTGGAGCTCTCTCCGGTCCCTTCTTCCTCATCAGTGGTATCATCATAACCACTAGAATAATTGTGCTTATCACCATTTTCCATAGTATGGAATGGGAGATCTTTGTATTACACATATTTCCATAGAGTACTGAGCGTCCTCTTCGGGAATGTTCGATGAAAAAGCAAGACCATGTCAGATTTGACTTCGGTATACCTCTTTTCTTGGGAATCTATCACCTTGTTGGTGTATGCATCGATCTTGGCCTGGATTGTCTTCTCCTACTCATTTATCAAATCCTCTTTGTCCTTGGTAACTTTGGACACAACATCTTCAAGAGAAGTCTTGCCACCGGAAAGGGTTTGGATGACATTGTCCTTGGTCTTCACTTTATCTTTTAAAGTGGAGAGATCTTTCTCCAAGCCAGAACACTTGTTTTGGAGCTCTGTGTTGGCCGTTTTCGAAGTGGCCAGCCTGGTTGCCAAGTCTTCTTTCCCTTTCTTTAACTCCTCGAGCTCTTTCCGGAATGCTTCAACACTTTGGTTGGCGTTAAGGAGATCATTGGATAAACTCTCTTTATATGCATTGAGCGTGTTGATAAGGGCATATTGAATTCACACTTGGCTCTCGAGATTAAGCACGGGACAAATATGGATCAACAAGGAGTGATTCACCGTGTCATTCTCCCCTGAAACAGAAAAAATACTTACCATTGAAGGTAACCATGTTTGAGGAGCTTGGGGGAAGGTAGGGGCCAACAAAGTCATATTTTTCAAGATCATCAAAGTAGAGGCCAATATTTTGGAAGCCACTGATGTCTACTCCGTCAATATTGATATCCCCTCTGGCACCCTCTCCGGTATGTAGACCACTTGGGATTTGCTCTGCCAAAGTGGGGTCTGTTGGGTCGGCTGGAGGAAGAGACTCCGAAGGCCAAAGAGCGACTTCATCCCCCGAGGAGATTTTCTTCTTCTTGGTTGCTCTATCTTCACCATATGCTCCCCGCTTTCGGTCATTCTTAGGAGCCTTTGGAAGATCTGGAGGTCCGCATGCCTCCCTAATACTCTCATCTTCAACCACTTGAAGTAGAGTAGCATCGATTCCCCCTTGGGCCTGTACTTCCTGACTCGCTGGGACGATCTCCTCAACACCACCTTGAGCAACCTCTGTTGAAACTTGTTTCTTCTTGCCCTTCATCTTACTTGGGGCTTTTGCTCTGGCAGGCAAAGCCATCTTGCCATCATTCTCCTCCGTTCTCTGAAGGATGACAACCGAAGGAGGTAGAGTAGTCAGCTCCTCCCAAGTAAGGTCTTTCCGTCCCGTTGTGTTCCCGGAGGTGAAGCAGTTATAGAAATGATTTCCCCATTTATCAGCAGCCCAAGCATTCAGCTTGGCACATGTAGTTTGCCTCTCCTCCACATAGTCGGAGAACTCCTTCGGCAGCACTACCCAAAGAAAAAGAAAAGCAGTTCAGAAACAGATTTTTTACAAAGAAAGAAAGACAAACATGATGAAATACTCACCTGAGCTTTTCCATATACTGGTGAGCATGCTAGGGTTGACACCAGCCTTGATTTTCCTCCCGTTTTCCCAAGCCCCACTAATAAACAGAAATTGGGTCTTCTAATTCTTCTCTGACTCGAGCAAGTCATCCACCACCTTAAAGTTATCTCCCATGTTGTAGTGGTAGAAAGGGATGATATGGTTCTTGCAGAGGCTAGCCACAACAGCGAACTGCTCCATTGGAAGTGGTATTCCGGAGAGCCTAGAAGCCATAATACAAGCCATAAGAGTGTACCAAGCATTGGGACTCAGCTGGCTTGGACAGAGTTTTATGAGATGAAAGTATCTGACAATCTCTGGATCCAAGAGAAATCTGAGCCCCCAGTTAAACAGCTTCGTATAAATGACTATCTCACTAAGTTTGTAGTCCATTGGGGTCTCTGGAGTAACCGGTATCCTCACCTTAACAGACTTAGGGATCCCCCACTTCGTTCGGATCCGACCTAACTCAACAGTATGAGTGTGGACATAGTTGATATTCTGCATGGCCAACAGATACTTCACATTCACCTTGTGGAAGCAGGGTCCCACTTTGCCTTCCAGGCACTCCGGCAGATCCGGATGTTTCAGACAGAGTTTCTCTTTACCCTTGCCTTTTTTATCAGTGGCAGCATCCCCTGTCTGCCTGGAGACGTCGGTCTCAAATGGAGCATCTTCTATACCGTCCTCCATCACCTCTTCCATCACCATGGAAGGTTTATCAGCCGTTGTTGGTGGGGGAATGCTGGTGGCTGGCTTAGTAAGTTGTCCGGACGGTTGAGCCTCACCCTCTCTTAGGGGTCTGGTGTCTGGCAGGGGCTTAGTTCCGGAGGGCTCATTATGAGAGTTAATTCTAGTAGCCTCCGGACCGGAGGATTTGTATTTTGGGACTCTGATGGATGCCCCTGATCCAGTAGCTTTGTCCTTGGTCCCAAACTTAAAGGGCCCTGATATTGGGGACTTAGATTGAGAGACAGCTTTGTCTTTATACACTATTTAGATTTTGTCAACATAATTATTTCTATAAAAAAAAATTAATTTCCGAGTATAGATTACTTTCAGCAATCACCCCTATGGTTTTTCTAATGGAGTTCATATCCAAGTATTCCTCGTTTTCATCTGCCTTGACCATCATGATGATATTTGTATGAACTTTTATTTTATCTTCGGTTGGGGTTGAGGCTTATTTCATAACATCACTGGACCCTTATCATGACTCTTCTTTTTCTTTGTTTTTTATAAATTCGCTGAGTTTGCTTTCATCAATTAGACTATAGACTTGATCATGCAAAGCTCACCATCTCTAGTTATATAACATATATCATTATGGAACTTATAGTATTTGTTTTATCTATATTCATTTTTATTTTGTTATGAGTATTTTTCTAGTTCGATTATATTCAATAAACTCTTTATTTCTATTTTTATATATCATTGTTAGTGACTTGGTCAACTCCATGAACAGACCTTTCGGTGGGCGTTGTGTTCTCTTGTTATTGTCTAAGCTGTAGACGAATTTGGACTTACTCTTGTATCATTGGGACTAACTTGATATCAGTCCGGTCAAAGTTAAAGCACTATTTCACATAATGTATAATACTTTAAGTTACATATGCCACTGTTTCGCTCTTGCTAGTTAATAGACCTTTTACTAATAGATCTTCAAATTTCAAATCCTTAATTTTCAGCGTTGATTTAGATAGGGCACCTTATAGGACCCTTTATGGAAGCCAATATGACAACCGGGTCATGAAAATCTTGTAATTGGGATATTGTTTTGATAAAATGCTTAATGTATTCCCTCAAACTATCGTTGGATTTTTGTTTATGATGGATTATATAATGTTCATATCTTTTAATCTCTTTGGAACCTGTAGAATGGTTTCTAAATGTCGTCCGAAATATCTTGTATATTTTATGCATCATTTTGGGAGATTCTTAAACCATTATGTTGCACTTCCTCGACGGGTCATTGCTGGAGCATCTCATTACTAAAATTTTAGATGTGGAGCTTTGTATCTCACTTTTCATAGTATTTATCCATTTTGTGGTTATTGTAATTTGGCTTTATAAGATCTAACACCTCCATATCCAATTGGGACTATTCGTCCAATACGCGTGTCCTCATCCTCATAATAATCGTTAGAAAACATTATGAACACGTAAGCCTGCTAGAATCCTGGTTCCTTCCACTTTTCAACCTTATTTATGTTGTGTTTTTATCTTTTGACGTTTGCATGTTGAAAATCGGAGTTGCAGGAATAAGTGCAAATGCGTTAAAAAAATAAGTATAAAATAACTGCGAATATAGGACTTTAGTTGTAGAATAAGTTTTATTGTGTGATTTTTTTTCTCATGTTTTTTGTGTTCTTTTTTAAATGTCATATTTTTCAAATCATATCTCCAAAAAAATATCAAAAATACCACTAATTTTATATTTTTAAGACGGACAAAATTATATCCATATTTTTTTAAATTTTTTTAGTTACGAAATCACGTGTAAATTGGTTACGAATATATAAAAAGAATATCCTTAAACATATATGTGTTTTTACATTTTTCTTTTTATAAAATTAGGATTCGAAAGATATAGAGTATATGTTAAAAATAAAAAATAAAAAATTAGTTTTAGTCACCGGTTTACTACCATAAATATGCGATTATATATTTTATTTTCATAAATATTACTAAAATATATATAATTCTTTTTATTTTCTTCAATAGTAATTATGAATAATATTAAATTTGATATCTCGCTTCTTAAATATGTAAAAAGAAAACTAGAACCTAAAAGTCTTGTACTTTGACTTTTGCACAAAAATATTATTAATTAAACATATCCCTAATGATATTAAATTATAAAAAATGTGGTCCCTTGACTTTTGAATAAACTAGTAATATTCACAAGTCGGGACTGTTTTATTGGTCATTTAAAAACACCTCCCACCTGTTAGGTTTTGTTTTCACATGTGTCATGGCTCGCCAACTTGGACATCTGTGATTAGTCACAAGAGTCCACCGCCTTTCATTCTTTTTAAACCATCAAAGGTGGATAAGAGATAAAAGTATACGAGGATGGAATAATTTTTTTTTTTTTTTTTTTTTTTTTTTTTTTTTTTTTTTTTATCAATTATCCAATCCAAAGCATTGGTAAGAATGGATATAAATTTATTTTCGAATAGTTCACGTGACAATATTTATTTCAAATATATTTAGAATTAACACGGTTTAAAATTTAGATTACCTGATTTATATTATTAGTTATATTCAGTTTTTCGGTTTTATAATTTGGTTTAAAATATTAAGTTGTCCGGCTAAAAAAAAGTAAATATATTTTATCCATTTAATAGCCTTGTTATTTATTTTATTATAATATTAAATAATAATAATAAATTATTTTTATTTTAATTTTTATTTAAGTCTAATATTTTTAATTGAACAATTTAATTATTTAATCGGACTTGTAACAATAGATCTTCATATCATGAATTATGAAGCATTAAAAATTACGAATGTATATTCATATTTGGAGACAACTAAAACACACAAAAGAGTTTCACCGCGTCTTATGATGCGTAATGGTTTTACAATAAATCCCATTGTTACCTATCGCGTAAGTGAACTCGTACCTCTTATAAAGTGTGACATGATACACGACACATGTCAGCTATTCAATTGGTCATACTAAATTGAGATCGCATATTTTTATTTAAATAATAAGGGAAATAAAATTTGAGTCATTGTATACACAACTCAAACTGAACTAAAATACCCTCAAAACTAAGAATACTTGTGCTACTGAATGGTGGAAGGTGAAAATGTTTTAGTAAACAGATCCACAGCCATAAAATGTGTATCATTATGTATATGTTCGTAATGAATTCGCTCATTTATGGGCCAAAACTTAATGTCTATATACTTAGACTCGTTGGCATTACTGTTCCCATTGGAGAATATGACAATTGAATTATTGTCACAATAAATTAGGAGGAGCCTTTCAATTCTCTTCATTGTATGTAATATTGTCATAAAACTTCTTAACCAGAGTGCATGCATCAATATAGTAAAACATGTCACGTACTATGTTGTCATAATCAAAGTCGTAACGAGAGTTTGTTTCTCACTCTTCCACGATATAACAACTCCCGTCATAATGAATACATAACTGATGGTAGAATTTTTAGTGTTTATTCACCCCGTAAAGTCTGAATCAAAATAGCTTACGATCTCTAAATTATCTGATATGTTATATGTTAGTCCAAAGTATTTTATATTCTTCAAGTACCAGAGCTGATGTAGCCCAGAAAGTCCAAACAAAAGCTTTTTTAATTTTATTTTATTTTATTCAAATATCTTATGTATTTAAATCAAATCTAATTATATTAAGATTTTATTTTATTTTATTTTATTTTATTTTAAAATATTTATTTTATTTCCTTGTATTATAATTTAGGGTTTTGAGAAGCTCTTATATAAAGCCTCATATGCCTTAAGTTATTTTAAGTTTTTGGAATAATACATTTTTTATCTTTGAAAGTTTCAATGTTTGTTACCCTTATATTAGGGTTTCATCATGTTACTCTTGAATTAGGGTTTCATATATCGTTGCTTCTTCTTCTATTTCCGCCGCGTCATCAAGAGCACTCTCTTCACTATATTATAATAGGAACCTTATGCAATGCCCATGCACCTTTCTATTATTATAATTATGAATATTAGGTATGGCCTGATACATAACTGAGCATACACGAGAACGCCAACTTCCACAATATATGATATCATATGCATGAACTGAATCGCCGATTCTATTTTAGGACACTGATGGAGTTGTAACTTTTCTCATTTCTTTATAGTAGTATCCAAAAGTTTGCACTTATCGAAACCATACCAACACAACATACTCTTAATGTAAGCCTCTTATGAGAGACCCATAATGCCTATAGGGAAATTCCTTATAATACGGATCCCTGACACATATGAAGATTTTTCAAGGTTTTTCATATCAAATTTATCTAATATAAATTTATTGGTGACATGTAACAAACCTATATTATTAGTAGATATGAGCATGCCATCGATATATAGCACTAATTATATAATTGTACTCTCATTAATCTTGTATTATACATAATATTTGACAAGGTTGACCCAAATGAAGTAACAGTGTCTAAAAACTTTTGGAACAGTGGCGAGACGTTTGCTTGAGTTTATATATGGATTCCTTTAGTTTACATACCATCGATTTTGGGTCTCCGACCATAAAATGTTCGAGTTTATTAATGTAAGTCAATTTTTCAACATATTTATTGGAAAACATCATCTTAACATCCATTTGGTGGTGCTTTAAGTTAAAATAAGTGACAAAATCCATTATTGTTATGAATAAGTCTTTTGATGATACTAGAGAAAATGTCACTGAATAATCAATCCCTTTAGTCTAATTGTACCATTTCGCTACAATATGAGCTTTGTATCTTTCCATTTTCCATGAAGCATCGTGTTTGTTTTTAAACAACCACTTGCACCCTTGTGTTTTCATCCCTTCAGGTAACGTGATAAGATCTCAAACTGAATTATCATGCATTGATTTGTACTTTGTATTCACTGTTTAGTATAAAGTTTAAAGTTTGAACTCTTCAAAGTATCTTGAAAGGTGACCGAATCATCTTCCATAATGATTGAAGTATATTTAAGCTCTTTGAGAAATCCTATACAGTTCAAATATATTGTATTTCTTCCCCCTCTAGTGGACCTGCGTAATATGGTCTTATTATGTTGTTACAATTTCTTGATTCCTGAATTCATTTATCATAAACAAGATCAATATTTTATACTTAAGTTGGAAGCACAACATAAGTTTCAGAAACTGTAAATTAACTCTCTTGCATATTGTTAATGATCGGTAAGCTAATTGTAGCAAAAAAATCAATGTCATAGACTGAATAAATTGATTCAAATTCGTTCTCAAAGTAAGTGTTTTTTTTTTCTAAATTCCCCCCCTATCATTGTCAGATCTTAAAGGCGTAGCTCATGCAGATCCAATGAATAAATGCATCCTCTTGTTTTGAGGTGTACTATTGCCGACATCAACCATATTGGCTTCCAAAGTCCTTTACTCTGATTTTGTTTCTTTCTCATTGACCAAGTTTGCGATAAGGATGTTTATATCTTACATATTCTTCAGGATTTTATAGGTTTCTCAAGGATTCTAAATTTAGTAGGTACAAACAAAAATATATATGCCACTATGAAAATTTCAGGGAGTTCAATGTCTTGAGCCATCTCAAATTTCAAAAATATTCTCTAGAATTTCCCTTCGATATCAGTCATCTCAAATATGTACTCTCTATTTTTTCCGTGATCTTTATACTTCATATAAAATATCTCCATAATCAAGTTCTTGATTTATAATTGAGGGGACTCAACAAAACTCTTCTGAAGGTGATAAGACATATCATTGGCCAGTCAAAAGTTGACGGTTTGGGAACTCAAAAATACGTGTGGTACCTTACTCTTAAAATATACCTAGTAAAGCAGTCAGAACATTCACATCGCTCAAAGTGTAACCTTTCTTCAGAAGTACTCTTTTACATAAGAGTATGTGTTTGATCATCTACGTGCCAATAACTATGTCATTGAGTCCCAACAAGAGTAAAATTTAATGTTTCAACTACTTAAATTTTCCCTCCCCACCAAATGAGGATTTGAAGTGAGTTTATCAAATGGTTTCCATTTGTGGAATATGAAAAAAAATACATAGTGAATTAGTGAAATAATATTTGAATTTTTATCTAACTTATCTTAAGAATATTGAGTTTTATTAGGTTAGGGTTGTGATTTGGGCATTCATATGTAATGCACTGATCATGATTATTAACGGAGACGATAGACGCCAAAGTGATTTACATTATCTCTAGAATCAATATTTTAAGTTTATATAGTGTAGGTTCCATGCCATATATGAAACCATCAAACTTTTCACATGGTCCATACATGATCAATTCATGGTAACTGAACAAACCTTTCAACAATAAAAAAACTGTTTGTGCATGATATGATGTGTATGAGTGCATCAATTATATCATGTAACATGTGCTCACCGTCAGGAAATATGTGTGGTAGTCTTTCGTAGGATCCGACCTACACATATAACAACTGTTTCTTAAGTTGTGAGACCCCAAACTCATTTCTTTTCATGAAACTCCTAATATTTCCCACACAGGTGTGATACCAGGTTTGTTGATCAGTTGTAAAAAATAAGAGTTTGAATGCTCGCATTATAATTTGTACATATGCTACAAAATAATATTTTTTTACCATATCATACCTTAACTCGTCGTACCTCAATAATCTTTAAGAATTCAAGCAGTTTAAGGATGTGAAATATCATGACAAGTTCTCAATATTTGAAGGTAAACAAATAATGATAAAACTTAATATAATTGAAACAAAATAATCGTTAGATATGCATGACATCACCACATACATCTCATAGTTCAAGTGTCATCAGCAATAAGTAATTGTATCACTATATGCTTCTCAATGTGCATATAATGGGGCTACATAGATGTAAACCCCTAATACATATCACAACACTCAAACATGGAATATACATAACATAATCAGCTAGCATAAACTTGCCAAACATGATACACAAATTTTCTAGAAACATGATTTTCATCATATAAATGTCACTGAAATAAATCATGGTATAGCCATTCATATATACATACATGTGGCATCGAAAAATTCTAAATTAGTTAGTTGTACCTTTGTATTATATACAATGTAATTATCACACATTAAGTTTTAAAAACAATTTTTAAAATATGTCTACTTGCATGTTCACCGTGATCACCCAAAACATGGTCTCGATAAACAACACTCCGCCACGATGAACTGCGTCTGGAGTGAGTTCTCCGCGGTGACCATACCCTGGTCATGGAGAAATTCTTTAATTATGAAAATCCAATTTTTTTATATTGGTTTCGAATTAGAGGTGCATCATGAATATCTCAAATTTGAACATACACCTAAACATGCAATAATACATACACATTTATGTGCCCTTAATCGAACCAACCAAGCCTTAAACGTGTGATTATATATATTCTTGTCACCTAATCATGCATATGTATCATAATCAGGAATCATAAACAACATGGGTTTTCTCCCAAACTGAATCAGTTACAAAACTGAGATTTTAGGAGACTCAATTTTACAGTTTTTATTCCTACATAACGAAGAATCAAAGTTAACTAAGAGACTAATTAGTTGAGCTATGCTTAAAACTCAATAGTATCCATACCATTGCTTAAAATTAAGAAAATTTATTTCTTTTATGTATAAACAATAAGAGAAAAATATTAAATTACTTATGATAACCCATAATCTTTTTTCTTATCTAGAGGGTATGCATTATAGTTATTGAAGGTTTCTAGTATGAGAATCTACACAATACATGTGATGGATCTTCCAAAAACTTATGAGCGGTACATAATAATCGATCCTTAAAGGAATAAGATCGAATAATATATATATATATATAGATAAACACACAAATATTAAATATGTTACGTACTAGATTAAGGTTTATGTTTTAGCTATTTGTATCAAGAGAATATAATTCTTTTAATCACATAACAACCCTTAAACTATCCTTATTGATTTATTAAGTAAATGACTTTTATTTATTCTATAAATCACTCTTTTATCTTTCTATTCTTACAAAAATCTTGACAGACTCACCGCTACCAGAGATCATAACCCTTATTGAGATTTTAGAGCACAATGCTAAATTGTTGGGCTAAATGACCCTCCCTCTATGTATATTTTATCTAAATCAGTATCCATATTCCACCATAAGACTGAATAAAGATATTAATACTAATATTATTATTTACAAGTCTAATATTCACAATTAATTACTTTCGTTATTTAATTAGACTTGTAACAACATGTTTAAATACCATAAATAATACAATATAAAATGTTATAATTTAGGATTTCCTTACTCTATATATATATATATATATATATATATATATGTTGATGATGAAGTGCTATATAAAAATAATTTAAAAATCGTGTGACAGATTTTTGGTCCAAGTAGAAATATGCATTTACAGGTCATCTCTATCGTCTACAACGTAAAACAACAAAACCTATAATTACTAGAGTTTTTAAAAATATATTATTTTCAAAAATCAAGACCTATAAGTAACCACTTATCTTCCTACATATATTATTCTCGAGCCCAAAATCATGAATAGATATGGAACAACATCAGTTAAAAGACCTATAAGTAACCATTTATCTTCCTACATATATTATTCTCGAACCCAAAATCATGAATAAATATGGAAAAACATCAGTTAAAAGATAAACTACAAGATGAATGGTTTCGACTTTAAGATAAAACTAATCTTGCTAATACTAGTTTGTGAGATAAAAACGCACCTAACATATTAAACGGGATACTAGAATATAAACAGAATCGAAATATTAATAGTAGAAGAACAAAACAAACTCTCAACAAGAACACCCTATTTTAAACTTAATACTTTGATGTTACAATACCTTTAATTCTTCATTTCTCACCATTCATTATAGCTTTTCACCAAACCGATTTATAATGATTTTGTTAGTCTTTATATGATTTATGAGGGATTCTTGGGCGACTTCTCCCTTATTGGTGTATTTTTTCTAGTCATGCCTGTTGTTTTGCAAAACCAGGTATATCATTTTGTTTCCCTCTCAATACTATGTCAGGTGTTTTTTTCGTACATTGTCATTTGCTTTTTTCTTACAGTATTAGACGTAAAAATCATACAACTATTAACATAAAATGAGCTAGTGTCAAATTATCAATCTGATTTGATGTACACTCCTGCCACATGTTGTGTTGATTAATGCATTAGTGCTAAAATTACGCATGAGTTTTGCAAAGCGGTATCAAGTAATGAGTTTGGTTGTAGGTCGAATAGATGAGAGACTTGGCTCATTGGTCAAGCGGCGGGATCACGTACAAATGCAATTCTTTTTTAGAAAACGGAATGGCCAATTGGCCAAGTAAAGAGATCGAACAGGTACACAACCCCTCTTAAGGAAAATACTGGAGATATTGGCCAAAAACGAGGATTGTGCTCGTGCACGAACTCTATGAGGGAAGACTTTGTCAATTGAACAAATTAAAGATTGACGTTCGTGCGCGACTCATTAAGAATTATACTTGTCTAATTGTCCAAGTGAAAAGGTTGCGCACCTCTTAAGCAAAACTCATCCAATTGGCCGAAAGAAAAGGCGTGCACGTTCGTGATACCTTTTATGAAAGACTCAACCAATTGATTAATGATTAGTGTCATGATCATACGTGAGCATTTCTATAAGAATACTTGGCTAGCCTACCAAGTGGAGGGCCACACACCTTTTAGTGAAGACTTTGTTGATTGGCTAAGTGTATGGATCATGCACGAGTGTGGCCTTTCTTGGGGAAGTACTCCAGTGATTAGCCAAGTGAAGAGGAATTAGCCAGTTGGCTAAATGGAGAGGTCGTGCATGAGCGTGACCCATCTTGTGGAAATACAGGGCTCAATATACAAAAATAATGGGTTAAATGCGTGCGTGACCTTCGCTCAGTCGCTTGACATGTCGTTTTTCCTAATCGGACTGTCACATAATATCTGATCTCTCTTGAGAGACATGTTCTTAGGTTTATCTTCTTTCAACAAAATATACATGGTCTAAGTTTTAGAGCCTTACTCGGGGTCTTACTGGTACTCAGTTTAGATAATATATCATGCAGTATTAGTCATCCCATTCACTACTTTTCTTACTTGCAATCAATTAGAGTGCTCATGTCCGTTCCATTTATCTCATCGTAAATCATAGCAACATCCTTCTTTATGGTTATCTTAGGGTGCCCCCTTGAGTAATCTAAATTTAATCGAAAAAATAGATTTTTTATTTAGCAAAGTTGGGGAGCCTTAAATTATCTTCCTTTAATAAAAAATTGAGTGGTTTCCTTGGCATTTTTGGAAGTTCCATTTTTTAATTTTCTGGAAGTTGTTCCTTTGGTTGGTTTAGACGATTTTTTATTTTTTGTTGGAGAAAGTGTGTATTCGATGAATTATGTTTTTATATGAATGTAGATATCTAGTCCATAATAATATATAACATTTATATGACTTTATAAAATGGTTTTCATATTGTCTACTTTAGCAGCAACCCTACTTTTAACAACGATAACAATCATGTATGTAGTTATTTTTAGCTCGATTGTGGTCCAATATCCTGAAAGGACAAGGTTTTTTATTGTACATATAAAATGATATTCATTATTCCACTCTTTGCATGCAACTTCAGATAGTATTTTTAAAGCTAGTTTGTCATGAATAAGTTTAGATGAATTTTGAGTGATAACATTGAAAGCTGTAAATGATGAGACAAAAAATAAAAATATGAAAATAATATATATAATAATTTGGAAATAGGTATATTTTGGTTTACATGTTTGCATCGATCTTTTTTCAACTTGTCCAAATCCTTCATTGGTGGGTTTCAAAACCCATTAATATAGAAGAAGCTCATCTTCCCAAAATGATCCAAATCATAGAGTCTTATAGTGCACCAAAACCTATATATGACTAGATAGTAGAAGATGGTTTTAGAGATTTTAGAAAATTTATATTTGTTAAGAATAACTCTAATACTTGGAGGAATTTTCAAAAGGCTATAAGCTATGATAATTGATGAATGTTCTCCAATGAGTAAGCTGGGATGAGAAAATACATATGAGCTTAAAGATTTATGTGATTATGTGATGAAAATGAAATTCCAGTTCCAAGTTGATTAAGTTACTAAAAACACAAATTTCATCTCGTATAACCTAATAAGGAAATTCTCTTTATTTGGGTAATCTAATAGTTATGTTGACGGATAATATATGTTTATACTTAATAAATATTAGTTCAACTTCATCAACATACTTATAACGTTTGTGTTGACACCTAAATAAATTATCAAGAAGTTCATAGTTAAATTCGCCATCTTTTAAGAGGTCGTATGACAAATAAGGAATTTATTTTTCCTTAGAATGAGAAGCTTTTTATTTTAATTGAAATAGTGGAACATTTAATGTATGGTTATTAGGTTGTATTATTGTAGCACAATTTCTTTTGGATCTTTTAATGTAAGATTGTTTTTTTTTAGTAGCAGTATGTAAACAATTATTTTTTATTATGATAAACATTTTTAGAAGACGAACTATAATTTATATAACACGAGTTGTTAGATTCAATATCTAAATCCCAAAATGAGCCACTTTGATAGTTATTTTAAGAGTCTGATTGATCAATATTCATACGATAAGAAAAAATAAAAATTCTAAGAATTTATGGCTTTTACCCCCAGCAAAATAAAAATATTTAGAAAGATCTTTTAAAAAAAGTTAAGATAAAATGAAAAATACATTTTATAAAGATGGATGACAAGTAGGTGAGTAACTTAGTGAATCTTGGATTCATGGTAAATTATAAGATAGAGAGAGCCTTAAAATAGAGTAAAATTATTTGGCTATTTATAGGAAATATTGATAATTAATAAGCGTTTGAGTAAATATTAACTGAGAGGTCTTTAGCTAAGCGTGAATTTAGAGTTGCGTGTAAATCAATATTACCTTAAAACGCATTAGAATTATTAGTGGTTTAACGTATTTTGGCTTTAAAATAATATTTACCATAATTTTAGGAGACAATTAATATTACCTTGTATACTTATTATAAGAAGTTACTCTTTACAATAAGTATAAGTTTTTGTAAGGACTATAAGGGAAACCTCATAAGGGTATATCCTAGTATCACATATTCTCTTATATATGAGGCAAGATTAAGAGGTTAACGAACTCTTAGCTACTTAATGATAAACTCAAATATAAAATATAATATAACTAATGATGACAGGTTACAATTTACACGGGTTAAACAATAAAGTTAATCATGACAATATATATATATATGGTTAAAACGAGTTAAATGATAAAATAAAGGTTGAAGAAAATATATACAAGAGACTAAAGTAAGATAAACCTTATAACGACGAAAGTGTAAGTGGCAAAATAACAGGAGTTAAATAAGTAAAATAAATGAACAACAAAATTAATGTGAAGTCTTGATATAAATTAAATGAAGGAAATAAGAATGATTAAAATATTGAAGATGGTTCAAGAAATCTTTAGCTCTGTCTAATAATATTACTTAAAAATCATCTGTAGTTGGATATTAGTCATATTTGTACAACTTAAATTTTTAAATGCCTTACACGTGTCTATATTTACACGTTGCATTCATCTATTCATTTCAGTTTTTATAAAATTCTATAAATAAGGCTTTAAACCTTCATTTGTGGATAATTGATTTATCTGCAATAAAAGTGTTTCTTTATTCTTTATTCTTTTCGTCAATATTTACTTTGACAAAGTTTTACTTCACCATTTGACAACTTGATACTCATCTCATTTATTAGGTTGTTGATTATGTAAAAACAATTTGTTCATTATAAATGGATCTACCAAGATAAGTTTGATAACCTTTGTGTCCCGATCAAGCAAAAACTTGTTGCTAAAGGTAGCCTTCTTATCCGGAGGATATTGTTTAACTAGGATATCTAGACGAAATTTCTTATAGCTGTTTGATACGTTGTTAGTAGAGCCTTGATATGTACGAGATTTCAAGGGACCAACCTAAAGTTAGATAAAATCTCTTCAAAATGTTCAAAATTAATACATGAAAATTTAGATATCATTGTTTTAGATGAAACTAAACATGTCTTGATTGAGTTCTATCTGTAGTGGTGTAGTCATTACCGAAAACTTTCCCTTACCTATAAAAGAGTTTCTTCAACATCTAAAGTGGAGGAATATATTATCATTTCTAATCTTGATGTTGATAAATACAAGAATTTGGTGAAAAATTATGGTGTCAGTGAATAACTTTGAAATTATTTTCTATGAGTAACAAATTTTATGAAAACTATTCAACTTGCTGAGATTTGGATAGTTTCCTATTATTTATAAATGAGAAATGTGATACTTATCATGATAATAATGGAAAACTCACATATGAATTTGGTATAGTTGCATATATGGAAAAACTTGTTGAGGAGTAATTTGAGTGCTGACTATACCGACAAGAAGGTCGTTTTTGCTTGGATGGAGGAAACATTGGAGAAATTGCACGGGTCTTCTACAAGGTCTTTATATTGGGTCTATTTATAAATTAATTCTAACTAACTACAAAATATATATAATCGAATGAAATTTATTCATATATAGCAATATATATCGAAAGATTGCGAAAATAATATGTGGGGAAAAGTGCAGATTATGTTAAAGGTAAAAATTGATCTTGATCAATTTCTTTTTATAAATGGATATTAAGATAAGGACTCACGAGGTCAGTGATGAAAAATAGATCGATATGGATGGATTTTTGGAAATGATAATTTAAATAGAGACCTACGAGGGGAGTGAAACCCATAATAAAGTAATGATTGATGTTATTGTTTATATTTGGTGTTAGATTCTACTAAAATTAAGCTTAAATGTTTAAAATTGTTTTTAATTTGTTTGATTTAAATGTATTAATCAAATTGAAATTATGGAAGACAAGCCTAACATTTCTTAAAAAATGCCTTGAGGGATGAGGGTTTCTTATTCATTATATACACTATAAATAAAGAGTACTCAAACGATGTAGGATAACTCTTGACTACATACCCTCAACACCAGAGGGTGGACTCACTAGGCAACCCTCTACATGTAAGGCTTGGTTTAAACAATAAACGTTAATCAAACTCTGATACCATATAGAAAACATAGGTTTTTTATTAATAGATTGAATTCATTAGTATAATAGGTATAAAAGTGTATATATATAATAGGGATCCCAACAACAAATAAAAGAATAACAATGTGAGTTAAACACATAATATAAAAAACTTATGTATGAAAACACTTTGATCCCTACAAATGATGTTTATGTTATAAAACCCGATGAATCTCTGCCAATAGTGATCTGGAATAGAAATGTAACGATCATTTTGACCGAAAATTGAGATAAAACATGTATCGTCTATGAAAACATATGAGAAGATGTTGTCGCTCACATTTGACATTTGAAGAAGATCATTATAATCCTATTGTGAAGTTTATTAAGTTTTCTTTTTTACACATTAAATATATTGAAAAAGATCATAATCTTCATGTTGTATAGTTACTTGAGTTTTATTTTTTATAGATTGAAGATACTTTTATGTGCAGTTTTTTGTAATCGCTTCTATCGTTGATAAAATTGATTTGGTTTTTATATTTTTCATATTTTAAATAATATTATTTAATTTTAAATTTACATAGATACATTTTAGGTGGAAGTATGATTTTGACTTGGGTCAATAAAGCATAACTAAATAAGTTCTTCAACCATATATGCTTAGACGTTGTTGAGAGATCGATTGTATAAGCCTAAATATTGTTAAATAATTATTTTCTTCGGTTATGGTATTGACAGATTTAGCCTAAAAATATTTGTTTAAGCCAAAGAAACTACTTATACCAGAGTAATATCATCAAATAGTTCGACTGTTTCACGGAGGAAGTCGTTAGTCAAACCAAGAAGGTTCATTTGTCATAAATCTTATGCAATAGCAGTTGCTTATTCAGTTGGGAAAATAATTGGTAAAGCTCAACGAGGTCATGGGCCTATGGGTCCTTAAGGCAAGGTAAATGTTTACTTTGGTCTAAAGAACTATGGATGAAGTAAAGTATACATTAACCAATTAGGTGAAAATCTAGACTTAAATAATTAAATATGAGTAGGTGGTATAAAATGTCAGTTACAATGGTTATATCGATTTACTGTTTCACCAAATAATCATTATTATAAAAAATAATTACTTTTATTTAGAAGTTTGTTACAACGGGATTTTGGTGGAGTGTACAACAAAGATAAAGATAGGCAGGATACTTAGTAAATCTGAGAGAGATCTTGGAAAAGGGTCGAGTGTGAACTTTGGATTTGAAGTTTATATAAAAACTCTTTTTTCTCCATTATCTACATCTTGTAAACTATTGTTGTTATTATTAAAAAACCATGAGAATGATATTATTTGCTCATAGTGAATGTAGGCAAGTTCTCCAACCACTATATATCTATGTGTCCAAACTTTATCTTACTCTGTTAAGTTTCAATAAAATTGCTACCTATTTTGTGACGTAGTTCTTAGAATGATCTGTTTGAGAATTGAGCAAATCCAATAGATTTTATATGAAGTATCACATTTTATAGTGGAATATATATAGAATTATTCTACTTGTTAGCTTGGGTGTAATTTATACAACCTCATACATGTTTGTGCTAGACATTGAGAATGCAACACCATTGGAGTTATTTCAAAGTTTTGAATTGTATCAACAATAAGTTAATACTATTACTAAGAATGTGATCTTGAAAATTAACATTATCAATAACGAACAACCTAACATTTCAAAGAGAAAAAGATTTATATTCCAGCAATTAAGAATACTAAGATCACATTTGGTTTAAGTTTAATTATTATCGTTTTTATGACTTTGGGTATAAATCATGGTGTAGACATTTCTAGGTTTTTTAACACAAGTTTTAGTATGTATAAAAAAACATGATGCGGTTTTATGCTCTATTATTAGATTGATTGAATGTAGTGATATTAGATAGAAGACTCAATCAAATGAATCAAGGTATGATAGTGTCATTTTGCTTACTTTTCAAGATATGGAAACAAAGATAAATCATCCATGATTAGGTGCTCCCAAAACCCTTTTTCTTTGAAGCAAAAACGTATACTCTGACCAATTCAATCAACGGGATCATCTGATTGGTGCTCGGTATCCCAATCAATAAGAGGAATGGATTGGGGCTGATAGAGATGATTATGGTAATGTTCATTCAGTATGGAGCTCGTAAAGATAAAACATGAAATCCTATATGTCCAAGTTTACTCCAAATAGTGTGACGCAGAGCCTAGGTGGGCGATCGAGCCAAAAAAGTGTTTGAAGCTAGCTAGTTCACGAGCTTCTGTTGGACTGGGGAAGTTCTTCATTTGGGATAAGAAAGTTTCCTCTCCTTTTATTTGAGATTATTCCATCTTATCATTTATAAGGGAGAATTAAAGATGAAGGAGTTTATTTAATAAAGAAAGTTTATGTAGGGAAATTGTCAATTATGTAATAGAAAATGGCTAATTTAAATCAAACAATAGAATTGAGAACTGGTCACGCAATTGGCAAGTTGTTAGGCGTGCAAGGCCTACTTTTTGTACTATAAAAGCACCACCCTATTCTGGGAAAAAGGATGATTGATAAATGATTAGACTTTTCTTTCTAGAAATATTGAGTCTCTTTCTCTAAAAATTAACTAAGTAGTTAGTAATAAGAAATAAGTCCTCAAAATGTTGTTTTACACTAAAGGCCCCCTCAGAAACTTCTAGCCACTCCATTGGCGCCGTCTGTGGGAACTCGATTGGTACCCGAAATGATTTTACGAAACCATAATAAGTTTACAAAGGAAATATGATAGAAAAGCAGGGGGAGTTAGATATGAACAATTGCGAGGAGAATCTCGTAGGAAACAACTATCGAAGCAATATGGATTTCGAGGGACGATATGATGATCAATGTGCTGGAGAAATATTAGAGGAGTCGATTTTGGTAGCTCGAAGGAATGAGTTGTTTGAGGAAATTGAGAAATTAAAGGCTGAAAAGAGGCGGCACTGGGAAATCTTCGTTCCAAAATCCGAAGGGAAAATGAGAATGAAAAGTTCGAGTGTAAAACTTATCATCAGTCTAGGGACAAAGATGATATGTATATGCAGCATGGACGTTATTTTCTGATGAGAAAGTGAAGATCAAAACATTACCATGAGTCTTCCGAGTCGAGTGATTATTCACGTTATAGCTCGTTAGAATCATCCCCTGAAAGAAGTCATCGGAAGAGAAAAAATAACATAAAGCATGTAGATCACCATCGAACAAAAAGTTCAGGAAAGAAAGTTCGGGAGGAAAAGAACTATGTTAATGGAAGCAAAGTTGTGAGCAGGCTTATAATCAGAGGGATTTTCAGACGGCAAATCCAAATTTTGAGCATCAAAAATTTGAATGGAAACAACAGTACACCTTACCTTTCAAAGAAGGTCTCTATGCACTGAATCATGAAAGTTTGACGGCTAATGTTTATTGAACAGGTCACAATTGAAGATCTTCTCCTCTGTCTTCATAAAATCTTTTTGGTAACCTCCCAAAACATTTTGAAATTTCTAAGTTGGACAAGTTCGATGGAACGCAAGACCCTGATAATCATATTGAGAAATTTAAAAACTTTATGATCAATTTTGATCATTAAGGGGTGCATTGCCTTGAAAAAAGAGGTGCAAGCGGTAATTGAAAATGGTAAGTTGACAAACTTTGTGAAAAAAACACTCCTAGAGAAATCTGAAGGCAAATGTTGTTCCAAAGAGTGTTGATACTGCGATGGTTATTTCCAAAGAAGTTGATGCTTTTGATATTACTACAGAGTACTTGGACCCAAAAGAGGGAAGGAATGATATTAATATTGTAGAAGAGGTTGTTCTGAGGGGAAAGGTTAGTGATTTATGCGCAATATTTGAGTAATTAGCTATATTTGGAGGTGATAATGTTGCACGGAATTCAAATAGCTCCCGGAAGCGGTACATCGTTAATTTAACTACCCAGTTAGAAGTAAGAGCCTCAACACAGATGCACCGCCTTCCCTAATGATTTGCTTTGATGACGACGGCATGAGAAATATGGCAGGACCACATGAAGATGCAGTGGTAGTTACCGTCAGAATAGGTTATGATCATGTGAAGAAATTTTTTATTGACACTGGTAGCTCTACCAATATTTTGTTCATGAATACTTATTAGAGAATTACGGAACCCCCGTAATTTGACGGTCAGATAGAACTATCGTGGGTTTCATAGGGGCGACACCAGAAGTGGTCGGACAATTCGAGAGTATTGTTGAGTTGGGTCGAGGGCCTTTCATAAAAAAGGTTGCAATTCTGTTTATATTGGTAGATGCGCCTACATCTTATAATGCTATTCTGGGAAGGTCATGGTTGTCAAAAATGCATGGTGTTATTTCCACGGTTCATCAATGTTTAAAGTATGTTTTGGGAAATAATATTGGAACGATAAGGAGTAACCATAAGATGGCTAGAGAATATTACCAAATTGCTTTGTGTGCCAAGAAAGTCCGGGGGAGTGAGACAGAGAAAGTATAGCGGTTACATGATACTTTCTAAAAAATAACGCCTTTTGATGATTCGAGAGAGTCCTCCGGACTTTTGGTGCCTGATGACAATTATGAAGATTACAAATATTCAGATGGGAAAGTTTTAAAGATTGGAACAAATCTATCTTTTGATTTAAGGGAGAAATTGATTATGTTTTTATATACAAAGCTAAACATGTTTACTTGTTGTGCTGAAAATGTAGCATGAGTGCCTCCCCAGAGATAATTTGTCATATGCTTTCGGTCAGGAACAATGTAAGGCCTATCATACAAAAAAGAAGACCTTTTTCTTAGGAGAAATCCGAGGCAATACTTGCAGAAGTAGAGCGGTTTCTCAACATAGGCCACATTAGAGAGTCGTAGTATCATTTGTGGGCATCAAATCCAGTGTTGGTAAAGAATAAAAATGGTAAATAGCGAATGTGTGTAGATTTCACGGATCTGAACAGACCTTGCCCAAAAGATCCATTCTCATTGCCTCAGATTGATCAGCTAGTGGATTCTACATCAAGGAACCGTTTGCTATCGTTTATGAATACTTATGTAGGTTATAATCAGATTAGGCTGGATTCTCGGGATGAAGAAAACACTTCGTTTATTACTGAGAGAGGTTTGTATTGTTACAACGTGATGACATTTGGTTTGAAGAATGCTGGAGCAACTTATCAGCGCTTGGTAAATAAAACTTTTGCGGACCAGATTGGGCGAAATGTAAAATTTTACATTGGTGATATGCTGGTTAAAATTTTAAAAGATGAAGGCCATTTAGCTGATTTGGAAGAAACTCTTAAGAACTCGAGAAAGGTCAATTTGAAGTTAAATCCGGAAAAATGTATGTTTGGCGTTAGATCATGAAATTTCCTCGGATATGTAGTAAGTGAAAGATGAATTGAGGCAGACCCACTATAGATTAAAGCTCTGACAACAATGACTTCTCCTCGAAATATCAAAGAAGTTCATATATTGACGGGTAGATTGGCAGCGTTAAACAGATTTATTTTTTAAACCTCGGACAAGTGTGCACCTTTCTTTCAAGTACTTAGAAATGCAAACAAGTTTAGTTGGACGAACGAATGTTCTGAAGCATTTCAACAGATCCAAGAGTACCTTTCATCCCCATATATACTTTCTAAACCATTGTTGGGGGAGAAATTGGTTATCTATATAGCAGTTTCTGATTGTGCAGTCAGTGCTGTGTTAGGTCGAGAGGACGAAAAATGTTTTGAGGCCAGTATACTATATCAGTAAGAGTTTGTTAGATGCAAAAAAATGATATTTTAAATTGGAAAAATTGGCTCTTGCTTTGGTGACAGCTGCTCGAAAAATGAGACCATACTTTCAGGCGCATCCTATAGTAGTTCGAACAACATTCCCTCTTAAAAGTTTGCTTCAAAGGTCAGATATTTCGGGGAGAATGACAAAGTGGTCGGTCGAGTTAGGAGATTTTGATATCGAGTTTGAGCCTCGAACGGCTATTAAAGCTGAAGCCTTAGCGGATTTCTTAATAGAATTTCATTCGGAGCGATTATACATGGAGATTGATGAACATAAAGTTGAGTCCGAGTGGTTAATTCGAACATATAAAGGGTCAAACATTTCTGGAAGTGGAGCTGGAGTATAGTTAATTTCTCCGGATGGGGTAGAAATGTTTCAGGCTATACGATTTGGTTTTAAAGTGACAAATAATGAGGCAGAATATGAAGTGGCCTTAGCGGGTTTAAGGCTAACTCAGATATGTGGAGCAATGAAGGTTGTATTGTTAAGTGATTCACAACTTCTGATTAATCATGCATTAGGGCAGTCTGAAGCAAAAAAAGATCATTTAGTCAAATACTTAAAAGCATTGAAAGATTTGGCACTTGCTTTTGAAGGTATCAGGTTTGAACATGTTCGAAGGGAAGAAAATTCGGTGCCGGACTCTTTATAAACTGCTTCATGTTTGGAGGATTATCCTTGGGTAATTATGCAGGAGTTTCCTTCGATTACCAAAGATACAGAGTACTCAGTGATGGTAGTTGAAGAAAACTTTCAGGGGACAAGTGTTAAGGCAGATGATTGGAGGTCGAAAATTGTTGAGTTCTTGGAAAAAGATGTGCTTCCTATGGATAAGTCAATGACGAAAATACGTTTCAAATATCATGGTTACATAGTCATATGAGGAGTTTTGTACAAAAATTTGTTGAGTAGACCTTTACTCAGGTGTTTGGCTAAGAATGAATCGCAAATTATTTTGTCAGAATTATATGACAGAGAAGGGTCTGCACACTGTGGGTATAAAGCTTTGATTCGAAGGGTATTCTTAGGAGGGTAATACTGGCCAACTATATCTAGTGATGCAAAAAAATTGGTAAAAGGATGTGATACATATCAAAGGTATGCTAATATAATTCAAAAACCAGGGGTCCCCCTTTAAAGTATTTCTGAGGCATTATCATTCGATCGGTGGGGTATTGACTTGGTTGGCCCATTACCGATGACAACTAGGGAAATGCAGACAATAATAGACGCATTACCATTAAATGGGTTGAGGCAGATCCTTTAGCGAGAACAAAGGCAAATGATGTGATTAAGTTTTTCATTTTAAACATCTGTTGCCACTTTGGGATACCAATGATGGTTACAACAGATAATGGTCCCCAATTTGATAACAAAGAATTCAAGAAGTTTTGTGCTGCTAATGGCATACAACAATGTTTTTCTGCTCCGTGTCATCCACAAGCTAATGATCAAGTGGAGGTTACTAATAGGACAATCCTAGACGTTTTAAAGAAGAATTTGGAAGGAAGGGCTGAGAAGTGGCCAGATTATCTACATGAAGCACTTTGGGCCTACAGAACAACCTCTTGAACAACGACTTCAGAGTCTCTATTTGCTTTGGTTTATGGAATGGATGCAGTAGTTCCTTGGGAAATAATTTTCCCATCTTATCGTGTGGCAGCATATACAGAGAAGCGAAATGATCAAGGTAGAGAGCAGTGGAGCTACAATTGGTGGAAGAAAAAAGAAGACGTGCACAGCTAAATTCTTTACACTACCAAACGCTAATGTGAAGTAGGTATGCTTCACGAGTAAAGCAAAGGGAATTTAAGGTGGGTGATAAAGTATTACGGAATATTTTTCTTCACACCAAGGAAAAAATCCTCAGAAAATTAGGTCCCAATTGGGAAGGACCTTATGAATTAACTGACAAAGTTAAGCATGGGATGTATCGCTTGAAAGATAAAGACGGAAGAAGCCTCAAACATCCTTCAAATATTGTACATCTAAAACTGTATCTTGAGTAAGGATGAGAATGTTTTTATGTTTTCTTTTTTCTTTTTCTTTGTAATACAGCGGCGACACACTCTTTCCTACCCTGATAGGCACAAGAAGGTTTTAACGAGGTGTCACTCTAGCCGATTTATGCATATGAAGCTTCTGCCTTAAATTTCTGATTTTGAGCCTAAAGTATTGTCCAACAAAAGTTGACATACAACTATTATCATGTCCAACAAAATTTGGCATACAACTATTATTATATCCAACAAAAGTTGGCATACGACTATTATCACCTCCAACAAAAGTTGGCACACAACTATTATCATGACAAACGAAAGTTGGTAGACAACTATTGCTATGATAATTTAAAGTTAACATGCAACTATTATCAGAGTCCACAACAGTTGGTCGACAAAAGGTATAGCAAATAAATTCATACAATAATGGAAGTTCATTTGATTAAGTAGACCCGCCCTAGAAAGCATTAGAAGTGTTTCAAAAATCGCCTCGGATCATAAGAGGTCTTATACAAAACAGCCTCGAATTAATATGGTTAAATTTGAAATTATTGATTTGATAATGTTGAATTTGAGTTTAAGGTTGAATTTAATGTTGAATATGTTATATTCAATTTTAAAGTAGAAAAAGAAATGAGAGATTATATATAAAAATAACGTTTGTTTGCAGTTGTTTTCTCGTTTCAAGTGTTATTTCGTTATGTTTGTATGTTTTCTTATTTATCATCCTAAGTTAAATATGATGTTTTCTACAAATTAAATTTATAAAAATGGTATCTGATAGTTCCAAAACATATTTGGAGGAGGTTTGTGAATGAGATAATATTTGGAAGGCCAAATTCGGTATATTAGTTATTATATGATTGTTTTTAGAGAAAAGAGTTCTATATTCTAGAGAGAGAAAATCTCAAGTAATCATTAATCAATCACCTTTCTTCAAAAAAGGTGGTGTGATTTCATAGTACATTTGTAGGGTCCCATATACCGAAACAAATTTCTAATTGTGTTCCCTTACTCAAGTTTATTGTTGGTTATAAATTAGTCCTCTAATATTACATGATTATCGAATGCTCCTAAAACCTTTCTTTATATCAAATTACACCCTCAATTTACCAAAATCTTCTAGTATATTGATTATTCCCTCATCAGGTATTCGAACAAGGACTATTGTATGACCAATCTTATCCTCATCAGACTGCTTGACACTTTAATTGTCGATGCCAAGTGAAAAATTCTTCATGCAATTTTATCTACCATTCTTTTTTAAACGTGAGAAAACATCTCCTCGAATTTTGTCAAACGCTTCTCTTGGACAAAGAATGTTTCCACATATTTTCTTGAAATTTACTTATTTAACAGAGAAATTTTCCTCAAATTTTATTCAACCTATGTAGAAACAATCAGACAAAGAAGATGGCATCAGATTTTACTCGATCTTCTAAGTGTCCATATCAACCGTTTCTATATTAGTGATGCCATGATTTACTGACACCACCAATGAGACGCATTCTCTTTTGTCAGGTGTCGATTGGAATGTTTTTCACTTGTCTCTTTTCTGACACAAACCATTCTGGAAATGGCGCGACTCTTCCATAAGTACTTATCATCCCTACCTTGGATATTTTTCCACTAAGAAAATAACCCTTCATAACCTTGGGCCTCGATATCTGCTAAAGCCCATACTTTTCCTATAAATTCTTTGGTTTTTTGTTTATCTTATACCAAAGTTTTTTCAGAGAGATAAACATCTGAAGATATAGTTCTATAGAGAGAAAGGTTGTTTAAAAAACTTCCCGGTCTTAGATTGGTTAACGGTTAGCAAAAGATTTGACGAAAAACGAGTATACGTCGAGCCCCAACCACCCATTATCACATACTATGGTGCTTGACCTACAATTGAAAACTGTACTGTAATTACCCCCTCGAATATCTCGTCTCAGCCCCCCAGTCACGCTTGTTTATTAGTTAACAATAGTGACCTCAAGAAAATGGGAAAAGACAAGCATTTGAAGGGTTGCTCCTCGAAAAAAAACGTCATTACAAAGAGAATAGACAATCTAAATAAAGTAAACGCTTCAAATATTATTCTTTGAAGGTTCCTGCCACTCCATCTTCCACACCTCATGGGACTTCTCGACCAACACTAGATATCTCTTCTCAAAAATTAATAAAAGCTGATGTAGCTTTGGTGACAAAATGACCTCTCAAACTGATTCAAAAAACTGAGTCAAATGCCTACCCCGTTGATCCTCCTATTGCGAAATCCAATGGTATAAATGTTGAGAATGCTTTGGCCTTAGTTTTTAGAGAAAAAGAAGAAGAAGAAAAAAAAATGATTGTCATCGAGGGAACGTTAGTACCATTTGTCGAAGAAAATAGACTAACTGCCACTTCCCCTTAAATTATCGATGATATGAAATTCACTGCTACTTTACTTCAAACCGTTGATGATAAAAAACGAAATGCCGCTCATCTTCCAATTGACGAAGGGACTTTTTCTCCAAATAAAATAGTGAATTCTGATAAGGGAAGGAAAATATAGGTGATTTATATGTAATTTATCCCACAAATGAGACCAAAGTCTATGTATCTAGTGGTTACGGACCAAAGAAAAGAAAACATAAGATATAGAAGGGTAAAATGATATACCCCAAGAACTTGTGTGTAAATAGTCAAATAGTGGGGTAAGAAATACACTTTAATTGTGGTAATTATGTAATTTTACTATCTACCTCATGTACTATATAAAGGGTATTCCCTTTTGGGAAAAGGGGCCAATGGTTAGTCAATTATTGCTACATTTATTCTTTTTGTCTCTTTCTCTTTCTAGTAATAATTTATTTCACTATTTGCTGTCACTTCATACGAAGATTTCCTTGTCCGACCCTCTCCTACGAACATCTTCGCTTCTGAATCTCACTAAAGATTTTATGAGTTCATCAGTGGCGCCGTCTGTGGGAACCGTTTGGTACCCAAAATTAATTTTCTAAAATCTTGAAAACTACACTTAAAAAAATATGGATACCGAAGCTCGTGGAGAGATCGAGACTAACCCGACGAGAGATTTGGTCGACATTAAGTCTGGTGACCATTTGATGGAATAACATGTCACAAACAAAGGCAATGCCCCGAATCGATATGCAGAACAACTTTTAGAGAAATCAGTTTTGGTCGACAAGCGAAAAGAGTTACTAGAAGACATCGAAATGTTGAGTGCGGAAAGGGAAGCCATGATGGCGAGTTCCAAGAAGGTCAGATCTAAGGTCCGACAAGAAATAATCGAGGCTGATCAGACCCAAGATGTTGTTCAACCCGAAGAAAACCGACGCAGGAAAAGCCGTCGACATTTTAAAAGGCACGCTAGATCGGAGGAAAGATATGAACCGTCCGAGTCTAGCGAATATACCTCCTTAAGTTCTGATAAGTCTTCCTCGTCGAAGACAGATGCGAGGTACAAGGCGGACTGAAGGCACATCAATTAGAGGATAAGCAAACATGTTCATCGGACTAGTCGGAGAAGGAAGGATTCAAGAAAGAAAGCTGACCCTGGTAAGCGGAAAATATATTCTGAGGAACAGGACAAAACAGGAAATATACGAGGTGAACATGTCACCACTCAGAGACAACCTCAGTCTTATAGCTATCATCAAGATTACCGAGTCAGTAATCATTTCACTTCTCCAACCAAATAAAGGTTGTACCCAGCCACCAATGATGGTCCGGGGGGAAGTGCTTACAAAGTTGGACACAACTGGAGGTCATCCCTCCTTTCCCCGGAGATCCTCTCTGGGCATCTCCTCAAGTGGTTCGATATTTCTAAGCTAGAGAAGTTTGATGGTGGTGTGGTTTATTTTACGCTGAGGGTAATTCTGTCAAGTGTTTTGGAAATATTTTTGGAGTATTAAATGTTTGGGTGTTTTGTAGTGAGAGATTTAAGTTTCCTAGTTGTTTTAAATGTTTATTACCCCCATTAATGAAAGTAGTTGGGGTTTTTATACCCTTAATTATGGATCCATGGGCTTTCGGGTCAAATCATGAAACCGGGTCAAGTTTAAAGACCCATTTACTTAATAAGCTCATTAGCATCTACCTTAGTAAAAAATTGTTTAATTATTTTATACTTTTGTCTTGTCGGGATAGTTCAGTGGGCAGTTTATGTCTGAATTGGCCTTGTCCGGAAATCTCCGTAGGCAGTGGTGGATTTATCCGGACTCATCAGTAGCCCTTTTTTTAGGCTTTATCAAAAATCTTTGGCATGACTAAAAAATTCACTTAGTCAGTAACGATATTTTTTGACCCATTCATGTGTCTGGTTCAAGGTTTGTCCAGACTGGTTTCTTCTCAAAATTCTAAGAGTTTTTATTTGGATTGTGGGACATGTGTCGCATTCTGATTCAACTAACCAACCATTTTTACCTAGATCGGCGCTCCCATTAAACCTAAAAGTAACCTCTGCATTTAATATTTCCCACGTCAGCGCCGTCTTCAATCATTGCTCGAATCTCTTCGTCTTCTCCTAGGTATCAGTTGATTTTTATCCACTAATATATAAACCATTTTCTTTCATTATTTCATTATCTTCATCACTCTACAAATATTTTACAGAGCTTTCACCCTTTCCTTCAAAATTGTTCTTGGTTAGTTTTATGTTCACAGCTAGAAACGCTTTAGTAAAAGGTGGCTGGTTGAATCTGTCTGAATTAGAGAAGGCAAATAAAGTTGAACGAGAGAGGTGCATTGGTGTTGGGCTACCAGTCTCCCCAAGCGACAAATCTGAGAAACCATCCCAAGAAGCTGATCTAGGGTCATCTTCAACTAGAAATCCAACACCCAAACGGTTGTTTAAACCCAGACATTCTCCAACCTCATCAGACTCCTCTGTTCAGGAGTCCCAACCTTCTACTACCGAAGAAAAATCCGTTTCGAGCGTTAGAAAACCCTCCCCTTTCATAGCCATGGGATCTGATATTGAAAAATCCCCAGAGAAATCAAATTTGCGTCGGACAACTCGCTTGGTGAAAACCCAAGAAACTGTCTCACAATCAAAACCATCTAAAGATAAAGCCTCCGGATCAGAGATATCTATAAGATCCCCAAGAGACAAGCCCTCCGGATCGGAGACAACCAAAGTAACTTCTCAAACTAAGTCCTCCAGAACTGAGCCCCAACCGGACACCAGGCTTCTGGAAAAAACCGGTGCTCAACCATTCAGGCCGACCATGGAGCCAAAGGCTAACATCCTTCTATCCACAACAACTGTTAAACCTTCCATAGTGATGGAGGATGGTATCGAAGAGGCCCCATTTGAAACAGAAGCATCAAGGAAAATTGAGGATGCTGCCTCTAACAAGAAAGGCAAAGGCAAAGTGAAGGTTGAAGTGGCTCATCCGGATCTTTCGGAGTGATTGGACGGCAAGGTAGGACCTTGCTTCCAGAAGGTCAACGTGAAGTATTTGTTGGCCATGCAAAACATCAACTACGTTTATACTCCTACTGTTGAGCTGGGCCGGATCCGGACTAAGTGTGGGATCCCAAAGTCAGTGAAGGTGAGGATTCCTGTCACTCTGGAGACCCCAATAGACTGCAAACTCAATGAAATTGTCATCTACACCGAGCTATTCAATTGGGGGCTCAGATTCCCTTTAGAACTAGAGATCGTAAGGTATTTTCACCTGATTAAGCTTTGCCCAAGCCAGTTAAGCCCAAACGCTTAGTACTCCATCCTTGCCTGCATAATGGCATCGAGGCTGTCCGAAATCCCTCTCTATATGGAGTAGTTTGCCGCTGTGGCAAGCTTGTGCAAAAACCATCACATCCCGTTCTATCACCACAATATGAGAGACAATTTCAAAGTGGTAAACAATTTGTTGGAGTCAGAGAAGAATTGGAAAAATCAATTCTTATTCATCAGTGGGTCATGGGAGAATGGGAGAAAAATCAAAGCCCAGGTTAACCCTATCATGCTTACTAGTAGCTGGAAGAGTACAAGTAAGTTCCTCAATCTTGTTTTTCATTTTCTCCTTTTCACTTTTAAAAATATTCCACTTCTGAATCATTCATTTCTTCATTTTTAGTATTACTGAATGAGTACACTTATTATATGGAGGAGGGGCAGACTACATGTACCAAGTTGAATGCATGGGCTACAAAACGTTGGGGGAACACTTTCCATAACTGTTTTACTTCTGGCAGTTTGGTGAGATCTCACCTGTGGAATACCACAGGCCGGAGAGATCTTTCATGGGAAGAATTGACTACACCACCCCCCAGCTGTTATCCTCAAACGAATAGAGGAAAAATATGGCAAACTGGCCTTGCCCTCCAGAGCCAAAGCTCCTAGCAAGATGAAGGGAAAGAAAAATAAAAGAAGGCTGCAGCAAAGGCAGTTCGCTGCAGAAGAGATCGGTCTAGAGAAACAAGGAGGAACCGACGCCTCCTTGCTCAAAATAGTTGAAGATGAAACTGTCAAGGAGGCAGGAGAAATACCAAACTCACCAAAGCATCTGAAGAAGGACCGTAAACGGGAAGCCAGTATCGATGAAAGGGTCGCCAAGAAGAAGAAGGTCACCTTAGGGGAATAAATAAATATTCGCCCTTCTGAGCCTCTACCTCCATAAGACCCAACTGATCCCATCTTAGCATAGAATATTCCCACCGGAATGCAATCCGGAGAAGGTACCATATGAGAGATTGATGGAGTAGATATCAGTGCCTTAGAAGCCATTGATCTTTATTTCAATGATTCTGATAAAGATGACTTTGTTGGCCCATACCGTCCTTCAAGCTCTTCTAATATGGTGACTTATAATGGTAAGTCCTATACTGTCTCCGGGTAGAATGATGTGGTGGCTTATTCTCTTCTGGGTCATATTCAACCAATACTTAACTTGGAAAGGCAGGTGAAAAATCAGTCCACCCTCATCAACACCCTCAATGCAGACAAGGAGACTCTGTCAACTAACCTCTTCAACGCTAACCAGAGCATTGAGGAACTGAATAAGGATCATGAAGAGTTGAAGAAGGAAAAGGAAGATCTGTCAACCAAGCTGGCCACTTCGGAGAAAGTTAACACAGAGCTCCAAACTAAGTGCTCCGGTTTGGAGAAAGATCTCTCCATTTTAAATGAAGATGTGAAGACCAAATATGGTGCCATTCAGACCTTGTATGGTGAAAAGACTTCCCTTGAAGAGGTTGTGTCCAAGACAACCAAGGAGAAATAAGACTTAGAGAAGGAGCAGGAAAAGAGAATTCAGGCCAGCATCGACGGGGTGATAGATTCATTGGAGAAAAAGTATGCTGAAGTGAAGTCTGACATGGTACTGCTCTTTCATGAAAAATTTCTGAGGAGGATGCTTGGTCCCTTGTGGGAATATGTGGAGTATGATGACATCCCGTTCCATACACTGGAAGATGGTGACAAAAAGAACTACTATAGTGGAATTGTTCTACCACCGATGAGGAAGAGGGAACCGGGGAGAGTTCAAGCGCTGAATTCAAAGACCCTAATAAAGGAGATGATGTAGGAACATCCGAAGGGAATAAGCCATGAGTTTTGTAACTATCTTTTTTGTTTTCTTTATTTTATGAATTATTAAAGTCCTTAGATGTCCAAGGCATTTTTGTAATTGTATCCAGTTTGAGTCCGGTTAAGCCTAAAACTTAAAGTCCTTGGATGGCCAAGGCATATTCTGTGTTTTAATATCATTGTCTGGTTCTTACCCAGGCAGGCTTATCATATCCAATTTTTGCTTTGTTTCATACTTGCTTTCAATTTTAATGGCTAATGTTTAAAGAGCCCTTCTTTACTTTACAAATACTTAAGATGAGAGTGTTTAAAATCTCTGATAACATATATTTAATGGTCATCATTCAACCAGATTAATCGGATCTGTCAAAGATCATTAGTATTAGATTGAAGACATGAAAGAAATTGTAATCAAATCACACCGAATATTTTAAGAAGGCATCATATTTCACTGAAAAACCCAGACATCTCATTAAAATCTCCCTGCGCCACCATGGTAGGAAAGAGTACGCCCCCTAATATTTACATGGACTTTAAACAAGTAAATATTTACATAACTTTCTATCCAGATATAACCGGAGGTGTTCAATATTCCATGGGTGCTTTAGGATTTTTCTATCTTTGTCTTGAAGCCTATATGTCCCAGCCTTAAATTTTTCTGAGACCTCAAAAGGGCCTTCCCAGTTTGGAGCTAGTTTGCCAAACTGCTTTTCTTTAGTATGCAAGAAAACCTTTCTTAATACTTTATCCCCTGACTGAAAATCCATTCTCTTGATTTTGGAAGCGAATCTACTTCTCATCAAGCCTTGGTAATGGGTGGTTCTAAGATGAGCCTTAACTTTTTTTCTTCTATTAAGTCCAACTGACTTCTAATTGCCAATTTATTGGCCTGTCCGGAATAATTATGGACTCTGTATGATGGTAGAGTTGCCTCTATAGGAGTAATTGCATCCATCCCATACACCAAGGCAAAAGGAGATTCTTGTGTAGCAGCTCCAGGAGTAGTCTGGTATGCCAACAATACTTATTGCAAATAGCTTGGCCACTTCCCTGTAGTCCCTTCTAAATTCTTTTTCAGATCGAACGGAATGGTCCCGTTTGCCACTTCAACCTGACCATTTGCTTGTGGGTGGAAAGGAGAAGAGAAGAAATGCTGAATGCCCCATGGAGGCACATAAATTCTCCATATCCTTGTTATCAAATTGTGGCCCATTATCTATGGTTATCTTTTGTGGAACCCCAAATCTGCAACAAATGTTATACAAAATAAATTTTATAACAGCTCTCGAAGTAGTTCCTGCCAAGGGGGCTGCTTCTATCCACTTTGAGAAATAATCAATGGCTACAATAATAGTCCTGCACCCTCCGGACGCCATTGGTAGATGCCTAACTAAATCCAGTCCCCAACGAGCAAAATGCACTGGCTTAGAAATTGACTCCATAGGAACAACTAGGATATGAATTTGGTTACCATATCTTTGGCATGAGTCACATTTTTTTTACAAATTCCTTAACATATGCTATAATGGAAGGCCAATAGTATCCGGCCAACAAAACCCTCCGGGTTAGAGCTCTATAGCCACAGTGTGCTGATCCCTCCCCATCATGCAGTTTGGATAAAACAACTTGGGACTCTTCAGCCCCCAAACAACGTAGGAGAGGTCTGCTAAACGACTTCTTATAAAGGAACCTATCTTATGATTAAGAAACCACGACCCCTGTGTTTCATTTTCCTGGCTATAGCCTTCTCTGGAGGCAAAATTCAATAAGAGATGTGTTGAAGAAGGGGAAATCTCCAATTTTTGGGTTGGACCACTTGTATACTTAAGCTCTCATCCTCTTCTTTGCTCTGATTTGGTTGTGTGAATGAGAATTCTTGTACATGAATCCATGGGTAGGTTTTAGAATATGCTATGGTTGCTAAGGAGTCTGCCATTGTGTTTTCCGATCTATGAATATGCTCAAAGTTGACATTTTTAAAGTTGGCTGCAACTTATATAAGAATGAACAAGTATTTGATCAACTGCTCCTTCTTGGCTTCAGAATGACCTTGAGCATGGTGGATAAGAAGCTGAGAATTACTCATTAATCTAACTCTTTTAGCCCCACACAGAAAATCTAACTTTAGACCAACTATAGCTGCCTCATATTCAGACTCATTGTTAGAATCCCTAAAAGCAAAACATATAGCCTGTTATAAATTATCACCATACGGAGAGGTTAAACAAATCCCAGCCCCACAACCCATTGTGCTTGACCCATCAGCTGCCCGGACAACCCACTCTTTTTTATTTTTCTCTTCTGTAGCTTGTTTAGTAATCCTATTCGAATGAAATTCTACCAAGAAATCAGCAACAGACTGAGCTTTAATTGTAGTTCATGGGGAAAAATCAATGTCATAATCACCCAAATCTACTGACCATTTGGTCATCCTCCTTGATATGTCTGCTTTCTGAAGCACGTTCTTCAAAGGAAAAGATGTGCGGACAATGATGGAATGAGACTGAAAATATGGCCTCATTTTTCTGGCAGCAATTACTAGGGCTAGTGCCAGCTTCTCAAGCTTTAGGTACCCCTTTTTTAGCATCCATCATACTCTTGCTGGTGTAGTACACCGGACGAGGATAATTGTCCACCTCTCTTACCAGCACTGCACTTATAGCACATTCTGACACAGCCAATTATATATATAGTGTTTCTCCGTCAACAGGCTTAAAAAGGGTTTTAAGAGAAGACAAATGCTTCTTTATTTCATCAAACTCCTGGTCGCACTATGGAGACCAGTTGAAGTCTTTAGCACCCTTCAAGGTCTGAAAAAACGGGGCACATTTGTCCGAAGACCTTCAAATAAAACGATTTAATGCAACCAACCTTCCTGTCAACCTTTGTACTTCTTTAACATTTCGAGGAGGGTCCATTTTTAATAGGGCATCGAGTTGGTCCGGATCAGGCTGTATCCCTTTTTTACTTATTACATAACCCAAAACACACATTTTTCTCGATTCAATTTTAAATTAACCTTTGTCAAGTTAGCAAAAGTTTCTTGAAGATCAGTTAGGTGCAACTCTTCTTCAACACTTTTCACCATCATATCATCGATATACACTTCTATATTTCTCCCAATCTAATCAACAAATTCTTTGTTCACCAACCTCTGATAAGTAGCCCCAGCATTTTTCTACCCAAAAGGCATCACCTTATAACAATGGAGGCCCTTATCTGTAACAAAGCTAGTGTGTTTTTGGTCCTTTGGATCCACCTGTATCTGGTTATAACCGGAGAAGGCATCCATGAACGATAATAACTTGTTTCCATAAGTGGAGTCTACCAACTGATCTATCCCATAGACTGGATAAAGATCTTATGGCCAAGCTCCGTTGAGTTCAGTAAAGTCGATACACGTACGCTATTTCCCATTCTTTTTCTTTACAAACACTGGGTTGGCTGTCCACAAAGGATATTGTGACTCTTTTATGTGCCCCATCTTGGTAAGCCGTTCAACTTCTTGAGCTATTACATCAGCTTTCTCCTTAGAAAAAGCTCTTTTTTTGCATAACCGGGGCAACATCTCTCCGGATAGACAGCCTGTGGGATATAACGCTTGCAGGTACTTCGGTCATATCAGCATTGCACCAAGAAAAAACATGTCGGTGATCGGTAAAAAAGGACAACAATTTTTCTTCAATTTTGGTGCCATCTTGGAGCCAATTTTAACACTCCTTCCTTCAACCAGAGAGTGGGTTTCAACTTCTTCAACAGGTATCAAAACACCAGGGGTCTCTCTGGGTCATCAATTTCACCCCCACCCTCAGAGGACCCCAACAACTACTAATCTTCATTAATCCGGACTGCCCTTGGAGTTTTAGGGGAAAGTGCAGTTGCATAACATTCTCTTGCTATCTTTTGGCTGCTCCAGACAACTCCTACTTGTCCTTGAACTGCATACTTTAAACATTGATGAACTATTAAAGCCACATCATGCATCCTAGAGAGACATGACCTCCCAAAGATCGCATTATAACATGTGGGGCAATCTACCATAACGAATAACACTCTGACCATCTTCTTGAAAGAGACTTTGCCCAACAATACCTCCTCCTCAAATTCTCCGATTACATCCGCAAAGCTTCTTGTGAAGCCCACACTGGATTTGTTCGAACGCTGAATCACTGCAGGATTCTTCATGTGTTTATAAGAACTTAAAAAGAGAATATTAGTTGAGCTGCCAGTGTCAATCAGAATTCGATTGATGTCGTTGCCCCCAATTGAAGCTTCTTTCACCACAGTATCCTCATGAGGCCCAGCTATATCTCTTAGATCATCTTCATCAAAAACAATGAAATGAAAAGGAATTTGGGATTGATAAGAAGACATACCTCCCTCTAACTGAGTAGCTAGAGTGTGAACATGCCTCTTCCTTGAAGAAGGAGTTGGCGTAGTCATAGTGTCCCCTCCAAATATAGTAAGTGACTCAAAAAAAACTTATGAGTCCGGACACCGTCTTAGTTTTCTCTGTTATAAACCCTACTTTATTCCGGGTTGGATCGGGATCCAAATACTCTGATTCGACATCAAATCTTTCAAGGATCACCATAGCCCATTCCGGAGCTTATGTCCCCGCATTGTTCGTTGGACTAGTCCGGTGAGCATTGTTAGGCTTGTTTCCACTTCTTCTCTTGACATAAGCTCCCAACTTCCCCCTTTCAATAAGATTATGCACTTCTTGTTTCAAAGCGATGCAGCCTTCGGTGTTGTGGCCCATATCATGATGATATTGGAAAAAACAAGTATTACGACTTTCCCTAGAAGATTGCAGCGTTGACGGCTTCCTAAAATGCACCTCATCTTTTGTTTTATCATAAATAGTTGTCATATTCTCTTTTAACTCAGCAAACCACTCTGGTTGGACCCACGGTCCTCGTTTATTTATGTACTGCTGGCTCTGAGCTGGATTTGGGTGGGATTGAGTTTGTTTGGCCCTATTGGGCCCTTGTCCGGTTTCTTTGGCCTTGTATCCGGACTGGTTCTGGTTTGGAGCAGCCGGGGCATACTTCACTTGCTTGTGTACCCTAGTTTTTTTTGCTTCATCTACTTTGATTTGCTTTCCCACCTGATTCAGCAACCCGTCCCAAGTCATGGCCTTCTTCCTAGTTACTGAATCAGCCAGATTCCCAGGGTTTAACCATTGTCTCAAAGAACCTATTGCTACCTTCTTAAAGAAATCAGCTAAACCATTCTTAGTGTTTAAAAACCGGCTTATATAGTCTTTCAGTGACTCATTTGGCTCTTGGGCACAATGGATAATAGTATCTTCATTGCCCTTCACCTCCTTACTCCCCAAAAACTGCCTTCGGAAGGCCACCCAAAACGTATCAAAGTTTCTGATACAACCTTGTGGCAAGCTGTAGTACATTTCAAAGCATTTCATGTAAAAGATTGGGAGAAGGCTCTACAAAGAAGTTTGTCATCATTATCAAAATTCATCATAAATTTTTTAAATTGTTCCAGATGGTTGTTCGGATCTTTGCACCCATCGTACTTCTCCATCTTAGTACTGTGAAACCTTTTAAGAAGGTTTCCGGACAGTATCTTGAATGAAAATGGCGATTGCTTCCAATTTTGACCACGACTAAAAACTGTGTCTTCATTAGGTGTTGCAAAAATACATGGCTCATCATGGAAAGCAAAATGATCCATCAGCAGCTGATCCATATGTCTGTGACTATGGCTATGGCTGTGAGACGACCCTTTTCCTAGATGCCTCTTTAGTCTTCCATGTCTATCCCTCTTTCTCGAATATGTTTTAACTAGCTTTTGTTTATTTCTGGACCACCCCTCATCACTGCTTGATGACAAAGTCTCCTTAAGCTCATCTTCATTCGAGGAGCTATTGGAGGACTCAGATTCTGAGCTCTCCACCGGCTTGGACCAGTGAGACTTCTTGGAACTGACATTGGTTTTTTTATGCTCAAATGAGTATTTGCTGATGGATCGTTCTCCCATGGGTTGTCACTATGGTGAATGGCTGACCCCTTTGACTTTTCCTTTAAGCCCATATCTGCCTTTCTAGTGGCCCTCAATGCTTTTATTTCAGCTTTCAACTTTTCTCGCTCTTCGGTCGTATACTCATTGTTTTCTCCCACCACCTCCACCAAAGGTGGTGGAATTGCTTGCTCGTCCGGATTCATCAAAACTGGTTTTTCTTGCTGGTTTTGAATGTTAGATTTAGGCACCTTCTTCTCCCACTGTGGTCTCCAATTTGGTGTGGTTTATTTTACGCTGAGGGTAATTCTGTCAAGTTTTTTGGAAAGCTTTTTGGAGTATTAAATGTTTAGATGTTTTGTAGTGAGAGATTCAAGCTGCTTGGTTGTATTAAATGTTCATTACCCCCATTAAAGAAAGTAGTTGGGGTTTTTATACCCTTAATTATGGACCCATGGGCTTTCAGGTCAAGTTTAAATACCCATTTACTTAATAAGCTCATTAGCATCTAGCTCAGTCAAAAGGTATTTAATTATTTTATACTTTTGTCCAGTCCGGATAGTTCAGTGGGCAGTTTATGTCTGAATTGCCCTTGTCTAAAAATCTCCGTAGGCAGTGGTGGATTTATCCGGATTCATAAGATGGAACTCAGGATCAAGACAACCATATCGAGCAGTTTAAGAACTTTATGATCAACTACGATGACGACGACAAGTTGTTATGTAGAGCTTTCTCTCAGACGTTCAAGAATGATGCTTCCAAGTGGTATAAACGTCTGCCGCATTGGTGTATAAAGAATTTCGATATGTTTTGGAGCATGTTCCGACAACACTTCGTCAGAAGGAAAACGTTTCATGTCAATGGAGATACCATCATTTATTGTCGACAGAAGATTGGAGAAAGTTTGAAAGAATACACGAAACGTTTCATCCAGGTCAAGACAGACATGGAGTTCTGTGATGACAAGGTAGCACTAACCACTTTCCGAATGGGTCTCCTTCCAGGGGTAATGAAGGACAATGTCGCGGAGACACGAGCTATGATATTTTGAGCTCTACTAGATCAGATAAAGAAAAGAATCTTAGTCGAGGAGACTAGGGCTCAGAAATAGAATCCATGTCTCAATTCTATTAGGATCCAAACTTAGCTAGGGCCAGTACGACGACTTTGAATGTCCGACCCCAAGCAACGCATTCGGTCGCAATTGTCCGACTGCGGGCTCAAACAGTTCAAGCAACGAATCAGACCCCTTAGTGGATGACGCGAAACCAACAATACTAACAGGCAGGTCAAGCAGTTCAGTAGTATTTCAGACCTGCATCAAATAGGTGGGTCCGACAAACTTATTACGCCGAATTGACCGAATGCGAATCAGCCATTTTCAAAAAAACACGTGTGAATGTGCATTTTTGCAAGCTTTTCCCATTACAGACTCTGATGGAGCACATGAAGAACGAATACTGTCAATTCCATGATACTATTGGGCATCACACCAAGGATTTTGTGGCTTTAAAGAAAGAAGTCCAGTATATGATAAAGAATAGAAATCTAGTTGACTTTATCAAGAAGAATACCGCAGTTACACCAAAACAATAAGCCGCTACGAGGCAAGAAGATACCATGATGATATCTGATGTGATTGAAGAAGAATTTGTGGATGCGTTTGATGTAGCCACGGAATAACTTGATCCAAAGCCGGGAAATAACAGTGCAAACATGGTAGAGGAATCAATCCTTAGAGGAAAGGTCAGTGAGTTATGTGCGTTTTTCGAATCACTAACTATTTTTTCTGGGAATATGATAACAGGTATATCGAACAATTCCCGTCAAAGGCACATCGTGAGTCTGGAAACGCAGTTAGAAGTGGGAGCCTCATCACACATATACAGAAATCCATCACCAGTTCTTGCTTCGAGGATGACGATATGAGAGATGTAGCTGGCCCACATGAGGACGCAGTGGTGATCGTAATAGAGATTGCGAGAAACGAGATAAGGAAAATCTTGATTGATAGAGGGAGCTTTGCCAACATAATGTTCATGACAACCTACAATCAGATAACCAATCCCCCAACAATCCTCCGATCGGACAGAATGATAGTGGGATTCACTGGTGCGCCCGCCGACGTCGTCGGAGAATTCGAGGGAATGGTAGAACTGGACAAAGGTTCATTCAAGAAGATAATAATAGTACTATGTGTCATGGTAAACGCCCCCGCATCGTACAACGCCATCTTCGGAAGGTCATAGTTGTCTAAAATGCACGCTGTGCCTTCCATAATTCACCAATGTTTGAAGTATGTGGTGGAAGCAATGTTGGAACAGTAAGGTTAACACATAATATGGCTAAAGAATGCTATAAAGCGGCATTGGCCCCCAAGCAGTTTAAGGGGGTTAGATCTAAAAAAGAATAGCAGTTAGAGGGGCCTCCCTCAGATTCCGATCATGTTGATGATCCGAGGGAGTCTCATGGTTTCATGGTCCCTGATGAAGGCTTCGAGGATCATGCTTTCAGCTCTGGAAAAGTCTAAAGATAGGAACAAGGCTGTCACAAGAGGTAAAAGAAAGCTTACTCAAAAAAATTTCAACCAAATTATATTTGTTTTCTTGGTGCACAGAAGATGTCACAAGGGTCCTAGAAGATATCATCTGCCATAGGTTGGCTATACGGAACAGTGTTCAACCGATCATTCAAAAGATAATATCTTTTTCCCAAGAAAAATCTGAAGCAATAATGGCAGAAGTAGATCGTTTAACAAAAGTATGCCACGTACGCGAATCACAATATCCATTACGGACGGGCAATCCGGTCTTAGTGAAGAATAAAAACGGCAAATGGTGAATGTGTGTAGACTTCACTGATCTAAATATGGTTTTCCCTAAAGATCCTCATCCGGTCCCAAGAATAGATCAACTGGTGGACTCGACGTCCAGAAATCGTTTATTATCCTTTATGGACGCATACGTTGGATACAATCAAATCCAGATGGACCCTAGGGATCGGGAGAGCACGACTTTCATCACTGGAAGGGCTCTACACTACTACAGGGTTACGCCGTTCGGACTAAAGAATGTGGGGGCAACATACCAACATTTAGTGAACAAAGCTTTCGAGAGTCAGATCAGCAAAAATGTGGAAGTCTATATTGATGACATATTAGTTAAAAACCCTAGATATGAGGATCATTCAGCTGACTTGGAAGAAACCTTCGCTAATTTAGCCAAAATAAACTTAAAATTAAGCTCGAAGAAGTGCACGTTTGGTGTAAGATCCGGAAAGTTCTTAGGCTACATAGTCAGCGAGCAAGGTATCGAAGCGGATCCGATGCAGTTAAACGCTCTGTATACCATGGATCTGCCAAGGACAGTCAAAGAGGTGCAAATTTTAACTGGAAGGTTGGCTGCTTTAAACAGGTTCATCTCCATACCATCGGATAAATACGCCCTTTTCTTCCAGGTATTGAGGAAAGCAAATCACTTCAATTGGATACAAGAATGCTCAGACGCTTTTAATCACATCAAACAACATCTTTCATCCTCGGAAATTCTGACAAATTCACGTCCGGGTGAGAAGCTGTTCATCTACCTAACAGTGTCCGAGTTTGCAGTCAGCGCGATTTTAATCCGAGAAGAATCAAACGTTTCAGGACTAGTCTACTACGTAAGCAAAAGTCTTTTTTATGCAGAAAAGAGGTATCTCAAGTTGGAAAAGTTGGCACTTGCATTAGTAACGTCAGCTCGAAAGATGAGGCCCTACTTCCAAGCTCAAACGGTTGTAGTGCGAACATCATTTCTTTTGAAAAATATGTTGTAGAGGCCCGATGTGTCCGGACGGATGACAAAGTGGTCAGTAAAACTCGGGGATTTTGATATCAAATTTGAACCGTGAACTGCAATCAAAGCACATGAACTAGCTGATTTTCTGGTAGAGTTTCATTCTGACACAGATGATACAGATGTGGAGGAAGATAAGTCTCATCCTGAATGGATAGTCCGAACAGACGGAGGATCTAGTTCATCTGGCTGTGGGGCAGGAGTACAACTAACCTCCATGGAAGGCATTGCAATGTACAAGGCGATCCGACTTGGATTCCAGGCATCAAACCACGAGGCCGAGTATGAAGCGGCCCTGGCCAGATTAAGACTTGCAAAACATTACGAGGCTAAACGAGTTAAGTTAATTAGCGACTCTCAATTGTTGGTGAACCATGCTCTGGGGCACTCAGAAGCAAAAAAATGTAATATAGTAAAGTATCTGGGGGTCTTGAAGGCTTTGACTTTGGAGCTCGATGACGTCTGATTCGAACACGTTCTTAGGGAAAGGAATTTAATGGCTAATTCCTTGGACAAAATGTCTTACTTAGAGGAGCATCCTTGGATAGTCACCCAAGAAATTCCATTGATAGTTAAGGGATGCGAACCAGCTGAGTATTGAAGCTTTCCAAATATCCACAGCTCTAGTGAAAGATTGGAGAAGTGAGATACAAGATTTCTTGGTCCATGACACATTGCATGTTGACAAATAAAAGCCAAGAGAATATGGTTCAAAGCATACAGACACGTAATACTCAGAGAGGTTCTGTATAAAAGATCTTTTAGCCAGCCTCTACTTCACTGTTTAAAGAATGATGAGTCACAACTAATACTCTCAGAGCTTCATGATGGGGAAGGATCCGCGCACTGTGGGTACAAAAATCTGATACGAAGAGTTTTGATTGCTGAATATTATTGGCCGACCATCTCAGCGGACACCAAGGAGTTTATACAGAAGTGTGACACCTGCCAGCGGTTTGCCAACTCGATTCATATGCCCAGAGTTCCCCTAGAGTCAATATCAGAATCTCTGTCTTTCGACCGTTGGGGAATCGACTTGGTCGGACCACTTCCTATTGCTTCAGGAGGGCGCCAAAAAATCATCGCTGTTGTGGATTATTTTTCCAAATGGGTAGAAGTCGAACCGTTAGCGAGAACAAGAGCAAAAGATATGATTAAATTCATCATCTTCAACATCTGCTGTCATTTTGGTATACCTAGGAAGATTACGATGGACAACGACCCACAGTTCGATAACAATGAAATGAGAGATTTCTGCGCGTCTAAAGGAATACAACAATGTTTCTCAACACCTTTATATCCTTAAACGAATAATCAGGTCGAAGTAACCAATTGGACAATTTTGGATGGATTAAGGAAGAATCTATAAGGTAAAGGAGGGAAGTGGCCAAATTACTTACAAGAAGTGCTATAGGCTTACCGGACTACTCCTCGGACCGCAACGCATGAATCACTTTTTGCACTTGTATACGAAATGGATGCAGTAGTGACTTCGGAAACTATGTTCCCACCTTACCGACTGAGCGAGTATTCCGAGGAGGGAAATGACAAAGGAAAGCGCACCGAGCTGGATTTGATAGAAGAAAAAAGAAGAAGGGCACAATTAAATTCCTTGCATTATGAGACTCTAATGAGAAGTCGGTATGCGTCAAAGGTCAGAAGAAGAGAACTCGAGGTGGGTGACAAGGTCCTAAGAAAAGTCTTCTTGCACACGAATTGGGAAGGTTCGTACTCAATAACAAAGAAGATAAAACTAAGGACGTACAAATTAAAAGATAAAGAATTGAGAGATCTTCCCCATCCCTGGAATATTGAGCACCTAAAGGTTTATATAGAGTGAATGTGTGACATGTAAATATTTTTTTATTAGTTTGTGTAAGTTCCGGTGGCACACTCTTTCCTACCCTGGTGGCGCATGAAGGTTTTAATGAGGTCCCTAAATAGCCGGCTTATATATTGAATTTCATTTCCCTCTTAAACGACTCACAAAAGTTCATCTTTTTTTAACTCAAAACGTGTTTCAAAGAATTTTGGACATAAAGTTCATCTTTTTGAACTCAAAACATACTCAAGAAGTTTGGACAAGAAATAATTCAGTATTGAATAATAATTAAAAAAATATAAGTAAGAAATGATTTAATGAAGCATCACACTAAAAATTATCCCATCATAAGCTCCCACATTGGGGAGAAGATTATACCAAAAATATTAACAGGTTCAAAGAACAAAAAGTCAACAAAAAGATGGAATGCCTAGCATATACTACTCGAAAGCATAATTCTCTTTGCTGCCTATAGGGGAATCCGAATCCGAAGACGAGCTCTCCAAGTCCTCACTGGATTCCGGGTTCTCCTCGGACACTCCGGGGGGAGATGTTGTTCAATAACCCGAGTCCAAAGACTACCAAGGTGCAGGTCTGGGAACCTCTCATGCATTTTCATCACCATTGCAGACCTCAACTTGGCATCTCTTTCTTTAAGACGAGTAACGATCTTAGCAACATACTCATCAATGCATTTCTTCTGCTCAACTTCGAAGTTTTTCTTTAAACTTTCATTTTCTGCTGCTAATTTCTCAATGTCTGCAACTGCTTTCTTAAAGTATACCTTTATCTTGCAATAACCCTCAACAAGACCATCTACCGTTGTGTCATGCTCGGCATCGTTAGTGATAAATTTCTCGCGCTCATCGTCAAATTTTGTCTTCTCCTTGGATAGTTCAGTCCCAAGAGAAGTAATGGTGGCCAAGTGGTCCTCTGAGGTTTTCTTCTCCTTAGCAAGTTCATTAGTTAGCTCTTTCACAATCTTCTTCAACTCTTCGGACTCGGAAGATAGATTCTCTACCTTGGCAGTCACCTCCGATGTCTTGGCTAGCTCATCATTTAATTCCTTTACTTCATTTTTCAATTTATCGGATTCAGAGATTAAGCCTTCTACCTTGGAAGATATCTTGGTCTGTTCAGCGAGCTCGTCAGTTAAGTCCTTCACTTTAACCTTCAATTCAGCTAATTCAGAAGTTAAGGCTTTCACCTCAGCCCTTCTCTCAATAACCTCACACTTATAGCGGTCTTTGCGGTTAGCTTTGCATTCGAGTAGGGTAGCAACGCGAAGTAGCTTATTCAACTCATTCGCAACATAATCATTTTCATACACATCGAAGTAAGCTGAGGCAGGAGAGGGATACCTTCCTTCGTCGAAATCATCTTCTTAAGTTTTCCTTCGTTAGAGTACAAATTCACCACCAGAGTCTGAGTCGGCAACTACGAACTTGCTTATCGGAGGTAGGCTTGGACACATAGTATTGTTGCTCTCCCCTCCACTCTCAACGACTGTATTCTTTTTCTCCTCAATAGTAAACCTTTGCGGCCTCGTTGCACCAGCCCGACCATGAGGCCTAACTTCAACTGTATGATCAGCCTCACTTGATTTGTTTTCCGGATTAGAGGTCGGGAAGACAACCTGAGGGCCAGAGGGCTCCAATAACCTCGCATCTTGTGGCAGGCCCACTTGAACTTCATTTTGTTGATCACCCTGAGCCTCTGTTGAAAGAATGCCCTGCACTCGTTCTTGAGGCCCGTCTTGAGCCTCATGTTGAGAACTCTCTTGAGCGATGACTCATATTTACTCGGGAGCATCACCTTCCGATTTGGCGTCTTCCTCAGTCTCTTCATCTTCTTCTTCATCGGCTTTTTCTGCATCTTGATGACTCGGAGCCCGGGCCCGAGTAAGAAGGTAGACTGCATTGTCCAAGTGTTCTAAACGTTTAAGAACGTCGTCACTAAGGGGAGGCACCATAAGCTCTGAGGTGAACTTTTTCTCACTAAGATTGCATCGCCAAAGATTACTCTTGGCAAAGTTCATGGGAAGAAAGCTCTGGTGAAACTTGTGGTCCTAGTGTTTACCTGACCAAGCGCTTAGCTTCTCAAAGATATCCTTTCTGGATTTAGCGTGATGCTTAAAGGACTTAATATTCCATTCGTGGCTGAAAAGGGAACAAATTTAGAATATACCGACCCTGACGACTCGGAAAAAACTTAGGTTGGAATACTTACCTTGTCCGGTCCACTTCAGCGTTAACCAATGGGGAAGGTCTTTCAGAGTCTTTGAAGCCAGTCTCCTACAACCCATAAATCAATAGGAATTGTTTCTTCCACTTCTTGTCGGCTTCCAAAAAATCCTTTATCACTTTAAGTTTCTTGGCAAAACCAAGCGAGTAGAAGGGGTAGTGGGAATTATTGGCCACACCTGAGACATAAATGAGTTGTTCTATAGTAAAGGCAGTCTCGGAGAGTCTTGAGGCCATAATACAAGCCATGAGAGTGTACCACATGTTGGCCCCAACCCGGGAAGGACAGAGTCCGATCAAGTGGAAGTAGTCAGGCAGGAGTGGATCGAGGGGCAGTCAGAGACCCTAGTTCATAAGTCCAGTATAGAGAACCAGCTCATTATTCCAAACGGACGGAGGTATCTCACCAACAGTGGGAGATCAGATAGTAATGTTAGTTGGAATACCCCAGCGATCTCTTAGCTTGACCTCCTCAGTCGGATAAAAGTATTTGTATTTCACTTTATACAGAGCCAAGAGGTGTTTAGATTCAATGCCGCGAAGTTTGTCGCCTAAAATATCCTCTATATTCGAAGGCAAATCTGTGGTACATTTCTTCTTCTTTTTACCTTTCACCAAAGAAGTATCACCGTGTTGAGGGGGGGGGGGACTAGTGGCAGGTTCTGAGGAAGGAGCCAAAGCATCATTATCCGAGGAAGGAACATCAGCAAGAACAACTCGAAAAGGTTCCGTTTCAACCACCATCACGTCCGGATTTTCCTTATCATTATCAGGGTCATCGGTCATGTTTATTTCCTAAACTTCTCGAATAGAAGTGAAAGATGGTTTGGATCGAGTCCCCTTGGCAAAGGTTTCCTAGGGCTAACCTCTGGAGTCGTTTGCGGGGAACCTTGCGGGGTTATTTGAGGAGTCGAGGTCGAAGAGGAAATCCTCGTCCTAACCGATTTGGTTGTCGGGTCGGGTGACCTTTTTGTTTTAACTCTATCTCTGTTTTCTTTGACAGTTGGTCTTCCCCTCTCGCCATCCATTATGATGAAGGGAGAAGGTCGAGAAGGAAACTCTGAAGATGTTGAAGGAGCGGAAGGATCAACCTCACCACTTGAAAGGTGCGCTTGACCGGGGAAGGATATGGCAAGATTGAGGGAGCGTTCACGGATGGGAGACCAGTTGTCACGAAAGGTTAATTCCAAAATTCTGCAGGGGAAGGATACTCTCTTGCACCAGTAGTTTTACGAGTGACGACCCGGTTAGAAATGTTGAACCACCTCCAGAGTTTGTACCTTTCGAGGTTGATAAACTCGTCAGACATGTAAGTGCAGAATAATAAGTTGGTTTAGCAATGATCTTTCTTTATAGAACAAGCTTTTTCAAAAAGACAAGTAGAAACTAAGAGAAAATGAAACTTTTACTCAGAAAAAAGAGACATGTATTTATAGTAAAGGGGACTAGAAGATGAACAGTTAAAGGGTAACGGTATTTTGACATGCCAGCCTGTGTCGAATCGCTTTGAAAGACGCACCGGCAAGATGGACGAAAGTGTGACACGTGTCCACGGTAACTCTGTCGCCTAAAATATTTGACTCGATAACAGCGAAAGGAGGCACGTGCACCTGATGTAAATAATTACTTAGGTGAGATCAAAGTGACCAGAGATGAGGTCAGCAACGCAAAACATCTGATCCGACCCTATCATATTTTTATCAAGAAGCAAAATATCCGACTAGGATGACAAATGCTCCATATCCGACCAGGGTAAAATAACAATTGAAGTCCACATCCAGAGAATTGCACATGGACTGGGGGACTACTGATAAGGGAAGGAAAATATAGGTGATTAATATATAATTTATCCTAGTATAAGACCAAATTTTATGTATTTAGTGGTTAAGGACCAAAGTAAAGCAAACATAAGATATAGAGGGGTCAAATGATATACCCCAAGAACTTGTCTGTAAATAGTCAAATAGTGGGCCACTTTAATGGTGGTAATTATGTAATTTTACTATATACCTCGTTTACTATATAAAGGGCATTCACTTTTGGGAAAAAGGACCAATGATTAGTCAATTATTGCTACATTTATTCATTTTGTCTCTTTCTCTTTCTAGTAATCATTGATTTCACTATTTGATGTCACTTCATACGAAGATTCCCTTATCCGACCCTCTCTTACATAAATCTTCGCTTCTGAATCTCACTAAATATTTTCTGAGTTCATTAAAGTTAAAATAAGATATTTCACTTCCCCTTGAAATCGATGCTTTAGTTGGGAAAAATATTCGAGCAATCGAAAACAAGCATCTTTTGGCCTTGCACAAAGTTCGATAGAAGTATTACGATATATCCGAATAGGCAAAGCTGAGAGACTTATGGGGGATTCAGTATACTATCTTCATTCGCTTTCCATTTGTTTGGGAGACGTCATTGTCGGTCATAGATAACGAATTAATTGTATATACCGAGTTGATGAACTGGGTATTGCGATACCCTTTAGACCCTTTCTTCATCGAATATTTTTCTATGAATGACATTTGTCCCACCCAGGCTGGACCTAACATGTGGTTCACTCTTATGGCTTGCATCATGGCTTCCAAAATTTTGGGGACAGGTTTTTCTCTAGAGTAGTTGATTGGCCTCTCTAGTTTGGCTAAAAACCTTTTTTTCCCTTCTGCTCATTGACTTTTGGTCGAAACCAGAAAGTAGTTAAGGATTTTCTAGAGGCGTACAAAAAGTGGAAGCAACTATTTCTTTTTATCTCAGGTATTTGGGAAATATGATCTGAGGCGACCATAAAAAATTCCCACAAATTCTCCCTTAAATGGATGAATAGAGGTATGTTTTCTTTTACTTTCTTTTGAATTTTTTTATGTATATTCTTATACATTTTATTTTTAAAATATTATGAATAGTCATGACTGGAATATCCAAACCCTATGCTGATTTTGTGCATAAGGCAACAACCATCTTCACAAAGTTGAGTTCGTGGGCCAAGGTTGTTTGGTTCAACAAATCTTGTATATGCTTCACGTCTAGTAAATTTGCCAAGAGTCGCCTATGGAGGTCCAACCCATCAGAGCGGTTATCTTTGGATAAACTCATGGTTCCTCCCTCTTAACAAGAAGTTTTAGATCATTCGGAGGCTAAAGATGTCATTCTTTCTTCTAACAAGATCCAGAGCTAAGAGTCATCTAGATAAAGAATCGAGTAATTCTTTGGAAAAAGAGAAAGTTTTTGGTGCAAAACCTTATGTAGATGATAATATGGTTGCAGATGCCAAAGTTAAAAAATTGAAGGGTCTAAGAAGCTCCACACTCAAGCTCCTCATAAAAAGAAGTTCCAACGAAAGTTGAAATGCATCCTTGAAGAGATTCAATAAACCTCTGAGGCGGTGGTCCCCCGGAAGATAAATTTATTGAGCATGCTAAATCTTCACCATAAAAGATAGTCATTGAATCTAACTCATCTCAGCTTCCACCAAACGATCAAATTGTTCAAGATCTTAAAGACAATATCCAAAATGTTGATTTTTCAACTTTGGTTTCTCTTGAGGCTGGCTCTTCATCTAGCTCATTTGAGATACCTCGAGGAGATGAATTTTATCTTTGTATTCATAGGCTGCTTCATTCCTTGATTACTATTGGGAAAAAAATGAAACATTTGCGAGACCAAAAAACTTATTATAAATCTGAAGCTTTGCTAGCGAAATCAAGGGTCAAAGAGCTTGAACAAGAATACTCTACGCTTGAGAAACATGCCGATGCAGTTTATGAAAAAATGGTTTTGGCTGAGGATTATGTCATATTATCTAACAAGTGCTTCTAAGAGAAGATGCATCTTTACGCCAAGCATAATAAGGGCAAAGATAAGTTTCTTGCAATTTACAAGGAAGGGAAAACCAAGGCATCAGAATATTTTGCACAATGCCTAAAAGACTATAAAAGGGTTGTTAAAGAGAAACGACTTATCTTAACTCAAGTTATGAAAGATGAAAAGATAGTTTTGAAGCTTACGCTGCTAAGTGTGTGGACAAACTGAATGCAATGGACACGACAGTCAAATCCAGGTTGATCATAAAAATTCTTGAACGCTACCCTGATTCGAACTTGGATAGTTCTTGGGAGCAAGTTCCCGTCGAATATCATCCTCATGGGATGTCTTTGGGTAATAATGAAAATATATAATCAGATGAAGGTAATCTATCAAAATCTTCAGAGTAAAGATTGGAACCCATGTTGTAAAGTCCTCATAATCTTCAAGCCAATTTTGTTAAAGTCCTCATATTCTTCGAGGAAATTTTGTTAAAGATCTCATTATCTTCGAGGAAATTTTGTAAAAGATGCCATTATCTTCGAGACAATTTGTACTAATCTCATTATTCCATGAAATGCAATGGGTTTGTTTTTATCACGCTTGAAATAGTTGAAGACCAACTTTGTTGGAAGACATTTTAGGTCCAACGTATCATATAATTTGTATGGCAAACGTTTATATATATAAATTGGATAATAATATACATTGTTAAAACCTTATTGCGCTACCAGGGTAGGAAAAAGTATACACCAATATTGTACCTAAAAATATACACTCATTACAATCATTCTAAATACAATTCGAGATGTTCTACGTTGCACGATTGTTTGAGGTTTCTTCATTATTTATCCTTGAGTCGGTACGTTCCAGGCATCAAAAAACTTTTCCTTGAAAATTGATCTCCAACTTTAAATTGTTTACATTTAACTTTGGAAGTATATCTAGTTCTCATCACTGTTTGGTTATGTAACGAATTTATTTGTGCCCGTCTCTTTTTATCCTCAATCAAACCCAACTCAGTTGCCATATTTTCATCATTAGACTCCTCTGAATATGTCGTAATACGATATGATGGGAAAATTGCTTCAGATTGTACTATTGTATCCATCACGTACACCAATGCAATTGGAGATTCTGAAGTTGTTGTCCGAAGACCTGTTTGATATGCCCAAAGAACTTTTTGCAAATAATCTGGCAAATTTCCAGATTTCCGTTCCAAATTTTTATTTCTCCTATGAAGAATTATTCGGTTAGTCAGTTTAACTTGCCCATTTTCTTGTGGGTGAAAATGAGCCAAAAAGAATTGGTGTATTCCCCGAGAAACACAAAAATAATAATTTAAGTCTTTATTATCAAATTAGGGTCCATTATCAGTAGTGATCTTTATTGGAACCCCAAAACAACAACAAATACCTGAAGTGATAAATCTAATTACATCTTTATCTTTTGTTCAAACTAATGACTTTGCCTTGACCCATTTTGAGAAATAATCTATTGCTATAATTATTGTTTGTCGTCCACCAGAATCCATTGGTAAAGGTCCAATGAGATCAATACCTCATCGGTCAAAGGACAATGCTTCTGATATGCTTTCGAGATGAACCCATGGTTTATAAATTATGTTGGCGAACCTTTGACATGTATCACATTTCTTGACCAACTTTCGAAAGATATCGTTGGCCAATAATAACCTGACAAAAATACTCTTTGTATTAGAGCTTTGTACCTAATATGTGTGGATCCTTCTCTGTTAAGCAATTATGATAATATCATTTATGATTTATTTTGCCCAAACAATGGAGTAAAGGCTTGCTAAAATATTTTTTGTACAAAATTCCATTGAGGACCACATAGCCGTGAGATTTAAAATGTATATTCTTATAAAGTGATTTATTAACGGGTAATTAATTAATTTCCAAAAAATGGACAATTCTTAGTCTCCAATCTTTTTCTTTGAAAATAGATATTCGAAGATCCTCATCTACTATTTTAACCACCAACTACAAAAAAAATCTAATTGAATGGATTTCTTGCGTAATAATCCATGTGGAAACATCTGAATATGAAGCGGCTGCCAAAGGACTGCCATAGAATTTTATTTTCTTAAAACATGTTCATACCTGACATTTTCGAAGGCTAAAGTTAAATCTTTTAGCCCTTCAAACATTTCACTAGATGATCATTTTGAGCTTTAGATTATCCAGATGCATGATTAATAAGAACCTGTGAATCACTTAGTAACTTAACTTTTTTATCCCCACAAATTTGTGCAAGGCACAATCCTGCTAAAATCCCTTCGTATCATGCCTCGTTATTTGTTGCTTTAAACCCAAAATGGATGACATGGCACATAACAATTCATTCTGGAAAGATTAAATGTACCCCATCTTCACTTCCTGATATACTCAATCCTCCATTGGTTCGGATTAACCATTATGTTCCAAAACTTTCCTCATCAATCTCCATTCCGATCGCTCAGAATGAAATTCTACCAAAAAATCTTCCAGGGTTTGTACTTTGATTGTAGTTATAGTTCAAACTCAATATCAAAATCTCATAATTCAACCGACCATTTGGTCATTTTTCCAGAAATATTAGGTCTTTGAAACAAGTTTTTTAATGGGGAAGATATTCGTACAATAATAGGATGAGATTGAAAATGAGATCTCATTTTCCTAGTAGCAACTACTAGTGCGAGCGCCAACTTTTCTAATTTCAAATACCGTTTATCCACATCCAACAAACCTTTACTAATATAATACATTGGTCTTGGAATTTTCTCTTATTCTCGAATTAATACACTTACAACATAATCTAAGACAGTTATATAAACATATAATTTCCCTTCAGAAAAGGTTTTGTGAGGATTTATGGAGATTAAGGGTAATCTTTAATTCGATAAAAGGCCTCAGAACATTCCTTTGTACAATTAGAACAATTCTCTTGTGTTAGTACTTGGAAAAAAGAGCATATTTTTCCGAAGAACGAGAAATAAATATATTCAACATTGCCAGGCGGCCGATTAATATTTGCATTTCTTTTATATTCTGAGGGGTGTCATAGTAGTTAAAGCTTTTAACTGCACTGGGTCAACTTCAATCCTTTTTTTCACTAACTATATATCCAGGGAATTTTTCTGATCAAACCCCAAACATACATTTTTCTAGATTTAATTTCAAGTTGACCCTTTTTAAGTTAGAAAACGTTTCCTCAAGGCCATCCAAATGATCCTCATCTTTAATTTTTTTACCAATATATCATCAATATATACTTTAATATTTTGCCCAAGTTATGCCTCAAAATTTTTATTCACCAAACACTGATAGGTTGCCCCTACATTTTTTTAACCCAAAAGGCATTACTTTATAACAATACAAACCCCTTCTAATAATAAACGAAGTGGTCTATTCATCCTTTAAATTCATATTGATTTGATTATACCTTGCATAAGCATCCATAAAGAAAAGTAATAGATTCCTTGAAGTAGAATCTACCAACTGATCTATTCGCAGGATTGGGAAGGATCTTTTGGACAAACCATATTCAAGTCTGTAAAATCTACACACATTAGCCATTTTCCATTTTTCTTTTTGACCAAAACTGGATTTGCCGTCCACAACGGATATTGAGATTCTCAAATATAGCCCATTCTAGATAAACGGTCTACCTCTGCTACTATTACATTAGACTTTTCTTGAGAAAAAAGGCCTTTCTTTTTATATTATTGGTCGCACATTACTCTTGATTGCTAGCCTATGAAAAATTATTTCAGTGGGAACCCCGGCTACATCATCGGAACACAAAGAAAACATATCCAACTTGGCAAATAAAAACTCGATTAATCTTTCCCTTAAAATTGGAGATAATTTTATACCGGTCTTCGAAAATTTTCTATTTGGATATGTATAATCCTCATAACTCTCATAGGAAACCAAAAGACTAAGAGACTCCCTCAAATCATCAATGTGGGTTGGCTTCGAGGAAGTTCCCACATTTTATGATTCTTTCCCCCGTACTTGCTTTGAAAAGATAAAACAATACGATGATATTCTCTGGCCATTTTCTAAACTACCTTTTAACTGTCCCAATATTATTCCTCACAACATACTTTAAACATTGATGGACGGTAAAGATTACAACATGCATCTTTGATAACGAAGACCTTCCAAAAATAGTGTTATAAGATGTTGGTGCATCTACCGCAATGAATAATATGTAAATTTAGTTTTTAAACAACTATTAACCTAACTCCACCACACTTTCAAATTCTCCAACCACTTCAAATTTCACCATTGTAAATCCCACAATAGTTCGATCTGACCGTCAGATAGTATGAGGGTTAATACTTCTTATAAGTACTCATGAATAAAATATTGGTAGAGCTGCCCGTGTCAATCAAAACTCTTTGTACTTGACCATCGACTATCCGTGTTGCAATTACTAATACATCTTCATGTGTCCATACCACATATCTCATGTCATCATTTTTAAAATAAATTATTGGAGAAGGATTTTGATATAAATATGACGAGACCCCTACTTCAAGTTGGGTAAATAGACTAACTATGTGCCTCTTCCAAGAGCTGTTCGAATTTCCTGTAACAGTTTCACCCCCAAAAGTGCCAAAGACTAAAAAATTGCACATAAATCACTAACATTTTTTCGCAGAATAATCTCTTTAACAATATTGAAATCATTTCTTCCCTCTTTTGGATCCAAGTATTATGTTGCAATATCAAAAGAATCAACTTCCTCGGAGATAACCAACACATTTTGTTTTCCTTTGGCGCTTCTTTGGACGTCAGATTTTTACGAGAATGTTTCTTTACAAAGTTGGTTAGCTTCCCATTCTTGATTAAGGCTTTTTTTTCAATGCCACACATTCCTTCGTATCATGCTAACATCTTCATGATATAATATAGTATCACCTCTAACCTTTTTCCTATAATATATTATAGTATCACCTCGATTTTTTTTACTTCCCACAAAATGTTATCAGAAAACATTTTAAACCATATCAAAGTTTTTTATGTAACCCTACGGAAACCGGTTATACCACTTAAAAGCAACACCTTTAAATGTTTGAGAGAAAGCCTTGCAAAGAAAATTGTCATTATCATCGAAATTAGTCATCATTTATTTTTAAATTGTTCAATATGGTTATTAGGATCTTGCGTTCGATCAAACTTTTCCAATTTAGAAATATCAAAGTGTTTTGGTAGATTTACAAAGAGTATTTACGAGGACAAAAGAGAGACCTCAAACTATGGCCAACCCTATAAACATTAGCTATAGGGCCTTCATTTACCACTATATACAGAACTTCTTCATAAGGAATTATGTACTGATTGCTCACTCAATATTCAAAATTTTGGCTACCCGAGGGATTTTGTGTGTAAACATTTTATTTGTATGACCTTCGAAACCTTTCATTTACCCTCTCGAATCTTTTGTTCGATGAGCCACTTGATACATTTTTCTATGTTTTCTTGAATACTTCCTTTTGGTACTCCTCTCTTGATGATAAACTCTTTTCGGGGAAGATTCACTTGAATCGTATATTAAATAATCACTTAACTCCGACGATTCATACCGATTCCTAGACTTCACTTTTATCCTCGGAGAATAACGACTACGCCTCACAATTTTATATTTCTTATTGTTAATTCGACGGTTAGCATCCAAATATTCCTTTTCAGTTTCGTTTTTCCCTTCGAACCTCTGATCGGATTTTCTTATAGGCCATCACGGTGTCTCTTTCAGAATTCAGCTTTTCAATTTCTTTTAGAATATATTTTTTTCGAGCCACCAAGATTTACTATTTTAAAATCTCACCAGCATATTGATCATCATGATATTGATCCAACTTCATGTTATTACCGACGAGGTTCCTTTAAAATTCTTTTTTCAGTTATCATATCATTATTCATATATAGTTCTCCTCGGATTTCTATCATTAATATTTCAAAACTTTAATAAGGTTCCGGAAGATAATTCCGGGTACCAAATCGTTTCCCACATACGACGCTAGTGATAGTTCCAGAAATATCTAGAGGAGGTTTCTGAATGAGATAATGTTTGGAAGGCTAAATTCAGTATATTAGATATTATATAAGTGCTTTTACAGAGAGACGTTCTATATTATAGAGAGATAAAGTCTCAAGTAATCATTAATCAATCACCTTTCCTCAAAATAGGTGGTGTGCTTTTATATTAAATTTGTAGGGTCCCACATACCTAAACAAATTGCTAATTGTGGTATCTTCCTCGAGTTTATTGTTTGTTATAAATTAGTCCTCTAATTTTACTTGATTATCAAATGTTCATAAAACCCTTTCTTTATATCAAATTACAACCTCAATTTACCAAAGTCTTATAGTAGCTTGACTCTTCTATCACCAGTATCTAGCTTGGATTCTTTCTATTTCAAACTTGTGGTGATTAATTATAAACATTTAAAAAGATTGTTTGATTTGTTGACATCTTATTTTATCTCATTTTTGTTCAGGACTTCTGTTAGGTGGTGAGAGCCAACTTAGAGAATACTCGTTTTTACTACTAAACTTTACAATTGGAAACTTGATAAATTCAGTGTATATATAGTATAAGTGGTCCATTAAAATTTTAAATTTGTTGTCTTTATGAGTTGACCTCATATAATTTCACTAGATCATAAAATATTTACAAGAAATATTTAGGGATCTCACCAAGTGTGTTTAATAACATATCTCTTATTATGGAAGTACTCTTTTGTGAGGCGTAGCAGCTGATGATGATGCTTCTCTTTTGCTTACCAGTGCTTGGTTTCCTCTTTTACTGGTTGTGGGACTGTAGTTGTTAGATTTGTTTTTATGGGTTGTTTTGACATTGTGCAGGTTGGTTCTTGCTGTTAGGGTCGATGGTGTTGGGTTTCTTCTTCAGCTGGTTGTGGGATTGTCGGTGTTCCTTATTTTTCAGTTAGTTGTTATGCCTATTTGCATGCTGGTTCTTATTGTTGTTGTATTATGTTTTGGTGTTAGTTTAATAATGTTAGGCTTCATCTTCTTGATTAAGGTGATGTTTGGTTTTTTGTTGTTGGTCTTGGTGTTGGACATGATGTTATTGGGCTTTCTTATTATTCTATTACTTCATGTTCAGGTTGGTAGGTGAGTTCTTATGTAGGTTTGGATAATGAACCATTTGATTATGGTACCATAAGTATAATGTGAGACTTGTGAATATGTTTATATATTTACCATTTTGAAAAAAATAATGCGCGACTTTTACATAATATTTACTAGTGGTTTTTTGTTGGTTTAGTGGGTCCAGTTCGTTGAATTGCTGAAAGTTAGAGCTCACGTGTTGGCTATGCAATTATTGTATGATGAACATGCGATTAAAATTATATTACGATTCATTGTAAATTAATCATGCGAATGCAGTTATTGTGAACCATGTGAATCCTCAAATACTAAACTATTCAAGTGTATTAAACATATTATTCCTGATATATATTAAAACATGCAATTTTCAGGGGTATTAAACATGTGAGTTATTGTATACTAAACATGCAATATTTAGTATTAAACCATAGGAGTTTTTGTATATAAAATCATATAATTTATTTGGTATTAGTCATGAGACTTTTGAAGTATTAGATATGTGACTTATTGGGTATTAGACCATCATATCCAAGTATAACAAAACAACATATACTAGTATAAATAACATGAAATTCAAAATTTATTTTACAACCTACAATATATGACTTTCGAAACCTATAATATATAACAATATATATTCAAAGTTGACTCTTAATGTACTTAAGATCCACTTACATCTTCATGAACTTGTATCACTAATGTAGTATATATCTCATTTACATAAGATTCATTTGTTACCACTTCTTATCCATCTGGTACCAATGGCACTTCTTCGGGGACCAGTGATTCTGTTATGACTCATTCGTCGACTAGTGGTGTTAATGTTACTGCGTCAGATATTTATGGAGCACAAAAGGTAAAGAAATTGTTTTTCAAGTTCTCATTATTCAAATTGCTAACGTAACTGAGCTATATGTTGCTTTAACTTTTCAATCTGTCATAAAAATGCCAAAAATATTAGTATCAATGTGAGAATAAGAAAAAAGAACATATATAACAAATAAGACCACTTATAGACATATACTTATATATTTTTTTCAAGTGAAAGTTGCATACGGTTGTTTTCAATAGAACACATATAGAAATTTCTCTTTATTTTACGTTCCAGTCTCTGACGTAAAAGAGAAATGCTATACAAGGTGGTCGTATTCTTTGTTCGGATGTTGGTCCGAGCTTTATATATCATTATAGTGCTTTGTGAGAGCATTGGAGACTTCTTAGAGGTAGGGGTGTCAAACGGGTTGAACCAGCACCAACCCGCACCGTTTAAATCAGAACCACGGGTTGCGGTCCTGGCGGGTTGCGGTCCTGCCGGGTTGCTCTTATGCGGTCCTGACGGTCTGGCGGTCCTGCCAGGTTGCAGTCCTAATGGACCAGTTTCACAGTTAAACCACCAGTTCAAACCACCAGACGAACCATTTAAGAACCGTTTATCAGTTCAAACCATCAGCCAAACCATTTAAGAACCGTTTATCAGAATATTTTATAATGTTATTTAAAATTAATTTGTAAGTGTTAATTGAATCTAATTTCAATAATTGAGATATGTACCATATACACGAGTTAATTATTCTATTTCATGTATTTTAATTTAAATATGTTATCATTTTAATCGAAATTTTATAATCATTAGTGACATTCTAAAATAATAATTGTAATTTGATTTTGATACGTTTGAATAATATATACCTATTAAATAATATATACCTATTAGACATATAATTGTATTCTAATTTTAAATTATTAGGTGATTCTTTAGATTCTTTCAAGCTTGAAGTGTTTATGGTTAGATGAATTATATAGTTTATTGTATTTTCGAACTATTCAATATTAGAAGTTTATATGCATAAACATAAATTACTTGTAAGTTGTAAAGAACAAAATAAAAATTGAAAGCGAAAGTGATTTAAATAACATTTAATAAAAAATAGAAGCAAAACAAACAATTCATTAAAAATAAAAATCAAACAAGTAACATAGTTGTTCAATCAAACAAAAAAGAAAAACATTACAACGATAATGAAAATCAAATGCAAAAAACTAAGGAGCTTCATCGTTGTTGTTGTTGTTAGGTGGTTGACCTTGCAAATGCATGTTCTCCATCATCTGTCACATATACTCCGACTGTTGGGCTTGAGAGTTTGCAAATCGCTCATTCCATTGATTTTGTCCATGATGCCACTGCTCGTATTGACCATGCCACTGCTCGTATTGACCATGCCACTGCTGGAGGTGACCAAGTTGATCATTCACCCCTACTTGCCACTGCTGTATCTGGCTAAGCTGGTCATTTACCCCCCTTGCCAATTTTGAAATTCACTTTGCCATTTTGTAAAATCATCATGCCATTCCTTTTGTTGAGTATGCGCAAATTGCATATAATCCATATGATGCTGATGCGAAAACTCAGCAAATTCGCGATCGGTTCGTCTTTGTTGTGGCGATACTCCAGAAGAACCACTAGCATTTGGATCGAAAGACGCTTCAGCCTCAACTCGATACTGAGTAGGTGGATTTGGCGGTTTTGTAAGACCGTTCGCAGTATATATCTGATTCAAGTATTGTCTATGGTGGTTCCATGCCTCCAATTTCGAAATCAACTCTCCATCCCAAAAGTATATTTCCTGCAAACGCAAAGAGTTTCTACCTATAGCACTAGTCGGCCTCACCTTCACCGGAGTGTACATACTCACATCAGCTCATTTCGAAACAAGCAATTTACTCAATATCATCCCATAAGGTAGTTTATCCGTACCACACCTCGTAACCATATTTCGAATCATCAAGCTAGGTAAATTAATTATTCCCTGATTTCGAAATATAAAAGCAATAACAAATGTTTGAATATATGAAAGCTGTGAATCATTGTTACTCGGGGGAAGAAATATACTATTTACCAAATTCAAAGCTAATTTCCCATTACCATCCAAATTACCCCGCATGGCTCGAAATTTACCGCTAATTTTTGGAGCTTCCGCACCAGGACAAGTAAGAAGCTCTACTGCTTCTTCGTAAGACAAAGGCCAATCATCACTCCAGATCGTAGGGCGATAACTAATGGGAGGTAATTTATTACCGGTATACATATCATGGGTTGGAACGGAAAAAATATCTTCGAAATCAGTTTCAAAAAAACTATAGTATTTACCATCAATTAAACAATTCATTCCTAAACCTCTTGGATCATTTTCGATTAATCTTCCTGTGGCATAAAACCTTCGCACTAGTTCTATATACCAATCACATTTGAATCTAGCTAGTGTCATCCAACCTAGGCCATTATTAGGTTCAATAAGTTTGAATTTTTTTTGCATACCCTCTATTTGGATCAGTTCCTCATAGTCCAGAAACATACCGGACCAAATTTTTGTTACACCTCGACCTCCTTGCTGATTACGGATGCGAAGCTCCCCCTCGCCGCGATGTTCGATAGTCTCGCTCTCCGTTACCTCAATCTCTTCAAACAACATATTTTCCATCTCTCTCACTTGGGAAGCGGTTGGTTCACTACATCCACCTTTATGAGCATGCTTTGTTCTTTTCGAAGACATTTAGCAAAACCTGAAATTTAAATAGAGTTTGAAAAATATAAAAAAAAATATTAGAGAAGTGTAGTAGAGAGAGGGGATAGATTTGTAGTGGAGAGGGAGAGAGGGGATAGATTTGTAGTGGAGAGGGAGAGAGGGTGTAGTGGAGTTGGAGTGAAAAATATAGGAGGAGGTAGGTTGTATTTATAGGTTTTTTTTATATTCATACTAGCCGTTTGATGACGTCATGATGGCGTCATCAAGCGGACCATCCGGCCAGGCGTCCGGATGGTCCGCGCCTTCAAATTGACAACGACTATTTGGAAACCAACTAGCCGTTGGTCATCCGGGGCATCCGGACGAATCGTCCGGACGCCCATCCGGATGGTCCGGGAGAATATTTTTTTTTGATTTTTCGTTTTTTTATGGGTCTCCCCTATAAATAGAGGAGACCCCAACACCAATACTCACACCTCTCAAACAAATCTCTACTTCTCTCTAAATATATCTACTTGTTCGAAAAGTTCTAGAAAACTATAATTACTTATTTTACATATTCTACTCCTACGTTCGAAATTGTTTGATTTTTGTTTTTCCGCAAATTGTTTCTTAGTTGTTATTAGTCTAAATTTAGTTGTTCTATCTTGTTATTAGTCTAAATTTAGTTGTTCTATCTTGTTATTAGTCTAAATTTAGATTTTATTATTAGTATTTTATTGCATATTTTAAAAAAAACTGTTATTAGTTTTAAAATGAATTCAAAACGTAGAAATACTGGGATAAACCCACCATCTAATGTGGATCTCAATACCATAGATGAATTTTCTACAGAATTCCCTCATGTTGACACACTCTCCTCCCACGAAAGTGGTGGTGGAAGTACTAGTGGGTCGAGATCTCGTAAGAAAACATCTTGGATTTGGAAACACTATACTCTATCAGAAGATGGTTTGAATTGTATTTGTAACGTGTGCAAAATAAGTTATCTTCACGTAAGTGGAACTAGAAATATGGGCACTAGCACTATGGTAAAACATTTAATAAAACATTCAATATATGATCCTACAAAACCTAACCCAACTAATGTTTGCACGAACCCTCAAACAGGTCTTCCTTTTGAGTTTAACCACGATACGTATAGGGAGGAAACAATGATTTATGCAGTCGGTAGTTTACAACCATTTAGTTTTGGGGATTCTTGGAGATACGAAAATTGGATGCAAGCTGGGGTAAACCCACATGCAACACGCATTCCACGTACCTCTTTGCGATCGCTAGCCTTTAAATATTATTTACAAAGAAAAAAAGAGATTATTCAAACTATGCAGACTTTGCCATGGAATGTTTCAATTACTAGTGACATAGCTAATTTTACTGATTTAGATATGATGTGTGTTACCCTCAATTGGATGGACGCCCAATGGGTCCTCCAAAGGAGAATTATATGGTTTGAATCAATTGGGAAGCATAACGCACAAATAATTAGGGAGAGTATGATTGAATGCATGAATGTTTGTGGCATTAAAAACAAGATTATGTCTATTTCGTTGGATAGTGCATCTTCTAATATTAGTGCTATAACATTGCTTATACAAGATTGCAATCCCCCTTTTCCAAAATTGTTTCACACCAAATGTTTATGCCACGTACTTCAATTAATTGCGAAAGAAGGAATACGTATGGTTCAGGGTGATTATATTACCCCTATAAAAAATGGGATCATATTTTGCTCGACATCCGCTGCTAAAAAAAGAGCTTTTAAAACACTTGTTACTTCAAATAGGAAAAAAATATAAGAAACTTATATTAGATGTCGAAACTAGATGGAATTCTACTTACACAATGCTTGCACGTGCGCATGTTTTTAAAGAAGAGATTACGACGCTTTATAATGCATATCGTGAAACACCAATTGAACCAGATCATTGGAAATATTGTGCACACATGTTAAGATTTTTAAGACTTTTTAAAGAAAACACCCTAACCTTTTCTTCACAAAATCAACCTAATGCTCATTTGGCCCTTTTCACGATTACTAATCTTGCCATGCATATGGATGAATTTAGATCAAATTATGTATGCGTAGACATGGTGCCCGGAATGGAATATAAGTTCACAAAGTATTTTCATCCAATCCCTGATAGTTATTCATTTTCTTGCTTTTTAGATCCTTTTTCACGAAAAGAAAAATTTGAATTGCTAGTTAGATGCTTTTATAAATCTGTACGGTTTTCTATAGATAAACCACCGACGGAACCAATGGACCCTGAAGGGTATATTAGCGGTATATATGATCGTTTGTATAATATTTATGATAAGTATGCTGCAAGATATAGATCAAATACATCTAAAAATGTAAGGAGTAGTAATAATAGGGGTAGAGGGAGATATACTAACTATGTTCAATTGGCAATGTTACGAAACAATGTTACAGAAACCCCTCAATCTGATAATGAGTTGTATAGATATTGGAGCACTAGGTTTGATTTTACGAATGTTCCCGACCAAGGTATTGAAAGTATCATAAGATGGTGGGGTACCAAAATTGAAGAGTTTCCTATTCTTTGCAGGATTGTTAAAGAGATTTATGCTATACCTATGTCTACAGTTGCAAGTGAGTGTGCTTTCAGCCAAGCGAGGTTGCAATACACGACTAATAGAACAAGATTGACGGGCAAAGCACTTGGAGTGCTTGTGGCAGTTAAGGATTGGACATCGGCGGATAAAAGGATGCAAGACATAGAGTTTAGAGACGAAGTGAACGTAGACGACATCTTCGAAGATTATCCGGATGATTACGAAGATACACTTGAACAAGAAATTGCGGAAGAAAACGAAGATGACGACGAAGATTTTACTTACGAAGAAGACGAAGCTGGAGATGAATGATGTTTGTAATAGTTTTTTGCTATTTTTTATTGTAATTTGAAAACATTTGTACAACTGTGAACGACTAAATTATCCAAAAATGACTTTACCTTTTATTATAATAACAACAACTGTATTATGAAATACTTATAACTTCATAAGATCTAATTTTGGTTTAAAAAATAATAACAAACACTTGTAAAATTTAAAACCAAATCACAATAGTAATCAAAATGTAATATTAAAATTATAACCATAGAATTTGTAATATTTTAACATGATAAGATATAGTTTTGGTTTGTATTAGATCTAAAAACATAATAATAATATTCAAAATGTGATAATAACATAAGTAATATTTAAAATTTTGGACTATATAATAATTACAACACTTAAAATATTAATAACCAATACTTAAAATATTTTAATCTCAATATTTTTTAAATATAACATTTTGGTTATAAAATAAATAAAATCAGTATAATATTTACCAATAAACCGCGGTTTTTTACAAATAACCCGTGGTTTCGCAGTCCTGCCGGGTTGCAGTCCTGTCGGGTTGCAGTCCTGCCGGGTTGCTCCTTATGCGGTCCTGGCGGGTTGCGGTCCTGCTAGGTTGCAGTCCTAATGGGCCAGTTTTGCAGGTAAACCGCCAGTTCTTAAGCAGGTTGTCAGCTTTAAACCGGGGTTCCAGAACCATTAGAAACCTCTACTTAGAAGGTATTAAAGTCTGCTTTTGTTGGATGATGAAATCAGTTAGGGTACAACTAGGATTAAAGTCATCTTTGACCCCCTCCCAGTTTTAGTTGGAGATGTCCAGTTTGGTGTTTCATTGCTGGTTGTGGGCTGGTTTATTTGGTGGTTGACTTGGATGTGCTGACCTTATATTTGGTTTTTTTCCATACAGATTTAGTCCTCTTCATAGCCCTTTCTTCTGATACAATATCAGGGTTCCCACTAGATTCACCCTCACAAGATGTTGTTTTTTAGCCTCCTTTAGTGTTTACTCACCCTCCAAAGCCTATTCAATGAAGAACATTAAGTAAAATACTTATCACCAAAAATCTTATGGGATTTTTATTGACCTTGTGATTCTTAGTTTGGTTATCATGCGTTTCTACCGATATTCACTATGCGATATCTAAAAACATGCGAGTTATAGTTCTATAAAAAACGATCATGCGAGTTTTGTGCTACATATCATGCAATGTTTTTTTTTTGCAATAAACACCATGATGTACTAATGATTTTAAACATGTATTTTTACTCAAAATATAATAACATTCGAGAATATACATTTGATACCTCATCATCTTTGAGCACGTGAATGTTTTTAATTATCTATATGGTTGATGATTTGGACTCCAATCCCTACAATTTGTAGCATATTGGGATCATGTTCAATTTTTCTTATTTTTTGCGCAACTGTTGTGTTCTCCATGATGAAGGACTGCATCATAATTTTTTTTAGCATTATTCTATATATTTTTAACTTATTTAATCATGTAGCAATATTTTTACCATTAAAAGTGGTACGTATCCGATAACTCTATTGGTTTTTTCGCAACACAAGCTTTAATTAACCTAAGCAACTTCTCTTTTATTGCTCTAAACCAATCATAGTTGTTTATTTTTTCAAGATCTTCGACGTAATATACCTTTGTCCAACCCAATATATCTCACGATACTTAATAGGAACATGGTAGATCATGGAAACATGATCAATAAAACAACTATATCCTTCACAACATGATTCGCGCTTGCCTTGATGGATTTCCCTATTGAAGCCTGTAAAAAACCGTACATCATGCGAGTTTACTGTTATCTATGATGCATTTCAATTTCTATTATACTTAACATGCGAGTTCATTGTTATTGACCATAGTAGATATACAAAACATGCGAGTTCACTATTACTGACCATGATAGTTTCAATAGACCATGTGATATTAATGTCGATGAACATGATGATGATACTAAACATGCGACTTCAATGTTATTGACCATATGATATTAGTAAAACTAAACATGGTACTTATAATAGACCAAAGATCGAGACATACATTTATCAAAATATTTAATATTGGTTTGGTATTGTTTATCACAACTTTCTTGAACTTTCGTCTATAAAGTATGTTTTCATGATCCTTGAATCTGTTTACGCACCATCGGCGTAGCAAATTAAGAATCCTCCGACTTTGTTTAAAAGTATTTCCTCGTTGTCATATTTAAGCCCGAAAGTAGTTTTGACGTTATTGGTTGTTAGTTTTACCAGTTTTGACCCAATTTCAAAAGCTTCATGTTCGACCGAGTATGTATTTATGATCTCGGTTATAAGCAGATAATGTTTTTTCATGAGAAACTTCTCATTGCAGATCTTATACGAAACCTTCAAAGTTATATAGAATAGGGTTTCCTTGGCAGCTTCCATATGTTCCTAAGTAATAATATTTCTCTTCTCTTTCATAATATTCATGATACTAACTAACCCAAATATGTTGAACCAAGCTTTAAGAGACATATCTCATGTAAAACAGGATTCGACGCGAGTAGATTAAACAAGCCATAACAATGCGTTTTCGTCCGAATTTGCGATTATAGTTATACTGAACATGCTATTATTTGGTATATTAACCATACGAGTTTAGAGATATTAACATATAATGCAAAATCACAAATGAAATTGTGTTTCTTTTGTACGACAGATAACGAAGCTGCGAGATTTGTGTATTCGAGATGAAGAAGATATGAAATTGTGTTCGTATCTCATATGTACGTTAAAAGAAAATAAAAAATGGAGCCCTAAATACTAAACCTGGAAACCAGAAAATACATTACAACCTAGTTATATAATGTAACACATTATATGCACCTAAGACCCTAAAAAGTACTTAAAAACTATAAACTGGAAATGATCAACGACATACCTAAGAACAATATGAGTTTAACTAAGAACTTAGTTGCAATGAACCATCAAAATACTCTCTAAATATACCTAGACATTCGGAAACTAGTTGCCATTGACCATCGAAATAAATTAAAAATTATAACTAGTACGATAAGTACTTTGATGGTGTTCCTACTGGAGGTTCAAACGTCAAATGAAGCTTTATATAGGTATACTGGGACGATGAAGAACCACTTGAGATGTCTAGATTGGTTCGTCGGATTTTGAAGCCGTCATCGAAGTTTGACGTTGTTGATTTAATGTGTTTTAAATTTCGTGAGATTTCAGGGTTTAATGAGTTTCAAAGAAATGAAAACTGTAATTTTTTATTCAAAAGAGAGAAAAAAAATATCAATATAAATCATCATATTTATACAAATAAATGTATTTTTGTGATAATATATAATTTTTAAATATTAAATATTAATGAGATGGTCGAGTAAGTATTTATGAGTATTTTTTTTATTAGATACTCAGTTATATATATATATATATATATATATATATATTAATTAGTGTTATATTTAATTAGTTTAGATGTTTATTTAGACTAAAGTATTTTAGGCAAAATAACAACTATATTTAATACCATTATTATTTATAATTTCAAAACTTTTTAGCCGTATCCTAATAGGTGAAGAATATACTAATGTTTCCAATAATAAATAAGATATTTGACTATAAAAATAATAAAAACGACTTTTAAGAAGATAGCACCCAAATTAAATTAGATCATAAAACAATTAAGCTGGAAAATTTATTGGTTTATATTATAAACCCAAATTAGAAAAGAAATGGAGACAGCCTCAATTAAAATCCGGGTCACGACAAAGTGAAAGTCGACCCGTTAGCCCGAAAGTCTCGACTCAAAAACAAAACCCGAGATTATATATTTAGTAAGGTAGGGATTTTCCAAAAAGAGTTGATATAACCTTCAGAATCCAAACACCATCAATCAAGGTATAGTAGCATCTGAAATCTCCAAAGTCTTGAAATTTATATTGTGAATTGCTGAGAATTAATCAATATTTGCCTGTGATTGTTTGATCGACCCGGTTGTTTATGTGATTTGCAGTGATTTTAGATTTGAAAATTGCAATTTATCAGAAGAAATGGGTTTCCACGTCGCGTGTTGATGTCAAGGGTCTGGGCTGCAATTGGTCTGCTAGAAGTCATCGAAAATATGGTAATTGGGTTTTTTTAAATAGTTCACTGAGTTTTTTTGTAGTGATGATTACATTTAGGGTTTTTGGTGATCTTATGATAATTGGGTTTTACATTGATTGATATCAAGATGACATAGGTGTTCTTGGTAGGGAAATCAGTACTTTTAGTTTATTGAGTTGGTTTTGCTTGGAATTATATATATATATATATATATATATATATATATATATATATATATATATATATATATATATATATATATATATATACAGGCCTTTAAGTGATCATATATTGATTGGGTTTTTTGTTTTATCGGATATTTAGTTGATTTTGCTGTGTTTTTGTGATCTTATGATAATTGGGTTTTATATTGAAGGATATAAAGTGAGGTAGGTGTTTTGAGCTTGTTTTGTAATCAGTAGTTTTAATTTATCTGAGTCGTTCTTGCTCGTTCTGATTCAGTAAAACAGCCTTATGTGTAAACTATTCTATTTTGGTTGAATCACATTTTTACTGATCTTATATATTGATTTGGTTTTCCTTACATTGAGCAATGTATTAAAAGTAGGTAGGTTGCGGCCGCCTAGGCTGCTACCTCAAAGGCGAAGGTACAAAAGCCTTCAGGACATAGATTGTAACGGCTTGAAAAGTAGGTTTTAGGGGCCGTGGCTTGTCTGAGGTGAGTCAATTCTTCGGGGTAGGGCGAGGTAGAAAATCAGGTAAAAAGCGGGTTTTTTCTATTATTTTTTTTAAAATTCTGATAGAAACACTCCTCTTCTCTATGTAGTCCAAGTTGTAAATCACCCCTCAGACCTTTATCTTTGCTTTAGTCTTCAAAAACTGTTCCACACTAGAATGACAAATCAAAAGCAGAGCGAAATGAGTTTGATATATGCTTAAGACTTGACGTTCAATCATCATTTTGGAATAAGGATTATTTGTGTTTTCTTGGTAATTTATAATTTTCTTTAATTATATTATTATGAATTTTAGTTATGTGCTTTGAATGAATGATATGAAATTCGTTTTAGCTATATTTTTATATATGTTATGACGATTTACAAATAATATTTATAATTATTTTACACTAGATCTGAAAAAACTGTTTCTCCTAAGTCTTTAACTAATCACTGCCTCGCTGACTAATCCAAAGGAGATACCTAACTCCCTCTAATCCGCTTCACGTCTTTTAGAACCTTGCATCAAAAGATATGAAGTAATTTTGATATTTTGTGTTTGGTTACTAGTTATCAGAAGTTCTGTTTTATTGAATTCATCTTGTTTGTTTCGGTTTGATATGTACAATGTCTGTTGGGGCTTGTCCAACAACAGTTGTCTATACCATAGTTATCTAAGAGTTTCTTTTGTGAAATGAAAAAATTGTCTGTGTTTTAATCTTCAAGTTGATTACCAAGAGCTGTTACGTATAATAGTTATTTCAAATTTCCATTTTCTTAATTAAGAGTTGAGACTAGCGGGTTCTTTCATCCAGGTAGACTTTGTTAATTATTTTTTAGGCTTATAAGCAAATATGTTATTTGGTTGGTCTGAATTTTTAACCTCTAGAAAGCTATATGTGTGCTTGTAACCGAAAGTGCCTTTTTCATTAGACCCCAAAGAAAGAACCACTAACTAGCTTAAATTCTTTGTTTCAAGGCTACATCGAAGAAAGTTATCACAAGAGGAGAGTGGGAAAAGAAGCTGAATGATGTGAAAATTAGGAAGGAAGACATGAATAGGTTGGTGATGAATTTTCTTGTAACCGAGGGTTATGTCGATGCAGCTGAAAAATTCCGAATGGAATCCGGAACCGAACGTATCCTTACCATTTTGTGGCTGGGCTACTCATAATTTTGTTAAATTATTAGTTTCTCGATTCTTGACGACATTTTTGACTTTTTATACCAAATGTTTTTCCTTATTGAGAATCAGCTGAAGTGGCTATTTCATCCATCACGGATCGTATGGCTGTTAAGAAGGCCGTTCAATCTGGGAATGTTGATGATGCTATCGAGAAAGTAAATGACTTGAATCCTGAGGTAGTTCTTATAATTTTTTTACTCTTTTTATTGATGATACATAGATTAGTATTTGTGGATGTTCTTTGTCATATCACTGTTTTTTATTAGGTCAATAGTGAAATTCGGGTTAAGTAGTAACTTATTAGACATTTTTTTTATAAGATTTGATTTTTATATTAGTGGTTTTTTTAATTTTGTATTACTTCTGTCATCTACCAATATTATTTTCTGAAAATGTGATATTTTGTTGTAAATAAAGGAATATATCACAACGGCAAATGAAATAACTTATGACTTGTAGTATACATCTTTTGCAGATTTTAGATACAAATCCACAGTTGTTTTTTCATCTTCAACAACAGAGGTTGATTGAGCTAATACGTAATGGAAAAATCGAAGAAGCCCTAGAGTTTGCTCAGGAAGAACTAGCACCAAGAGGAGAAGAAAATGTACATCTCAATTCATTCTAAACTTATTTACCCTTTACAGAGCTTGAAGTTATTATATCTTTGCGTGCAGCGACTCTTGATCGATTTTTGTCCTATATTATTAGTTAATTGTCTTTTTGTTGCAGGAAAGCTTTCTAGAAGAGTTGGAGAAAACTGTTGCACTGCTGGCTTTTGAGGATGCTGCAAAATCTCCTGTTGGGGACCTTCTTGACATTTCGCAACGACTTAAGACAGCAAGCGAGGTCAATGCTGCCATTCTTACAAGCCAGAGTCATGAAAAAGGTTGGTATTTGCTGTTGAATCAAAATATTTCATACATCAGCTAGAATTAGTGACATGATCCACTATATTGTTATGACATTAGAAGTGAGTTAGGCCTGAATCCCTATAGATGATTTTTGGATGCCATCTAGGTTGGGATTGACATGGCATGACTTATGCGATAACCACGGTTAATATTGTCAAAAGGCTCTAGCTCAAGCCCAAACATAGAGTTTGAGCTTATTTTATTTACGCTCCAAATGATTCAAAACCGAGCTGAGCTTTAGTATTGTCAACAAGCTCTAGCTCAAGCCCAAACATGATATACTAAACGTGCTTGGGCCTTGGGGATCCTTGTGAGCAGAACCCAAGCATCCAGAGTTCGAGCTTGAGCTTGCTTGGCTCAGTATATATCATTCAGAGAATAAACAAAAGCCTTCACTAATACTAAATCTATTCCATGTACTTTCGTTAGTCTGTTTGAGTGAGGCAGAAACTCAAAAACTGAAACGTATTTAAGTAAATATACTCTCATTTAAGAGAACCATTTCGGATTTACAATTCCTCTGAACTAAACCAGTTTTTAAACCCAAGTGGTCTAAGTTTAAACATGCAATTGTGTTATTTGTGTTTAAATTCTGTAACTAATCTTACCTGTTGAAAAATCTTACCTGTTTTTCAACGAACAGAACCAAAGCTTCCAAGCTTGTTAAAGATGCTGATATGGGTTCAAAATCAATTGGCTGAAAAAGCTGTGTATCCTCACATAAAGGACCTATCCACTGCAAACCTCGAAGATCCCGCAGCTTAAGAGGTTTACAAATCGGTTTTATCTGCTTGTACTTAGTTCATCGGATAGAAAATTATGAATTGGGTTTCAATTATGAATTGTACTTTTATCACACAAGTAATGAATTAGATTTACATTTTGTGAGTTTTCTTCCTCATCCTTTTATGTTGTACTGGCTTTTAACTCATGTACAATTAATTGTCATCTCAATCGTCTTACTTTTTAACTTTGTTAAGATTTGAAATATTTATAGTTAAATCAACTTCAATTTCAGCAAATTTATGGTTTATTTGGACTATAAAAATAATTTAATTTCTGAGGGTAAGGGCTAAAAAACTTTAATCGACAAAATGACTGATTGATTCTTAATTAAAGATCAAAGTAGGGTTATGAATGTTATAAACAAGAATCGCTCGAAAACCCTAAAAGGGTTAAGAATGTTTTAGACAAGAATTGTAAATGTTGGAAAAGTATACTAGTCAGATCAGTAGAATTTAAGGTTCAATTTTCGTGACCCATAAGCCTAAGGCTTTAGGGTTCAAATTTCGTTACCGGACATGTGCCTCCGATATTCGATTAAAATATAAAATCAACTTCTTTTTAGTCCAATACCTCGAGATAGTTGTGAATTTAGACCATAACATCAGCTGGGTTCCGATTTCAAAACCAGGGATTTGGGTTTTTGTTTTAAAATAGACATGGACATCTTCATTAGATAAAGCCGAAACGAAAGCCCATTCATTATTGCGGATAAGGTTAAATTTATTAGATTATAATTACAAACTTTAAAATTTACAAATTTATTTTGTTGTTTCTCTTATTTGTTTTCTCCTTCACGTGGTGCTATAGAAAAAGTTTGTTTACGATAACATAGATATTAAATCAAATCTAAAATATTTAAAATTTAAATTTTGTGAATTACGATAGAATATTTTTAAGAGTGTATTGGTGTCTGATTCGAAATAATAGTTTGGGTACTCATCACTATTAAATTTTTTCATGAATAATAAATTAAATGGCTACGATTCAGTTGTGTGCTGTATACTCATTCGTATGTGGTTTTGGATTTTAAAGTCTCATCTGAATTCAAAGTCTAATCTGGATGGTTTGAGAGTCATTAGACAAGTATATGGTTTGAGAGTCATTAGACAAGTATATATATACCTCAATTAACCTCATTCAATAGATTGGATTTTTTCCAAAGAAATGTATAGTTTAACACACTTCTTTTATCTCTCTACTCCTTACTTTAAAATTAAATAGTTCACAAAATCAAACTTTTTCCAACAATACTCTTTGACCAGAAATAATCCACACCAAATTGGCAACCATAGTGGGAGGCGACAGTGCTTGAATTATAGATTCGAAACCAGAGAACAAACCAGTTCGGATGGATCCTAATGTACAAGATGTTTCACCTCCAAAGCTTGAAGGAGTGAGAGAGAATAATGAGCATACTACTCTGTCTTATGTCTCGTGTGGATTATTTTTTACTGAGGGTAATTTGGTCAGGAGTTTTGTGGTGTTTCAAAGGTATTTAATGTTTGGGTATTTTGTAGTGAGAGATTTAAGCTGCATGGTTATATTGAATGTTTATTACCCTCATTAATGAAAGTGGTTGAGTATTTATACCCTTAATTATGGGTCATATGGACTTTCAGGTCAAACTTATGAAGACGGGTCGAGTTCAAAAACTCATTAGTTTATTAAGCATATTAGCAATTAGCTTAGTCAAAAGGTAATTAGTTTTTAGTACTTTTGTACAGTTCGGATGGTTCAGTGGGTGGCTTTTGTCCGAATTGCCCCTGTCCGGTTTCTACAATGAGTGGTGAAGATTTCTGGACTCATCAGTAGCGCCCTTTTTAGGTTTTGTTTGAAGGCCTTTGACATAACCTAAAAAATATTTCTTTAAGCACTAATAACGTTCTTCGGACTGTTTAAGTGCTCTACTCAGGATTTATCCGGACTGAAAACTTCTCAGAAGTTGAAAAGTTCTACTAAGGACCGTGGGACACGTGTCATCTTATGATTTGCCTCACAAACCGTTTTTCTCCTAGAACGGCGCTCCCACTAATCCCAAAAAGTAACCTCCTCATTTAATGCCCATAACGTCAGCGCCGCCTTCAATCATTACTTTTGTCTTTTCGTATTCTCCTAGGTTTTTGGCATCTCTTTTTGTCTCATTAGTATAAATTAATTTATTTTCATTGTTTTATCATCTTCATTACTCTCTCATTCCTTCATCTCAAAACTTCCACCTCTCTTCTCAAAATCCTTTTAGTGTGTGTTTATGTTCTCAGCAAGAAACGCACTGGTAAAAGGCGGGTGGCTTAATCTTTCGGAGTTAGAAAAGGCACAAAGAGTTGAGCAAGAAAGGAGCATTGCTGCGGGTCTTCCAGTTTCTCCAATCGACAAGTCTGAAACACTAACTTTAGAGGCTGACCGAGGTTCATCTTCTGCTAGAAGCTCCGAACCCAGGAGGTTTTTTCAACCAAGTCTTTCACCTGTCGTATCAGGCTCCTCGGTTCTGGAGTCGCAACCCACTGTCGAACGGGAACAAGTTGTTACAAGCACAATGAGACCCTCTCCATTTATAGCCAAGGGATCAGATGTTGAAAAATCCCCAGAAAAACTAACACTTCACCAAAAAGGCCTCTTAGTAAAAGGTATAGCTGTTGTTTCACAATCGAAGTCTCCGAAATCAGGGCCCCCTAAATCTGGGGCCAAGGACAAAGCTACAGGGTCAGAGGCATCTATCAAAGTCCCTAAGGATAAAACATCTAGTCCAGAGGCCACTGGAGCAGGCCTTCGAAATGAACCCTCCGGATCCGAGCCCCAACCGGACACTAGATCATTAAGAGAAAATAATGCTCAACCATCCGGACAACTTACTGAGCCAGCCACCAGCACTCCCCCACCAACGACAACTGAAAAACCTTCCATGGTGATGGAAGATAGCATAGAAGATGCCCCAGATGAGACCGACGTCTCCGGTCAAACATGGGAAGTTGCCACTGATAAAAAGGGTAAGGGCAAAGAGAAGATGTGCTTGAAATATCCGGACCTGCCGGAGTCCCTAGAAGGCAAAGTGGGACCCTGCTTCCACAAGGTGAGATTAAAGTATCTGCTGGCCATGCAAAACATTAATTATGTCTACACTCACACAGCTGAGTTAGGCCGAATCCGGACGAAGTGGGGGATCTCTGAAAATGTCAAGATGAGGATACCGGTCACTTCAGAGACACCAATGGATTGCAAGCTGAGCGAGGTAGTTATCTACACGAACTATTCAATTAGGGGCTCATATTTCCCTTGGACCCAGAGATCGTCAGATATTTTCATCTGGTAAATCTTTGTCCAAGCCAACTTAGTCCCAATGCTTGGTACACTCTCATGGCTTGTATCATGGCCTCTAGGCTCTGCGGAATACCGCTTCCGATAGAGCAATTTGCTGTTGTGGCCAGCCTTTGCAAGAATCACATCATCCTTTTCTACCATTACAACATGGGTGACAATTTTAAGGTGGTAGATGATGTGCTCGAATCGGAGAAGGATTGGAAGACCTAATTCTTGTTCATTAGTGAAGCTTGGGAAAATGGGAGAAAGATTAAAGCTGGTGTCAACCCAAGCATGCTCACCAGCAGATGGAAAAGCACAGGTAAATATTTCATCATGTTTGTTTTTCTTTCCTTATAAAAAGTCTATTTACTTAATTGCTCTTCTTTTTCTTTGGGTAGTGCTGCCGAATGAGTTCTCCGACTACTTGGAGGAGGGGCAGACAACCTGTGCCAAGTTGAACGCCTGGGCTGTTGACAAATGGGGAAATCGCATCCACAATTGTTTTACTACCGGTAATTTAGTGAGGTCCCACCTCTGGAATACTACCGGCCGGAGAGACCTGACTTAGGAAGAATTGACCATAATACCTCCTCCAAGTGTCATCCTCCAGAGGACAGAGGATAAATATGGTAAGCTGGCCTTTCTTGGCAGAACTAAAGCCCCGAGTAAGATGAAGGGTAAGAAAGGCAAAAAGAAGTAAGATGCAACTGAGGTTGCTCAATGTGGTGCTGAGGAGTTTGTTCCAGCAAATCAGGAAAGGCAGGATCGAGGGGGGATCGATGTTCCTCTACTTCAAGTGGTTGAAAATGAGAGTACCAAAAAGGCAGGTGGACTTCAAAGCCCCTCAAAGGCTCCCAAGAAGGATCGAAAGCGGGGAGCAGATGGCAGAGACAAGAAAGCCAAGAAGAAGAAAGTCTCTAAGGGAGATGATGTTGCTCTCTGGCCTCCGGAGTCACTTCACTCCCACTGTGGTCGCCAATTTGGTGTGGATTATTTTCGACTGAGGGTAATTTGGTCAGGAGTTTTGTGGTGTTTCAAAGGTATTTAATGTTTGGGTGTTTTGTAGTGAGAGATTTAAGCTGCCTGGTTGTATTATATGTTTATTACCCTCATTAATGAAAGTGGTTAGGTATTTATACCCTTAATTATGGACCATATGGACTTTCGGGTCAAACTTATAAAACCGGGTCGAGTTCAAAAACCCATTAGTTTATTAAACACATTAGCAATTAGCTTAGTCAAAAGGTAATTAGTTTTTAGTACTTTTGATCAGTTTGGATGGTTCAGTGGGTGGCTTTTGTCCGAATTGCCCATGTCCGGTTTCTACAGTGAGTGGTGAAGATTTCCTGACTCATCAGTATCCCCCTTTTTAGGTTTTGTTCGAAGGCCTTTGGTAAGACCTAATTTTTTTTTCTTTAAGCACTAATAACGTTCTCTGGACTGTTTAAGTGCTCTACTCGGGATTTATCCGAACCGAAAACTTCTCAAAAGTTGAAAAGTTCTACTAAGGATCATGGGACACATATCATCTTATGATTTACCTCACCAGCTGTTTTATCCTAGAATGGCGCTCCCACTAATCCCAAAAAGTAACCTCCTCATTTAATGCTCATAATGTCAGCGCCGCCTTCAATCATTACTTTTGTCTTTTCGTATTCTCCTAGGTTTTTGGCATCTCTTTTTGTCTCATTAGTATAAATTAAATTATTTTCATTGTTTTATCATCTTCATTACTCTCTCATTCCTTCATCTCAAAACTTCCACCTCTCTTCTCAAAATCCTTTTAGTGTGTGTTTATGTTCTCAGCAAGAAACGCACTGGTAAAAGGCGGGTGACTTAATCTTTCGGAGTTAGAAAAGGCACAAAGAGTTGAGCAAGAAAGGCACATTGCTCCGGGTCTTCCAGTTTCTCCAATCGATAAGTCTGAAACATTAAATTCAGAGGTTGACCGAGGTTCATCTTCTGCTAGAAGCTCCAAACCCAGGAGGTTATTACAACCAAGTCTTTCACCCGTCGTATCAGGCTCCTCAGTTCAGGAGTCAGCCCACTGTCGAACGGGAAAAAGCTGTTACAAGCACAAAGATACCCTCTCCATTTATAGCCATGGGATCAGATGCTGAAAAATCCCCAGAAAAACTAACACTTCACCGAAAAGGCCGCTTAGTAAAAAGCCTAGCTGTTGTTTCACAGTCTAAGTCTCCGAGATCAGGGCCCCCTAAGTCTGGGGCCAAGGACAAAGCTACAGGGTCAGAGGCATCTATCAAAGTCCCTAAGGATAAATCATCTGGTCCAGAGGCCACTGGAGCAGGCCTTCGAAATGAACCCTCCGAATCCGAGCCCTAGCCGAACACTAGATCATTAAGAGTAAGTGATGCTCAACCATCCAGAAAGCTTACTGAGCCAACCACCAGCACTCTCCCACCAACGACAACTGACAAACCTTCCATGGTGATGGAAGAGACGATGGAAGACAGCATAGAAGAGGCCCCATATGAGACCAACGTCTCCGGTCAAACAGGGGAAGTTGCCACTAATAAAAAATGGCAAGGGTAAAGAGAAGCTGTGCTTGAAACATCCGGACCTGCCGGAGTCCCTGGAAGGAAAAGTGGGACCCTACTTCCATAAGGTGAGCGTAAAGTATTTGCTGGACATGCAAAACATTAACTATGTCTACACTCACACAGCTGAGTTAGGTCGGATCCGGACGAAGTGAGGGATCCCTAAAAATGTCAAGGTGAGGATACCGGTCACTTCAGAGACACCAATGGACTACAAGCTGAGCGAGGTAGTTATCTACACGGAACTATTCAATTGGGGGCTCAGATTTCCCTTGGACCTAGAGATCATCAGATATTTTCATCTGATAAAGCTCTGTCCAAGCCAACTGAGTCCCAATGCTTGGTACACTCTCATGGCTTGTATCATGACCTCTAGGCTCTCCGGAATACCGCTTCCGATGGAGCAATTTGTTGTTGTGGCCAGCCTTTGCAAGAATCACATCACCCTCTTCTACTATTACAACATGGGTGACAATTTTAAGGTGGTAGGTGATCTTCTCGAATCAGAGAAGAATTGGAAGATCCAATTCTTGTTCATTAGTGGATCTTGGGAAAATGGGAGAAAGATTAAAGATGGTGTCAACCCAAGCATGCTCACCAGCATATGGAAAAACACAAGTAAATATTTCATCATGTTTGTTTTTCTTTTCTTATAAAAAAGTCTATTTACTTAATTGCTCTTCTTTTTATTTGGGTAGTGCTGCCGAAGGAGTTCTCCGACTACTTGGAGGAGGGGCAGACATCTTGTGCCAAGCTGAACACCTGGACTGCTGAGAAATGGGGAAATCGCTTCCACAATTGTTTTACTGCCGGTAATTTAGTGAGGTCCCACCTCTGAAATACTACCGGCCGGAGAGACATGACTTGAGAAGAATTGACCACACTACCTCCTTCGGGTGTCATCCTCCAGAGGACAGAGGATAAAGATGGTAAGCTGGCCTTGCCTGGAAGAGCTAAAGCCCCAAGTAAGATGAAAATAAAGAAAGGAAAGAATACGCAAGATGCAACTGAGGTTGCTCAAGGTGGTGCTAAGGAGATTGTTCCAGCAAATCAGGAAAGACATGATCAAGGGGGGATCGATGATGCTCTACTTCAATTGGTTGAAAATGAGAGTACCAAAGAGGCATGTGGACTTCCAAGCCCCTCAAACGCTCCCAAGAAGGATCGAAAACGGGGAGCATATGGTAAAGACAGGGAATCCAAGAAGAAGAAAGTCTCCAAGGGGGATGAAGTAGCTCTCCGGCCTCCGGAGTCACTTCTTCCGGTTGAGCCAACAAACCCCACACAGGCAGAGCAAATCCCAAGTGATCTCTACACCGGAGAGGGTACCAAAGGGGATATCAACATTGATGGAGTAGATATCAGTGGCCTTCAAGGGATTGACATTTACTTTGGACACCTCGAGAAAAACGACTTTGTTGGCCCTTACCTCCCTCCAAGCTCATCGAATATGGTCAATTTCAATGGTAAGTCTTTTTCTGTTTCAGGGGAGAATGACATGGTGACACACTCCTTGTTGAGAAATATTCAACCGATGCTCAACCTAGAGATACAAATGCGAAGTCAATCCACCCTCATCAACACACTCAACGCAGACAAAGAGAGCTTATCCAACAACATCCTTAACGCCAACCAGAATGTTGAGGCATTAAGGAGAGAGATCGAAGAGTTGAAGAAGGGGAAAGAGGACTTGGCTACCAAGTTGGCCACTTCAGAGGGGGTTAACAGAGAACTTCAAACTAAGTGTTTTGGCTTGGAGAATGATCTTTCCACTTCGAATGATAAGGTGAAGGCCAGTGACAATGTTATCCAGACCATGACTAGTGACAAAACCTCACTCGAAGATGCTGTGTCTAGAGCCATCAAGGAAAAAGAAGATTTGATAAAGGATCAGGAGAAGACAATCCAGGCCAGGATTGATGAATACACCAAAAAGGTGATCGACTCCTAATAAGAGAGGTATGCATGAGTCAAATCCGATATGGTCTTTCTTTTTCATCAAAAATTTCCGAAGAGGACACTCAGAGATTTATGGCGATATGTGGAATACGAAGACCTCCCTCACCACACTATGGTCGATGGTGATAAGCACAACTATTCCAGTGGTTATGATGATACCACTGACGAAGATGAAAGGACCGGAGAGAGCCCTAGTGAGGAACCCAAAGACCCCAAGAAGAAACCAGATGAGGCTGGAACATCTAAGGGAGCCCACCTTTAAAGTTTTAACTATCTTTTATTTTTCTTTAATTCTTGTGTTAGACTAAAGTCCTTGGATGGCCAAGGCATTTTTGTAACCGTGTCCGGCTCTTGTCCGGATAAACCTTCCCTTTTAAAACTTCAAAGTCCTTGGATGGCCAAGGCATTTTACATGTTTTAATATCATTCCCTAGTGTTAGCCGGACAGTTTTACCTTACACAATTCTTGCATTGTTTTATATTTGCCCAATTTTGATGGCTAATGTTTAAATACCCCCTGGTCATTTTACAAGTGGTTTAAGGTGAGAGTGTTTAAATTATCCGATGAAAAATGTTTAAATGGTCATCGTTCCACCAGACCAATCCGGTCTGTTAGTGATACTTAGAACTGAAAGTTTTAAATAAGCTATCAATCAAATCACTATGAATTTTTTAAGAAGGCATCAAATTTCATTAAAAAGCCTGGACACCTCATTAAAACCTCCCCGCGCCACCAGGGTAGGAAAGAGTATGCCCTCTAATATCTACATGGACTTTAAACAAGTAAATATTTACATAACTTTCATTCTAGATACAACCAGAGGTGTTCAATGTTCCAGGATTGATTCAAGATCCTTCCATCTTTATATTGAAGCTTGTATGTCCCAGGGTCCTTCCCAATTTGGAGCTAGCTTGCCGAACTGCTTCTCATTAGTATGTAGGAAAACTTTTCTCAACACTTTATCCCCTGGTTGAAAATCCCTCCTTCTGACTTTATAAGCAAACCTGCTTCTCATCAATCCCTAATAGTGGGTGGCTCTCATATAAGCCTTGACTTTTTTTTCTTCTATCAAGTCAAGTTGACTTCTGATTGCCACTACATTAGCCTGTTCGGAAAAATTGTGGATTCTAAATGAAGGAAAATTTGCCTCTATAGAAGCTATTGCATTCATACCATATACCAAGGCAAATGGGGATTCCTGTGTAGCAACCCCAGGAGTAGTCTGGTAGGCCCATAGTACTTCTTGTAGATAACTTGACCAGTTTCCAGCAGCCCCTTATAGATTCTTTTTAAGACCGGATAGGATGGTCATGTTTTCTACTTCAACCTGACCATTCGCCTGTGGGTGGAAAGGAGAAGAGAATCAATGTTGAATGCCTCTAGAGGCACAGCAACTCTTCATATCTTTGTTATCAAATTGTGGCCTATTGTCTATGGTTATCTTTTGTGGAACCCCAAATCTGCAGCAAATATTAGATAAGATAAATTTTATAACAGCTTTTGAAGTAGTTTCTGCCAGTGGGGCTGCTTCTATCCATTTCGAGAAATAATCAATAGCAACAATGATAGTTATGCACCCTCTGGACGCCATAGGCAGAGGTCCCACCAGATCTAGCCCCCAACGAGCAAAAGGTATTGGCTCATAAATCGACTCCAAATGGACAACTGGGATATGAATTTCATTACCATATCTTTGGCATGGATCACACTACTTCACCAATTCATTGACATCTTTCATTATGGAGGGCCAGTAGTATCCGACCAACAAGACGTTTCGGGTTAAAGCTCTATAACCACAGTGATGATCCCTCACCATCATGCAGTTCAGGCATCACTATTTGGGAATCTTCGATCCCCAAACATCACAAGAAAGGTCTATTAAAGGACTTCTTGTAAAGAACGTTTCTTAGGATTAAAGAGTTTGAAGATTGTCCGGGGGTGATTATGTGATATGAGAATCTCTTAGTGTCAATTTAGGTTGATTTACTTTGTTTAGGAGTTGTTTTAGAGAGAGAAAATGGGAGCTTAATATTCGTCTTGGGATTTGTGAAGCGCGTGTGGTCCTTTTATAGTATAATTGCGGCCCCACATGCTTTAATTCCCATTTATTACATTTTTAGTCCCTACATCTTATTTTCTTCTTATTTTAGCTACTTCTTTGATAGTTTATACAATTTTCCCCTCATACAATTTCCTCTTTTCACTTTCCTCCTATCATACTTTTTCTTTACAATTTCCTCCTATCATGTTTCTTCTTTACAATTTTATCCTTGTCTTTTATTCTTCCTTATCAGTAGCCCCCAGTCCTAGTAAAAATAGTTTTACTGGGATTATAAAAAAGTCTCAATTATCACTTCGTACATCTTTTCCTCGAAATAAATACCTCAAATGGTGTACCTCTTCGAAGAAGCATCTCTTCGAATGCATCTATTCTCTTTGAATGCTGCATTTCTTCGAAAATATATTTTCGAAAATATCTCCTCGAATGCATCTATTCTCTTCGAATGCTGCATCTCTTCGAAAACATCTCTCCGAAAACATCTATTATCTCATACTAACCAGTATAGCCCCCCAATCCTTGCAACTACTCCTGAGCCTCCTCAAACTATGGCGGCTGACCCTGAGTCTCCTCGAACTACAGCAGCTGACCCTAAGTCTCCTCGAACTGCAGCAGCTGGCCCTAAGTCTCCTCGAACTGCAGCAGCTGACCCTCCTCTTCCGAGGACCGGGGATCATGTCTCTAGTCTTCCAACTACTCCATCCATAACAGGAAATGGGACTCCCCGGTTTTCTTCAGGATAGACCGTGGTTACCGAGGCAGAAATTCAAGAGCTGCGCAAAAAAGCCTTAGCTGCTAAAGGAAAATCTATTGCCTTGATAACCCGGAGCCATCTATTCCAGCCACTCATGCTGTAAATAGGAGTAATGTCATCGAAATTCCTGCTGAGTCGTCCAATGAACATCCAACCGCCCCGATCAATCCTGACCCAATTACTCAAAATGTTCAAGTCACACATCCAGACCAACAAATCGACATCACAGCAGAATCTTCTAGTCAGACTCGTACTCCTCCTCCAACCATATCCGACGAGCAAGCGGAACGCATTACTCCTAAGTCAAAAGGTGATGTAACCCTTCCTGTAGAACTTGATGCCATCATGGGCAACAATATTCGAGGGATTGAAAATAAACATGCTGTTGCTCTTTACAATATATGGTACAAGTACTTTTCTCCTTCAGAAGAAACGCTGCTTCGTACTCGTTGGTGCATCCCTTCGTATATCAACATCAGATTTCCCTCCGAAGGAGAGACTCCGCTATCTGTTAGGGATCATGAACTTGTTGTCTATACTGACATCATGAATTGGGGACTAAGATTTCCTTTAGACCCGTTCTTTGTTGAGTATTTTGCTAAGATTGATCTGTGTCCCTCTCAAGCTGGACCCAACATGTGGTTCACATTAATGATATGCATCATGGCCTCGAGAATTTCAGGCCAAGAGTTTTCCTTGGAGCAGTTCATCGGACTATCCGGGTTGGCTAGGAACCCATTCTTCCCATTTTATTCGTTGACGTTTAACCGAAGGCAGAAAGTGCTAAAAGATCTGCTAGAGGCTGACAAGAAATGGAGACAATAGTTTATCTTCTTCTCAGGACACTGGAAAACTAGTGCTGAAGCAACCCCTTCGAACCCTCACAAATTAAATCTGTTGTGGACCAATAAATGTAAGTCCTCGAATCACTTTATTGATAATAGTCCTTTGAATTATAATAGTTTAAGATTTTAACTTAAACATTTTTGTAGCTATGACTGGCATTTTGAAGCCATATGTTGATTATGTGGAGAGTGTCACTGCTGTTTTTACGAGGCTTAGTGAATGGGCTAAATAAAAATGGGAGAACCGATTTCGCTTATGCTTTAGTGACAACAACATGGCTCTGAGCAGATTGTGGAGGTTAAATCCCCTTGACCGACTGTCTTTGAAAGAATTGATGACCCCTCCTTCCCAAGATGAGGTGCTAGAACGAGTGACAAAGAAAGATATAATAATATATCTTCTGAAGCGTGATCGTGCACAAAGTCATCGAGATGCACCCGAGGAGGAACTTCTTGCTAAGCAACAACAACAGCTAGAAGTGCCCGTTGCCCCGGACCCAGCCTCCTCGGACAACAGAGTAGCTCCCAGTCCTGATCCTTCCCCAAAAAAGGCCATTCACCCTCTGAGGAAGAAAAGCTCGAAAGTCAAAGGGAAAGATAAGGCTGCCTTAGAGCCTATCCAGGAGCAGTCCGAGGACAGTAGAGCTCAAAACAACGCCCCCGAACCGGCCCAGGAGATTGAAGATCAAAGGGCTCTTGTCGTATCTGATCATGACATGGGAGATAATTCTCCCAAACAAAACTCGAACTTAACACCCAGCACTCCTCGGACCCAAGCATCACATCCAGCTCCCCCAGAGGAGCCCTCCCACACTTGCTCCACTTCCCATTCCTCAAAGTAAGCCTCCCCAACACATTGACCTTGTGATTCTCGAGGGGGAGGCATCTGACTTTGATGCTGTTGGCCTTGGCTCTCCTAGCAGCTCGTTCGAAATTCCCCGTCACGACGAATTTTCAATGAGTATGCGCAGCCTGTTGCATGCCTCTGTTATGAAGGGAAATAAGATGGCACACTTGGAGAACATGAAAAATCATTACAAGTTCAAGGCTTCCTTGTTGGCTGCACAACTTGAAGAGGCCAAAAAATAACATACGATCGTGGAGAGTCAGGCAGATGTCCTATATGAAAGATTATCTGCCTCGGAGAACTATGTCATTATGCTAGAGAGATATTGCCAAGAGGAGGGGGATCTCTACCAGAAAAAGACCGAGGGCCAGAAGAAACTCATTGCTGAATATATGAGGGTCGAAGAGGTAGCGCACATAGGTTTTACTGACTGTTTCAAGGACTATGAAAAACTTTTTGAGAATAGAAATCACTTGGCAAGTCGCATTGAAGATTTCACTCGGCAGGTAGAGGATGAGAAGGAAAAGGCTGTGAATGCCTATATTGCCAAGTGTACCAACAACTTGGTTGACCGAGATGCAACAGTTCGAGCAGGTTTGATAACGCAACTTCATGCGGAATACCCCGAATATGACCTTGGGAGTTTTTGGAAACTTGTGTCCCCGGATCTCCGTCCTCCTCACATTGTTGTTAGTGAGAGTGAATCGTCAGATTCTGAGGAAAGTGTCTCTCCCAAAAGGTGACTGTGGACAAAGTGTTTTGTGTATAAGACCTTATAAGGCAATTTTTGTACTCCTTGGATTTTTGTGTCTGCCCCAACTTGTAACATTTAACCTTGCAATATTTAGTGTGTGGCAATTTACATCGTTGTGTCATTTCTAACTATGGTTTATATTTTTGTGTTTGCCCCAACTTGAAAAGTCATAGCGTGCATAATAACATAAGAATGTAAATAATTTAAGGCACAACATATTGTGTCTCAAAGAATAATTCGAAGAGACCCAAGTTATAATTCGAAGGGTGAAACGACTTGAAGTACACAGCAGAATTTATCCAAATAATAATTCGGGGCACTCATTATCATAACCCAGTCACTAATTTGAGATAGGGCAAAATTCGAGGCACAAATCGTTTTGACCCAAATTATATTTTAAGGCAAAGAAAAAATCGAGGCATAAATCATTATGACCCAAATCATATTTTAAGGCAAAGAAAAATTCGAGGCATAAATCATTATGACCCAAATCATAGTTGGAGATAAAGAGAAATTCGAGGCACAACTCATTCTGACCCAAATTATAGTTTAAGATAAAGAGAAATTCGAGACACAACTCATTGTGACCCAAATTATAGTTCAAGGCAAACAAAAATTCGAGGCATAAATCATTATGACCCAAATCATAGGCGGAGATAAAGAGAAATTTGAGGCACAAATCATTGTGATCCAAATTATAGTTGAAGGCAAAGATAGATTCGAGGCATAAATCATTATGACCCAAATCATAGTTTAAGATAGAGACAAATTCGAGGCACAAGTTATTGTGACCCGAAAAATAGTTTAAGGGAAAAAGTACGTCATATTAAGTAGCTCATTGGACACCTCGTTAAAACCTTCCTGTGCCTATCAGGGTAGGAAAGAGTATGCCCTCACTATGTTCGGAACTTTCATATACAAAAAGGAGAACTTTGTCATTCAAGATACAACTTTAAATGTTCAATATTCCATGGGAGACGGAGGTATCGTCCTTCCTTGTCTTTCAGCCGATATGTTCCATGTTTTACTTTCTCAGTAACCTCATAAGGACCCTCCCAATTTGGTCCCAATTTGCCCAGACTCTTATGTTTGGTATGCAAAAAGAATTTTCGCAGTACTTTGTCTCCCACATTGAAGTCTCTATGCTTTACTTTAGACGCATATCGACTCCTCATAAGATTTTGATAATGGAGGGACGTCAACTGTGTTTGTTGTCTTTTTTCTTCAACCAAATCTAACGCCAATGCTCTGTTTTGGTCATTCACCTCCGCTGTATACGTTGCCACACGATATGAAGGGAAAACAGTCTCTGGAGGGACAATGACATCCATACCATATACTAAGGCAAACGGGGATACAGCCTTGGATGTTCGTGGAGTTGTCCTGTAAGCCCACAATACTTCTTGTAAATAATCAGGCCATTTTTCTGCCTTCCCTTCCAAGTTCTTTTTCAAACCATCCAGAATTGTGCGATTGGTCACTTCCACTTGCCCATTAGATTGAGGATGAAATGGGGCAGAAAAACATTGCCGTATGCCCCTAGAGAGGCAAAAACTTTTAAACTCCTTGTTATCAAACTGAGGCCCGTTATCCGTTGTGACTTGCAATGGCACCCAAAAACGACATCAAATATTTGACACCACAAATTTGATTACATATTTAGCCTTTGTCCCTGCTAAGGGTTCTGCTTCTACCCACTTAGAGAAATAATCCACTACGACAATTATAGTTTGCCTGCCACCGGATGCCATCGGTACAGGTCCAACTAAATCGATGCCCCACCTATCGAATGGGACTGCTTCCGAAATACTCTCCAATAATTCCCCCGGCCTGTGGATCACATTGGCATATCGCTGACAAGTATCACATCATTTTACCAAATCTTTTGAATCTGATGCAATAGTCGGCCAATAATAACCATCCAGAAACACCCGACGAATTAATGCCTTATACCCACAATGGGCAGATCCTTCCCCATCGTGTAATCCAGACAGGATGACTTGTGACTCATCTTTGTTTAGACATCGTAGTAACGGTCGACTCAAAGATTTCTTATACAGCACGCCTCCCAGCATAACATATCCATGAGATTTGAACCTGATTTTCCTTGCCTCGTACTTTCCGACGGGTAAAGTTTCATTTTCGAGGAAATCAATAATTGCGGACCTCCAGTCGTCTTTGATCACGTTGCTCTCCTCGGTAACGTTCATTGCATGGTCCGCATCGATCATGATCGAGGGACGTTCCTGAATCAAGACCCATGGGTATCCCTCTGTTCGTGAGGGTGAGGCCAAAGAATCTGGGACAACATTTGCTTCCCTTCGAACATGTTCATACTTAACTTCCTGAAACTCAGATATTAAGTCTTTTAATGCTCGCAAATACTGTATCAGCTTATCTTTTCTGGCCTCAGACTCTCCCAATGCCTGGCTTATTACTAACTGTGAATCGCTGATCAGTTTAACCTTTTTAGCCCCACATATCTGAGCTAAACGCAAACCCGCTAATGCAGCTTCATACTCCGCTTCATTGTTAGTAGCCTTAAAACCGAACCGAATAGCTTGGAACATAGCTATTACTTCTGAAGAAATCAATTGAACAACTGCCCCACTTCTAGAAATGTTCGACCCCCCATCTGTTCTTACCAACCATTCCGTTTCATCAAATTGGTCAATGATTTATTTATCCTCTCGATCCGAATGGAATTCGACCAAAAAATCAGCTAAAACTTGGGCTTTTATCGCCGTTCGAGGCTAAAATGTTATGTCAAAATCCCCTAGTTCCACCGACCATTTGGTCATCCTTCTAGAAATATCAGGCCTCTGCAACAAACCTTTCAGGGGAAAAGTTATCCGAACGATTATAGGATGTGCCTGGAAGTAAGGTCGCATTTTTCGAGCAGCCATTACCAAAGCCAACGCTACCTTCTCCAATTTGAGATATCACTTCTCCGCATCCAGCAAACTCTTACTGACATAATAGTTAGGTTTTAGAAGAGATTCCTCTTCGCGGAGTAGAACAACACTGACCGCACAACGTGACACTGCTACATAGACAATTAATTTCTCCCCTACCAATGGTTTAGACAATACCTCAGGGGACGTTAGATACTCTTGGATCTGGCGAAAAACGGCTGAACATTCGTCGGTCCAACAAAAATGTTTCGCATTTCGCAATACCTTGAAGAAGGGTGCACATTTATCCGAAGACCTAGAAATAAATCTATTCAGAGCGGCCAATCTCCCTGTCAGAACTTGGAATTCTTTGATATTCCGGGGGGGAGTCATGGTGACTAAAGCTTTTATCTGTTCCGGATTAGCCTCGATGCCTTTTTCGCTGATCATGTAGCCAAGAAATTTGCCCGACCTTGCACTTCTCCGGATTGAGTTTCAAATTTACCTTGCTTAAATTGTTAAACGTCTCCTCCAGGTCAGCAAAATGTTCTTCGTCTCGCGAACTTTTGACCAACATATCATCGATATAGACTTCCATGTTCTGTCCAATCTATCCCTCAAAGGTTTTATTAACCAGGCGCTGATAAGTTGCCCCGACATTCTTTATGCCAAACGGCATAACCTTGTAGCCGTATAACCCTCTCCCGGTAATAAAAGAAGTTCTTTCTTCATCTTTAGCATCCAACCGGATTTGGTTGTACCCTGAGTAAGCGTCCATGAATGAAAACAGTCGGTTACCCGATGTCGAATCTACTAATTGATCAATGCAGGGCACTGGAAATGGATCTTTGGGGCAAGATCTGTTTAAATCTGTGAAGTCGACGCACATTATCGACTTGACATTCTTCTTCCGTACCAACACTGGATTTGATGCCCATACAGGATAATGCGACTCGTGAATGTGTCCTATGCTTAGTAGCCTTTCTACCTCCGCAAGAATAGGGGAAGCCTTTTCCGGAGAGACTGGTCTCCTCTTCTGGACAATAGGTAGAACGTCAAGTCGTACCGCAAGCTTATGACATATAATCTCCGATGGTACTCCAGTGACATCCTGTGCACACCAAGCAAACATATCGAGCTTATTAGATAAAAAAGCAATTAACCTTTCTCTAAACTCCAAAGAAAGTTTTACTACGATCTTCAGAAATCTGCCACTCACGAATTCGTGTGTCTCGGAATCTTCTTCTAGGACCAGAAACCCGGGGGTCTCCCTCGGATCATCACATGGGATGACTTCGGAGGAATGCCCCTTTAATTGCTATGCTTTATCCGACGCTTCTCCCCGAACTCCCTTCGAGGATAAAGCTATCTGGTAACATTCTCGGGCCATTTTCTGGCTACTTCTGATTATCCCGACATTGTTCCCAACCACATACTTTAAACACTGATGCACCGTCGAAATTACGCCATGCATCCGGGACAACCAAGAGCGACCCAGAATGACATTATATGAAGTCGGCGCATCAACGACGATAAACAATACTTCTACATCTTTCTTGAATGGCTCGCGACCCAACTAAACCACACACTGAAACTCTCCTACCACCACTGTTGTAGCGCCAGTAAAGCCCACTATAGTCCTGTCGGATCGTCGGATAACTGGTGGGTCAGAAATTCTCATGTAAGTGCTCATAAACAAGATATTCGCTGAGCTCCCTGTATCGATAAGTATCTTACGAACTTGATCCCCAGCGATACCCGCGGCGATCACCACTGCATCCTCATGCGGGCCTGCAACATTTCGCATATCATCGTCTTCAAGACAAATGATGGGGGAGGGTAACCGGTGCATTTGTGCTGACACCCCCGCTTCGATCTTGGTAGTCAAGTTGACCATGTGCCTCTTTCGCGAGCTATTGGAATTTCCCGCAATAGTATCTCCTCCAAAGATTGCCAATGAATCGAAGAAAGCACAGAGGCTATTCACCCTCCCCCTCGGAATAACCTCTTCTACCATATTCACATTGTTCCTCCCCTCATTGGGATCCAAATATTCTTGTTCAATGTCAAAGTCGTCGACCCCTTCGGAAATTACCATGGCTGTGTCAGTGTTCTTTGGGACAACTTTCACCACAACGTTCTTCTGGGAGTGCTTCTTGACAAACTCTAATAACATTCTGATGTAGCCTAGAAAGTCCAAACAAAAGCCTTGTTTATTTTATTTTATTTTATTCAAATATCTTATGTATTTAAATCAAATCTAATTATATTAAGATTTTATTTTATTTGATTTTAGAATATTTATTTTATTTCCTTGTATTCTAATTTAGGGTTTTGAGAAGCTATTGTATAAAGCCTCTTATGCCTTAAGTTATTTGAAGTTTTTGGAATAATAGATTTTTTATCTCTGAAAATTTCACTCTTTGTTACCCTTAGATTAGGGTTGCATCATGTTACCCTTGAATTAGGGTTTCATCTATCGTTGCTTCTTCTTCTATTTCCGCCGCGACATCAGTTTGGTATCAGAGCCTCAGTTCCTGCTACGGGTCAAGCATGTTTCTGAATCTTGATTTCATTTGATTCAAGGTCTAAAGGAGAGAACAACATACGACCATGAAGATCTCAAAGATCGTTTGGTATGCGGGAGACACACTAGGCGTTTCAATGACGATCATATTGGCCAGTTACTGAAAGAGTTTAAATTGGCTACCAATCGTCGAATCAAGGTAAAACTTTCTTATCGATATGCTTTCTGAGGCTATGAAGAGGTTTTCAAAACCATTTTTTTCATCAACTGGACATGGGGATGTTGTCTTCAGGCTATGAAAAGGTTTTCGAAACTATTTTTTTCCTTCAACTGGATGGCTTGAATGTTACTCCGAATAAGGAACACTCGAGAAGAATTTATCTTATTCCGATAAGGTCAACAATTATAATTCCCAATGTAACGATTGAATAAAATAAAATAAATAATTTGGGTTCTTGATGGTGATGGTGCTGTGAATTCGAGGACGAATTCTTGTCAACCAGGAGAGGATGATGTAGCCCAGAAAGTCCAAACAAAAGCCTTGTTTATTTTATTTTATTTTATTCAAATATCTTATGTATTTAAATCAAATCTAATTATATTAAGATTTTATTTTATTTGATTTTAGAATATTTATTTTATTTCCTTGTATTCTAATTTAGGGTTTTGAGAAGCTATTGTATAAAGCCTCTTATGCCTTAAGTTATTTGAAGTTTTTGGAATAATAGATTTTTTATCTCTGAAAATTTTACTCTTTGTTAGCCTTAGATTAGGGTTGCATCATGTTACCCTTGAATTAGGGTTTTATCTATCGTTGTTTCTTCTTCTATTTACGCCGCGACATCACATTCCATTCTCGATCAAGGCTTGCACTTCTTTTTTCAAAGCTATGCAGTCATTGGTATCGTGCCCAATATCCTCGTGATACTTGCAATATTTATTAACGCTTCTACTTTCCCTCGGAGTTTGTATAGGAAAAGACTTTCTGAATGGTACTGTAGATCTCGCCTTGTCAAATATAGCGGCAACATTTTCTGTCAGCTCCGCAAAATAGTCTGGTCGAACCCACTTATTCGACATGGGTTGGGCTCCTTGATTGTAATTTTGCTGGTTGCAATAGTACTGTGAGTCTGTTTTCTGCCTCGGCTGATATTGACCCATAATTTTGGCTTGAACGTTGACACGGGGCCCTTGGCTACTCGGCTCAGATCTTTGAAATTGATTCTGATCCAACTGATCCTCAAATCCTTTCTCTGATGCCTGAGTCTCCTCCACCAGAATTCTTTTCTCGACCTGATCCAAAAATGCTCCGAACGTCATTGCCTGACTCTCCGCCACCGTATCCTTCAACAATCCGGGGAGTAGGCCCATCCTGAAAGCTGTAAGGGCCACTGAATCTTTACAATACTCCATGTCCGTTTTCGCTTTGACAAACCGATTGGTGTAATTCTTCAAGCTCTCCCCAACCTTTTTTCTGCAATAGATTATCGTGTCTCCGTTAACTCTGAACTTTTTGCTCCCCACAAAGTGTTGTCTGAATATATTCCAGAACATGTCGAAATTCTTAATCGAGCCCTGTGGAAGCCTATTATACCACTTGGAAGCTACCCCCTTGAAGGTTTGAGAGAATGCTCTACACAGCAATTTATCATCGTCGTCGAAATTAATCATGAAATTTTTGAATTGTTCAATGTGATTATCCGGATCTTGCGTCTCATCGAACTTTTCTAATTTCAAGATATCGAAATGCTTTGGGAGGTTTCCCACCAAAATGTCCGGGGACACAGGTGAAGCTCTCCAATTATGACTCGTACGATAAACGTTGGATCTTAAATTGTCATTGCTCGGAAAGTAAAACCCTTCCTTGGATGGCAGAGTATATTGATGCTGCCACTCCGAATTTCGCGGTCCCATGTGTTCTTTTCTAACAGGAAACTTTGCTTGGCCATAAGCCTGATCGTTGAATTGAGCACAGTGACTCTTCTCCCTTAGAGACTTCCTCTCCGAGCTTCTTCCCCTTCGGTAATCAGCATGTCCTCGACCGTGCTTTTTCTTTCTGTGATTTCTCCTAGGAGATGACTCCGAAGAACTGTATCGAGAATAACCGCTCGAATCAGATGAATCCAAATGTCGATTTCCTTTCCTCCTCGACGATCGCCGTTAGTTCCCCTGTATCTATCGTCCCTATTTTTGGGACGAAAATCGGCTTCACGCTCCTCTTTCCCACTAGCGGGCTCCCTCCGTATCTCAGAACGAAGATTTTCCTGTACATTTTCCTTTTCTGCCTTCAATCTTTCGATTTCCAGCAACAGCTCATTCTTTCGAGTCAATAGGTATGAGTCATCAAAAGTGTCTTCGACTCGATGGTCCCTATGAGCCTCGTCCTCTATGTCATTCTGATAGTCCTCGCTCACTAGGTTCTCCTCGCAATTGTTGACAAAATCGTCCCCTTGCTCTTCCATAGTATTCCTCTGAACTATTTCCAGGAAGCGATTGTCGTCAGAACGATCTTCGTTTCCCACAGACGGCGCCACTAAAGAGTTTGAAGATTATCCGAGGGTGATTATGTGATACGAGAATCTCTTAGTGTCAATTTAGGTTGATTTACTTTGTTTAGGAGTTGTTTTAGAGAGATAAAATTGGAGCTTAGCTTAAGTAGAGAGAGAACGTAATATAATATTCGTCTTGGGATCTGTGAAGCGTGTGTGGTCCTTTTATAGTACAATTGCGGACCCCACACGCTTTAATTCCCATTTATTACATTTTTAGTCCCTACATTTTATTTTCTTCTTATTCTAGCTACTTCTTCGATAGTTTATACAATTTCCCCCCCACACAATTTCCTCTTTTCACTTTCCTCTTATCATACTTTTTCTTTACAGTTTTCTCCTATCATGTTTATTCTTTACGATTTTCTCCTTGTCTTTTATTCTTCCTTATCAAGGATTACAAATCCACGAGCTTTATACTTCACTTTTCTTGCTACCACTTTTTCCGAAGGCAAGATTCCATCTGAAATGTAGTGAAAAAGAGGATACCTCCAGTCTTGAGGTTGACTCGCTTGTATATTTAAACTTTCCTCATGTTTCTCCTTCCTCTGATTGAGTTGAATGGATGGGCACTCTTGCACGTGAATCCATGGAGTCTGCTAGCGTATTTTTTGTTCGGGCTATGTGCTCATAGATGATGTCTTTGAAGTTAAGTGTCACTTCTTTAAGAATGAATAAATATTTAATCAGGTGCTCATTTTTTTCCTCGGATTGACCTTGTGCATGATGGATAAGAAGCTGAGAATCACTCATTAACCTGACCGTTTTGGCTCCACAAATTAAGGCTAACTTTAAACCAGTTATAGCAGCTTCATATTCAGACTCGTTATTAGAAGCCTTGAAAGCAAAACATATAGCCTGGTACATTTTATCACCATATGGAGAGGTTAAACATATCCTAGCACCACAACCCATGGTACTTGATCCACCATCAGTCCGGACAACCCATACTTTCTTAGACTTTTCACTTGTTGCTTGCTTAGTGTCTCTGTCCGAATGAAATTCAACTAGCAAATTCACTTGGTGCTTGCTTAGTGACTGTAGTTCAAGGGGTAAAATCAATATCATACTCCCCCAACTACACTGACCACTTGGTCATTCTGCTTGATACGTCTGCCTTCTGAAGAACGTTTTTCAAGGGAAAAAGACGTTCAGACAATGATAAAATGAGACTGAAAGTAAGGTCTCATTTTCCTAGGAGCAATTACTAAAGCCAGTGCTAATTTTTCAAGTTTTAAATACCTCTTTTCAGCATCTATCAAGCTTTTGCTGATGTAGTACATCGGACGAGGATAATTATCCACCTCCCTTACTAGCATTGCACTTATGGCACAATCGGAGACTGCTAAATACATGTACAATGTCTCTCCATCAATAGGTTTAAACAAGGTTTTGGGGGAGAATAAGTGTTTTTTAATTTTATCGAAAGCCTGGTCGCACTGTGGAGACTAGTTAAATTCTTTTGCACCTTTTAAAGTTTGAAAAAAACGGGGCACACCTATCTAAAGACCTTGAGATAAAATGGTTTAGAGCAGCTAACCTCCCTTTCAATCTTTGTACTTCTTTAATATTCCGAGGAGGCTCCATCTGCAATAAAGCACTAAGTTGGTCTAGATCAGGCTGTATCCCTTTCTCACTTATCACATACCCCAAAAACTTCCCGGACTGTACTCCGAAAACACACTTCTCTAAATTCAACTTTAAATTTAATTTTACCAAGTTGGCAAAAGTTTCTTACAGATCTGCCTAGTGTAGTTCTTCTTCCACACTCTTTACCATCATGTCATCAATGTAGACTTCCATGTTTCTTCCAATCTGATTAACGAAAGCTTTGTTCACCAACCTCTGATAAGTATCCCTAACATTCTTTAACTCAAAAGGCATCACCTTATAACAATAAAGGCCCCTATCAGTAACAAAAGTAGTGTGTTCTTGATCCTTCAGATCCATTTGAATCTGATTATACCCGGAGAAGGCATCCATAAAGGACAACAACTTGTTCCCAGATGTGGAGTCTACTAACTGATCGATCCGAGGGACCGGATATAGGTATGTCGGGCAAGCCCTATTAAGGTCTGTAAAGTCGATGCACATTCGCCACTTTCCATTTTTATTTTTTACTAATACCGGATTGGCTGTCCATAAAGGGTACTGGGATTCCTTTATGTGCCATATCTTAGTAAGTCGGTCAACCTCTTGAACTATGACATCAACTTTCTCCTTAGAAAAATCTCTCCTCTTTTGTACAACAGGTGCTATATCTCTTCGAATGGATAGTTGGTGTGATATAATATCTACTGGTACTCCGGTTACATCAGAATTGCACCAAGCAAAAACATGCTGATGGTCTCTTAAAAAAGATAACATTTTACTATTCAGTTCTGATGTCATCTTAGATCTGATCTTGACGTTTCTTCCTTCAGCCAAATAGTGAGTTTCAAACTATTCAATTGGTACTAAAACACCAAGGGTCTCTCCAGGGTCATCAATTTCACCCTCTCCCCCATAGGGCCCCTCCAACTGCTAATCCTTACTGATCCGAACTTCCCCCAAAGTTGGAGGGGCCATTGCTGTTGCATAACACTTCATTGCTATCTTCTGACTACTCCGGAAAACTCCCACCAATCTTTACACAGCGTATTTTAAACATTGGTAAACTATTGAAGCCACATCATGCATTGTGGAGAGCCAAGACCCTCCCAAAATTCCATTGTAGCATGTGGGACAATCCACCATAACAAAAAGTACTCTGACCATCTTCTTAAAAAGGCCCTTCCCCAACAAAACCTCTTCCTCAAACTCCCAGATCACGTCAACTGAGCTTCCAGTGAAACCCACATTTGACCTGTTCGAACCCTAAATCATCGTTGGATTCTTCATTTGTTTATAGGAAGTTAAAAAGAGGATATTCGCTGAACTACCGGTGTCCACCAAAATTCGTCTAATGTCATTGCCCCCAATGGATGCTCCTATCACCACAACATCTTTATGGGGACCAACTATGTCCCTCAAATCATCTTCATAAAAAACAATGAAGGGAAAATAAATTTGCGATTGATAGGAAGTCATGTCTCCTTCCAGTTGAGTAGTCAGGGTATGAACATGCCTCTTCCTCGAATAAGCAGTCGGTGCAGTCATAGTGTCCCCCGCAAATACGGTAAGTCACTCAAAAAAGATGATGAGCCCGTACTCCGTCTTACTGTGTTATGTGATAACACCCACCTTATTCCGGGTTGGATCAGGATCCAAATACTCTGACTCCACATCGAATCTTTCAATTATCATCATAGCACCATCCGAAGCCGATGTCCCTGCATTGTTTGTTGGGCCAGTCTGATGCGCATTATCAGGCCTATTCCCACTTTTTTTTTAACATAAGCAACCAATTTTCCTATTTCTATCAAATTTTGCACCTCTTGCTTCAAAGCGATGCAATCTTCTGTATTATGACCAATATCATGATGATATTGGCATAAACAATTATTTCAACTTTCCCTGGGAGATTGAAGTGCAGTTGGCTTCCTGAAATGTACTTCGTCTTTTGTTTTGTCATAGATGGTTGCCACATTCTCTTTCAACTCGGCAAACCACTCCGGTTGAACCCAAGACCCTCGTTTATTTATAGATTGCTAGCTCTGAGCTGGTGTTGGGTGAGATTGAGCCTTGTCTCTGCTGGAACCCTGTCCAGCTTCCTTAGGCTTGTACCCAGACTGATTCTGATTCTGGTTTGGTGCAGCTGGGGCCGATCTCACCTGCCTATGCACCCTCGTTTTCTTCGTTTCATCCACATTTATTTGTTTTCCCACTTGATTCAGTAAACCTCCCCATGTCATGACTTTCTTCCTGGTCACCGAATCGACCAAATTGCTAGGGTTCAACCTTGCCTTAGAGAAGCTATTGCTACTTGTTCAAAGCAATCAGCTAATCCATTTTTTGTGTTTACAAATTGACTTATATATTTTTTCAAGGATTCATTTGGTTCTTGGGCACAATGGATAATAATGTCTCTATTGCCCTTCACCTCTTTACTTCCAACAAACTGCCTCCGCAAGGCCACCCAAAAAGTATCAATACGCAGCTCTGTGGTAGGCTATTATACCACTTCAGAACACTCCCCGTAAAAGACTGGGAGAACGCTCTACAAAGCAACTTATCATCATCGTCGAAATTCATCATAAAGTTTTTGAATTGCTCCAGATGATTATCTGGATCTTTACTCCTATCGTATTTTTCCATCTTTGTACTCTCAAACCTTTTAGAAAGGTTTCCGGACAGTATCTTGGAGGACAATAGAGATTGTCTCCAATTCTGGCCACGACTAAACACAGTATCTTCATTGGGAGTTGCAAAGATACCTGGTTCATCATGAAAAGCAAAATGGTCCATCAACAACCGGTCTACATGCCTCCAGCCACAGCTATGGCCATGAGATGACCCTTTCCCCATATGTATTTTCATCTTTCCATGCATGTCCCTCTTTTTTGAATACTTTTTAACCAACTTTTGCTTCTTTTTAGAACGACCTTCATCACTGCTGGATGACAAGGACTCCTCAACTCCAGCTTCGTTCGAGAAACTACTATAAGATTCTGAATCTGAATCTGAGCTCTCCACTGGTTTAGACCGGTGAGACTTCTTTGAGTTAGCATGAGTCTTTTTAGTACTTACATGGGTCTTTGCTGATGGGTCATGCTCCCTTGGATTGTTAGTGTGGTGAACGACTCACACTTTTGATTTTTATTTTAAGCCCATCTCTACCCTTTTAGCAGCCCTCAAGGCTTCTATCTCAGCTTTCATTCTATCTTGCTCTTCAATCGTATATTCATCATTTTCTCCCACCACTTCTGCCAAAGTTGGTGGCACTGCCTGCTCGTCCGGATTCATCCGAACTGGTTTTTCTTGATGGTTTCAAATGCTAGATTCAGGCACCTTCTTCTCCCACTGTGGTCGCCAATTTGGTGTGGATTATCTTCGACTGAGGGTAATTTGGTCAGGAGTTTTGTGGTGTTTCAAAGGTATTTAATGTTTGGGTGTTTTGTAGTGAGAGATTTAAGCTGCCTGGTTGTATTAAATGTTTGTTACCCTCATTAATGAAAGTGGTTGGATATTTATACCCTTAATTATGGGCCATATGGGCTTTCAGGTCAAACTTATGAAACCGGGTCGAGTTCAAAAATCCATTAGTTTATTAAGCAGATTCGCAATTATCTTAGTTAAAAGGTGATTAGTTTATAGTTCTTTTGTTCGGTTCGGATGGTTCAGTGGGTGACTTTTGTCCGAACTGCCCTTGTCCGGTTTCTAGAGTGAGTGGTGAAGATTTTCAGACTCATCAATATTGATAAGGAAATAGATTTATAAGGGACTTAAATGTAATTAATAAGGACTTGAATGATAAGTTCTATTAATTAAGAATAAGATTTAAGCTTTATAGGGAGAATAGGGACTGAAATGTAAATAAGTCTTTTATGTAACCGAATTTGTAACTAACTCACTTGGCCTATTTAAAGAGGTCAAGGAGACTAATAACACCTATGAAAAAATAAGAGGAGAAAGATTATATTCATCATCTAAAATCTCTGTTGATTCTTAGTCAATATTTTCTATTCTCACCAAATTGGCGCTAGAAAGAGGGGTCGAAGATACCTTGATCGATAGATAAAAAATCGAGTCTCGAATTTTTTTTGTTTTTTGAAGCATTTCGTTTGTATTTTCGTTGATCGGAGATGAATTCGGAGGAAGGAGATAATCCGTCTATTCGAAGGGCTTTGGAGACATTGAGATCTGATCTGCAAGAGAAAGAAGCAGATGAATCAGTTCCGATTCGATTAAGCCAATTTGATATTGAAGCTAAAGTGAATGAGTTGTTAAGAAAAGTGGAAGAACTTGATAAATTTGCTCAAAAGAAGCAAGATGATAATGGCGCTAGACTTAGATCTGAAATAGCAAGAGGTGATCGGGATGATCAGTCGGATCCATCGAATGACGTTGGCGATGTTCAAGATGTTCAACGTAAAATACATTTTGAGCGCAAGAAGGAGCATAGTGGAATGAGAAAAAAGGAAAAGTTGCAGAAGCGACGGTATGTAGATTCTAGTGAAGAAGATTTTAAAAATTCGGAATCAGATGAAACACCAAGATATAAGCATTTTCGAAGTCATTCAAAAGAAGGAGGATATGGATTTTGGCTAGCTAAAATGTATAAGGAAGTAAGGCGAAAGAAGGAAAAACAAGTGTATTCTCCTCGGAAATTTGAAGGCGAACCAAGTTTGTATGCTACTGTGGGAATGAGGAACGAAGACCAGTTTGTTCAAGGAGTATATTTGAGGGATTCACCGTTGATTAGTGCAATTAGATCTGTACCACTTCCGAGGCGGTTCGAGATTTCTAAAATTGACAAGTTTGATGGAACTCAAGATCCAGATGATCATATAGAGCAATTCAAGAATTATATGACTAATTTCGAGGATGATGATAAATTGGTTTGTAGAGCATTCTCTCAGACATTCAAAGGAACTGCATTAAAGTGGTATAATAAGATCCCTAAGGAGTCCATTGTAAATTTTAGAGGCTTTTACACAGCTTTTCGAAGACAGTTTGTTGGAAGCAAAGAAATGAGAGCTAACGGAGATACGATAATACAATGTAAGCAAGCTGTGGGAGAAAAGTTGAAGGATTATACTAAAAGATTTGTGTTAACAAAAGCAGGATTAGATGATTGTGAGGAAGTGGTAGCTATGGCAGCGTTCCGACAAGGATTGTTGCCAGGAGATTTAGCTGATGAAACAACAAGGCGTAGGGCATTAACGTTTGGAGCTCTCATGGCTCAGGTTAAAGATCAGATCAAAGTCGAAGAGTCTACTCGAGTTCGAGGAGGAAATAATGGTGTTTATAAAGGGAATAGTCAAGTGGGAAATAATCAAGTGAGCGCTTCGAATAATAACTCGTCACGGGCGAGGGGTAGTCAAAATGTTTCCAATCGAGGAGGTTCGAACTCATATCAAGGGGGTTCTAATCAGCACAATTTTAATAATCAACACCAATTCAGGCCAAGATCGAATGTGTGGGTAAGACCAGAACATTATGCGGATTTGACTGAAAATGTGGCATCGATTTATGAGAAAACCAAAGGAACGGAAAATTTTAGAAAGCCGGCACCAATTAATAAACCAAGAGAGGAACGCAATAGCAAGTTCTGTAGTTATCATAATGATGTTGGTCATGATACAGCTGATTGTATTGCTTTGAAGAAGGAAATGCAAGTTTTGATAGAGAATGGAAAATTGTTGGAGTATGTCAAAAGTCAAAGTAATGGTCCGAAGAACGCTAGAGCCATGACTCAAAAGGTAAGTAATCCTAATTCTAAGCAGGAAAGTGCATTGATGATTTTAGATGTTGCAGAGGAAGAATTTGATGTGGCTTCGGAATATGTCGACCCAGACCCCAGTCGATTGTTGTTGATGTCAGTTGATGAGCCGATGTGTAAGGGACATGTTCGAGATTTATGTGCGTTCTTTGAGTCATTGGCAATATTTGGGGGAGACTCAATGACTAATGATACTAATAATTCGAGGAAAAGACATATAGTAAATTTAACTCATCAAATTGAAGGAGGAGCATCTACACATTTATACAATAAGAAGAATGTCCCATTTATAATTTTTGATGGAGATGATTTGAGAGGAATTTCTGGACCACATAAAGATGCAGTAGTCATTGGAGCAGAAGTGTGTGGGGTAGAAGTTCGACGAGTATTGATTGATACTGGAAGTTCTGCTAATGTGTTGTTCAAATCAACATATGATAGATTAAATGCTCCGCCTCGGATAGAAAGGTCAGAAAGAACTATAATTGGGTTTACTGGCGCAACAACGAATGTAGTAGGGGAATTTGAAGGTGAAATTTCTCTGGGAAAATGGCCTTTTAAAAAGAAAGTACAAGTACTTTTTATGGTGGTAGATTGTCCCACGAGCTACAATGCTATCTTTGGAAGGTCATGGCTGGCAAAAATGTATGCTATAGTTTCTACAGTTCATCAATGTTTGAAATATGTAGTTGGAGATCGAATTGGTGTAGTTCGAAGTGATCAAAAAGTAGCTAGAGAGTGTTATGCTGCTGCATTTAGACTACGTGATAAAAGTACCGATGATCCAATGGAGAAATAGCAATTTGGGGGGTTGCCTTCTAGTAGTAAAGATGAAGGAATTGATGATCCAAGGTCAACCCCGAGTTCTGTGCTAGTAAGTGAAGAAATAGAAGAATACGTCTTCGATAATAACAGAGTACTTCGAATTGGGACTTTATTGTCTTTATTAGTGCGAGAAAAGTTATTGAATTTTTTGTCTAAAAACTTGGATGTGTTTGCTTGGAAGTCTGAGGATGTAGTGGGGGTCCCAATTGATATTATATGCCATAATTTGGCTGTGGATTCGAAGATCAAGCCAATAATACAAAAAAGGAGAGCTTTTTCTTTGGAAAAATCTGAGGCCATAATTGCTGAAGTAGACAGATTGTATAAAATAGGGCATATTAGGGAGTCCAAATATCCGAAGTGGACAGCTAATCCTGTAGTGGTGAAAAAGAAGAATGGAAAATGGAGAATGTGTGTAGACTTCACAGATTTAAACAGAGCTTGCCCAAAGGATCCTTTTCCAGTACCTCGAATTGATCAATTAGTGGATTCTACTTTTGGAAACAAAATTCTAACATTTATGGATGCATTTTCAGGATATAATCAAATTCGAATGAATCCAGAGGATGAAGAAAGCACCACCTTTATCACTGATCGAGGTTTACATTGTTATAGAGTGATGCCGTTTGGATTGAAAAATGCTGGGTCTACATATCAAAGGTTGATGAATAAGGCATTTGCTTCACAAATAGGGAGGAATATCGAGGTATACATCGATGATATGCTAGTTAAGAGCAAAAGTGATGATGATCATATTGATGATTTAGAAGAGATGTTTCTGAATCTTAGAGCAATACAGTTGAAGTTGAACCCAGAAAAATGCACGTTTGGAGTCCGATCTGGAAAATTTCTGGGATATGTGATAAGTGAAAGAGGAATTGAAGTGGATCCAGAACAGTTGAAGGCTTTGATATCAATGTCTTCGCCTCAGAATATCAAAGAAATGCAAATATTAACAGGCAGGTTAGCAGCTCTGAACAGATTCATTTCTCGTTTTTCAGATAAATGTTTGCCTTTTTTCCAGGTGTTACGTCGACCGAAGAATTTTGAGTGGACTTCGGATTGTGAAGAAGATTTTATTAAGATCAAAAATCTTTTGTCCTCTCCTGAAATATTATCAAAGCCTCGAGAAGGTGAGCAACTGTTTTGTATGTAGAAGTATCAGATTATACAGTGAGTGCAGTTCTGATAAGTGAAGATACGGGAGTTTCGAAGCCCGTTTATTATGTCAGTAAAAGTTTGGTTGATGCTGAAAAACGTTACTTAAAGCTCGAAAAATTAGCGTTGTGTATAATAGTGGCGGCGAGAAAAATGCGTCCTTACTTCCAAGCACATACAATTGTGGTTCGAACTTCTTATCCATTGAAAAATGTATTGCAAAATCCAGATATCTCAGGAAGAATGACTAAGTGTTTTGTAGAATTGGGAGATTTCGATGTGTTATTCTCTCCACGAACGGCTGTCAAAGCTCAGAACTTAGCAGATTTCTTTGTTGAGTTTCATTCGAGCAGGTTCGAAGAGAAAGAAGATGAAAAAATACACACGAATCCGATGTGGACGGTACGAACTGATGGAGGATCTAGTAATAAAGGGTCGAGTGCGGGGGTAGAATTGGTGGCACCGACAGGGGAGTATATGTTTCAAGCTATAAGATTTGGATTTCATGCTTCAAATAATGAAGCTGAATATGAAGCAGTGTTAGCAGGATTGCGGTTAGCAAAAATTTGTGGAGCAATATTCGTGCACTTAGAAACAGATTCGCAGTTAGTAGTTAACCATGTTAAAGGAAAATCAGAAGCTAAAAAAGACCGTTTAGTTTTGTATTTGCAAGAACTTCGAAGTATGATGGCACAATTTGAAAATGTTGAGGTGAAGCATATTCGAAGAGGAAATAACACAATGGCTGATTCTTTAGCAACAATGGCTTACTCTGAAGAATATCCATGGATCGTGACACAACCACTGCCTTCGATTATATTAAGTTCTGAGCAATGTGAATTTGTTGAGGAGGTAGTAAATGATTCGGCGCGCATTCGGGGTGATTGGAGAACTGACTTGTTAAATTTTCTTACAAAGGGAATACTACCTCTTGATAAGCACTTGCTCAAGAAAATAAGGAATAAAGCTCTTGGTTATGTGGTGTTGGATGGGGTATTGTATAAGAGGTCTGTGTCGAGGCCTTTATTACGATGTTTGAGTAAGCAAGAATCTCAAAAAAAATTCTCTGAATTACATGATGGAGATGGATCAGCTCATTGTGGTTTCAAAGCTTTAACACGTAGGGTGTTGTTGGCATGATATTATTGGCCTACTATATTGCAGGATGCCAAGTTATTAGTTCGAAGTTGTGATACTTGTCAAAGGTATGCACATTTGATACATAAACCAGCGACACCTCTAATGATAATCTCTGAGGCGGTTCCTTTTGATAGATGGGGGATTGATTTAGTAGGACCATTGCCTATGGCTTCAGGAGGAAGACAGATGATTATTGTCGCAGTTGATTATTTTTCGAAGTGGGCAAAAGCAGAGCCTTTAGCTGGAACAAAAGCTAAGGATGTGATCAAGTTTATTCTAAGTAACATCTGCTATCGTTTTGGAGTTCCTCGAAAGATAACAACAGACAACGGTCCCCAATTTAATAACAAGGAAATGGACTCTTTTTGCTCCTCGAAAGGTATACAACAATGCTTTTCTACTCCTTTTCACCCACAAGCAAATGGGCAAGTGGAAGTTACAAATAGATCTATTTTAGAGGGTTTGAAGAAAAATTTGGCGGGAGCAGCGGGGAAATGGCCAAATTATCTTCAAGAGGTGTTGTGGGCATATCGTACAACTCCTAGAGAGGCCACAAAAGAGACTCCTTTTTCTTTGGTGTATGGAATGGATGCTGTATGCCCTGCTGAATCTACATTACCTTCCTATAGGCTATTGCATTATTCCGAAGTAGATAATGATGAAGCTAGAAGGATTGAGCTTGATTTGTTAGAGGAAAAGAGGGTTAAAGCACATTTGAATGTGGTTCATTATCAAACCTTAATGAGAAGCAGGTACGATGCTAAGGTTAAGAAGAGGGAGTTCAAAGTTGGTGATAAAGTGTTGCGGAAAGTATTTCTTCATACCAAGGATAAACACCTCGGAAAATTGGCTCCGAATTGGGAGGGTCCTTATGAAGTCAAGATGAAGGTCAAGCCAGGGACATATAGGTTGTCTGATTGTGAAGGGAGGATGCTTAAACACCCTTGGAATATAGAACATTTGAAATTGTATTGTGAATAAAATCGAACTTAGAATTTTTGTAAAAGACAGACATACTCTTTCCTTATCTGTTGGCCCAGAAAGGTTTTAATGAGGTGTCTGGTAAAAATTGAAGTTCATAATAAAATTTCTTTTGGCCATTGGTTGTTTAATATGATGAATGATTTGTTATTTTGGTAACTTGGCAGAGACTGATCATCTTTGAAAGTTGACCAAAAGTAATTTTCCAAAGCAATAGCTTTAAAGAAACAACCTATTTCGAGATGCCACGTTTTATGCGTGCATCAAATTTTCGAGGTGCCACATTTTATGAGCGCATCAAATTTTCGAGGTGCCACGTTTTATGAGCGCATCAAATTTTCGAGGTGCCATGTTTTATGAGCGCATCAAATTTTCGAGGCGCCACGTTTTATGAGTGCACCAGAACTTTGAAATATTAAGACAGTTGACTGTATTAATTTTGTCATGATTTATTAGAAAATTATGATATTTTGTTGTACTTAGAAAGTTGTGTGCTAAATAAAGTTAAGAGATTCATAAAATTTAAATATGCTTGTTTCATCGGATAGAGTTTGTTGCTTACAGGCCAAAGATCGGATAAAGCTTAAAGCTTACAAAAAGGAGAAAACTACTTAAACTGTTTAGTCGTCTTCCGATGACCCTTCAGAAACGTCATCTTCTTCTGAAGATTTTGATGCAACCTTGAATGCTTCCTTTGGGCGATCTTCCTCGGGAATTTGTTTCCAAAATTCTGTTAAATTTAACCTTGGATAGGCGGCATGAATTTCTCGAAGAAGATCGATAGCTGTTTGGGTTTGAACCTTCTTGATACCATCAAGCATCAAAGAACCAACAACAGCTTCAGCTTTCTTGATGACGTCCTTCTTTTCCTGCTCGAACCCTGTTTGAAGCGTAGTCAATTGAGTTTGACCATTTTCCAGGCTTTCTTGAGTTTTCTTAACAAGTTCTTCAGCCTCGGTAGATTTTTTCTTTTCACCAGAAATGGCAATAGAATGTTGAGAATTTATATTTTCAAGAGCCAGACGATGAGAAGTCTCCATAGCTTCGATTTTTTCTTTATGCTCGTTAAGAAGTTTTCTTTTTTCAGCTTCGAAATTTTGAAGTGCTTTATCTTTCGAAGCTTTTTCAGATTCTTTTTCCTTTTTGCTCTTGATTAATTCTTGTGCAAGGAGCTCCAATTGTGTATGTGAATTGCTTACTTCTTCACACAATTTTTTGGTTGCAGCACCTAAGTTAGTAAAGGGTCGAAGGATTGAAGTTACCTCATCGGATCTGTCAGGGTTGGGCAAGTTTGATGGGCGATGGACAGGAATAATTGCGTTAGATGTTGAAGTTATGGAAGCCCCGGTAGAAGATGATGGAATGGTGTTGGTAGGCTGAGAATCTTCACAGGTGACTACAAAATCCCCACTCGAGTTGAAATCGTTGAGGTTAAGATATTCGTTTTCCTGGCTATCTCCTAGTGCCAATCCTCCTTGAGGATTTTCTTCAATGAAGGTTTTCTCATGGACCTCAGAAGCCAATACCTCTTCGAGCATTTCAGCTTCGTTCTTTTTCTTACTCCTCGGGGTAGTGGACTTGTCCTTTTTCTTCTTTGAAGCATTATCTTCTTCCTTTTTCCTTTTAAGGATAGGTTCGCCTTTTTCGGATATTGGGGGAAGTTGAGATGCAGGCGTTTTCCGTTTCCTTGTAGGCTTCGAATTTTTAGAAGGATTAGGATTACTTGTGTTGGACTTTTTGAGGGCCAGTTTTCCGTTATTTTTTAGTGGCAGGTGACTGTCAGATCGGTTCCTCGTGGGAAGGTAAGTTTTCCCATCTGGTTCGAGTATTCTTTTGACCGCATCAATGGGATCTGGGGGGAGCTTCAGGTTTTCAAGGAAGTCAGCTCCCAAGGTTATGCGCCAGAGATGGCTGTTGACGAAATTGATTGGTTGAAAGGCGGAGTGAAAGCCATTTCCCCAGGCTTTCTCAGCCCATTCAGTCATTCTCATGAAGATGGTTTTTGCAGTCTTCCGACGACTTTTGAATCGCCTCGAAATTTCTGGGAAAAGGGTATACAACTAGATAAGTAGGCTTGGTTAGTTTGACTAGGCTTAATAAATTGGGAAGAAAGTATTAACAATAATAACCATGATTTACTTACTGTTATCTCTCCAGATGAGAGTAAGTTTTGAGGGGTTGTCATCAAAAATTTCTTTACCATTTTCCCAGGCTCCTGATAAAAAAACAAACCTTTGCTTCCAAAACTTGTCAGCCTCGAGGAAGTCATCGATAATCTTCAGATCATCCTCCAAAGTTAGGTAGTAGAATGGTAAAACTGGTCCCTTTGAGAGTTTGGTCAGTGAAATGAAGTCCTCTATTTCGAGGGGGATGTCTCCTAACCTCGACACCATAATGACGGAGAGTAAAGTGAACATTTGGTTTGGAGTGACTTGTGTTGGGCACAACCCAAGAATTTCGAAGTACTCTACAATCATTGGATCGAGAGGAAATCGAAGTCCCCAATTGAAAAGTTCAGGGTAAACTACCAATTCATTTTTCTGACAACTCAAAGGTGTTTCTCCTTCTATTGGTAGATGAAGAACGATGTTGTCTGTTAATCCCTATTGTTTCTTAAGATTTTCTTTCTCTGATTCGGGGTAGTAAGTATAGGGTACGTTTTTTAGGGCTAGAATGTACCGAGGACAAAGTAGTTTTAGGTTTTCCTGAACCAAGGCAGCAACATCTTCGGGGAGGGTAATATGAGCTTTCTTTCCTCGAATATTCCTTGAAGGGATTACTTCTTCTTCCGCCTCGGATTCGGCTTCGGCATTGGATTCAGTGGCTTCAGAATCATTTTCTTCATCAGTAGCTTCATCGCGAAGACTGCGAGTTTGAGTCTCAGTTTGGGATTGTTTTTCGTTTTCCATAAGAACTGGTTGACTATTTTCTGGTGTAACGTCAACCAATTCTTGTGGGGGAGGAGATGAGGTTTCTGCATCGTCACCCATTGCTAGGAAGGTTGATGTTTTGTGAAATTTAGCTTTAACTGCTTTGGATTGTAGGATAGATGATTTGGGTTGTAGTTTTTTAGGAGTTGGAGATTTGTCAGAATTGACAGGCTTAGGTTTTCGATGTGGTCTTAGTGATGGAAAAGTGGATTGATTTTGAGGAGGAGAAGATTGCTGGCTAGATCCTGGGTTTGATGCTAGGGGTGAAGACGAATTAGCAAGGTTGGAATTGAAGTTACCGTATTTGAAGGTGGTAGAGGAGAAGCGGGAAGCGTTGTGGATTAATCCAACAGCTCTGTATTCCTCAGCTCTTTCTCCAATACAGAACCAGTCGTAAGCACCAAAAACTTGATTACCAGGATCAGGGAAGAGAGATTTCTTTGGTTTTCTTGGTTTTTTGGGTTTAGATCTTTTGTATTTGGGATATCTTCTCATACAATAGACATTAATCTGGGGAATTGTTTTTTGTGACTGAAGAAATCGACGTTTATGGTGAAGGTAGCTAATGAGGTTGAAGGTTGAAGAAGAACCAGATGAAGATAGCTTAGGAACGATGATTTTTCTAAAAAGTTCTTAGTAAGATGGAGCTAAGTATTTATACTTGGGAAAAGACGACGTTGAGAATTTGGAGAGGCAAAACCAGTAAGTTGTTCTTATTGGGTGGAATATAAAACGTGGAGAAAAGCTTGCCATGTCACAGACCTATCAAGAAGGGTCCAATCAATTTTTCAAGTAGGGGTATAATAGTTGAAAAATGTTAAAGACAGAAGATTCGAGGTCGAAGTAGAGTTGTATTTCTAGTTGATAAATTCGAAGCGAGCGTGGAGCTTATTTGCACTCATTCTTACATTCGAAGTGAAGTTGCAAGTCACTAGGCTCAGTCATGATAAAGGGACTAGAGGAAAGAAGCTTTATTCACTTGGGACAATGTTCGAAGACTGAATAGTTCTTATAAAATTATCTTTATAAGAACTAAGGGGGCTACTGATAAGGAAATAGATTTATAAGAGACTTAAATGTAATTAATAAGGACTTGAATGATAAGTTCTATTAATAAAGAATAAGATTTAAGCTTTATAGGGAGAATAGGGACTGAAATGTAAATAAGTCTTTTATGTAACCGAATTTGTAACTAACTCACTTGGCCTATTTAAAGAGGTCAAGAAGACTAATAACACCTATGAAAAAAAATAAGAGGTGAAAGATTATATTCATCATCTAAAATCTCTGTTAATTCTTAGTTAATATTTTCTATTCTCACCAAATATCAATCATGATGGTAATGAAAAACAATCCATATATAAAAACGTGATCGAATAAGAACTGAAATTGGATTTTTCAAAATTTAAAAACAAACCCAAAAAAAAAAAAAAAAAAATCCAGTGCATTACCACTCCATTTTACTGATATCCAAGGTAAAAGTGACCCGTCCATAAAAATTCATGTCAACTTAAAAAAAGCGAACGGTGTAAACTATAATGTAACAAAATTTATTAGGTAAACAAACGCCAAAAACATAATTCAAACTTAAAAATTTAGAACTTCATTTCTTCTTTCGGCTATTTGTTCTTATATCAAATCTAAAAAGTAAAAATTTATGCATTTATGAACTTAAAAATTGGTTCTAATGAAATCATAGAGGTTAATTTTTTTTCCGATATAAACAAAATTATTGAGTTTAAACAAGTGTCATCATTTTCTTTTCTTTAACAAGAGGCAAAGAACAATATATTTTTTATTTTTATTTTTATTTTTTTACACTATTATTTCTGATTTTATTTCCATGAACTTGTTATAAACGAAGAGACTATAAATCCTAAATCAATCACAAAGAATAAACTATTCAAATGAACAAAACAAAGACGAACCCCATAAAACTACACCGTTTCAACCGTCTCAAAACCCTTAAAACAGTAAAGGAGTTCATAGAAACTTGAGTAATCGAGAAAGCAACCAAACTCTACTCTTCTACTTCAAATCTCAGAAAATATTTCCGATCTAGGGTTCTTTTCTATTGATACACTAAACAATGTCGATCTCCGTTCAAACTCCAGATATCCTCGGTGAACGGCAGTATGGTCAAGACGTTCGCACTCAAAACGGTAGTCTTTAACTTCATCACTTCATGTTTTCTTACATATACGTAAGAATGATTGGTTTACTTTTGGTGCTTTACTCATTGTAGACACCATTTGGTTCCGTTTTTGTTATATACATGTTAATTAGGGTTATATTTGATGGAAATGGTTGTATGGGAACTGCAGTTATGGCGTGTCAAGCGATTGCGAACATTGTCAAGTCTTCTCTTGGTCCCGTTGGACTCGACAAGGTAATTATATCACACTCTCTATTTTTTGCTTTCTGCAAACTTCTGTTCATGGTGTTTGATTTCATAGAAGTAAGATTTGTGCTCTGTAGCTGATTTGTATGGCCTAGTGTTACTGTTCATTACTGAATCTGTTATTAAGAGTGGGATCCCGTTAGGTATAGTTCGACTAAGTTTTATATTAAAATGGAAAGAAGATGATATTGGGAGTGCACGAATTTCTCTTTGGATGCAACTTTTATGGGAGTGGATTACAAATATTACAGCTAGAGGCTTCAATTTGCACCCCTTGTCATAGTTCCTCGCGAAGAGGTTCTCTACATGTTCTTTGAGAATTTGTTGGTAAAGAACTTTGTTAATTGGTTCCTTGCAGATGTTGGTCGATGATATTGGTGATGTGACAATAACTAATGACGGTGCCACAATCCTTAAAATGTTAGAGGTTGAGCACCCGGCTGCTAAGGTGATTGAGTATTTCACTTCTAAAAAACAATTTATATGTATTTTTTTGCTTTTTCTGTCATTTCTATCAGTTTCGTTTATTGAAACTTGGGGTACCCTACCTCTTTTTGACGTCACAGGTACTTGTGGAGTTGGCTGAGCTTCAAGATAGGGAAGTAGGAGATGGAACTACATCAGTAGTTATTGTAGCTGCCGAGTTGCTCAAGGTAAGCGAGGCTACTAGTTTGATAACTACTGATACATGTGTAAAACTGTTTATGTTAAAATCTTACTAAATGCTGGGAAGTTCTACGCGAGTTGGTTTCCTTCTTGGTTACACATTGTTCAATTGTCATATTTGTAGAGAGCAAATGATTTGGTGAGGAACAAGATCCACCCAACATCTATAATTAGTGGATACAGGGTGAGTGATAGTTATTACCATTAGTTACTATTTTCATTTTGTAATGTTATTGTCACGAAACATTAGTGCGGAACTTTTTATTTATATTTTTCTATTACTTGTGCAGCTTGCCATGAGGGAAGCATGCAAATACGTTGAGGAGAAATTAGCTGTGAAGGTGAGTCTGCTTTATATTTTAGCCTCGTGCCATTTTTTGGTGTTAAATGACTAATTCTAGCAGAGATGTTTATTTGTTTTTTTATTGATTTGGCTATCTCGTTGTCCTCCTCAGGTTGAAAAACTAGGCAAGGATTCTTTGGTAAACTGTGCTAAGACTAGCATGTCCTCCAAGTTGATAGCTGGTGACAGTGATTTCTTTGCGAATTTGGTATTCTTCAAAGCTCTTTTGATAATGTCTTTCTATTTGGTGCAACTGTTCTACTTTTTCTTTTTATTTACAATTTTAGACCAACTCAAGTCTAGGGTATGTCTGTCTATTCCAGTGTTATGAAGGACTAGTCATTCTTGTAAATGTATTTTTTTGATGCATTTTGTAGTCTAAGAGACCTTGTTTTTGCCTATGTTCATGTGTTTATATTCATCTTCCAGGTAGTAGATGCTGTTCAATCGGTAAAGATGACCAATGCCCGAGGGGAGGTCAGATATCCTATCAAGGTTGGTTGCTGCATTGTTGTGTTTGTTTATAGTAATATTTTATTGAAAGGATTTAGAAGTGTGTTTATCTGTTTCTAAGGGAATAGAGGTATATGCCACAATTCTGTACTTGTCTTTCAGGGAATTAATATATTAAAAGCTCATGGTCAAAGTGCAAAAGATAGCTACTTGTTGAAGGGATATGCTCTTAATACTGGCCGTGCTGCTCAAGGAATGCCTTTAAGAGTATCCCCAGCTAGGATTGCATGTCTGGATTTCAATCTCCAGAAGACAAAGATGCAAATGGGAGTCCAAGTTGTAGTATCTGACCCCAGGGAACTCGAGAAAATTCGTCAAAGGTTATTGTTTGGCTTTACATATAGTCTAAACTTTAAAGTTAGGAAGGGCGTCTAGGATCCCTTATAGTCTTATGCTCTTGACTAAAAAAATTCCTTAGGAGCATGTCTGTTAGTTTAGTTAGGTACTGGTGTGTGTCTCGGAGACTGCCCTTGTGTGAGTCTTTCCTACAATTATACAAGTTAAGCTTGCACTTTCTTCTGTGTCGTAAAATTGTATGCGAAGAATGCAGTCCTCATAAGCTGTGAAATTGAGTTACTTGACATGCTGTCAAGGAGCTCCAACTCAAATTTCTGCTCAGTCAACTCTCTTCTGTTGAAGTCAAGCATATGTAGAACTATCTTCCATACATGCTAAATAATATAATTGCAGTTGTCCAAAGCTTGTTTCTTCACTAACGATAACAGTTAATTTACAGAGAGGCTGACATGACGAAGGAACGTATTGGGAAAATTTTGGCAGCTGGAGCCAATGTTATCCTAACTACCAAAGGTATCGATGACATGGCACTTAAGGTAAGCCTTTTGAACATTTCTTTTCGCTTTTATATAAAGGTTGTACTTATCTCATGCTCTTCTCCGACTTTTATGTGTCATTCCAGTATTTTGTGGAGGCTGGGGCTATTGCTGTGAGACGTGTACGGAAGGAGGATATGCGACATGTTGCAAAGGCAACTGGGGCAACTCTGGTAATTTCTGGTCGATTTCTTTTGTAATCAGGTTATCATTTTGTAAGCTCTATGACGACCATACATGATACTTATTATTCATCAAGCAGGATACATCGATGTCTTGTTAATCATTTTTGTACCTTGTAGGTGACAACTTTCGCTGACATGGAAGGGGATGAAACATTTGATGCATCACAGCTTGGATCGGCCGATGAAGTCGTGGAGGAGCGAATAGCGGACGACGATGTGATACTGATAAAGGGAACAAAAAACACTAGTGCGGTATGTGATTTATCAATAGTTTACCTCTGGCTTTGGTATGGGGTTAGTTATTTGGTGGGTTTTGGGTCCTAATCGCACTTAAGACAGCACTGAAGTTGTATCTCAGATTATTATTTACGTATTAGATAGAGAGAATGGCGTATGGAGTTTGATTATTCTTTTGTTTTATCTTCATCTAGGTCTCTTTGATACTAAGAGGTGCAAATGACTATATGCTTGATGAGATGGACAGAGCTCTACATGATGCTTTGTGTATAGTAAAAAGGACCCTTGAATCCAATACGGTAAGATTCATCTTTTGATATATACGTTTACACTATCTAGAAACAGTAGGCAATAACATTTTCTATCTTGTTGTATTAGTTTGTATTAGTTTTAATTGCTGTTTTAAAATACAGGTGGTAGCTGGTGGAGGTGCGGTTGAATCTGCCTTATCTGTATACTTAGAGTACCTTGCTACAACTTTGGGTTCTCGAGAACAATTGGCAATTGCGGAGTTTGCTGATGCTTTATTAATTATACCAAAGGTGTAGTAATTACCACAGCTAATTATGTTTTGGTGATTTAAGAATCTACTTTTTTAACATTTATCTTACACAGGTACTTGCTGTTAATGCTGCTAAGGATGCCACTGATTTAGTTGCCAAACTACGAGCTTACCACCACACCGCCCAAACAAAAGCTGATAAAAAACATTTTTCAAGGTAACCGACTTAGGTGCTTAGATATTGTCATTCTGTTAATATCTAAAAGGCCTTATCTTTTGATTTAATTTTTTTAATCAGTCTCTTAATCATAATAGATTAGAGATAATGCACTGTAAAAACATCTTCCAGTTTTGGGATACAATTATCTAGAAGATATTGTGACAAAAGGCTCTCACAATTTAACCAATTTGCTTACTTTAAAATTCTATTTTTACCATTGAGGTGCATACTTCTATATAATTGGCACATTTACAACTTAGAAAACTACTTCAATAATTAACGGATCGATATAAGATGCACGAATTTTGTGTGATGAAACTTGATAGATTTTAATGGATCTAGCCTTGCACTTTTTTCTTTTTTATGCAACTATAATAACAATTTCATGACTACTGGGTTTTCAAGAAATTCAATTTTCAGTGTGCCACAATAAAAAATGATTTCATGTTCTGAACTGCTGTACCCTTTTTTTTCTTTTGGTCTCTTACTGTTCTAGTGTTGTCTTAAATTATTGCAGTATGGGACTTGACCTCCTGAATGGAACAATTCGCAATAACTTAGAAGCTGGTGTCATTGAACCTGCAATGAGCAAAGTGAAAATTATTCAGGTATTTTGTTGAATCACGAACTCACCACCGAGTAGTATATTGTTGATAATTTATTTATGGTTGTTTAGTTCCACTTAGGGTTTTTTGGTTATTAGGCTGAAAGTAAAAATAGATTGTTTAGTTGGTCCCACCATTTTAGGCTTAAAAGAAAATTGATTTTTCAGCTTCTGAAATGCAACCTAGGTCACTAGTACTACTGAGCTGGAGCGACATATGCCGCATCCGTCATAGATGTTAAAAGCCAATTATATTGATGCATTCTAATTTATTGACGTTTAAATAATAGATGGGACATAGATCCACCATGGATAATGAGTTGGGTAGTTCGGAGTACAGATGTGTCCTAGGTTGCACCCAAGAATCATCCTGAAGAAGCCTAAAAACATATATATAATTTCCCTTGCTTATTTTTATACACATTTCATAAAAAACACATCTAAACAACCTAAAGCCTAAAACAACATAATTTTTCTTAAAGACCAAGTTTTTTATTTGTTTATGTTGAGCTGCATTTTAGGTTTTCAGCTGGGAACCAAACAACCCTTTTTGAATAGATTGCTAATGCGCTATATTTCTTTTGTCCGTAGTTTGCAACAGAGGCAGCCATTACAATCCTTCGTATCGATGACATGATCAAGCTTGTCAAAGATGAAGGTCAGGACGATTAGGAATTTCTTTCTTTCTTTATGATTATAACTATCGGCCATATTTTGAGTTCTCTTACGAGGGAGTTATCACTGAAGAAGATGAAAAGAAAATCCCATGAAGTTTTGTGTTGCTTTGCTCTGCCTGTCCAAACTTTGTATGCTATTTTTGTTATTTTTATTAGTGATTAGGAAGGTGTTTTAATTTTTGTTCACTTGTGTTATATAAATTAACCATTTGTTTTCTAGTGTTGTTGCGAAACGAAATAGGATTTTGGATTTTAAGAGAAACTAAATCATTTTATATGGTGTATGACTGGTTATATTAGATTTCAATTAATGCATTAAAAATTGACAATAAAACTCCAACTGTCTTAACTAGATTTATCGTCACCAAATACATTACAAAGTAATGGTGTATACTGCGTACTTCATCATTTAAAGTGTTTCTTGCGTACTTCAAGAATTCACATTTGATGTACGCAATCAATGCATTTGAATATCGGCACTCTCCAGTTTTAGTTGTATTATACCCATGCACAAATTTCTCCTAATTATGTCGATAAATTTGTATCAAGAAAACTTAACTTTAGTACCGTATCAGAAGAAAGCCATGTTCTCAAATTTTGTTAAAGTACTTGATTGATATCTATGGAACACTGGTGATGACATGACAGAATTATTGAGTTCCAAACACGCTGTGGTTTTCGTGGAAACCAGACCAAAAATGCAACTGGGATTATCCGTGTTAGGGAAAACGAGACCTGTTCACCATTCCGGCCGATTTAATAATCTGTATTGGATATAAAATCCGCCATTAGTTGAAAACACAATTTTTATTTTTATTTTTTTTATCCTAACTTAACTGTAATACAAATAAGACTTTTTTTATAAAATTTCTAGTGTTATTATTTTAGGGAGATGCACAAAAATTTAAGTGAAAGTATGGAGAAATAAGACAGATCACGGAAGAAATAGTCTTCTCCTTGTATCAGACTCATGTGCAACAAAACAAAATTTCCGACCCAATATAGCCGGTTCGCTGTTAAAGAACTTGTAGATTTCGTATTCACAATCATAAAAAACTTACCACTATAAAAGTTAGGAGCAATGATATCGGTAATATATAAATATATGTGACGAGAAAAAAAAGAAAAAAAGAAAAAAAGAAAATTTAAATCGATCATTCCTATAGGAGATAATATATTAATATTTAATATTATGTTTAAAATTAAAATATATTTAAAAAAAATATAAAAGTAAATTAAGAGTTTATGAGTAGAAAAAAACAGAAAATTATAAATAAAGATAAATAAGTATAATTTGGAAATCTTTGTGTAGTTTTGAGCCCAGTTTTCAACATATTCCGTGTTTTTGTTTTAGTTTAAAGTTGAACTTTCATATTCCGATTGTTCAGAAAAAAATATTTTTTACAAATTTATAGCAATGATCGGAGATTTGGAATGGTAGGATCTGGACCTTTAAAAGTTCCATGTAACATTGTAAAAGTTATATATAGAGATTACAAAAGCACAAGTCAAAGTTCAATCAAACAAAAATGATTAAGCAAAAACATCAAACACTTATCTTAAAACCTAACTTTATGCGTCTTTTGTACAACTTCATGATATCAAGATGAGTAAGAACAATTTTCATACGAGCATAAGTCCCAAAATGAATGAAAACTTTAGAAATTTGCTCAAAAGAAAAGTTCTTTACCATATGAGTCATGTTGACAAACGACTTAACTCCAACATTGTTGCTAGGAATATCAGTTCAATTAATTCAACTGAAGTCATAAGTTAGTATTAAGTATCAACAGTTTGGGAAGAAAACTTGGTGAAACACCAAAATTGATGGAGGCAAGGTCAGTATGAGAAGAAGATTCTTTACAAAAGCAGCAACCGCATTTAAAAAAATGCTTAGATAGATAAGCAAGAGATTCTGTCCTAATTTTATTTGTTTCAAACCTTATATGAGAATCTTTATTCTTGCATTTTGCTCAAAGCTCTCTTTTAAAACATGTTTCGAATGTGCAACAATTTTTTTGCTCATACTAATTTGAAAGGAATCTAGATATACTAGGAAAAAATTCATCCATCTTGTCATTTTTTCCCACACACTCAATTATTTTTTTCGTTGTCTGAAAACCACTATCAGTATTCACATCTCTTTATTGGTTGGAGGAGGAAATTTGGCAAAAACAATCAACTGAAGATAAATCTGATGGTTTAGTAGAGGTTACAGTTAAAGCCTCAGCAAGTTTGGAAGCAGTTCTTTGTTGATCTTCCAAAAGATAAAAGTTAAACCATATTCGGTTATCGAAGCCTTATTATTAGAAGAAGTACTGATAGTTTATTTGACATCAAGTTGTCCCATAATAACTTTATGGGTCAGGCTATATATACCCAAAACTGATATAAGTTTACCCAAAATACATTGTTGACTTTAGTTTGACTTTTTTTGGACGGAATTATCCTCGAACTTCTATTTAATTACAGAATTGTCATTAAGTAAAAAAAAAACACTAAGTATATCCTAAATAGACCAAAATCACGTAACTGTATATTTGGGTAACTTGAAAAAAAACGCACTACCATTTACTAAATCAAACTCCATAATGGTATAATGTTTTGAGAATCTTACAAATCAACTTGAACATTCAACCCCACTTTGAAGAAAAATACAAAATCGAACATGATTGAGCCAAAGTTAGGGATTAGCATGAAATAATTGATGGCGCCGAAGGTGATAGAGGAGCATATGTCACAGGAGAAGGAGGTTGAGTCGCTGGAGAATGAGGTTGAATCACCGGAAAAGGTAACGAAAGTATTTTTGGTCCCCGGTTGCGATTGCACCATCGGTTTCAGCCCTTGAAATCGATGGTGCATAGGCTAGTTGGCATCGGTTCTGGGACCTTATGCCGGTGGTATTGGTGGTGCATGACCACAAGTTTTGTGGCCATACACCACTGTTTCAGATCCCCTGAACGGGTGGTGTATGGCCACAAAAGAAACCGTATTTTTGGCCCTTTATTTTAACCTGTTTAAGCCATCTACGTTTTGGTTATCCTAGCTACGAGTTGTGTTTTGATGTTGTTAATTAGGGAGAAAATATTGCGCATAGATTCGAGGAAGCTTTTGCTACCAACTACATTCATGTTTTTTTCACGACTGAATATTATACGGAAGATGCATTGGTTAAGTGGGTAAAGAAGACCAGAAAAGATAACGACATGGTTATCAACCTAATGCTCCACGATAGAGTAGATAGTAGAACAAATCCACGAATAATTTTCTCAATACGAGAGGTTGGGAAAGTATATTTTACCGGTGGCAAAAAAAGATCGTAAAAGAAAGTCGACGGGAACCAAAAAATTGGTTTTCCATTTGAGCTAAAGGGGACGTCCGTGGAACTGGATCGATGGAAGTTAGATGTTGTTTATGGGATTCACAACCATGAGAGTTTCAAACAAATTAACAGTCATTCATACGCAGGCCGTTTGAACGAAGAGGAAATGAAATTTGTTGAACAATCAACCTATATGAAAACATACCTTATAGAAATATTGAACAATGTTAAGAAGTTGAATGAAGATAATGTTTCTTCTATGCGCACTATCTACAATGCCAGATAGACAAATTGGGCTTTGAAAAATATGGGCAGGTCGCAGATGTAGTTTCTGTTGGACGAGGTTAAGACGCATAATTATTACGAGTGTCATAAATCGGGTGAAGACGATGGGCAAGTCATTATTGATATATTTTTTACGCATACAATTAGTGTTGATTTGTTGCGGACATTTCTAATAGTGTTGATCATGGATATCACGTACAAGAACATAAGATATGAGATGTCGTTGTTTAAGATAGTAGGCGTAACGTCTAGTGGTTTGACGTACTATGTTGCTTTTGCTTTCATGTCCGGTGATAAATTAAACAACTTCAAATGGGTGGTAGAATGTTTGAATTTGTTGATTTCCGCTCACATGATTGAATAACCGTCGGCGATTTTGACTGACAAAGATTTAGAGTTGACGAACGCTGTAAAAGTTCTCTTCTCAAAGAAAACGCATATGTTATGTCGCTGGCATATAAACCAAAATGTCCAGGAGAAAATAATGAAGTATTTCCCCGAGAAAAATGATCATGCAAAGTTTGTTTGTGCTTGGAAGAAGATAGCGTATGCGACATCATAAATTGAAGTCGATGACGCTAAACTGAAAAGTCATGACTTGATAAATACATTGATAAATTCTTTGTTTGGAAAACAAACAAGTTCATGCATTTGAGACATTGCATGACTAAACGGGTCAATAACGCTCATTCTAACTTGAAGCGTTACTTACGTACGAGAAAACTAAACTTTGAGTTATTTTAGGTGTTGGTGCATTCATTTTTTAAAATCCAACATTCTTCAATTAGATCTTATTTTGAATTTTTTTGTTACATAACACATCATAAATTGTATGATTTGTTTTGAAGAAATTCAAGGCAAGTTTTCCAATGTAGTGTTAGAATTCTTTCTAATTAAATTAGAAAGTGTGCAAGATTGCGACAAAATCGCTATCGAAAATGGGGTGGATGTTGAATATGATACAACCGATGATGTTTGCATATGCTCGATAAGATCTACACATGGTATACCGTGCCACCACCAGATTTGTGAATGGTGTAATAATATAAAAGTTACATCTTTAGAATTATATCACGACCATTGTAGGAGGTTAGAAATACATCCCCATACGAACCGAGCAACGATATAAATTCTCAAAAATGATTTAGAAAAACTTGTAATTGATGTTATTGAGACAAAAGACAAAATTCTTATAAAAAAACATTTACAAGAAATGATTTGAAATTGTTTATCCGGAGACATCCTCCCTACTAAAGCCATTGGAAAAACAGAAACACCGCGGTCGTCCACATGTGAAAAGCAAACTTGCTATTGATTCATAATCCACTAAACGAGATAATTGCCAGTGGGAACATGTGGACACTGCTGATAAGGATATCAATGCTTCAGTGCCAAACCCCTTTAATACTCCACAAACGACCGCCCGTAAAACAGTTCCAAGTGCGAATACGATTCATGAAGATGTGTCTAGAGTACTTCGTAGTTCTTCGATTGCCTTGCTTTCTAGCAATAGCGTACCATGCTCTGTGGTTGGTGGGTAACAACTAATAAGCAATCTGAAAGGATTCTTGTGCTGGTTTCTGACACATTTCATTCTGTTTATAACTGATATAAATGATGTTAGGCCTGATTGTCATTGTGGGTATTATGTAGTTTCATTTGGGTTATATGATCATGAATAAGGTTTTCAAGTTATTAGGAAGGCAATTTACGACAAAATAATGAATAATTATGCGACATATATCAATATATATATATATATATATAACGATATAGAAGAATATCTGAAGGTGGCTGAAATTATAAACTATTACAAAGCACTAGTTGGAACCAAATATTGGATGACAATTCCGGAGATGGTTATAGTGATTGCAATAAGGTTTGAATACATTTTTTATTTTCTATCACTTGTGGGATCTCACAATTGTAGCCAAACGTTTCTACCCATGCGACGTGCACCCCCTCTGATGTCCAAAAAACGTGAAATTAGGCTTGGTTTTGTTGATACTAATCATTTTGTCAATGTAAGTCGTTTGTCTCATTTTATGTTTTTTTGTAGACTACTTCTGAATAATCATAGTCTAATTCTAAACTATGATCCAGCTAGCCATTACCGCTAATTGTCCATGCGCACGTATACATCCTACGTGAAATGCATTGCACATCGACGACGCTTTCACTTGGGAGTTACCATTAATTAGTCGCTACAAGACATATGTGGAGCTCGAAGGTTAAAAGCCAATTAGTTCCTTCCCAGAAGTAACTAATTTGGATGAATTTGTTTAGTTGGTTAATGTTATTTAGTATTTTATTTATGTATTACTTCAAACTTTTCGTACTTCAATTTTACGAGTTATGATGTGTTCGTACTTAATAGGGTTTCTTCGTAGTTAATATGTTGTGTTTGTTTTTATAATGATGATAAAACAGTTGACTATTAAAGGAACAATGAAAACTTAAAATTTTATAATCTCATAAAATTTCATAAAATGAACAATGATGACTTGTAATTGTAATACATAATAGAAGATAAAGAAACGCTGCATAACTTAAGATTGAATACCAAATCAATCGAAATCATAGCCTTTTTTTCGATAAGACTACGTAATGTTTCCTCATTTAAGACGGCTTGATCCTTAACACATTGCATCATTTCTTTGGACAAATAGTCCGTGACTATTAAACCAAAGAAGTCAGATGCTTCATTCATAATATATGGTGGCTAGTTAAACAACAAAAGTATTGGTCCACTTGTGATATAGATGTACCTTATCCCTATTTCTTCACGGCTATACAGGGGAGGAATTTGTGTAGCCGTAGATATGCCGCCATACATAAAATACATCATTTATAACACTTCATAAAAAAAACCATCGGTATTATCATCCGACTGAGTAAGTTTCACAGGTTTTGCAGCTTTGAGTAGATGAGCATCGTCAAATGCTCCACCCCATATTGATGAAAATTGTAAGAGAGTAGTTGAAATTGTATGTTTGGAATTAAACAAGTCAGTAGCCTTTTATAGAAGAGTTCATTTCTAGATTAGCGGGAATAATTGAGCGGGATTTAATTTTAGCAGCAATTGAAAGACGGAAAATAAATTTGGGATAAAAATTGGCACCATAGGGTCTACCTCCTATGCACCAATGGTGCACATGAGGCCATACCAATTATGCATAGTCGGTGGCACCATCAGTGCATCACCCTCTGCATCAATGGTGCAAAAACAATGCACCATCGACGTAGAGGGTGATGCACCAATGGTGTCACCAACTAAGCATCGAGCGTGCATTTGGAACCATCGGCCCAATATGCCTATACATGGGTACATGCTATGCATGGTATGCTTGTACATGTGCAAATTAGTGTGCACCATTGGTTGTCATGACTAAGCACCCATGGTGCAAAAAACTTGTTAGTTTTTTTTTTCATTCTAATATTTTTTTCCTAGGTTTGTTTTTAAGTGTTTTTGTTTATTTATTGTTACTTTTAGTCGTATTAGGTTTTTCTTAGATTTTAAGTTTGTGGTAAGGCAATGGAGTAGCATTCCTGTTTATGGTTAGTTTTGAGTATAAGTTAGGTTTTTATTAGGTTTGTGGTAATGGAATAGGTGTAAGTTATGTTTTATTGGTTTATAAATTAAATTGAGTGTAATATTTATGGTTAGTTTCAAGGATAAGTTCGGTTTTTTGTTAAGTTTGTGGTAATGAAAGGAGAGTAAGTTAGGTTTTATTAGTTTACGAATTAAATTTAATGTAATGTTTATGGTTAGTTTCAAGTATAAGTTATAGGTTTGTGGTGGGATTATTAGTTCACAAAGAAATACAAAACATAAAGACGAATAAAAACAGAATAACGTACTACAAGTTCAAATCATAATAACACAGTATAAGTTCAAATCCTTCATCAGTCATCTAATGCGAGACTAAAACATAAACACAAGAGAAATCATAGATCAACCCAGCGTAACTAAAAAAATCCAATAAGAAGGACAACTAGCCAAAGAGAAAAAATGTGCAAAACTTGATCTCTCTACTGAAATCCACCATTTAAGTCTCGTCCGATAGGCAACATGGTCAAAGATCGAAATGCCTCTAGTAGTCTATCTTCGGTAGTGTGCAGAGGTGTGGTAATCACATACCAATTATACTCAGCCATATACTTCCAATATGTGTTCGTCGTCGATTTCGTGTAAGTATCGAAGGTAACGGTCAAGCGCTCATCGGGAAGTAAGTGTTGACACCAATCTAGCCAAGCACGCCAAAGTAAAAATAGGGGTTCGGGTTCATCATGAACCCGTTCGAACTGGCGCATTACTCGACCATGCATGTATCCCTCTAGAGTGCTCATCATCCACAATGGATAAACGATGGTGCGGATCTTCTGCATGGGGAACTGAACTCTAATGTTCTCATATGGTTGGAACACGACCTGTAAACAATACAATAAAACATTTAATTACAATAAAATATGACTAAGTAATAAATACATTACTTATAAATATGGTTACTTACGTCTATCTCTTTCTGTTCAGATAAAATTGAACGCATCATCAATTTTGGGCGGACGTTCATTCCAAAAATCCTCTTAGGTAGCCACCTAAAAATCCTTAGATGCCTCGCTACATAGTCGGGGTTCTCTAGAGCTTTCAATATGGGGAAATTATTGTATATCCAGCAGTCTAGTGTTGTAACAAATCCGTAAAAGTTATGCTTAAATGCTTTTAAAGCATCACCCAAAGCACATAATAAAAATGACAATGCACAAGTACCCCCATGTTATGTCTCACAAACCCGAGTCGAAGTTCTCCAACCCCGTAAAGGTAGTCAACCTTCACACTTGTAAAGGTAGTCAACCTTCACACTCTTCTGACTAGTGTCTGCAAATATGGTACACCCAAATAAGAACATTAGGTACGCTCGTGATACCTGGCGGACAATATCATCGTCAGTCTGCTGGATGTAGCGTCCCTTGGTAAATTTCTCCCGCATCCATTTGATCTTGAATCCAATGCCTCTAGTGGACTCCAACTTTGTCCGGACCTCTGCGACACTCAGTCCTAACATACTCGCATAATAGCTAAAAGCCTCATCTCGTGGAGTCGTACCCACATCCAGAGTCCCACATACTACAGGGAAACCCGTAATGAAGCTAACATCATCTAGAGTGATGGTCATCTCCGAAGCTGAAGTGGAACATGTTGATCTCCTGATGCAAATGCTCGACAAATACCTCATTCAGTACAGAATCCGTGAAGTAGTGAGGCAAATGAGTAATACGAGGTCTGGAAGGAGTATTAGCAAAGTGGCGCTGCACTTTTGGCTAAAAACTCAAGTCCTACATACGTAGCAGATTATAATGTGTATATATGCCTAAAGAACTACGCAAATGTAAATAAAACAGTAAGTTAGAAAAGATAGAAAGTGAAACTTAACTACTAAAATTATATAATAAGTTGATACTGACCTGTCTGACTAAGACGTGGAAATCCTCGTGATCATTGTAGTCAGGAAATAAGGGTATCTTGTTGCATTTTAAAATGCAAACAACTGCTTCTGCTCCTTTGCATGTATGCCATCAACCTCCTCTGCTTCGAAGACATCCTGCTTGGGGTCATCAATAGTATCCACCTTATCGTTAATTGATGGTGGTCGTGCCGATGTATGCGCTAGGGGCGATAAAGGAGTAGTGGACAGTGGTAGTGATATAATGGGAGATCGTTCGACTATCGATGATCGCACTGGTGGTCCATCACGCCGTTATAAGCCCCCAATAGTCTCGTCAACTGTTTTTTCAATAGTTTTTTGTTTTCTCAGGCCTTTGTGGATGCAGCGCCATGATAGCTCGCTGTGATCCTTCTCTATCTCGTGCTCCATCAAGCGCTCATTCTCAATCTCCTCCCTCATTGAAGATCGTCTAAAAGGATATTTTTGTCTAAAATTAGGTCAAGTTATACCAAATATTGGTAAACTCAAAATTGGGTAAACTTATACTAGTTTTGGGTATGTAGAGCTTGACCATAACCTTATTCTTCTATAAACTCACTTATGAGAAATTTACGAACAACCTCAACATATTAAGGCTCCACTGAATGAGTACCTCCTTCTTCAATCCCAACTTTGGTTGGTGCATTTGAAGAAGAAGTGGATGCTACAGGTTTTGGTCATAACTTGTTTTTCATAAAATGTTTAACCATAAGAAGTGTCATATGATCATGAAAAAAACTTTATTGTCTTTTTCAACAAGCTTATTTTACTCTTTATATGCAACAATAATTTGATGTTTCTAGCATGAAGACGTATTAGTAAACAAAATGGCCAAATATAATATATACAAATCAGATTTGCCAACAAAATGGTACAATAAATACATAATTATATACAAACAAAACTTACATTGAGTAATATAGACATTATATAAAATGTGCTAATCCAACTTTTCAATCAGAGATAGAGGCATATGTAAACTCAATTTTCTATTTTTTTTTCTTATAAACAAGAAGATGTTCTATAATGTGGCAACGAGATGCCACAATAAAGTAAAAAATAAGTATGTTTCTTATTATAATTTTACAAATCATATTTGCCAACAAAATAATAGAAAAAATAACTGATCACAAAAAGATCACCTTCCTTATCAACTCCTTCAACATTCATTAGAGTGGTCATAAATGAACTTCTTTCTTCAGAACCAATAAGAAGAATTATTAACCGAATTAGTTTGAGATCCAAAGAATGAAAATACCTAAAAAATTGGGGGAATCATCCTCTTTACCAGAATTTGTGGAACAAGAAGTTTTGAATTGAGGGCTAAGATTTTTATGTTGGCCGCACGATTGCTCAGTGTCTTTAGTAAGATGAGGCTTCAAGTTCTTGATTTTAACCATTTTATAAGAAGAAATGAAACTATTTTGGGAAATAAGAATTCAAGTTAAAGCATAAAGTTAGAAGATTTAACAAATTCACGCAACACAAGTAAAAATTGGAAGGAGAGAGAAAATTTAAACATTAAAAATTGTAAAATTTATAAACGAGTAAAATGAACAAGAAATATATTTTTTATAAAAGAGGTAAACAAATTGTAGACTTTAAATTATTTGATAAAGTTTAGATCAATTTGCACATCAAGGATTATGATCGAATGAAATCCAGATGATGGGATGAAAGGAGAGTAAGAGACAACATAATTGCAAGGGTAAAATAAATGTCACATGTTATAGATACGTGTCAAACAAACTTTTCCATCTCGTTCTAAAATCATGAAATTTTTTATCACTCACTATCCAAACATTTTTCCTTTCTGTATAAATCATCAAAGTTTCAGCCATATAGAATTTGAGAAAATAAAATTTAAAAATAATTACTAAAAATAAAGAAGAGTCTAAATTGGGTAGAAGTACAAAGTCTCGGTCATGTAGAAACACAAAGTTTCATATTACTTTTTCAGCATAACAAGACAGATTCTTGGTCCTATCTGTATCTTTGGAAAGGACTAGAGAGGGCTATATATACTCACAAATAATATGAACCAAATTTTTTCAAATTTCAGTTTCCTTGTCAACCAGATAACTCAACTATTAGTAAATAAAAAATAGAGAATATTTTCCTCAATATACATATATTTTCCTCATAGTAAATATATAATTTTTTTCTCAATGGAGATTCGGCCGGTTATGGGGGTTTAATGAGACAATTATAGGTACAACAGACCTCGAGGCTTTTACAAGTCCAGTCGTAATTGACGCAGTAGTTTGGCTCAAGAAGATATCAATTAAAATAATATTCGATCTCAAAATAACAAGATACATAAATTTCGACACAACCTGAAAGTATAAAACAAACATTCGTCCACAGAAAATATTAAGACTTTAGTCATTTCTCGATGCTCTTGTAAGGACTAAGGTGTTACTGATTAAAATAGAATTTGTATAGGCTGAAGCTTATAGAGCTTAAGGTCGCAGCTTGAGAATGTATATGTAAATGAATACGGCTTATGACGTAAAAATAAGTTACTTAAGCCAAAAATCCAACTATTCTATTAGTCAAAGTCTATGTTTATAAATAAAGCGAAATTCGCATTGTGGGAATAATCTGAATCGTGTCAAATAAGATTATTTCTTTAATTTTCACGCTCTCGTTAATCCAAAATATATTCTCTTATAACCATCTCTTTATTTTCTCTTTAACAACCATAACTTCTTTTTTACTTTGTCTCCGGTTTATTATCTCACTCGTGTATTTTCTTCCGAACTTTAGTTGGACCTTCTTAAGTCTCAGTCAACTTCTAAAAAGATTATTGTATCACTCAATTTATCATACTAACCACTTGAATTTAACAAATGACACTATAACACAAATAAAATTCACACTAAACCATTTATTCTTTTATATATATAATATAAAAATATATATTAATTAATTATAAAATTTGAGTTTATTTTGAACTTATGTTTTTTAGTTAACAGTCATATTTGAACGATTAAATAGGTTATATATATATTTTAACTATATATTAATAAAAATATAAAAATTAGATTTGTAAAGGTATTTATCAATATTTATTTTAAATATATTAATATTAAGACTTGAATGTAATTAGTATGAAATCCTGTCCAAACTCTTCTAACATAGTATGAGATTTATAAAATTTTAAAATTTATACACTATATAAGTACAATTTCTATATAAATTAAGTTTGTTTACTTTTATATGCTTCACTTAGTTTGATAACGAAACAACTACATTTTTTTTAAATTTTTTGATGAAAAAAAATCATAAAATAAAAATTAATGGTTATTACAAATATATAAACATGTCGCAATGAGTAGTTTGAAGCCTTAAGAAAAAACCAGGGTTACGATAGTTTTTTGACCCAATATATAGTCAGACAATGATACAAATGAAAATAATGCGACTAAAACCAAGGAAATGTGGCGACCCTCATAAAGGTAGATCATCGATAATAATCTACATCCAAACAATGACCGCAACCATCACGAAGGAATACGTGGTTGTAAGAAAACAAAAACAGATTAAGTTAGGAAATGATAAAAGATTACATTGTCTTGGTACCAGGAAACGTGAATTGAATGTCAGTAATCATACAATACGAAACCAGAGAGGTAAATACATGGGGGAGCCAAATATTCTAGCATTTCTCTCCCGCCAAATGTGATAAATTATCGCTCCAAAAGAAGAACACCAAAGGTGTCAGTTTCGAGAGGAAGAACAGTTTGACCATCACTAACCTAAGAATGTTAACTAATGGAATTTAACGTGAACCTAAAATTTTACCTAATAAAACCCCAAATACTCTAAGTAAAATTAGAATTTCAAAATCAGAATTCCATAAGACTAAATCCGGCGAGGTATTTAAACCCCAACTCAGAAAATTATCATAAGTAATCTTGGATGGCAATTCAAAAGATGAAAGAATGGTGAGAGAATATTATATTTATGCCATAATAACCCGGTCCACGTGACACAAGGGGTAGGCGAACGAATTGTGTTGTAAGTATCTTTGGTTATGAACTTTGAAGTTTTTTTGGCAATCTAGTAGTGGACATCCTTGAATTCAATACTTGGTGGAAGGAGGGAGAGAATGTGACTATTGATCTCCTGAATATCGTTTTATATCCTAGTACTTGCAGATCTGACGTTGGATGAACAGTTTTAGAGACTATCTTGAAGGATGTCTGAGACCTTGAAATCTTTGCCAAGCCTAGAATTATGGATAATACATTGCCCATAATCGGTTACATGAGAAGCGTGAATGAACAAAGGATCGTACCAGATTGAGGTATATTCTCCATTACCAGTCACCATCTTATATAAATTACTAGAGAAATGCGTAAGACGTAAAATTATCCTTCAAGTCCAGGAGGGGAACGACCTAGATTCATAGCCTGGAAATTATCATTTTTTTCTTCAGTTTTCTTCAAGTCGCACCAGTTTAAGTTATTGGTACTTCTAATTTAATACCACAAATGTTTAAGTACCGTCGCCTGATTCAAGACTTTTAAATCTAAATTCTCAAGGCCTTCCTCCATCGTGGGCACGGTAACATTAAATCAAGCCATCTTGACCCCAGATTATATTCATCTCGTGGCCATACGAGAGGTAATTTGGAGGGACTGGAAAAGCTCTTTAATCACCTTAGAAATAAAAACCAAAATTAAGGACCAATATACTTTCCCGGTAAATAGAACATACTTTCTGAGCTGAAGTCGACTAGCATAGGAAAGACGCTCGGAGGTCCACGAACCTATGCGCGAGGTGATATTATGAAAGAGAGAGCGACAATCATTATACGAAAGCCGATATGTGAGGAGGTAAATTACATATATTTAAATGATTAGGTACCTACCGTGAATCTTTGGATGTTGGTGAGACATTGGAGAAAATGTGACTTTTAGTCGGCTTAACTCGGAGAGTCTGTAGTGAGAAAAGATCATGCATGCTATCTATGATAAGCTGGAGGGAGTTAATGTCGTCATGACATAAAATCATGAGGTCATCAACAAAATAAATGTATACAATTTTGAGTTTGTGACATTTCGAATGAAATTGGAAATTTATGCCATTGTTTTTTTCCTTATGAATACTGGAAATGACTTGTATCACAATGACGAAAAGAAAAGGAGAGATATGGTTTTCTTTCCTGAGCCTCTTCCTAGTATATAATTTCCCATAAGGGTTACCATTGATGTTAATGCTATAAGAAATGGTAAGACATTAAATGATCCAAGTGATCATCTTTTCAGAGAAGTTCATAGCGAATAGGATTTCAAGAATGAAGTGTCATTGGACATTATCAAGGGATTTAATTAGGTAGATTTTTAGGGCTACCATCTTTCGTCTGCATTTAGTATGGTAGCCCTTAAGAAGTTTCTTAGGAAAGAAGAATGTTGAAAAAATAATCCTCCCTAAAACAAAAGTCGATCGAGAATTGTTAATTAGATAAGGAGATGAATATCTGATTCTATTAGCTGAAATCTTAGAGATAAACTTGTGGACGACATTGCATAGATCAATAGGCTTGAAACTGACACAAAATGTGTAATTGTCCGTTTTGGGGATGGGGAAGATATATGTGGAATTTGAAGAACGATCGAGACTTCAACAGTTGAAAAACTCAAGAACCTTATTACAAATGTCTTCACCCACAATATTTGACGAATTCTTGAAGAAGCTTGAATTGAACCTCCCGGCCTCGAAGATTTGTTACTATTGATGTTGAATGAAACATTCTTAATCTCATCACACATTATTGTACAAGTCATAAAAGTCTTATGCAAATTATTGACCCTAGAGGTAAAGAAGACAAAACCTACTCTTGCTACGGATATTCCTCGAACTCACTAATAACCTACTCTTGCTACGGATCACAATGTTCTTCTGATCGGTAAAAGGTTGGCGACAGTTTCAGTGTGAGCATTTATGACTTTATACTCCATTTAAAAGGTTATCCTTCCTGGACGTGAATCTCGATCCATGGATGAGGACACTTACGGTTGGCGAGCTAGTGGATGCAAAAACATAAGTTGTTACTCTTTGTGGGGCAGAGAAAGTGGCACGTATAGTCCATGTGCTTAAGAACACTACACATGATGCATTTCTGGTAGATGTGCTTAAGAACACACGACATGATGCATTTCCGGTAGCGGACGATGAAACTTTTGGTGCGAAGGAACTTCATGGTTTGATCTTAAGAGCTCACCCTGTTCAAGTGCTGAAAAAGAAATGGTTTGTAAGAGAAAAACAGAGAACGGAGGAATGGGAGGTGAGAGAGAATTTTAGCGCAGTTGAGTTAGCAGAGACGGATTTGACGATCGGTGTGAGCAGACAAGAGATGGAGATGTATGTTGATCTGCATCCTCTAACCAATACAACTCCTTACAGTTATGGAGAGCATGTCAATGACTAAAGCTTTGTTAGCAGAGACGGATTTGACGATCGGTGTGAGCAGACAAGAGATGGAGATGTATGTTGATCTGCATCCTCTAACCAATACAACTCCTTACAGTTATGGAGAGCATGTCAATGACTAAAGCTTTGGTGCTGTTTCGCCAAGTCGGGCTTCGACTCGTTTGATTCAAGCATCCGGAGTAAGTTTTCTCTACGAAAACTGAAGATGGCCAAATTTTTGACAAACCAAACATGGCCTTATTTTTTACACCTAATTGACACTAATCCTCTTAAATTGTTCATTTTCAGGTATGTCCTGTTGTAAAGATCATCACCAGACAAGATCTAAGAGCTTGTAACATTTTACCAGCTTTTCCCAATCTTGCAAAGATCCCAAGGTGAAGTGAAACTGCATTGAATCTTCTTGGAATCTCAGATGGCTATAGAAGCAGTCTCTTGTAGCTTGCATGATACTTAATCTCTTTAATCTATGATTATCACCAGCCATGTACACTTCTTTTTCTGTTTGTTTCATTTAAAGATCATTTTCACATACATAAATAAATAGACTTTTCGCCGTAAGAACGATGTAACAAAATTTCTTTTTATCATCTTAATATTTAGACACAACATACATTTCTGGTACATCTCATAGAGCATGTGAAATATTTGCGTTCCCGGACATGATGGTGCGTTTCTCTTTCTTCTTCTTCTTCTTCCCCGATTTCTTTTTCTTGGCTCCATTGTCCCTCTTGAACACAGCCAAAATTTCAATACTGTGAAAACGTGCCAAAATTAATTGCAACGACAGAGCAGGAGAAATAAAACAACAAACTTGTTTGCAGTAACGGAAATATTTTTTACTTCAATCTTTTCAAGAAGAAAAAGTACCTTTGGGTACCGGGAAAGAAATTAAAACCATGAACTTTCTCCAATTGCCATGCTTTGCTGGAGAGTAACACCTTGCAATCCTGTTCAAAGAATGTAATTAGTGTCGTTTTTGTGCGTGCCATCCAGCTTCTTGGTTCATAAGCAAATAAAGTTTTGGTTGGGTCTCACTGGCTTGTTCTCTCTATACTCGTTGCTTTCACAATAAAACATGTTTTTAATTTCTTTTCACAATACTGTTTTCAAGCTTAACGCTGCCTTTTTCATTAGACACCAACTGGTGACTACGTTATCTGTTTATTTTAAGCTAACTTGTTTTTGGCTCAGTAGCTGGTTAATCCGTCAATAAAAAAAAATTGAAAGATCCTTCAGTATAGAAGTACCTCCTTGAAGCTGTCCCATCCACAGCTTATGTATATAAGAGTTTGAGGCAGTGTCTTATCCTCAAGAGCTAATTTGCTTCCAACTCGCACTATATCTTCCTGTGCACGTAAAATCCATGGTCTCTTCTCTTCTTTCTCCTTTTTAGGCGTACTGAAGTGGACAATCGATCATCAATTGCGATTTTTTTCTTATAAAAATCGATTTTTCATTACATCTTTTATGATCCTTAACAGCGTTAAGGTTTGATCTAAAACTGTGCTACCTTTCTGATGAATATTGTATTTTCTTCTCAACTGATGATATAGACCGTAGCGCATGAAGTAAAGATTCGTCTAGTCCCTTCCTCGGTGGATCAACGACAACCACGTCTGACCCAGTTAACCACGAAAAAGGATCCTGCGCAATTTTTACGAAACAATTCCACGATAATTTCTATAATAAGATCAAGGAAGATTTCAAAAACAAAATTCCATTCTAAGATAAACTCATGAAACACTAGCGAAAGTAATTCGATAAGTACTAACCGTTGAAGCGTCAGCGTGATGCCAGCTGATACTGCAATCTACAGATTTCGGTAAGCGCTCAATTGTCTTCTCAAAAGATAGCTTAGCTTCTTTGTTAACCTCTACACATTTCACCGACCTGAACGACAAGCTTGGAATTTAAGAGTTTTGACTGAAGAGCATAATTAAAGAACTGAATTTTAATTGTAAAGCAAGTTCTTGCCTGCACTTTCTAGTGGTTGCCAATGATAACCCGATTACACCAGCTCCTGCATACAAATCAGCAACCGATGCTCCAAAAGGCACATATTTTTGCAATTTGTGAAGCAAGATATCAAAAGCCTGAAATGTGTTTTGGACAGAGGACCAACCAATAGAGTTTATCTCAACTGAAACAAGAAATATCAGCATATCTGGCAGATTATTGAGTGGTGGTTATAGCTTACCCTTGTGTTGGCTTGGCCAAAACTGGACGGAGCCAAGGACACATCAATTTCTCCTACATGTTCCCAGAAATCTGATTCTCCTAATAGATGTCTCCACCTATTCCCAAAAATTATCTGTAAACATAAGCAGAAGGGTCTATTAGCTCTAAACACGAGTGGTAACTAAAGTGCAAAATTCAACGTTAACTTGTCTACATGAGGCAATACTACCAGCAAATTTACTCAGAAATTCAGACACATTTCTTACATTAAGAATAAACAGGCTTTTTACTTCAAAGACAAATCCTAGGTGCGATCTAAAATTTTATGCATCCGATCTTTTTAGTGATGTTTTATAAGTAGAAACAAAAATCAATAATATCAGTCCGAGACAAGTGAATTAGTCTAAGTCTGAGTTTTTAACAAACTTCCTTGTTCCACTCATTCTATATTTACAAAGATTTCCATCATACTCACATTTGTCATCGATGTCTGAAAGTTAGCCCATACAGAGTGAATAAATTGTACTTTGCTTCTCGTTCCACCATTTCTCCACATGAACTAGAAATGGCATTTACAAACAATCACATACTTGTTTAGCAGCAACCAAAGAAAGAGCAAGAATGAGGTAGAGCAAGCTCACACTAGCCAAGTCTTGCAACTTGTCTGAATTTGGGGACTTCTCGTTTCTCGAATTCCAAACTAATGCAACCTGAACCTTTCCTGAAATCAAGTTCGATCCCAGTTGGGTCAGCCGCATAGTACTTAAACCAATACATTTATTATGTACAAACGTATTTACCATTTCTATATCTTTCAGAGGCCGGCAGCGATGTGTCATACGTCGTAACAGCCATCTGCAAACACGAATCATCATCGATCAGATTACAATGGTAGCAATGTCGTTCAGATTACAATCTGTAGCAATGCCGAAACACTTATTTGATTATGAAACATTATTTTATTTTTTGTTTAATATGGACTAGTCACCTGAACATATCGTAAATCACCTGTCCCAGCATCTTCGTCAAACGGCTCAATGTTTAGCTTTCTAATGCCTTATAAAAGAAGGCAAAAAAACAATATATCAAAACTCCAAACCAATAATATACAAAAAGTTACACCAAGGGGATCAAAAATACCTTGTCTTAATAGTTCAATAGCAGCATTGATGTTAGGATGATGAGCTGCATAAGCAAAGATTTGTACATACTTACAACTATTAACAAAAGTAAATGAAAAATAATCCCTAAAAATGAGAGTAAATACTAAATAAGTTATATAAAGTACAAACCTTTACACTCAGGGATGTCCACAACGTTATGAGTACCCTCCTCGTATAGCCCAATCAGAGGGTTCTCTGATGATCCACGAACAGCTAGTTTGGCACGACACCTCCATCCCCACTAAAACACAAAGGAGAGAATCAAAACCATTGAAGACTATATTACAAAAACACAAACTTTAAAAGAAAAAGGGAAATGAAACCGGGATTATCAGATAAGATACCAGTCTACAACTATCAAAAGTGAAATCTTTAACACCAAGCCTCTTGAAATAGTTATTAGCCTCGTCAGCGATAATCGGACGGTGAAGATTTAACTCGTGGGTACAACCGGAGCAGCTGAAAAATCAAAACTTTATGCAACTTAGGGGGGCACATATAGCAAAAAGTTCTAAAGAGATGAAGTTTAGCATTTACTTTTGAAAATGAGGGCATTGAAGGGCGCAAGAGAGCGAAGGGAGGGAGGTTGAGCTTGGGGGTGGAGGGAGAGAGAGGAGAGGAGACGGTGGCTGTGGTGATGGAGCAGAAGGTAGAGCTATTACGGCGGAGGAGGACACGTTGCAGGTAATGATAGCAGATGGAGGGCGGAGCATAAGAATGTTGAGAGGCATTTGACGGGATGGTGGTTCCTGTAGCGGTTTCACTGCTGCTCCTCCGTGGCGGGAATGGATAATGTATTAATGTAGCTTCACTTTCTAGTGTTGATATCTATGCTACTTTTTGTGAGCCCAAAACCCGAACCCAAACCCACTTCTTTTTTTCACACGAGTGGGTTTGGGTTCGGTTTTGGGCTCACAAAAAGTAGCATAGATATCAACACTAGAGTCTTTGATATAATGAGCATTTTTTTATATTATTGTATAGGACTCTAAGTTCTTTATATATTGAGAGTTTATACAAGGAAACTTAAGAACCGAAGATAGGCACTTAATAAAAGAAAATATTGAAGATGGGACAGTCGAACTTCCGTTTGTTAGATCTGAAGACCAACTGGCAGACATCATGACAAAAGCGATTGCTGCAAGAACATTCGAATTAGTTTTATTCAAGTTGGGTATTAGTGATCCCACTAGACAACTTGAGGGGGAGTGTTAGAATATTCACACAATAACATGTTTTTAGTGCGCTAGCATGTAACACATTCACGCTGCATAGTATTAAAAATGTTTGTCATGTTTGTATATTGTTAGAATATTCAGTGTATTAAGTTTCCTTGTATAGGCCTCTAAGTTCTATATATATTGAGAGCCTTACTTGGGTTTATCAATATAAAAAAACAGTTCAATACAAAAAGGAACATTTTCTAATAAACACAAAACCCTAGCCGCAGGGTTACATAAAAGCCCAAATGATATTGGCTTTAGTTAAAGATGATCAAATGATATTGGCTTTAGTTAAAGATGATTAGCACTTCAGTGTAAAACAAAATAAATTTTAGAGGTTTTCAGCGTTAGTTTTGATTTTTTTTCTTTCCGGTGTTTTTTTTCGTTTTATAAAGTTTAAAGAGGACACGATTTTTGAGTCTATGGTGTGTGGGAGTTTTTTTTATGTAGAAAACCTCTTCTTATCTTGAGAAAGATTTTGATTGGACATCATTGAGACTGTTGGAGTCGATTTACAGTAAGATGAGAGATTTCATACTTCTATTTTCAGACAATCAAAGGTAGATTTTTTTTTAACTTTGAGTTTCAAATCTAATGATTTGGTCTGGCTGTGATTAGATAAGTGTAGATGTAGCTGAGATTTTCTTGTTTTTATACTTTTTCTCTAACAGAGTTATGATCAATGGGAGGCAAGTGGAGTTGGTTCTGCTGCAAGCCTTCGAGAAATGATTTTGATATGCAAAAGAATTTTGTCAAGTATTTCTACCTGCAAGACAACATATTGTTTACAACAGAGTAGAGTATATTTTATGTATCTTGTAGTTTGATACAAACAAGAATGTTCAAAGTTGATATCATGTTGTCCTTATGATAAATATCTAACGAATCCAACTTCAAGACTATCTACGAGAGCAATTGCTTTGAGTTGATTATGGATTTGGTTGGCATTTAGGTCTTGTTTGAATTTGCATTTGCGAGTCCACTTGGCTAGCCAATCTGTAGCAGAGTTTTTGCTCCCGGAAAATGTGCGTTATTGTCATACTCGAAGTTATCAATTTATTGCAACATTCTAATAAATAAGATAGAAATCATGGAATGTTATGATTAAGTAACAAAACTACTAGAATTTCAGAGTCAATATGATATATCAAGGTTACAGATTTCCAGTTTAGAACAGAGAATAAGTCCATCAAGAAGAGCACGACATTTAGCTATGTTAGGGGTCTATTTACCATAAAGCCTACTAATAGTTGGAATGATGTCTCCTTTCGTGTTCCTAATAATAGTACATTCACTTGCTTCTCCAGATAGAGAGCATGAGTCATCAATGTTCAACTTTAGTCTTGTGTCAATAGAAGGAATCTAGTTGATAGCTTAATCTTTCCAGGTTAGTTAAGGTGAATATAGCAACCCAATTCATAGACATAATCAGTGTCATTGGTCCAATGTTTTCTTTTGAAATGTTTGCAACATCAAGATTTAGGATTGTGTTTTTTTATTTGATGAATGATAATAGATGCAGTGATGATATTATGTTGATATTTGGCTTTGTTTCTATGTGACCACAAAGACCAACATATAATTGAAAAGAGAATGGTACACATATGGACTTCTTTAGAGGAAGACCAGAATCAAGCCCTAATGATGTGATGCAGGGTCATATACCTAGCTATTCTTAAGTTAAATATGCAACCAAAAAATTCAGGAGTTCCCATGAAGTCTTGCATTGAACAAAAATATGATTTATAGTCTCACAATTTTCATAATATTGACATTTTGAGACTAAAGTCAATTTTTTGTGTTGAAGAGCTGAATCTACAGAGATCCAGTTATTGGTCAATCTCCAAAAAAAGAACACTTCTTTGGAGTGATGTTATTCCATATTATCTTTAGTTATGTGGATTTAGTTCCTTTGATTATGATATTGTACTAAGTAGCTTTAGTATTATAATTTCCATGGTCAGATAAAGTCTATTGCATTGTATCTTATTTAGTTTCATTGATAGGAAGAAGTATAGTTCTTTTTTATGCCTGATAGCAGAACTGTATTAAGTAGCTTTAGTGTATTCCAGTTCCCTTGAGTTCAATAATCTTTTACTTTTTCTTGTATATACCAAAAGTTTGATTTTTCAGTATTAAGATAGACGAAAGGATGGTTGTTACACCATTTATCTAACCAAAACTCGATGTCTCATTTTCTTAGCTTCCAATATATGAAGTCTTATATTAAATGCATGGCCTCCATTAATCTCTTCCATACATTAGATCTTTTAGTTTTTATTTGGACTTACATAGGGTGATGTATAGACTAGTGGGAAGATTGCATATACTTAAACCATAAACTATTCTTTTCTCTGAATTTATACCAGAGTTTGCAAAAGAAGATTCATTGTGTATCTTCAAGACTTCTGATGCTAAGGCCTCGTTATTTATAAGGTTAACAGATAGATCTCCAGTTGGTCTAGGATATAGTTTTGTGTTGCTCATTTGAACCTCAAAGAAATCTGCTAAGTATCAAATCTATTCTATTAAAAACAGATTTAGGAAGGATGATACTTTGAAAATGATAAGCTGGTAAATCAAGTAGGACATATTGAATTAATGTTAGCTTGCCTCCAAATAAGAGAAGGATGTATTCCCATTTCCGAATATTTATTCTGACTTTGTTAACTAAGTCTTCAATGAGAACAACTTTATATCTATGATGAATATTAATTCCTAGATATTTTATTGAGAAGCTACCTTTCTTGAATTTAGATATGAGTTTTATAAAGTTTATCGTTGCTAATGATATTCTGTTTGAAGGAATGAAAATTGTTTTGTCCTTGTTAATTACCTGACCAGAGATTTCTTGATATACCTGCAAGAACCTGATGATTTTATTAATATTTGTTGATGAAACATTGGAGAAGATGATAATGTCATCTGCGAAGGCTAGACAGTGTACTATTACTGAACTGGATGATTAGTACCTTAATTCTCTATTGTCTTGCATAAGTTTTTTTGAGACCTCTAATGATGAATTCTTCAGCTAGAATGAAGAGGCTATGAGATAAATGGTCTCATTGCTTGATTTCATTAGTATATTAGATAAGCTTATTGTTTCACCATTTAGGATAACAGAAAACCAAACTACAGATATAGAGAACCTTATTATGTTAATAAATCTTTCAGAAAAGCCAAATGCATTTATGATCTTTAGGATGAATAGGATGAAGAGCTTGTCAAAAGCTTTTGCAATATCAGTTTTAATGATCATGTTACCCCATCTAGTCCTTATGTTAAGATTATTCACTATCTCTTGAGTTAGTAATATGTTGTCGTTGATGTTTTTTCCAGGAAAAAATACATTTTTTCTTCATAGATAAGCTTACAAAGAAGATTGAAGAGTCTGTCATTTAGGAGTCTAGAGAGGGTCTTATTAAATATAATTCATAAACTAATGGGTCTGTAGTCGTTCTATGTTTTAAAAGAGCCTTTCTTTTGGATGAGGCAGATTATTATTGCATATACTCCTTGGAGAGCTAGATCACAATTGAATAAAGCTCTGACTGCACCACTTAGACCTTTCCTATTATGGCCCAACATTATTGGGGAAATGTAGTGCTGAATCAATCTACTCTAGAAACACTAGAGGTGTTCAGTGCTTTGATAAAGTTGTGTATTTCTTCATCAGATAGAGTGCTCATTAAGGTTTCATTATCTTTATTTTTGATGATCTCAGGGATGGTATTTGAGAGGTCAGAGATGTCTATGTCAATAAAGTACTCAGTAAGAAGATTTTGAAAATGTTTCATAAAATATTTTCGAACCTATTGTTGATCATCAATTCAGTGATTGCCATCCATGATTTTGATGATTTTACTCTTTTTTATTTTCTTCTTTACATAGTTATGGAATATTATTGAGTCATTGATATCGTTCTAGAAACAAGTCATGTTTTTCATTTGGATATCAGAACTGGGTGATATTGGTACTCAAATCGAACGCCTTGATGAGCTCAACGAGTGTCAAAAGCATGACAATTCATGTGATAAAGTCTGGACCCTAAGTTCCATTGTTTAGAAGCCCAAAACCTAATTTTCATATATGTTATTATTATTTTTAATATTTTAAAACTTTTTTATAATTTATATATTTGGGATTAGAATTTTGGGTATTTTCTATTTAAAACATCTTAGACCCTATATTGGATTAGTTTCTGGTGACTTGAGATAATTTTTCAGAACTTGCAAGTTCTGTCTACCCTAGGGCTAAAGTTCTATTTACTTTGTTTTCAATTGATATTTTACATATATCATCTTGGTATTAGAGCATCAGATTCCTGCTATGTGAGAACTATGTCGCCGCAAAAAGACCAATAAAATAATATCACGTCATTAATTGAGATCTACAATCAAGAAGATTTAGATCGTGTAGGCTTGATAGGGCATGCCAACAGTAGAAAATTATAGACGATTGAAGAGCAGTTGAGTACGTTGGGAGATCAGATGAAGCAAATGCAACAAGCAATGCAGAGGATGAGTACTAGATTCCAAGCTCCAAGGTTGAGTAACCGACCATCGGGTTCTGAAGAAGACTACAACGTGGGCTAGAATCATTTTGATTTGAGAAGAAATGAGGGCATGTCTTACGTTTCTCCAAAAAATCGTTGCAAACAGGCCTTCATATAATTTACAGATAATGATTTCTATCAGAACACAAGCAACCAATAGGAATCATGGTTCAGACTTGAGATTCCAGAATTCTATATGGTTCTTTAACCAGAAGAATTGCTAAATTGGATCGCATTAAAGGAAGAAGTTTTGGGCTTCAATGGCGTTCATAATTGGGAGAGGCTTATAAACTGTTTGAGTCCAAAATTGTTTGGGAGTTTGGGAAGTAGTTTTACGCTTGTCAGGTTATTGTTGGATTTCAAAACATAAAGCAGTTCATAATTCACATAGATACCCCAAATATAAGAGTAGTTGAGAAATAATAAACTGTTATTCCGGTTTCCAAGTATAAGGAAAATATTCTACTTGTTCTTGATGGTGTGACTGACTCAAAACAATTAAACAAGTTTTTTCGTGGGAATAATTATATCACATTGTATTTACAAATTGTTGATCTTGCTAATGATGAGAACTTGAGGGAAAAATTTTCTCATGTGGGGGAGAATGATGTCGTTCTAGAAACAGATCATGTTATTCACTCGAATATCAGAACTAAGTGATATTGATACTCAAATCGAACATCTTGACGAGTGCAACGAGTGTAAAAAACATGATAATTCCTTTCAGGAAGTTCAGATCCTAAATTTCGTTGTTTAGAATCTTAAAACCTAATTTGTTATTAATATTTTAAAACATTTATATAATTTCTATATTTTGGGATTAGGATTTTGGGTATATTTTTATTTAAAGCCTCTTATACCTTAAGTTTTGGATTAGTTTTTGTTGAGTTAAGATAATTTTTCTGAACTTGCGAGTTCTGTCTACCTTAAGGATAGGGTTCTATCTGCTTTGTTTTCAATTGATATTTTGTCCTATGTCAGTTCTTATCACCATTCTTGATCCAATTAACACCACAATTTTGTTCTCAGAATAATCCTTCCCTTGCAAGCAGCTGAAGATGAATGAATTGAGCTTTTGTCAACTTGATTTTGGCATCCAGAATTCTAGTTTCTTGATAACAATTTTCAAGAAACTTAATTTCTTCTTTAGATGGAGCAATTGCACTAAATGTTACCAATGATATCTCTGTTCTAAGTTTTTAGGTTCATCTTAAGTCTTTTTAATTTCTGCCAAGATTTTAATCCACTTACTTAACAGGTCCATGTGACAACGAATTTAAATATTTAATTTTTAAATCCCACTTATTTAATAGGTTCATGTAATAGAGCAATAAATCTAAAGATTTATTTTTTTATCAATCCACTTTAATAAGTCCATGTACCAACAAATTTGAAGATTTAGTTTTTAAGAGGTAAGTTGTTGTATTATCCAAAATTAAAATATTATTTAAAATTTAAATTGATATTTTTTATTTAATTTTATCAATTGTTATTTAATATATAGTTATTTTAATAATATTGTATATTTTTTTTTATTTATATAAATTTATCTTAGATTTTTTTTTATACTTTTTTTAAGTGTGAACTCTATTTAGAGGTCATAATTTTAGCGAAATCATTATCGTGAAACCCTTTATTGTTAGAGTCAAAATTTTTTTAATTTCCATTAACGAGGTCGGAAAATATAAAACAGTTTCTTTTAAAATCGATTGGGTAAGTTCTTTCGATATAAGTTTCTTTGATTTATTCAATTTCTTCGATTTTTTTGAACTGGTATTCATGATTCTTATTGTATAATATAATACTTCAATTTATGTTATTTTGATTTTTAAAACTTAATTAATTTTCTTTTGTTCAAAATTCTATGATTTATGAATTCGTTGGAAATCAAAGAGTTTCTTGAGTTATAGTTTCTATAATTTTGAAATCATTGTGTACGAACTGGTTTCTTTGCTGTAAGATATGATTTTTTTGGTATATGAATTGATTTATTTGGTGTATGAATTGATTGTAGGTATTGTTATGTTTATTAATACTTATTATGTGTGTTGTTTAAGTAATAAAATGTTATGTTTAATTTGTTTAGATTCACAAATTTGTGTCTGAAAAAACAGATAGTTGTTACATGAAGAAGACGACCTAAATATGAATTACACATATGTGTATATGTAAATATGATTATATGATTTGTAAATTATTTTTTAAGATTTAAATGAGAATTATATTATGAATGCAAATGTGAATCGTGAATCACAAATGTATATATGAAAAGTAACACAAACTGCGAATAGCTTATTATCTGTATGAAATGTGTATAGTGAATACATAAATGAATTGTGAATCGTGAATGTATGTATGAATTGTGTATAGCGAATGTATAAATGAAATGTGAATCGTGATTGTATATATGAAATGTGAATCGCGAATGTTTTTTTATTAAAAATAGCAAGAATTGTGAATAACTTATTGTCTATCAATGTTTGTTTTGCGAATTACGAATCGTTTTAAATATATGAAACATGATCCCCAAATAACTTTGTGACTATAAATCTTAACTATATGTAATCAATTTTATACTTGTCTTATGTTTTTTCAAACTAAATTAGAAAACTCCAATCTTTCATATTAGTCTGTTTAAAAAGTTGAAAGGTTAATTTTATTTTATCAAAGTAGGAGGAGCTAGTTAGAGATAATATTTAGTTACCAATGAATGTAATAATAATTTTTATCAAGTAATAACGATGATCCTGCTATTATGCTATTAGTTATTGTTATATAAAATATCCAATTATTAATATATACATAGTTTTAGACATGGATGATCGAGAAACATCTAAATAAATTACTTTAAGTCTATTTGAAGCTTAAAATGAATAGTTGATCAATAGTGAAAGTAGTTTGGGTATTATTTTTCAAGGTCATAAGAAAAAAAAAACTTAGTACTATTTGTTGAGTTGATGAATTTAAAGGTGTTGGGAAAGTTTGTTAGGAATGGACTACATATTTCATATTTGTTTTATGTCATTATGCTGTAGAGAATGATTTTTACTGTAAGTATTTATACATTACCAAATAAAAATAACTTCATATTGTTAGAATAAAGTCTCAAATTGATGTGCATGGATACTTTATGTATCACTTGATACGTCTACCAGCTTTAGGGTTATTAAGAAGTATGTTGTACAACATACTTGTGATACTATTTTTTTAGAAAATGAATTAAAAAACATTTAAATCAAATTTGATTGCTAAAATATACAATGATGTATTAGATTCAAGAATGATGTGATAGTAAAAAATGCATGATCATTTATAAGAATGTTTATGGTTTAGATTTCTCATGTCGATTTTATGGATTACTTTAGAGAAAGTTAAGAAATTCTTTAACATAGATAGTTTTATTTCGTTAAATTTAGTTAAAAGTTACTTAAAATCTCAATAGAGACTTGATAAAACGAGTGAATACTCTCTCAAACATACTCTTAAAACTAACTACTTTAAATGGTGGTTCGTTACATTTGGGTTTTGTATATAAGATTTCCACTCTTATCGTCTGCTTTTATCCATTGATGGAACGCTTTTTAGACGGGGAAACATAAAAGATCAGTAATGTTTGTTATAACTAAATATGGTAGCAATTTTAGGTTTATAGACATTGTAAATTGGTTAATATAAGAATTGTGAACTACTGGTCATATTAAACACGAAATATAAATATAATGTAAATCATAAAATATAAATTATGAATCATCTTTTACTCATAACATGAATCGTGAACTAATGATTATACTAAACGCAAAACGTGATTCTATAATAGAATATAAAATATCACTCATAAATTATGAATAACCCAAACTGACAAATGCGTGAATTACTTGTGAATGTGAATCGCATATGCTTTTATTATTATTTGTTTTTATTTCACAACTATGCAGATATTTTCCAGGCTGTATTTGGTATTGCTGGTCATAAGACGAGATAAATGATTATGATTTCTTGATGGATCATCAAATCATATTCGTATCAGATTGTCACTTAAGTATAATTAATTTCGTTTCCGTTTTGTTTCCTTATTGTTATCATGCGTACTATATTTTTCATCTTATTGGGAATTTGAAGTATGTATTGATTCGTACATCCACAAATTTAGGAAAATAATGGTTCTCACGTTTAAACAATATACTTATGCCCCTACGCAGAGCATGTACACTCAATATATGAAACATTTATTATTAATAAGGTAAAAAGTTCTTAAGTTTTACTAAAATTTGCCGGACAAATATGAATGTATATTTTTTTAAAGAAAAATGGTACGATTGCATGACCTCTAATCTTGTTGAGTATTTTAACCATCATATCAAAAATTTATGTAGTCTTTCAATATTGGAATTAATTGACCGTATTAAGGTTTTACTTATGAGTCAAATGTGAAGATGTTATGCAGATGATCTAGGTTGGATTAGTGAATTATGCCCTGAATTTGAGAAAAAAAACTTAAGGATAGTTTGGGAATATATGGTATAAAGCTAGTCTGTTTATCTTCACGTATTTTGTATGAAGTCTTTTTTGAACCTGCTATAACTATTGAATTTTATGGGTTTTAAATGTTCTAGTAGTATGTGGCAATCTATTTTTTTTCATGCTCTCATAATTTGACTACCATACTAGTCACTAGAGACAATCCTGTGAGATATGTCGAATCATTCTATCACACGAAATCTTATACAGAAAATTATTTATATAATATTTTTACTTTGACTACTTTTGCTGAAACATCTACTTTTACCGGTTCTCCAAAAATTCTTCGTCCGAACTTGAAATCGAGAAACCTAAGAAGAAGCGGTAATGTTACAAAATATTATTCGAGATTCGATTAATATAGATATTCTTGCAAAGAAGTTTTATAGGATTTATGTAATTATAAAAATTAATTATTAAAGTTTTTTAGTTATTTTTCTGTTTTTATGTTTAAGTTTTTTTTAAAATGTTAATAAAGAATTAAAGGTAATGTCAAACGCGAATTTCGAATCTCTTGTATAGATTTTTGTAATTATCGAAACATGAATAACAATTCATGATAAAATTATGACACATATCTGGAATCATATGAATTTTGAAAGATGCGAGTTACGAACCGCACTTTAAAAAAAGATAAGGGTGAAGAAATGTTAAGAAACGCTAATCGCAAATTGCAAATACTAAGTAACCAATATCGCGAATCATGATCCATATAACTATTAGGTGTTAAGTCGTGAATCTTTATATAATTACAAACTTAAATCACGAATCATTATGTGATGTTAAACATGAATCATGATATATATATATATATTATTTATCAATCATAACCAATCAAATATAGATCAATTTTGACCAAAATATGTTTATGTTATGTCATTTACAACAAAAATATAAAACATGTTTGATCTTCTTGTTGTTGTTATAATGATCTTGAGGTGTAATTTATAGCCGAGACAACTACTAGCACTGTATATATTTTTTTACTGTTTGTGACCTAAGGAGGTAGCTAGTGCACACATATATGTTTTTATTGTTATCGTTAATACTGATAAAATCAACATCAAGAAATTATTAATTGATACAAAAGTTCAAAACCATATTATACATAAGTGGTTATGAAAATATGATCGAATAGATATTGAACAAGAAAACTAAAAGAACTTATTGGGCTCATTAGTCAATTAATCGACTGTTTGGGATAAATCAAGTAACATGTAATTGTAGGAAACAAACAAACATAAAAATGGTTTAAACTTTGATAATGGTGATGGATGCTTCGAGCTTGTATGTCGTTAAACGAACATGGCTTCACAAGATGGATGTTATAGGGTCGTCATTCCACCAATTTGTCACGTATATTATGAGAGACTGAGTGGGAGTAGTGCATAGTAGTCAAAGGTTAGCTAGGGAGTCATACATGATGTGAATCAACCCATAATAACAACTACAAAACACATTAGAGGAGAAATCTGACGTGTAAAATGAATGAGATATTTACTATCTTGATAGGCGCTGTGAGAAACTACTTTAATTTTGAGATATGAGAAATGAGAATATTAAAGATATGAACCACGTTTAGCTATGAATTTAAATCCATGTGTTATTTTTAAAAATCTTACTACAATATCTTTTCATGGAACATTTTTATGTAAAATAAGTTAAAAAGTTCATAATTTTCCACAACTCTGTGATCGGTAAGAGATTATGACTAATGAGAAAAAATAAAATAGTATTTTTAGAGAAAGAAGATGTTATTATTAAAGAGATGTTTGTATTGTTAAGAGTATGGAATATATGGAATCTAAGTACCCAACATGGTTGACAAATCGAGTGTTTGCGAGAATATAAAAAAACAAACAATGAAGAATGTGTGTTGAATTTATATATTTGAAGTGAGCTTATCCAAATGAAGTCTTCCACTTCCAAAGGTTGATCAATTAGTCGATGCAATAGTTAATCATAAATTTTTTTCGTTTATGGATATATATTTGAGATACAAACATATTAAAATAAATCAAATGATGAATAAAGTATCATATCCATGATAGATGAGTGACTATATGGAAGAACATAGAGGCATATATTGACAATGTGTTTGTTAAAGAGATGATGATGACCTTTTTATAACGGTCATATTTAAGCTATTTTCCAAACTACGACAATACAACTTGAAATTGAATCATTCTAACTGCTCTTTTAGGGTACGGTCAGAAAAATTCTTAGGTTTTGTCGTTAGCAAGAAACTGATAGAGGAATATCCATTCCAATTTTAGGCAGTGATTATAATTTTATCATCAAAGTCCATAAAAAAGGTATAGCAACTCACAGGTCGGCTTGTAGTTTTGTCAAAAGTTATTCACGATCCATTTAAAATGTAATGTGTTCTTTGATATTTTGAAAGAGGCGAAATAATTTTATTGATATGAAAGATTCTCGGAGGCTTTCGATGATCTTAATTGATATCTTACCTATATGAAGATTATATTTAAAACAAAAGAAGAACAAGAGAGAAGTAGCCGCAAGAAACGGCTAGGGTTTTGTGTTTATTAGAAAATGTTCCTTTTGTATTGAACTGTTTTTTATAATGCAAACCCAAGTAAGGCTCTCAATATATATAGAACTTAAAGGCCTATACAAGGAAACTTAATTCACCGAATATTCTAACATAAAGTGTTTTTTCTCCTTGCAAAAGTGTGTCTCCTAGTTCCTCCATCAGGTATATGTTCTAACACTCCCCCTCAAGTTGTGTAGTGGGATCACTAATACCCAACTTGGATAAAACTGATTTGAATGTTCTTGCAGCAACCGTTTTTGTCAGGATGTCTGCCAGTTGGTCTTCAGATCTAACAAACGGAAGTTCGACTGTCCCATCTTCAATCTTTTCTTTTATGAAGTGCCTATCTATTTCAACGTGCTTTGTTCTATCGTGCTGTACCGGGTTCTTTGAAATATTAACCATAGATTTATTATCGCACATTAACTGAGTTGGACACTTTAGAGGGGATCCTATTTCTTTCATTATCTTATTTAACCAAAGTATCTCGGTAATCCCCTTAACGATTCCTCTAAATTCTGATTCAGCACTTGACAGTGATACTACTTTCTGTTTCTTACTCCTCCAAGTCACCAAGTTACCTCCAAGAAGAGAGTAGCCAGCAGTTGATCGCTTGTCGTTAGGATTCCCTCCCCAATCAGCATCTATGAATACTTCAACATCGAGGTGTCCATTTTTCTTAAATATTATGCCTCTTCCTGGTGTGCCTTTGAGATATCAAATAATCCTCATTACTGCATCCATATGGTGTTCCTGAGGATGATGCATGAACTGGCTAACTACTCTCACCGCGTATGCAATGTCGGGTCGAGTGTGAGCCAGCTAAATCAATTTTCCCACCAACCTTTGGTACCTTTCTTTACTCGCTGGTCTGGCCTCTTCAATTATCTTTAGTTTGTGATTCACAACCATAGTAGTGTCATTTGGTTTGCAATCCACCATGCCAACTTCAGCTAATAAATCCAATATATATTTCCGTTGGAAGATATAAATCCCTCATCTTGACCTAAGAACCTCGATTCATAGGAAATACTTTAATCCCCCAAGGTCTTTCATTTCGAACTCCTTGAAGAGGTTTTTCCTAAAAGAGCTAATTTCTTCTTCGTCATTCCCCGTTATAATCATATCGTCGACATATATTATAAGACAAGTGACTAATTCTCCTCTCTTTTTGTAAAACAAGGTATGATCCCCATTACTCTGTTTGTAGCTATACTGCTTCATTGCCATTGTAAATCTCCCAAACCAAGCACGATGAGACTGTTTGAGCCTATATAATGCCTTTTTCAGTTTACATACCTCATTTTCTTGAAAACCATCGAAGAACCCTGGTGGGGGTTCTATATATACCTCTTCTCCCAAGTCTCCATGTAAGAAAGCATTCTTTACATCAAATTTATGAAGAGGTTAATCTTTATTCGTGGCTATTGAAAGTAAAACTCTGATAGTGTCAATCTTTACAACCGGAGATAACATTTCAGAGTAGTCTATACCATATGTTTGTATATATCCTTTGGCAACCAATCTTGCCTTGTGTCGTTCAATGGTGCCATCAGATTTATATTTTATATTAAATACCCATCTACACCCGACTGCTTTCTTCCCTTGTGGTAACACACAATTCTCCCATGTACCATTCCTTTTTAGAGCTTCCATTTTGGTATTCATTGCCTCATTCAATTCAGTCATCTTCTTAGCTTCTTGAGCTGTTTTAAGGATTTGTTCAGAGAGAATAGTAGCTGAAAACGCCTTTGCAATCTTCGTCATTCCTTTCCTGTCCATTTTTACTGGATATGTAAAAGCACGAGGAACGTGTTCCGGTGAATACCGGTCAGGAGGAACCCCTATATTTTTTCTTAGGGGAAGAACCAGAGTTTGAGTTTCAACAAATGAACTTCCTAAAATATCATGGTCAGTAGAATTTTGTGAATTATGACATTGTAAATTGTTTACCTCTTGATGGGCATTTTCTTCGGCTGATTCGCTGGTAATATCCATGTTATTTATTTCTTGTTGGACATTGTCTTCGGGAGAATCATTAGTGGTAAGAACTGCCTCGTCAATCTCCTTTATGTTGGAAGAGGCGTGTTCGGTGACGCCATCTACTGACTCTGTCGGCACATCCTCAAAGTAACTTTCATATATCAACCAGTCGAGTGATTCACTTACTTTCTCTCCCTGAGCACGAGATTTGTGGTAAAAACAATAATCGGATTCTAAGAAGTCACAGTCTATTGTGACATAGATTCGACGAGTAACCAGATTGTAACACCAATAACCCATTTGATGGACGACGTACCCAACGAATATACACTTTTCAGCACACGAATTAAGTTTGTTTCGACTAGTTTTAGGGATATGAACAAACACTGAACAACCAAAGACACGAGGTGGTAAGGTCATAACAGATGGAATTGTAACTTGGGTGGCAAGCACTTGTAATGGAGTTTTATTTCCTAGACATCGGGTTGGTAGACGATTTGCAAGATACGTGGCTGTAGGAAGAGCTTTTGGCCAAAGAGAATGAGGAACTCTAGATTTAATCATAATAGCACGAGTTTTTTCAACTAAAGTACGATTTTTTCGTTCTGAAGTACCATTTTGTTGAGGTGTGTTTGAACAAGTGGTTTGATGGATAAGACCATTTGTTTTAAAAAAATATGCATTGTTTGGTTAAAAAACTCTATTCCATTATCAGAACGGAGAATCTGTTTTTTTTCAAATTGAGTCAAAATCATTTTGTAAAAACAAACAAATATTTCTGGTACGTCCGATTTATGTTTCATGAAGTATATCCAAGTCATTCTTGAGAAATCATCCACAAATAAAACAAAGTATCTGATTTGATTGTTAGTGGAATTTGGTGCTGGACCCCAAACATTAGAATTGATTAACGAAAAAGCATAATCAAATCTAGTATTACTTTGCTTAAATGAGACCCTACGATTTTTTGCAAGAATGCAGGTTTCACATTTCTCATGAATGAAATTATTCAAAAAAAAAAGACTAGGAAACAAACTTTTAAGATAGCTAAAAGAATGATGACCAACTCGTCGGTGTCATAACCAAAGTTGTCTTTCGGTTGTTCCGTGATCAAGCATGGCATGTCCTTTATGAACTACCTCATCAACATAATAAAGACCTCCTTGTTCAGTACCACGCCCAATGATCTCCTTCGTATGAATGTCCTGTAAAATGCAAAAAAATGGATACATAAGAACCACACATTTGAGTTGTTTTGTCACTAGAATAACATATAATAACTTAAAGGATAGTGAAGGAATGTAGGGACAATTTTTAATTTCTATTTTTTCCGAAAAAATAATTGAACCTCCCCATTTGACTTCACAAATTTATCCACTAGCAGTCTCAATATGGGACTTCTTTGGAGATGACATGTCACCAAAGTCTTTAGGATCATAAGACATGGTGTCCGTAGCCCCGCAATCAAAGATCCAATTCATTGATTTCTCAAACCCTTTACCTCCAAGTTTTTCATAGGAGTTCACCGTCATTCCTCCAAAACCAGTGCCACTTCCTTGCTCATTTTTAGTCGGATCTTCACCGCCACATGTAGACGAAGCCCGTTTGACATTAGATCTGAAATATTGGTTATTTTTATCCTTATGACCATCCTCCCACCATTCTGGATAACCAACCAGTTGTAAACATATCTCTTTAGTGTGTTTCTTCATCCCGCAATGAGTGCAATACAACTTGGATTTATCTTCTTTCTCTTTGGATCAGAATTTAAACCTCTGTGCAGAATCTTTAGCAGCCAAACCCATTCCAATTTTAATCGAGTTACTATCAGAAGAACTTGATTTTAGTATATTAAGCCTGGCAACTTCCCTTCGTATTGTAGCACATGCTGTTTCCACGAAAGGAAGTGGATCCTTTTCAGGATATCTCTCTTGACTGGTTCCAGCTTGTCATTAATCGCCATTAGCAATTGATAGAGTCTTTGTTGTCGAGTCTTCTTATTATAGATTTGAATGTCTTCTGGATCTTTCATAGGGTTCGGATCTCGCTTATCTATAGACATCCAGATGTTCTGCAGTTTGTTCCACAAGTCCTCTAGTGTATCAGACCCCTGCCTTAATGAATTAACCCTCTTATGAAGGTCAAACACCTGTAACGAATCTGTACCAGAACTGTATGTGGTGGCTAACCCATCCTAGAGGGCTTTTGCAGTGGGATATTGCTAGACATTATTCACCAAGCTGGATTCAAGATTCTGGATAATCCATGTGAAAACACATTGATCATCTTGTTCTTACCTTGTATATGTTTTGTCAGTTTTGGATGGAGGTGTCGGCTCCCTGTAATGTGAGAACATCTCCCCCTTCCCCCAATTGCTTTCTTCATCAGGTTTTCCCATATGGCATAGTTGTCACCACCGAGTTTAATCTCTAGGGATAAATTCTCAGTGTTAGTTGTTTGTTGTTGTGTTCCGAGACCATTTTTCAGAATGGCAGCAATCTGCATTGTTAATTCATCAGAGATTTGACTAACCACGACTTCATTGCCAACCATATTTATTGAGGATGTTCAGAGTTCCTAGAATCACACGTGCTCTGATACCATGTTAAAAACAAAGAGAGAAGTAGCCGCAGGAAGCGGCTAGGGTTTTGTGTTTATTAGAAAATATTTATTTTGTATTGAACTGTTTTTTATAATGCAAACCCAAATAAGGCTCTCAATATATAGAGAACTTAGAGGCTTGTACAAGGAAACTTAATGCACTAAATATTCTAACACAAAGTTATTTTTCTCCTTGCAAAATGTGTCTCCTAGTTGCTCCATCAGCTATATATTCTAACAGTATTGTTAAGAGCATGAAATATATGGAATCTAAGTACCTAACATGGTTGACAAATCCATTGTTTGCTAGAATATAAAAAAACAAACAATGAAGAATGTGTGTTGACTTTATATATTTGAAGTGAGCTTATCCAAATGAAGTCTTCCACTTCCAAAGGTTGATCAATTAGTCGATGCAACAGTTAATCATAAATTTCTTTCGTTTATGGATATATATTTGGGATACAAACATATTAAATTAAATTAAATGATGAATAAAGTATCATATCCATGATAGATGAGTGACTATATGGAAGAACATAGAGGCCTATATTGACAATGTGTTTGTTAAAGAGATGATGATGACCTTTTTATAACGGTCATATTTAATCTATTTTCCAAACTACGACAATACAACTTGAAATTGAATCATTCTAACTGCTCTTTTAGGGTACGGTCAGAAAAATTCTTAGGTTTTATCGTTAGCAAGAAAATAATAGAGGAATATTCATTCCAATTTTAGGCAGTGATTATAATTTCATCATCAAATTCCATAAAAAAGTATAGCAACTCACAAGTCGGCTCGCAGTTTTGTCAAAATATATTCACGAGCCATTTAAAATGTAATGTGTTCTTTGATATTTTGAAAGAGGCGAAATAATTTTATTGATATGAAAGATTATCGGAGGCTTCCGATGATCTTAATTGATATCTTACCTATATGAAGATTATATTTAAACCAAAAGAAGAAAAAACTTTTTTTTTTGTATTTATTAGTTTATAATTTATTATTTAGTGTTGTACTTACCCAAGAAGAAGACGATGTCATGAAACCAATATATTATGTGAGAAAAAATTTAATACTTGAGGAAACAAAATATCTTAACTTGAAAAAATAAGCTCTTGCTTTAGTCTACGTGTCAAGAAAAACGTGCTTCCACTTTCAATGGTGCGTTATAATTATACACATTTCCTTTTCATTGAGAAATATCCTGTAAAAGCCTGATATCTTAGGAAGACTCACGAGATGGTCTATTTATTTGGGCGAACAAATAGAAAGTAATTGTGAATTTCTTATGTGAGTTTTGAACACAACAACCTTCATGAAGTGATAGTTTATAAAACAAATAAGTTGACATAAATCTAGAATCAGTTGTCCATACAGATGAACCATTGAATTCATATAAAAGTGTTGCAAGAATCGTTCTCGTAACTCCAAGTGGATTAAAAATATAAACATGCGACAAAATTTGGGTTTTCGATAAAAAAACAATAAAACCAAATACCAAATTCTCCTTGCAATGATGCGTTTAGCCAAAATATATAAGCTGAAAATTGCGAGTTTCGTATCATACTCTAAATTAGTGGTAAATCATGTACAAAATTATGAAGTGAAACAAATAATACAAAAACATACCTACAACCATTTAAGGCATGACAGTATAAACAAATCTAAATGACTATAATTGAAGTCTAACTAAAAGAAACTTATTAAAAAAAAGAGTGGGAAAAAAGTTGAATGATGTAAAAATTAGTAAGGAAGACCCAAATAAAGTGGTATGGTTTTTCTTGTAGACGAGGGTTATGTTGAGGTAATTTAAAATTCCAAACAAAATCTGAAACTGGATTTGTTTCATACTCCATCAAAGAAACTTATTAAAAGAAAAGAGTGGGAAAAAAGTTGAATGATGTAAAAATTAGTAAGGAATACCCAAATAAAGTGGTATGATTTTTCTTGTAGACGAGGGTTATGTTGAGGTAATTTAAAATTCCAAACAAAATCTGAAACTTGATTGTAGTTATTAGTTTAGGTTAATTTTATTTGGTATGATGCCAATCCCATTTCGGGCTTGAAGTTGTTTTTGGTACAATAACAAAAAGTCTCATACTAATTAAGATATTTCCATAGCTTATATACAATTGATCTTATTCATATCTAAGCGATGTGGGATAAATGATCAAGTAGGACATCAAGGTTTTAATCTTCTACACTTCTTCTTAAACTTGACCCGACATGATGGATCTGGTTTTCCATGGAGACACGATAAAATGACAAAATGTGCCTGATTTTCCATGGAGACATGGCAACATAGCCTAGACACACTAGAATGAAGATCAATAGAAATGAAACACATCACTTAGAACATGACTCTGGTACCATCTTGAGAGTATATAAGCATGGATTGATCTCACTCACTAGTATGATATTGTATGCTTTGGAACAGAAGACTCGCACGACTTTACTAAAGTTTTGTGGGTGAAGTGGAGGTGGAGAATGGTTTGTCACAGATTTCTTTGGATCTAATGCCACCAGATAGTATAGTTTGTCACGTTGTTTACCCAAACCAATCATTATCCTCGTAGTCAAATCCTACAAAATACGCCAATGAGGGAAAAATATTATTGAACAATCAAGTTCTCTCGTTAGACGGCTAATCGACATCAAATCAAATTTTAAAAATGGTAGACATAAAACATCTTTCAAATAGACGAAATTCAAACGTAATGATCATCTTGCACCGATGTTAGTGTTTTCTACCATACGTAATAGTACATGAGGTAATAAGTAATTTTATAAGTGCAAAAAATAGTTTTGATGACATAGAAATGTGATATGTCACCCCACTATCAATGATCCTATTATGGGAAGTGAGTTTAAATTGACTTGGATTAGATATGTTATTTGCTTGAGAGCTTGATGTTTTTTTAAATGTTAAGCAAGAATATGAGTCGTTTCAACTAGGTCTCTAAGATTATAACAATCGGGTAGTCGTCCCCTTTAGATATTCATTGAGACACATAATTGATTGCAGACTTGTTGTTATGATTAAAATGTTTGGACCGTGCGTATTGTATATACCATTTGGATAAACTATTGGATATCCATGTAATTCATAACATGTTTGAAACCAATAACCCAATTTACCACAATAATTCCAGTATGGGCATTTTATGTCACTGTAACATTTTCTGTCTTGATCAAACCGACGATCTCATTAAAAAAAATTGGTGATCCATTTGCAATATCAAATAATAAAAATCGTATTGTCGATCGAATTTATATAGCCGTTGGCGTGGAATTGCTAATAGTGGTGACGATCGAAAAAGATAAAAGATAAACAATAAAAATAAATGAAGTTTCTTTTCAAAAAATAAAATAAAAATAAAAATATAATATAATAAAAATAGATTAGTATACTTTAATAAATATATATATGGACTAATTCCACTAATTAAATGGTTTTGCTTTTTGCTCGCTCCAAACAAACAAAAAAAACTCATTGGTTTATATATTTTCTTATTTTTATATACCATTGATCTTTTTATATTGTGAGGTAGAACTCAGTTAGGGGATAAAATTTTAACTCAACAGAACTAGCACAAAAGGATAAGAAATTGTAAATTTCAATTCATTGTAAACTTAGTTGCCGCTTTACAGAGCTTGAAATTATTATAGATCGAATTTTATCCTATATTATTAGTTAATTTCTTTTTGGTTGCAGGAAAGCTTTCAAGAAGAGTTGGAGAAAACTGATGCTGCAAAATCTCTCGAACATTTCGGAACGACTTAAGACAGCAAGCGAGGTATATGCTGCCATTCTTACAAGCCAGAGAGTCATGAAAAAAAGTTAGTATTTGCTGTTGAATCAAAATATCTCCTACATGGCCTAAAATTAGTGACATGATCAACTATATAATGAGACCTGAATTCTGATGAATCATTTTTGGATGCCGTCTAGGTTGCAACTGAGATTGCGCTACTTCCGCTATATGGACACTTAACATTGCCAGTTTTTCAACTAATAAAAATAGAGTTTGAGCTTATTTTATTTAGGCCCCAAATGATTCAAAAACGAGTTGAGCTTTAGTTTTGTCAACAAGCTCCAGCTCAAACCCAAACATAAGACAGTAAACATGCTTGGCCCTTACGAATACTAGTGAGCAGAACTCAAGCATCGAGAGTAGAACAGAACCAAAGCTTCCAAGCTTGTTAAAGATGCTGATATGGGCTACAAAATCAATCGGACGAAAAACCTGCGTAACTTCACATAAAGGACCTATCTACTGCAAACATCGAAGATCCTGCAGCTTAAGAGATTTATCTGAGCGTAGTTTAATTCCTCCAACCATTATGAACTGTGTACTTTGTCACAAGTTATGAATTAGATATACATTTTGTAAATTTTCTTCCTCATCCTTAATGTTGGATTGGCTTTGAACTTATGTACAATTCATTTCTGAATTCAAATCTAAAAAGTTTGAATTCAAATTTTGAAAATTAGAATCTCAAAATGTTCAAGTATATGAATTCTGAATACTAATTTAATAGAATCAAATGAAAAACATAGTAGTAACTAGTAAGTAATAAACTTTTTTTTTCCTGAATTTATTTCGATGAACTAGTTGAAAGCAAGAGATTAGTGTGCCATAAATCAATAACTAAGAACAAATTATTCAGATGAACTAAAGTACACTAACACAAGAGACAGTTTATAAGCAAGAAATCAATCACTTCAAGATTTGGTCCAAACAACATAAACCCAAGTAATGTTCTTGTTAACTAAACAATTTTCAAATTCTGACCATCTTTTTGACTCTGCTTCTCTATCTCCATCATCGAAATTCAAAGCATAACTGCAGGGATCGTACTGAAACTTGGATTGTTTTTTGCTTCTACTCTTCACAGCCTTCTTCACTGTTGCCTTCACTCTCCTGAAGAAAATGACACATTGCTTCAACCCCATCTGATCTTTCGAAACCCTAGAATTCGATAGAGAATGAAATACTTCAATCCGAACGCAACCCAGATTCTGAAATAAAAAACCCAGATATAGAGCAAAATTAAAGTAGACGAAAAAGGAAAAAGTTCTAAGCTTTTTAAAGCGAAAGAATGTAGTAGTAATAGGTGAAAAGAAAGCTGTGGTCTTTTTTTATTCTTTTGGGAAGTACATTGGGATGCTAAAATTCCATTGTCGACTCAGTAGAAAGAGACACTGAGAGAAGAGGAGAGAGAGAGGAGAGGAGTGTGTAATCACAATCAAATGTTGAACCTATTTGGTTGTAAACTTGTGTCAACTACACAAAGGAATCAGCATTTACTGGCTATAATTGTTTGTTGCTGTGTTTTGCTTCGTTAGAGTTTTGTCAGTACAGTCAATTATGATTCTAATTAAATTCTTGTAATTATCATCTCTATAATTATCTTTATATCCGTTACTCTTTATATTAACAACGATGAATATGATATTGAAATTCATATGAAATTTTGAGTGATACTACTTAATTAGAATTAAGATTTAAGAATATAAATTATGGTATCAGATAATAATATTTTGTATTTTAAATATAATTTTATAAAAACAACTAAAAGTAGATGCCCTTGTTTGTATTAAATACTATTATGTTTGCAATTGTGTTTTTTTTTTGTTTTTTGGTTTTCGTATACTATTATATTTTTAGTTTCTCGTATATTAATATTAATATATGTGCTAGGTACTATTTTCTTTTTAACATTTATAAAGTTTAGTCAAGACTTTCTCTTTTAATATATCAATTATTTATTCTACAGTAATTTTATGTTTATCTTTTTTTAGAATGGGTATGGATTAAACAATTCCATCAAATAAAAAATGTTAATGATTTCATTATGAATAATAATATTTATGTCATGATTCTTGTAGAAACTAAAGCCCGTTCTCATAGTGTGGTTTCCATGATTAGTAAAATGGTCTCTTATTGTCGTTATTTCACTAACCATGATCACCATCCCATTGGTAGAGTTTGGATCATTTGGAATCCTAGTGTTATTACCATCTCGACCATCTCATCTTCTGCTCAACACATCCATTGTTTTGTGAAACACCTCAACCCGAACACCTTCTTCCTTTTCATGGCTATCTATGCTTTTAACGAAAGCTCTGTTAGGATTCCTTTGTGGAACACCCTTCATTCCATTTCATCTCAAAACCAGGGTGTTCCATGGGCCGCTCTTGGGGATTTCCACGTTATTCGTAACCCGGAGGAGAGATACGGTTCCTATGGTATTTGGTCTTCGGCTATTGATGAATTCAATAATTGTTGCTTTAATTCTGAGCTCAATGATCTTCGATCCACGAGTTCTTTTTATACGTGACCCAACAAATGCCCCTTTAACCCTATTTACTCCAAGATTGACTGTGTCCTAGTTAACAACGATTGTGACGAGGTTTTATCAAACTCATTTGCTCACTTCAGCTACTCTCGATCCTTTGACCATACCACTGTCACTTTTGACCTTGGTTCATAACGTAAGCGTAAGAAGAAGCCTTGTAAATTCTTTAATATGTGGAATTATCACCCTTCTTACAAAAATATTATATCCTCTAACTGGAACTCTCATTTTTCTATTTACAGTATGAAGATGGTCTCTTTTAAGCTCAATAGACTTAAGCTCACTTTCTGAACCTCAATCGCACCGCCTATAGTGAGATCAGACTTAGAGTCTCCAAAGCTCAATCGATCATTTTCTCTGCTCAAAACCTTCTTATCAATGATCATTCCAACTATTTTCTTATCTCTAAGGAAGTCGAGGCCTCCTGAGACTATGTCTTTCTCAGTAGAGCGGAAGAATCCTTTCTCAAGCAAAAATCTAAATAAAACTGGGTCAAGCTTAGGGATGAAAACACCAAAACTTTCTATAATAGCATCAAGAATCATTTGCTCCGCAACAAAATCAACTCTATCATGAATATTTATAGCAACTTGATCACTTACCCTACTGGAATCTCCAATTTCCTTGCTAGACATTTTAGCTCCTTGTTTGGGACCAGACACCCTCCTGGTTATATGGGTCTCTCATAGGTCTCCTCCCTTATATTCTCTAAAGTTAATGATGAGGATAATTATTCCATGACCCGCTCGATTACCCATGAAGAAATCAAAGATGCTCTGTTTAGCATTAATAACAACAAATCATCTGGCCTTGACGGTTTCAACTCCAGTTTTTTTAAATCGTAGCCCATTGTGGGTAATAAAATTTGTAATGGAGTTCTGGATTTTTTCAATTGTGATAAAATGGACCCATCTTGGAACTCTACTTCCATTATTCTCATTTCTAAATCTGCTTCCCCTACTTATGCCTCGGACTACCATCATATTTCTCTTTGCAATGTTGTCTACAAAATTATCTCTAAGATTTTAGCCAATAGAATCAAAGACTCATTTCCATGATTGATTGACAAATCCCATTCATATTTTATGGCTAGTAGAAATATCTCGCATAACATCCTTCGTTCCCATGAATTACTCAAAGGCTACCACATTAACTCAAAAGGCAATACAGTTGTCCTTAAGATTGACTTGATGAAATCTTTTGACAATATTAGATGGCACTTTATCCTTGACAATGATCAATTGGATTATCCAATGCATTGATACCCCCTCCTACATCATTAATGCAAATGGTGACCATTCAAAATTCTTACAGGGTAGAAGAGGGCTCAGACAAGGAGATCCCATATTTCTTTTTCTTATTTATTCCGCTTATGCAAGTTTTCACCGATATCCTCAAGGAGAAAAGTAATGACTGTAACTTCAAATTCTACTAGAAATGTAATAAGCTGAAAATTGTTAATCTCTGCTTTGCGGATGATCTAATGATATTATGCCATGGTGATATCAATCCTTGCTACTTATCAAAGAAGGCCTTAACGGCTTCTTCACTCTCTCTGGGCTGAAAATTAGCCCAGAAAAAGCAAAGTTTTCCAGTTTTGGTACTAACCCTACCCCCAAGACTAACCTTATCAACCTTTTTAGTTTCAAGGTTGGTTCTCTCCTTGTGAAATACCTCAGGGTTCCCGTTATCACTAGTCGTATTTTCTACTCTGACTATCGTATTTTCTTGCAAAAGATTACTGCTCCCATTGGCTCTTGGACCTCTAAGTACCTTTCTTATGTCGGTCGCTTTTAACTCATCAAATCTATTCTCTTTGTAGGACAAATGTACTGGTCCTCCATATTCATTCTTCCATCTAGAATTCTTAAAGGAATCTCCCAATTCATGTGTCTCTACCTTTAGACCGGTCATGTGATGAAGCTCACTGGTGCTAAAGTATCCTGGAATACTGCCATTGTGCCCTTGCATGAGGGCAGCCTTGGGATTATAGACTTAAAAATCTGGAATCAGGCAGTCGTATTTAAGCACCTCTGGTCCATCATTAATAAAACTTCTAACTCATTATGGATCGACTAGATTATCATTGAGAAAATTAAAAACAAAATTTTCTAGATCATGCCTTCTGGCTCCTTCCCCTCGTGTACATGGTGGAAATTTTTTATCTCTTGGGCCTCTGGCCAACAATATTTTCAGGGTGGCTATCGAGAATGGCAAGAGCACATCATTTTGTTTCGAATCTTGACTTCTCTCTAACTCACTTGTATCTCACTACGGTCATACAATCATCCGAGATTGAAGGTTTGGTAAGAACTCTACTGTATCTGAATTTATTTATGAGGGAGTTGGGTGTGGCTTCTCAACAGGAGATCCGCTACTGCTAGAAACAGAAGCAATCTCATGAAAATTCGTAACATCATTATTTCCCTTCCTTCCCTTAATGTTCTACATGATGATGTCCCCTTTTGGGTGGCCAAAGCTGGAGCTCCCTTCTTTATCAAAGATACGTATAATGCCATCCGTTCTCCTATCCACTGTGTCGGATGGGCGGGGTTAGTTTTAAAAAAATTAATATCTCTGAACACTCTTTTATTCTCTGCGTTGTCATTCAAGGAAATCTTACCACTCGCAATAAGCTTTTATCTTGGGGGATTGCTACTCCCTCATCTTGCGTCCTCTTCAACTCTGATGATAAAAATATAAATCATATTCTCTATGGTTGTAGTTTCACCCACAGGCTTTATAAGCTCGCTCACATAAAGCTTGGGGTCTCCTTCTATAATAACTCCAATTGGACCTCTTGGCTTTTTGAAGCCTCCAACTGCCCCTCCTCTGGCTCCTGTCACTTTTGGCGGGCTTGCTTTGCTACTACCATTTACCATTTATGAGGGGAAAGAAACAACAGTATTTTTGGCTCCCCTATGAGCCCTACCTCTGGTGTCGTTTTTCATCTGCTAACTAATTTCCACTTCTATTTTCTGGGAACTAAGATTTGCTGACCTCTTTATCCTTAACTTTTCTAACTCAATGTTGTTTTCTTTTTTTATTTGTTTTCCTTCACATGTTACAGGTTCTTACTAGTGGATCCTTCTATGGTTGCATCCATCTGCGATATTATTTTATCTTCGATAATTTATTTGGTCCATTGATTTCGTTAGTTTATTTTAAGGATCTTATTTTGGGTCCTTATGTTCTTCTTACTTTTCAGTGTCTTGCCTTCCCTCAAGGTATGCCCTAGGTATTTGTACAAACATATTAATTCCTTTTAATTCATTTATTACAAAAAGAGTAAAACGTTATAATGTATATTATAAATAGAAGGCAGTATAATTATAACTTTTATCATCATATGTAGAAATAAAGTTTCTTCTAAGTCTATATCAATAAACCTATGATATTTTTGTTAGGGTTGGGTTATAATAAAATCTGATATTCTTAGAATGAAACCCGATTGTAATGAAATCCGGTTTTGATAGAACGAGACCCCTATTATTCATAAATTTTCCATTGATATAAAATTTTATTTTATTTTTCTAAATTTACTTTTTTGTGTCTTAACCTTAACTCTCTCTGAACACCAATTTTAAAAATTGAAGTTTTTGAAAATCTAATTGCACAAAATTGTTAAAGTATGTATTAGTAAACTATTGGTGTATTTTATCTCAAATTTCGTTATGTTATTTTAATGTTATTTATGTTTTAATTTTGTTTGTTTAAAAAATCATATTTTTGTGTATTGTAGTTGTTAGTTTGATTTCTAGTTAGTTGTATAGATTAAGTTAAGTCTAGATCTTCTATTTGGTAGTCTATTTGTTGGATTTTGGGTAACATGCAGAGATTTAGCAACTTGAAGTAATCATGGTTGTTCATGCAATATCGCGCAGCTGGCGTGCGACAAACAGTCGGTTTCACGAAGAGAACTATGTATTTTGTCCAATTTTTTTACAGCGGACAGAACTCTGATAAAAATATCATTGATGGTTTTAGTTTTGTTCGTCTTAAAAAAATAAAACCAATAACACTTTCATATATTTCTTCAAACATATAGTTTGACAAATACATACTTTCAAAATTTAAAATTTAAAAAAAATGTACAAAAAAAAGTTGATACGAAACTTAGTTTGGATAACCGTTATTGTGAAAAAGTGATTTATGTGATAATTAATTTTCGATAATATACTCAACAAGATTCATATTTTTAAAATAACAAACTAAATTTGTTTGTTTTATTGATTAATGTATTTGACTAGTCTTATTTTTAATAAGTAACTATATGTTTAAACAATATTAATATTATATAATAATATATACGGTAATATTTTAAGTTATTGCCTTTTAAACAACTATATACATCAAATTTTAGTTAATTTAATAAATTATATTTAATCAACTGGAGACTTCGGTTTCCACTAGACCCCATGATTGTGGAGTAATTCGAATTTCTAAACCCATGCATAAACTAGGCAACCCCAAATTTATGGTTCACCATTTGGTCTGTCATCATGGCTTTGAGGCTACGTAAGATTCCTCTTTTCATAAAACATTTCATTGCAATGACGTGTTTGTAAAAAAGTCCAGTGTTACCTTTTTCCTATCTCACTTCAGAGATGACTTCAAGATAATTGATGACCTCTTTGAACCATATAAGTTCTGAAAAAATATACTTATTTATTTTTGGAGCAGGGGAGAACGGCAGAGAAATTTCCAAAGAGAATCCCTCAAAACGCAACCTTGTTTGGACAAGCATACGTAAGTTAATCAAACTTTTTACTTTTGCATTTTATATTTCAACATGTTTGTATACATATTGTATATTGCATATAGAGATTCTAAGGAGGGATAAAGCCCGTAAGAAGACAACAAAACATATGTTTGCTCAACTTTCTATATAGGAAGAGAATGCATGGGGCAATAGATTCCATAATGCCTTTATGCCCATTAATTTTGTCACTAGAAATTTATGGAAAATCTCCCCGAAAGCTGTCGTTTCTGATGAAGAACTCATGAAGCCCTGAAACCCAAATGATGTTATCAAAAGATTATTAGCACCTGATGCGAAAGTCGTACTCCTAGTTCATAACCGTTCATTATCAATTGATATCCAAAATCAAACTCAATTACCACTCGCACATTAAAAAATACAAGTTATCAATAGGTATTTAGACCACAATCTCTACTAACATAACCCTCAATTATAAATAGATATTTCAAAATATTTGAAATATTTTTCTTTCCTTTCTCATTGTCTGTATACTTCTTGACACTTTATTGTTTTTTTCTCTCTCTAGTATCTCGTCCTCTTTCTAAATTTCAAACATAAACTTAATCATCAGAACGATATCGGTGACAGTTCACCATTTTGATCATTTTTTAAAACATCAAGATATTAGATTATGTCTCGGTTACTTCAAAAATAACAAAATCGATATTTGTGAGAAACCAAACTTGAAATGTCGGTGTTATCGACTACTTTCACTCACCTTACAGTTACGTAAATAAGTTTATTTTTAGTTTAAAAATGTATAAATGTTATTTGCTACCAATTCAAGTATGATTTGTTAGTTTTAGGTCTTGGGTTTTACGGTGTTAAGGTTTCACAATGATAAAATGTAGCTTTTATGATTCTCGAAGAAACGTATTGGTAAGGAGATTTTAAATAAGGAATTGATTGATTGGCATGCTGTTTTTAGTATAACTATTTTAGGACATTGGTATCCTAAATTCACGCACCCCTCATTGTCGTAAAAAAAACCATTCACTCTTAAATATGCGGAAACCTCACCCTAAATTCAAAAAAATTATCATTAATAGTTGAAATATTCCATTATCGCACATGGTATGAGCCGTGTTTTGCAAAAACTCATTCGTCTTCAATTCATTCTTTGCGGTCTCAATTGTAACAAATTTAATTATATTATCTCTTAGGTATCCAATACTTAAAATGACATATTCCAAGATGAGTCTCTCCTTGCTAATGGCCCTTTAAACCTCATTAGTGTCTTAGAAGAAATTGAGGATCTACCTCATTTATCTTCCATAATATAGTTGTAAAATAATTTTTATGCAAAAATCAAGAGAAACCTGACTCAAACTCAAATATCGATTTTTTTTATAGTATCAAAGCTCGTATTTTACGTAACAAAGTTGTTTTTATCTTCAATAATATGAGAGGTATGATAACCTCTACATCATGGGTTGCAAATGTCATGGTGAACTACTTTATTAATCTCATAGGCACCAACCGTCTTTCTAGTTATCCGAGTATCTCAAGGGTCTTTACTCTTAACAAATTTCAATTTATTGGATAAGACGTTTGCGATTCCAAATATAACGCATGAAGAGATAAAACAGTGACATGAACTTAGAATTCCATTGGAAATTCTAAAAGCTCAAAATAGTTAATATATGTTTTGTTGATGATTTAATGATTATATATCATGGTGTATTAAACTCCTTTAATCTTACCATATATGATATAAATGAATTATTCTCACTTTCGGTTCTCCAAATCAGTTCCGCTAAAATTCATATTTTCATATATGGAGTAAATTACACCTTTCAAAATAATCAAATCAACATATTAGATTACAAGGACGACTCATTTATTATAAAGTATCTAGGACCCTTCTTCTTACATGTTGACTTTCTTACAACGATTGTCAACCTCTCTTAATAAATGTCACTGCTCGTATAGGTTCTTGGACCTCTAAAATCTTTCTTATACGGTAAGGATTAAAATCATTAAGTCTATTATATTTGTATGTTAGGCTTATTAATCCACAATCTTCATACTCTCGTCTAGGGTTCTCAAAGAGCAGTCTCAAATCCTTTAACAACGGTTCCTCTAGTTATGTCATGAGATGAAGCTTTTAGGAGGATAATGTGGCTTAGTTCAATGGATAATTTCCCATGATAGAAGCCGACCTCAGGATTCTGAATCTAAAAATATAGAATTAGGCGCTTGTCCTTAATATTTACGATCCTTATTTAGTAAAAACAACAACTCAACTTGTTGTGCTTGGATTAATAACGAAAAAATAAAAAATAAAACTTTTGGTCTATAAATTTTGGCTCATCTCCCTCCTAAAATTGGAGGAAAAGTTTATGTCTTACACATATGGCTAACAAAATATACAAGGTAGCGATTAATAATGGGAAGACTACCTCGTTGTGGTACGCCCCGTGATTTATCTCTACCTCTCTGGTAACCCCTTATGGATATGATATTATTCATGATTTAAAGTTTATAAATAATCTCAATGTATCAGACATCATTCTGGATGAACTATGAAGTTTCCCGTCTCAATTAAGATTTGCAAGTGCTAGAAATCATCGCAACATTCAGAAGATTAATAACCTTGTTCTTTTTTTACTCCTCATAACATTAACTAACGACATCCAGTGTTGGATCGCTAAAAGTATAAATGAAAACTTCGTAATAGAAAAACCACCTACAACGCCATATGTACATCCACTCTTTGTGTCGGGTAGGTTGGATTAGTATGAAATAAATACAATAATACCCAGTCATTTCTTTATTCTATGGCTTGTAATTCATGGTAAATTATCAACTTAAGACAAGCTTATAAGTTAAAGACAAAACTCCCTTCCAGAAAGTGTATTGTGTAATTTTTATGATGAATCAACTAATATACTTTATGAATGTTGTTTCACTCATATTATTCACAACCAATTACAAGTTCAGGTTCACGCTAGTTGATACTCATCGACCTTCTTGGATTAATAAGGCGTCGAACTAGCTTCCCTCTCGCAACTTCTATCTTTGGTGCCCATGTTTTGACACAGCAATATACCACGTTTTGCGGGAGCAGAATACAAAAAAAAAAATTGTCATCCCACCCTCGTCTATGTGAATCCACACCATATGATTTCAGACCGTCAACTTAGATTTCTTGGTATCACAATTGATTGGTCAATCTAATAAATACTTACTTTATAACATATCTTTTGTGTCTGTAGTAACCATCTTTTCATGTTGTGAATGCCAAACTAGACTGGTAAACATGTTAAACATTCTCGTTTAGTAATTTATACGAATGTTCATGTTACAATGGATACATAAAATTTTTGGGACCATTTCATTAGTGCTTTTATTTTTTCTTTTAAATTTTTAAATTTTGATATTTTCTAGTCTAATTTTAAGTTCAACTATTTATCTTTGTATTGTTTTCTTAAAATATATATCTCACCCTCTAAAATATAACCCTAATATTTATAAAAATATTTTAATTATATTCTTTATAAAAACTAAATATAGAAGAAAAAGTACCACTGTATTATTTGAGGTGGACAAAAGAGTTATAACATGTCATGGCCCATAAATAAAATAAGTCTATGTTGTATAATTTATGTGAGTTCGATATGATATGATATATTATATACCAATATATTATAGATAATTCCAAAAATAATAAAGAGAGAAACAAAATTGGTAACTTAGACATATTTATATAAATATGTATGATGAAGAGTCAAAATCACTATAATCTTTTGGGTCGAAACATCTTTGTCTTGAATAGAAGACAAAATGAGTTTATTTAAAAAAAGCATCCTCGCTTATTTGTTTGTTCTCAATTTTTCACTTTATACATAAAACTCACATTAAATACCCTTTGTCTCTTTCAATAGTTTCTTTCAGACCCATTAAAGCTCTCGTTTTCTATCTCTCTCTAACCCCCACCTATTCAGGATATGTTGGTCCCACTTCTAATGACCTGTCATTCTTATGCCAGCAACAAAATCTTTGTCCTTTATAATCTTGGTTATTGTGTGGGTCATTAGATTTATATTCCCTTGCCTTTCTTTAAGCATGAGTAATAATCTCGGTGCGAATTTCATATTTTTAAAATTAGTATCAATAGGGCTTATAGTATAAGTAGTTTTGTTTAAAGGTAAAAATTCACCAGCCGTTTCAATATTCAAAATTTTAAAAATAAAATTAGAAATACAGTTAAGTATAAAATTTAAATAATAAACTAAAATAAAATACGATCATCGATATTTTTAAATAGAATTTTGAAATTCATTAGTAAGTTCTAATAAAAAAACTATTCCGTTAAGATTAAATTTTATTTTCTTCCGAAAAAAAAGATTCATTTTAGATCGGGTTGAGTTATATTATTTGTCGGCTAAACACATTATACAAAGATTTTTATTGTATTCACAATTAGTAGAGCTCAAAAGTTTACATTAATCCCTATAAACATAGTGTTACGCTTTTGGAAAATGGTAGGTAAACAATCATTTATATATTCTTACATTTATTATTCTTTCTATATAATAGATTTTTTTCTCTATAATAACTCTCTAAGCTATAATGAGTTGAGTTCTAACTCATGAACGCTAATTCGTTCATCTGTTCTTACATTTAAGGTATCCCATTTTTATTCTCAAATGATTTAATTTTGACTCCAATTCTATTATCGGCTTTGACTGAACTTAGTAATTCGAAAATATGGATATCAATTGACGTAGTATGTGGGAAACATAGTTTTTCTTCATAAAAAAAATTAAAACAACGTGAAATATCAACGAGTTGAAATCAAATTTCAACGAGATGTCTTATATGTTTGTAGACGAATAGATTGAGGTGGAATATCCTCATGGACAACTCAAGACCTCGGTGGCAAAAAATAATCTTACAATTCCTTCAACTAAAATTGATTGGTTGGCTCAACAGTTAAGAGAGAAACAGACTACTAATTTTTGTTTGATGCATGAATAATTGTTGTTGCAGGATTTGATAGTCAAATATGTTATCCAGACTATGGTTGACAAGGAAGAAGATGATGCAACTTATGAGATGTTGAAAGAATGTCTAAAAAAAGTCCATGAAAAGAAAGAATCATTCAAATGAGCTCGCAAAAGAGGGAAACAAAACTTTGATTAAGGATTTCCGAACTGAGATAAGAAAACAGAGACAAAGTCGCAGAGACAAAAGAAGCAGTCGTACTGTTACCTCTTGACACGACCGAAGGAAAAAGAATAGCAAAATTCCTCGTCTAGAAAGATAAAATAACCAAAATGGCCTAATAAATCTACCAGTTACGAACGTCGGAGCACTGCCAACGGTGGGGACACAACTGGGATACCCATTTCCTTCACAAGGTTAGCTGCCTTCACTATGCTATCTTCAATTCCATGAATATCATCAAATTTCTTACTATAATTAAGTTTTTCCATCAGGTATGCCACCGGAGCATCCCAAAAGTATCACAAAAGTATCTATCAAACCATATGCAAGGGAAGAAACAACAAAATTAAATATATGACTGGCCTCATGGAATTTTGCAGTACCCATCACGGCACATCAATCCAGATCTAGGATATTATCCACATATATCAAGGCGTAACATAAATCTGGTGGCTAAAAATTGGAAATGACTAGGGTCTAATAGGCAATCCCCGTTTATTGATGGTTTGCATGACTACTATAAGGATGAAGATGCTAGCCCGAGAAATTTTGTATTGCATAATACCATAATATTATGATAATCATAAAATGGATAAGTACTACAATAAATGAGATATAGACCCCTCATGTAGTTGTTCAACATCAAGATATTACAGTATGGAGTTTGTGATGGAATAAAGTTCTAAAACTTTGTGATGACCCTCCAAGGAAGTGTAATACAATGGTTCAACTGTCTTTCATAGATACATAAAAAAATTACAAGATGGTTCAAATGACATTCAATAACCATAGGACACGAGGATCACATAATCTACCGTAGGCAGAGATTTAATAAATTTTTTTCCAAATACACTAAACATTTTGTCGAAACAAAGTCCCAGTTATAATATTTCCACGATCTAGTGGTTGCGATTACATTCATGCAAATAGTCTGAGAGGGTACCATATATGATGCAATAATAAAAAAGAAGACATTACATTTCAGTGTCCAGTTAACTTAAGTGGAATGATATATCAAAGTAGATGAAATTTTCATTGCAAATAAAGTAGGAGATATCAATATTAAAGCCATATGCGTTTTGACCATCAAAACAGATATAGTGACAACACATCGAAGAGTAATGGCGCTTCAAATATATCTCACTAGAGATCCAATCAATCTCAAAGCTACAAAGTGAAACTCACGGTCGGTTTGTGAGTAAAATAATGTTTGGAAGGCCAAATTTGTTATATCAGTTCTGATGCAAGTATTTTAGAGATATAAATTACACATTTTAGAGAGAGAAAGTCTAAAGTAATCATTAATTTTTAATCCCATTTCCTCAAAAGAGGTGAGTTGCTTTTATAGTATATTTTTAGGGTCCAACATACCTAAACAAATTACTAATTATTGTTTGTTATAAATTAGTAATCTAATATTACATGGTTATCAAATACTCATAAAAGCCTTTTTTATGTCAAATTAAACCTTTAATTTTCTAAAGTCGTCTAGTAGCTTGATTATTCTCTCATCAATAGCCCCCAGTCCTTATGAAAATGTTCGAACAAGGACTTTTATATGCCCAATCGTTTCCTCCTCGGACTACTTGAAGCTTTAACTGTCAATGTCAAGGTGAAGAATTCTTCATCGAAATGTAGGATGACATCTCTTCGAATTTTGCCAACAACTTATTTTGGACAAAAAATTATTCTATGGATATTTCCTCAGAATCTATCCCTTGAGCAAAGAGATTTTCCTCGAATTTTCTCTTGAAATTTACCCTTTGAATAAAGAAATCTTCCTCGAATTTTTATTCAACCTATGTAGAAAATCAGACAGAGAAAACGTCATTGGATTTTACTCGACCTTCTGAGTGTCCATATCAACCGTTTCTCCCAAACTTTTCTTTATTAATGACGTCATGATTTTATGACATCGCCAATTAAACGCTTTTTCTTTTGTTAGGTGTCGATTGTAGTGCTCTTCACATGTCCTTTTTCCTAACACAAATCATCCTAAGAATGGTGCGACTCTTCCCTAGATACTTATTGCCCTTATATTTGGACATTTTACTCCTACGAAAACAACTCTTCATAATCCTGGGTTCCGAAACCTTCTAAAACCCATATGTTTCCTATAAATTCTCTAGCTGCTTATTGATCTGATATCAAAGTTTTTTTAGAGAGATAAACTTCTGAAAAAAATAGTTCTAGAGAGAGAAAGATTGTTTATGCCAAAAAACTTCCCGATCTTAGATTGGTCAATAGTTAGCCAAAAACTAGACGAAAGACGAGCCATCAGATTATCCATCGACCCTAACCCCAACCACCCGTTGTCACATATTATGATTCCTGGCCACAAAATGAGAATTCTACTGTAATTACCCCATCAAATATCTCTTATCAGCCCTCTAGTCATGTTTGTTTAGTACTCGACGAGAGTGACTTCAAGAAAATAGGAAAAGACAAGCATTCGAAAGGCTCATCCTCGAAAAGAATCATAAAAAGAGTACGCATTCTAAAGAAAATAAACGCTCCAAAGGTTCTTTTTTTGTCATGTGTCGATTGGAGTGCTCTTTGATGAGTTCAAGTATTAAGGACGCTGCCTTAGGAAATTGTAATAAGCGAATTCTAGAGAGAGAAAGACATAAAGAGTTTTTTAGAGAGAGAAAGTTTAAGTGCAAATGAGTTCAATAGAAAAAGTGTTCAACTCCTTTATTAGGTTAGCCTCGCCCTTTATATAGAGGAGCCAAGACTTAGCCTTAAACTGAAATTGGTTACAAAAAAGGACTAATTACTTTTAGTACTTAACAATATTACATAGTCTCAATTGTTCTCTACAACTTTCATTATTTATAGTTCAGTCCTTAAACTTACATTATTTACAATTTAGTCCTTAAAATCCTACTTCCATATCACTCTTCACATGTCTTTTTTCATGACACAAATCAGCCTAAGAACGACACAACTCTTCTCTAGGTACTTATTGCCCATATATTTGGACATTTTGCCCATAGGAAAACAACTCTTCATAACCTTGGGTTTCGACACATGTTAAAGCCCATATTTTTCCTATAAAATCTCTAGCTACTTATTGATCTCATATCAATTTTTTTAGAGAAATATATTTATGAAAACATAGTTCTAGAGAGAGAAAGGTTGTTTATGCCAAAAAACTTCTCGATCTTAGATTGGTTAACAGTTAGCCAAAAACCCGACGAAAGACGAGCCACCAGATTATATATTGACCCTGAGCCTTACCACCCGTTGTCACATATTACGGTGCTTGGCCACCAACTGAGAATTTTACTGTAATTACCATCTCGAGTATCTTTTCTCAGCCCCCTAGTCACGCTTGTTTAAACTTGACGAGAGTGACTTCAAGAAAATGAGAAATGACAAACATTCAAAAGGTTCATTCTCGAAAAAGAAACATCATCATAAATAGAGTAAGCATTCTAAAGAAAATAAATTCTGTAAAGGTTCTTCTTCGAAGATTCCTGTCACTCCATCTTATAGCTACTTATTAATCTCATATTAAAGTTTTTAGAGAGATAAAATTATGAAAGAATAGTTTTAAAGAGAGAAAGGTTGTTTATGCCAAAAAACTCCCCGATCTTCCACACCTCTCGGGACTCCTCAACCAACACCAGAATTCCCTTCTCGAAAACAAAAACTGATGTAGTTTTGATGACAAAATGATCCCTCAAACCAATTTAAGACTGAGTCAAATGTCTCCCCTGTTGATCGTCCTACTCTGAAATCTGATGGTAAAAATATGGAGGATACTTTAGCCTTAGCTTTTAGGGAAGAAGAAATAGAGAAAACAACTGCTATCGATGGAGCGTTAATACCAATTACTGAAGAATAGAGACTAGCTGCCACTTCCCCTCAAATTATCACGGATAATGAATTCACTACTACTTTAATCCCATCCACTGATGATAAAAAATCAACTGCCATTTTTCTTCAAATTAACGATGAGAATTCTTTTCTACAGAAAACAGTAAAGTGAAAAGAAGGTATTCCTCATCCTCCTGAAATCAATGCTTTAATTAGGAAAAATATTTGAGCAGTTGAAAATAAGAATTTTTTAGAATTGCACAAATTTCAATACAAGTATTACGATGCATCCAAAGAGGCGAAGTTGAGAGCCCGATGGGGTATTTGTTCGACTATTTCTATTCTCTTTGTAGCTGTTGGGAAGACACCATTATCGACCAGAGATAATGAATTTATTATATATACCGAGCTGATGAATTGGGGATTGCGGTACCCCTTAGACCTTTTCTTCGTTGAGTATTTTGCTATGATTGACCTTTGTCCCACCCAAGTAAGGACCCAACATATGGTTCACTCTCATGGCTTTCATCATGGCTTCTAAAATTTCGTGGACGAGTTTTTCTCTGGAGCAGTTGATTGGCCTTTCTGGCTTAGCTAGAAACCCATTCTTTCCCTTCTACTCTTTGACCTTTGGTCGAAACCAAAAAGTAGTTAAAGATTTTCTGAAGGAAGACAAGAAGTGGAAGCAATGATTTTTTTTTATCTTAGGTCTTTGGGAAACGAGATCTAAGGTGACCACAAAAAATCCCCACAAACTATCCCTTGTATGGACAAACAAAGGTAAGCTTTTATTTTACTTTCCTTCATACTTTTCTTATATACGTTCTCATAATTATTTTTACAATATGACTCCGTGCCTAAGGCAAGAACCATCTGCTTGGTCCAACATATTTCGTCTTTGCTTCACACCCACCAACCTTGCCAAGAGTCACATTTAGAGATTCAACCCATCAGAGTGGTTATCCTTAGAAGAGCTCATAGTTCATCCATCTCAACAAGAAGTTTTAGATCGGCTGGATGATAATGATGATATGGAAGTAGGACTTTAAGGACTAAATTATAAATAATATAAGTTTAAGGACTAAACAGTAAATAATAAAAGCTCTAGATAACAATTGAGACTATGTAATAAAGGTTAAGGACTAAAAGTAATTAGTCCTCTTTTGTAACCGATTTCAGTTTAAGGCTAAGTCTTGGCTCCTCTTTATAAAGGGCAAGGCTAACCTAATAAATAGGTTGAATATTTTTTTATTGAATTAATTTGCACTTAGACTTTCTCTCTCTAAAAACTCTCTTTCACTTTCTCTCTCTAGAATTCGCTTATTATAATTTCCTAAGGTAGCGTTCTTAATACTTGAACTCATCAATTTGGTGACTCATCAAATCTAGGTTCTTTTGTTTTTCGAGGCTTACGAGTATTCTTATCTATGGTAGTTTATGAATTCCCATCATCGGATTCAGCTCCGTGATAAGTTCTGGTAGCCTCCGAATCAGCTTCATTGGCTCCTCACATTTCTTCTCTATTTTGGGAAGGATTTTTTTGAGGCAATGGATTCTCAGTTTCTTGTGAAAGATTATTTGCTTGAGGAACTTCCTCAGTTATCTCTCTCAGAGGAGAAACCTGAATCGTTGGATTCGAAGAGGGAGGAGTTGGAATGTTTTCTGAGTCGTCTCCCATGGCTATAAAGGTTCTTCTTTTTCTTATTGCTGAAGGATGAGTCTAAGAAGAGGTATTTGAAATTTGTTTTGAAGAAGATTCGTTCGATTCTTCACTAATCAAATGAGAAACTTTAATTTGTGAAGAAGATACTCGAGGTGTTTTAGGCGCTAGAACTTTGGAATAGGGACGTTCTTCGGTTATTGGAGAAGGAGAGAAAACATGAATTTTGGTTGGATCGAAATTACTTTAGTAAGTTGTTTTGGTGGTTGTTCCAACGATAGCGTCGTTGATTAATCCAGCAACCTTATATTCTTCCGCTCTTTGAGTGATGCAAAAATAGTCGTATGATCCGAAGACTAAGTTGTTGTCAGGTTCTGGACATTTTGGTTTTTTGGGTATCTTAGTCTTGGATTTTTTGTTTCTTGAATTTCTTCTCATAAATCAGATGAAGATTGACCGAAGAAGATGAGTATTGACCGGAAAGTTTGGGTTTTCTGATAAAGATACTGAAAAGAAGAAGATCACATTGAAGGTAGCCAAATATTTGAATTCTCTCTCAAGTTATTTGTGTTGTGAGAATGAAAAGTGAGGCTACTGATGAATTTATAGAAAGATAGGAAGACGTGTGAAGTGGAACTGACTCTATGGTGATAGGGCAGAATACAAAGCGATGAGAAAGTTAGGAGTTCGACATCTGTCAGACTAGTCATCTAGCTATGGGTCTAGTAGCTAGATAGGCATGATGGATATGAACGGTAATATGAAACAGTTACATGTGTGTACACTTTTGGTGAAATTCGATGATTACGTTTTGAAGCTACTTCTATAATGATTCGAGGAGAAAGAAAAGAAAATTATTGTGTTTCTGAATAATTCGATGACTGTTGGCTTCGAATCTCTATCTGTTTTTGGCTTCGAATCTACATTTGTTGTTGACTTCGAATTTGTATCTTCTCTTGATTTTTGAACTTCGAGTTTTGTACAGGGTATGTGTATTTGAGTTTGTATTATAATGACTGATATGCCATACAGAAGAATTCGAAGATATTTTAGTTCTCATTCATTTACTGACATGAGAACTAGGTTCTAATATGTAAGTAGGATTTTAAGGACTAAATTGTATATAATGTAAGTTTAAGGACTGAACTATAAATAATAAAAGTTTTAGAGAACAATTGAGACTATGTAATATTGTTAAGGACTAAAAGTAATTAGTCCTATTTAATAACCGATTTCAATTTAAGGCTAAGTCTTGGCTCCTATATATAAATGGCAAGTCTAACCTAATAAAGGGGTTGAACACTTTTTCTATTGAACTCATTTGCACTTAGACTTTCTCTCTCTAAAAACTCTCTATCTCTTTCTCTCTCTAGAAGTCGCTTATTACAATTTCCTAAGGCAGCGTTGTTAATACTTGAACTCATCAAATGATATCATAGTTTTTTCCAACATGATCCAGTACTAAGAGTCATTTAAACGAAGAGTCAAACATTTTTTTTTAGAAAAAGAGCAAGTTTGTAGTGCAAAAACTCTTGAAGATGATACCATAGTTGAGAAGGCCAAAACCGAAAAACCCGAAAGGTCTAAGAAGCTCCCCACTTAAGATCCTTAGAAGCTCCCCGCTCAAGATCCTCCTAAAAAGAAGTGCCAACGAAAGTTGAAAGGCGTTCTTCAGGAGATTCAAGAAACCTTTGAGGTGGTTGGTCACTTGGAAGATGAAGTTATTGAATCTAATTCCTTCCAGCTTCCACCAAACGATCAATATCCTCACCAAAAAAGATAGTCATTGAATCTAATTCATGCCAGCTTCCCCCAAACGATCAATTTGTTCAAAATCTTGAAGATAATATCCAAAATATTGATTCTTTAACTTTGGTTTCTCTTGAGGCGGGCTCTTCGTCTAGCTCATTTGAGATACTTCAAGGAGATGATTTTTATTTTCGTGTTCGTAAGCTGCTTCATTCCTCGGTTAATATTTGAAAAAGATGCAATATTTGCGGGACATAAAAATTTACTATAAATTTGAAGCTTCACTAGCAATGTCAAGGATCAAAGAGCTTGAACAAGAATACTCTATGCTTGAGAAATAAGTCGATGTTATTTACAGAAAACTAGTTCTTGCCGAGGATTATAATATAATTACCTGACAAGTACTGTCAAGAAGAAATGAATCTTTATGCCAGGAAAACTGACACTAACGATAAGCTCATCGCAGCTTACAAGGAGGGGAATGACAAGGCATATGACTACTTTGCAAGATACCTAAAAGACTATGAACGAGCTGTAAACAAGAAAAAGCTTATCTTAGCCCAAGTTAATAAAAGATAAAGAGATGGTTGTTGAAGCTTACATTGCTAAGTGTGTGGATAATTTGAATGCGAGGGACACGGCGGTTAGATCCGGGTTCATCATAGAAATTCATGAATGTTATCCTTATTTGAACTTGGGTAGTTTCTAGGAGCAAGTTCTCGTCGAATATCGTCCTCCTAAGATTTCTTTGAATGATGATGATATCACATAATCTGATGCATGCAATTCTTCTAAATCTGTAGAGTAACACCCATTTTATAAAGCCCTCATCTTCGAGGCAATTTTTTTAAAGTCCTCATAATCTTCGAGGAAATTTTGTTAAATTTCTCATAATATTTGAGGCAATCTTGTATTAATCTTTATTATTCCATGAATGCATTAGGTTTGTTTTATTATGTTTTTCATGGTTAAATACCAACTTTGTTGGAAGACCTTTTAGGTCCAAATTAATAGTTGAAGACCAACTTTGTTGGAAGACCTTTTAGGTCTATAATTAATAGCTGAAGACCAACTTTGTTGGAAGACCTTTTAGGTCCAAAATTAATAGTTGAAGACTTACTTTTTTGGAAGACCCTTTAGGTCCAAAATTAATAGTCAAAGACCAACTTTGTTGGAACACCTTTGAGGTCCAAAATTAATTGTTGAAGACCAACTTTTTTGGAAGAACTTTTAGGTCCAAAATTAATAGCTGAAGACCAACTTTTTTGGAAGAATTTTAGGTCCAAAATTAATAATCAAAGACCAACTTTGTTGGAAGACCTTTTAAGTCAAAAGTATTAGAGAATTGGTTTGGCAAAAGTTTATAATATAGGAATCGACTAATTAGGCACCTCATTAAAACCTTCATGCATTACCAGAGTAGGAAAGAGTACGCCTCATTTGAGATGTTTTATGTTCCACGAATGTTTGAGGTTTCTTCCTTCTTTATATTTCAGTCGATACATTCTCTGTTACTTCATATAGGCCTTCCCAATTGGGACCTAATTTTCTAAGGTGTTTTTTTGTGTGTGTGCATAATGTTTTTCTTTAAAACTTGATCTCCAAATTTAAATTCTCTTCGTTTAACTTTCGAAGCATATTTACTTCTCATCAGTGTTTGGTAATGTAACGAATTTATTTGTGCACGTATTTTCTCGATCAAACGCAACTCACTTGTCCTATTTTTATCATTAGACTCCTTGGAATATGTCGTGACACGATACGATGGGAAAATTGCTTCAGCTGGTACTACTACAACCATTCCATACACCAATGCAAATGAATATTCTGAAGTTGTTGTTCGAGGAGTTGTTCGATATGCCAAAAGAACTTCTTTCAAATAATCTGGCCACTTTCTAGCCTTCCATTCCAGATTTTTCTTTAGACCATCAAGAATCATTTAGTTATTCACTTCAACTTGCTCATTAGCTTATGGGTGAAAAGTAACCGAAAGTCGTTGCTGTATTCCTCGAGAGATACAAAAAAATTTCAAGTCTTTATTATCAAATTGGGGTCCATTATCTGTAGTGATTTTCATTGGGACCCAAAACGACAATAACTATTCAAGTGATAAATCTAATTACATCTTTAGATTTTGTTCCAACTAATGGCTCTGCCTCGACCCATTTTGAGAAGTAATCTACTACTATAATTATTATTTGTCTTCCCTCAGAAGCCATTGGTAAAATTCCAACATGATCAATACCCCATCGGTCAAACGACAATACTTCAGATATACATTTAAAAGGAACCCCATGTTTATGAATTATGTTAGCAAACCTTTAACAAGTATCACATCTTTTGACCAACTCTTTTGCATCAGAAGATATCGTAGGCCAATAATAATCATCCAAAAATACTCTTCAAATTAAAGATTTATACTTAGAATGCGCAAATCCTTCTCCGTCATGCAATTCTGATAATATCATCTGTGGCTCATTTTTTCCCAAACATCGGAGTAAAGGTCTGCTAAAATATTTTTTATACAATATTCCACCGAGGACCAGTAGCCGTGATATTTAAAACGTATTTTTTTTATAAAAGTGATTTATCAAGTGGTAATTCATTATTTTCTAAAAAATCGATGATATCCAATCTCCAATCCTTATATTTACAAATAAATGTTCGAAGGTCCTCATCTACTATTCCAACCACCTGCTTCGAATTTTTGATAATTGAAGGGATTTCTTGCGTAAAAATCCATGGATACTCCTCTGAATATGAAGCGATTTCCAAAGAGTCTGCCATAAAATTTTCTTCTCTTCAAACATGTTCATACCCGACATTTTTGAAGGCTAAATTTAAATCCTTTAGTGCTTTCAAATCTTTCACTAGATGATCCTTTTGAGCTCCGGATTTTCCAGATGCATGATTAATAAAAAGTTGTGAATGACTTAGTAACCTGAGTTTTTTAGCCCCACAAATTTGTGCAAGACTCAAACTTGCTAAAGCCGTTTCGTATTCTACCTCGTTATTTATTGCGTTAAACCCCAAATGGATGGCCTGGTACATAGCAATTCCTTTTAAAGAGATTAATTGTGCCCCAACTCCACTTCCTGATATACTCGATCCACCATCTGTTCAAATAACCCATTTTAGTCTCAAAACGTTCCTCATCAATCTCCATGTCCGATCACTCATAATGAAATTCTACCAAGAAATATGCCAGGGCTTGTAATTTGATTGCAGGTCTAGGTTCAAACTCAATATCAAAGTCTCCTAATTCAACTGACCACTTGGTCATTCTTCCTAAAATGCCAGGCCTTTGAAGCAAGGTTTTCAATGGGAAAGATGTTCGTACAATGATAGAATGAGCTTGAAAATACCACTTAATTTTCCTAGCAGTAATTACTAGTGTGAGAGCCACCTTTTCTAATTTCAAATACCACTTCTCTGCATCCAACAAACTTTTACTGATGTAATACACTGGTCTTGGTACATTATCTTCTTCTCGAATTAACACAGTACTTACAGCATAATCTGACACAACTATATAAACATACAAGTTCTCTGGAAACGTCTTTGTGAGGATTTGTGGAGATGAAAGGTATTCTTTAATTCGATGGAAGGCCTCAGAACAACCCTTTGTCCAATTAAAACAATTGGCTTATCTCAAATCTTGGAAAAAAAGAGCATATTTATTTGAGAAACAAGAAATAAATCTATTTAATGTTGCCAGTCGACCTATTAATATTTTGACTTCTTTTATATTAAGTAGGGGTTTCATAGTAATTTAAACTTTTAACTACACTGGATCAGTTTTAATTCCCTTTTCACTAAATATATATCTAAGAAATTTTCCTGATCGAACCCCAAATGTATATTTTTTGGATTTAATTTTAGGTTGACCATTTTTAAATTAACAAATTTTTTCTCAAGGTCATAAAAATGATTCTCATCTTTGATGAGTTCGGATTATTCAGTCACAGCTCCCTGTGTTATCCGGACAAGGGAAATTCGGACTTAACTTGCCACTGAACTATCCGGACAGGACAAAAGTAAAGAAATAACTAAACACTTATTGACTAAGCTATGTGCTAATGAGCTTAATAAGTAAATAGGTCCTTAAACTTGACCCGTTTCCATAACTTGACCCGAAAGCCCATGAGTCCTTAATTAAGGGTATAAATACCCCAACCACTTTCATTAATGAGGGTAATGAACATTTAATACAACCATGAAGCTTAAATCTCTCACTTCTTTACACTTAAACATTTAATACTCTACATAATTTCCAAAACACTTTACAAAATTACCCTCAGCCTAAACCTCACCAAATTTGCGACCACAGTGGGGGAATAAGGTGGCTGAATCTAGCATTCAAAACCAGCAAAAAAACCTCTTCGGATGGATCCGAACGAGCAAGCGATTCCACCAACTATGGTGAAGGTGGTTGGGGAAAACAATGAATATATAGCTGGGGTGGTTTGTTAAACCAGGTGGGAAAATAGATCAACGTGGATGAAAATAAGAAGACTAGGGTGCACCGTCAGGTGAGGTCTGCCCCAGCAGCTCAAAACCAAAACCAGTCCGGATATAAAGCTAAAGAGACTGGACAGGGGCCGAACAGGGCTAAGCAGACTCAGTCCAACCCAAATCCAGCTCAGAGCCACTAGTCAAGAAATAAAAGAGGTCCTTGGGTTTAACCAGAGTGGTTTGCCAAATTTAAAGAGAGTGTGGCAACCATTTATGACAAGACTAAAGATGAGGTTCATTTCCAGAAACCAGCAGCATTGCAATCTCCAATAGAGAGTTGTAATACTTATTTCTGCCAGTATCATCATGATATTGGCCATAATACCAAAGAATGTATCGCTTTAAAGCAGGGAGTACAAAATCTCATCGAAAGAGGCAAGTTGGGTGCCTATGTCAAAAGAAGAAGTGGGAACAGGCCTGACAATGCTCCTTGAACAGACTCTACGAACAACGCAAGAACATCGGCTCCGGAGGGGGCAATGGTGATCCATGAAAGATTTGATGTGGATTCAGAGTATTTATAACCTGACCCAACTCGTAATAAGGTGGGGGTCATAACAGAACAGGTCAAAACGGTGTCCAGACTCATTAGTTTCTTTGAGTCATTTACCATTTTCGGAGGGGACACCATGACAGCACCCACTCATTCATCAAGGAAGAGGTACGTTTATAATCTAGCTACTCAGTTGGAAGGGGGCATGTCTTCATACCAGTCCCAAAATCCTTTTCCATTTATAGTCTTTGATGAGTATGATCTAAGGGATATTGCTGGGCCTCATGAGGATGTTGTGGTGATAGGAGCATCTATTGGGGGTAACGATATCAGACGAATTATGATTGACACTGGCAACTCAGCCAACATTCTCTTTTTAATTTCTTACAAGAAGATGAAAAATACGACCGTTATTCAACGGTCAAACAGAACCATTGTGGGCTTTACAGGGAGCTCTGCGGATATAATCAGGGAATTTGAAGAAGAAGTACTGTTGGGCAAGAGGCCCTTCAAGAAGCTGGTCAGGGTGTTCTTGGTTGTGGTAGACTGCCCCACATGCTATAATGCAATCTTTGGGAGGTCTCAGCTCTCTAAGATGCATGCTGCGGCCTCAACAGTCCATCAATATTTGAAGTATGCGGTTCAAGGACAAGTGGGAGTTTTCTGGAGTAGCAAAAAGATATCTAAGGAGTGTTATGCTACTGCACTTGCTCCTAAAACTTTGGGAGCAGTCCGGTTTAATGAAGATTAGTAGTTATTGAGGCCTTCTGAGGGTGAGGGTGAAATTGATGATCCGAGAGAGGCCACTGGTGTTTTAATACCGGTTGAGGAAGTTGAAACTCACTCTTTGGCAGAAGGTATAAGTATTAATCTCGGTGCGAATTTCATATTTTTAAAATTAGTATCAATAGTGCTTATAGTATAAGTAGTTTTGTTTAAAGGTAAAAATTCATCAGCCGTTTCAATATTCAAAATTTTAAAAATAAAATTAGAAATACAGTTAAGTATAAAATTTAAATAATAAACTAAAATAAAATACGATCATCGATATTTTTAAATAGAATTTTGAAATTCATTAGTAAGTTCTAATAAAAAAACTATTCCGTTAAGATTAAATTTTATTTTCTTCCGAAAAAAAAGATTCATTTTAGATCGGACTGAGTTATATTATTTGTCGGCTAAACACATTATACAAAGATTTTTATTGTATTCACAATTAGTAGAGCTCAAAAGTTTATATTAATCCCTATAAACATAGTGTTACGCTTTTGGAAAATGGTAGGTAAACAATCATTTATATATTCTTACATTTATTATTCTTTCTATATAATAGATTTTTTTTCTCTATAATAACTCTCTAAGCTATAATGAGTTGAGTTCTAACTCATGAACGCTAATTCGTTCATCTGTTCTTACATTTAAGGTATCCCATTTTTATTCTCAAATGATTTAATTTTGACTCCAATTCTATTATCGGCTTTGACTGAACTTAGTAATTCGAAAATATGGATATCAATTGACGTAGTATGTGGGAAACATAGTTTTTCTTCATAAAAAAAATTAAAACAACGTGAAATATCAACGAGTTGAAATCAAATTTCAACGAGATGTCTTATATGTTTGTAGACGAATAGATTGAGGTGGAATATCCTCATGGACAACTCAAGACCTCGGTGGCAAAAAATAATCTTACAATTCCTTCAACTAAAATTGAGTGGTTGGCTCAACAGTTAAGAGAGAAACAGACTACTAATTTTTGTTTGATGCATGAATAATTGTTGTTGCAGGATTTGATAGTCAAATATGTTATCCAGACTATGGTTGACAAGGAAGAAGATGATGCAACTTATGAGATGTTGAAAGAATGTCTAAAAAAAGTCCATGAAAAGAAAGAATCATTCAAATGAGCTCGCAAAAGAGGGAAACAAAACTTTGATTAAGGATTTCCGAACTGAGATAAGAAAACAGAGACAAAGTCGCAGAGACAAAAGAAGCAGTCGTACTGTTACCTCTTGACACGACCGAAGGAAAAAGAATAGCAAAATTCCTCGTCTAGAAAGATAAAATAACCAAAATGGCCTAATAAATCTACCAGTTACGAACGTCGGAGCACTGCCAACGGTGGGGACACAACTGGGATACCCATTTCCTTCACAAGGTTAGCTGCCTTCACTATGCTATCTTCAATTCCATGAATATCATCAAATTTCTTACTATAATTAAGTTTTTCCATCAGGTATGCCACCGGAGCATCCCAAAAGTATCACAAAAGTATCTATCAAACCATATGCAAGGGAAGAAACAACAAAATTAAATATATGACTGGCCTCATGGAATTTTGCAGTACCCATCACGGCACATCAATCCAGATCTAGGATATTATCCACATATATCAAGGCGTAACATAAATCTGGTGGCTAAAAATTGGAAATGACTAGGGTCTAATAGGCAATCCCCGTTTATTGATGGTTTGCATGACTACTATAAGGATGAAGATGCTAGCCCGAGAAATTTTGTATTGCATAATACCATAATATTATGATAATCATAAAATGGATAAGTACTACAATAAATGAGATATAGACCCCTCATGTAGTTGTTCAACATCAAGATATTACAGTATGGAGTTTGTGATGGAATAAAGTTCTAAAACTTTGTGATGACCCTCCAAGGAAGTGTAATACAATGGTTCAACTGTCTTTCATAGATACATAAAAAAATTACAAGATGGTTCAAATGACATTCAATAACCATAGGACACGAGGATCACATAATCTACCGTAGGCAGAGATTTAATAAAAGTTTTTCCAAATACACTAAACATTTTGTCGAAACAAAGTCCCAGTTATAATATTTCCACGATCTAGTGGTTGCGATTACATTCATGCAAATAGTCTGAGAGGGTACCATATATGATGCAATAATAAAAAAGAAGACATTACATTTCAGTGTCCAGTTAACTTAAGTGGAATGATATATCAAAGTAGATGAAATTTTCATTGCAAATAAAGTAGGAGATATCAATATTAAAGCCATATGCGTTTTGACCATCAAAACAGATATAGTGACAACACATCGAAGAGTAATGGCGCTTCAAATATATCTCACTAGAGATCCAATCAATCTCAAAGCTACAAAGTGAAACTCACGGTCGGTTTGTGAGTAAAATAATGTTTGGAAGGCCAAATTTGTTATATCAGTTCTGATGCAAGTATTTTAGAGATATAAATTACACATTTTAGAGAGAGAAAGTCTAAAGTAATCATTAATTTTTAATCCCATTTCCTCAAAAGAGGTGAGTTGCTTTTATAGTATATTTTTAGGGTCCAACATACCTAAACAAATTACTAATTATTGTTTGTTATAAATTAGTAATCTAATATTACATGGTTATCAAATACTCATAAAAGCCTTTTTTATGTCAAATTAAACCTTTAATTTTCTAAAGTCGTCTAGTAGCTTGATTATTCTCTCATCAATAGCCCCCAGTCCTTATGAAAATGTTCGAACAAGGACTTTTATATGCCCAATCGTTTCCTCCTCGGACTACTTGAAGCTTTAACTGTCAATGTCAAGGTGAAGAATTCTTCATCGAAATGTAGGATGACATCTCTTCGAATTTTGCCAACAACTTATTTTGGACAAAAAATTATTCTATGGATATTTCCTCAGAATCTATCCCTTGAGCAAAGAGATTTTCCTCGAATTTTCTCTTGAAATTTACCCTTTGAATAAAGAAATCTTCCTCGAATTTTTATTCAACCTATGTAGAAAATCAGACAGAGAAAACGTCATTGGATTTTACTCGACCTTCTGAGTGTCCATATCAACCGTTTCTCCCAAACTTTTCTTTATTAATGACGTCATGATTTTATGACATCGCCAATTAAACGCTTTTTCTTTTGTTAGGTGTCGATTGTAGTGCTCTTCACATGTCCTTTTTCCTAACACAAATCATCCTAATAATGGTGCGACTCTTCCCTAGATACTTATTGCCCTTATATTTGGACATTTTACTCCTACGAAAACAACTCTTCATAATCCTGGGTTCCGAAACCTTCTAAAACCCATATGTTTCCTATAAATTCTCTAGCTGCTTATTGATCTGATATCAAAGTTTTTTTAGAGAGATAAACTTCTGAAAAAAATAGTTCTAGAGAGAGAAAGATTGTTTATGCCAAAAAACTTCCCGATCTTAGATTGGTCAATAGTTAGCCAAAAACTAGACGAAAGACGAGCCATCAGATTATCCATCGACCCTAACCCCAACCACCCGTTGTCACATATTATGATTCCTGGCCACAAAATGAGAATTCTACTGTAATTACCCCATCAAATATCTCTTATCAGCCCTCTAGTCATGTTTGTTTAGTACTCGACGAGAGTGACTTCAAGAAAATAGGAAAAGACAAGCATTCGAAAGGCTCATCCTCGAAAAGAATCATAAAAAGAGTACGCATTCTAAAGAAAATAAACGCTCCAAAGGTTCTTTTTTTGTCATGTGTCGATTGGAGTGCTCTTTGATGAGTTCAAGTATTAAGGACGCTGCCTTAGGAAATTGTAATAAGCGAATTCTAGAGAGAGAAAGACATAAAGAGTTTTTTAGAGAGAGAAAGTTTAAGTGCAAATGAGTTCAATAGAAAAAGTGTTCAACTCCTTTATTAGGTTAGCCTCGCCCTTTATATAGAGGAGCCAAGACTTAGCCTTAAACTGAAATCGGTTACAAAAAAGGACTAATTACTTTTAGTACTTAACAATATTACATAGTCTCAATTGTTCTCTACAACTTTCATTATTTATAGTTCAGTCCTTAAACTTACATTATTTACAATTTAGTCCTTAAAATCCTACTTCCATATCACTCTTCACATGTCTTTTTTCATGACACAAATCAGCCTAAGAACGACACAACTCTTCTCTAGGTACTTATTGCCCATATATTTGGACATTTTGCCCATAGGAAAACAACTCTTCATAACCTTGGGTTTCGACACATGTTAAAGCCCATATTTTTCCTATAAAATCTCTAGCTACTTATTGATCTCATATCAATTTTTTTTAGAGAAATATATTTATGAAAACATAGTTCTAGAGAGAGAAAGGTTGTTTATGCCAAAAAACTTCTCGATCTTAGATTGGTTAACAGTTAGCCAAAAACCCGACGAAAGACGAGCCACCAGATTATATATTGACCCTGAGCCTTACCACCCGTTGTCACATATTACGGTGCTTGGCCACCAACTGAGAATTTTACTGTAATTACCATCTCGAGTATCTTTTCTCAGCCCCCTAGTCACGCTTGTTTAAACTTGACGAGAGTGACTTCAAGAAAATGAGAAATGACAAACATTCAAAAGGTTCATTCTCGAAAAAGAAACATCATCATAAATAGAGTAAGCATTCTAAAGAAAATAAATTCTGTAAAGGTTCTTCTTCGAAGATTCCTGTCACTCCATCTTATAGCTACTTATTAATCTCATATTAAAGTTTTTAGAGAGATAAAATTATGAAAGAATAGTTTTAAAGAGAGAAAGGTTGTTTATGCCAAAAAACTCCCCGATCTTCCACACCTCTCGGGACTCCTCAACCAACACCAGAATTCCCTTCTCGAAAACAAAAACTGATGTAGTTTTGATGACAAAATGATCCCTCAAACCAATTTAAGACTGAGTCAAATGTCTCCCCTGTTGATCGTCCTACTCTGAAATCTGATGGTAAAAATATGGAGGATACTTTAGCCTTAGATTTTAGGGAAGAAGAAATAGAGAAAACAACTGCTATCGATGGAGCGTTAATACCAATTACTGAAGAATAGAGACTAGCTGCCACTTCCCCTCAAATTATCACGGATAATGAATTCACTACTACTTTAATCCCATCCACTGATGATAAAAAATCAACTGCCATTTTTCTTCAAATTAACGATGAGAATTCTTTTCTACAGAAAACAGTAAAGTGAAAAGAAGGTATTCCTCATCCTCCTGAAATCAATGCTTTAATTGGGAAAAATATTTGAGCAGTTGAAAATAAGAATTTTTTAGAATTGCACAAATTTCAATACAAGTATTACGATGCATCCAAAGAGGCGAAGTTGAGAGCCCGATGGGGTAATTGTTCGACTATTTCTATTCTCTTTGTAGCTGTTGGGAAGACACCATTATCGACCAGAGATAATGAATTTATTATATATACCGAGCTGATGAATTGGGGATTGCGGTACCCCTTAGACCTTTTCTTCGTTGAGTATTTTGCTATGATTGACCTTTGTCCCACCCAAGTAAGGACCCAACATATGGTTCACTCTCATGGCTTTCATCATGGCTTCTAAAATTTCGTGGACGAGTTTTTCTCTGGAGCAGTTGATTGGCCTTTCTGGCTTAGCTAGAAACCCATTCTTTCCCTTCTACTCTTTGACCTTTGGTCGAAACCAAAAAGTAGTTAAAGATTTTCTGAAGGAAGACAAGAAGTGGAAGCAATGATTTTTTTTTTATCTTAGGTCTTTGGGAAACGAGATCTGAGGTGACCACAAAAAATCCCCACAAACTATCCCTTGTATGGACAAACAAAGGTAAGCTTTTATTTTACTTTCCTTCATACTTTTCTTATATACGTTCTCATAATTATTTTTACAATATGACTCCGTGCCTAAGGCAAGAACCATCTGCTTGGTCCAACATATTTCGTCTTTGCTTCACACCCACCAACCTTGCCAAGAGTCACATTTAGAGATTCAACCCATCAGAGTGGTTATCCTTAGAAGAGCTCATAGTTCATCCATCTCAACAAGAAGTTTTAGATCGGCTGGATGATAATGATGATATGGAAGTAGGACTTTAAGGACTAAATTATAAATAATATAAGTTTAAGGACTAAACAGTAAATAATGAAAGCTCTAGATAACAATTGAGACTATGTAATAAAGGTTAAGGACTAAAAGTAATTAGTCCTCTTTTGTAACCGATTTCAGTTTAAGGCTAAGTCTTGGCTCCTCTTTATAAAGGGCAAGGCTAACCTAATAAATAGGTTGAATATTTTTTTATTGAATTAATTTGCACTTAGACTTTCTCTCTCTAAAAACTCTCTTTCACTTTCTCTCTCTAGAATTCGCTTATTATAATTTCCTAAGGTAGCGTTCTTAATACTTGAACTCATCAATTTGGTGACTCATCAAATCTAGGTTCTTTTGTTTTTCGAGGCTTACGAGTATTCTTATCTATGGTAGTTTATGAATTCCCATCATCGGATTCAGCTCCGTGATAAGTTTTGGTAGCCTCCGAATCAGCTTCATTGGCTCCTCACATTTCTTCTCTATTTTGGGAAGGATTTTTTTGAGGCAATGGATTCTCAGTTTCTTGTGAAAGATTATTTGCTTGAGGAACTTCCTCAGTTATCTCTCTCAGAGGAGAAACCTGAATCGTTGGATTCGAAGAGGGAGGAGTTGGAATGTTTTCTGAGTCGTCTCCCATGGCTATAAAGGTTCTTCTTTTTCTTATTGCTGAAGGATGAGTCTAAGAAGAGGTATTTGAAATTTGTTTTGAAGAAGATTCGTTCGATTCTTCACTAATCAAATGAGAAACTTTAATTTGTGAAGAAGATACTCGAGGTGTTTTAGGCGCTAGAACTTTGGAATAGGGACGTTCTTCGGTTATTGGAGAAGGAGAGAAAACATGAATTTTGGTTGGATCGAAATTACTTTAGTAAGTTGTTTTGGTGGTTGTTCCAACGATAGCGTCGTTGATTAATCCAGCAACCTTATATTCTTCCGCTCTTTGAGTGATGCAAAAATAGTCGTATGATCCGAAGACTAAGTTGTTGTCAGGTTCTGGACATTTTGGTTTTTTGGGTATCTTAGTCTTGGATTTTTTGTTTCTTGAATTTCTTCTCATAAATCAGATGAAGATTGACCGAAGAAGATGAGTATTGACCGGAAAGTTTGGGTTTTCTGATAAAGATACTGAAAAGAAGAAGATCACATTGAAGGTAGCCAAATATTTGAATTCTCTCTCAAGTTATTTGTGTTGTGAGAATGAAAAGTGAGGCTACTGATGAATTTATAGAAAGATAGGAAGACGTGTGAAGTGGAACTGACTCTATGGTGATAGGGCAGAATACAAAGCGATGAGAAAGTTAGGAGTTCGACATCTGTCAGACTAGTCATCTAGCTATGGGTCTAGTAGCTAGATAGGCATGATGGATATGAACGGTAATATGAAACAGTTACATGTGTGTACACTTTTGGTGAAATTCGATGATTACGTTTTGAAGCTACTTCTATAATGATTCGAGGAGAAAGAAAAGAAAATTATTGTGTTTCTGAATAATTCGATGACTGTTGGCTTCGAATCTCTATCTGTTTTTGGCTTCGAATCTACATTTGTTGTTGACTTCGAATTTGTATCTTCTCTTGATTTTTGAACTTCGAGTTTTGTACAAGGTATGTGTATTTGAGTTTGTATTATAATGACTGATATGCCATACAGAAGAATTCGAAGATATTTTAGTTCTCATTCATTTACTGACATGAGAACTAGGTTCTAATATGTAAGTAGGATTTTAAGGACTAAATTGTATATAATGTAAGTTTAAGGACTGAACTATAAATAATAAAAGTTTTAGAGAACAATTGAGACTATGTAATATTGTTAAGGACTAAAAGTAATTAGTCCTATTTAATAACCGATTTCAATTTAAGGCTAAGTCTTGGCTCCTATATATAAATGGCAAGTCTAACCTAATAAAGGGGTTGAACACTTTTTCTATTGAACTCATTTGCACTTAGACTTTCTCTCTCTAAAAACTCTCTATCTCTTTCTCTCTCTAGAAGTCGCTTATTACAATTTCCTAAGGCAGCGTTGTTAATACTTGAACTCATCAAATGATATCATAGTTTTTTCCAACATGATCCAGTACTAAGAGTCATTTAAACGAAGAGTCAAACATTTTTTTTAGAAAAAGAGCAAGTTTGTAGTGCAAAAACTCTTGAAGATGATACCATAGTTGAGAAGGCTAAAACCGAAAAACCCGAAAGGTCTAAGAAGCTCCCCACTTAAGATCCTTAGAAGCTCCCCGCTCAAGATCCTCCTAAAAAGAAGTGCCAACGAAAGTTGAAAGGCGTTCTTCAGGAGATTCAAGAAACCTTTGAGGTGGTTGGTCACTTGGAAGATGAAGTTATTGAATCTAATTCCTTCCAGCTTCCACCAAACGATCAATATCCTCACCAAAAAAGATAGTCATTGAATCTAATTCATGCCAGCTTCCCCCAAACGATCAATTTGTTCAAAATCTTGAAGATAATATCCAAAATATTGATTCTTTAACTTTGGTTTCTCTTGAGGCGGGCTCTTCGTCTAGCTCATTTGAGATACTTCAAGGAGATGATTTTTATTTTCGTGTTCGTAAGCTGCTTCATTCCTCGGTTAATATTTGAAAAAGATGCAATATTTGCGGGACATAAAAATTTACTATAAATTTGAAGCTTCACTAGCAATGTCAAGGATCAAAGAGCTTGAACAAGAATACTCTATGCTTGAGAAATAAGTCGATGTTATTTACAGAAAACTAGTTCTTGCCGAGGATTATAATATAATTACCTGACAAGTACTGTCAAGAAGAAATGAATCTTTATGCCAGGAAAACTGACACTAACGATAAGCTCATCGCAGCTTACAAGGAGGGGAATGACAAGGCATATGACTACTTTGCAAGATACCTAAAAGACTATGAACGAGCTGTAAACAAGAAAAAGCTTATCTTAGCCCAAGTTAATAAAAGATAAAGAGATGGTTGTTGAAGCTTACATTGCTAAGTGTGTGGATAAGTTGAATGCGAGGGACACGGCGGTTAGATCCGGGTTCATCATAGAAATTCATGAATGTTATCCTTATTTGAACTTGGGTAGTTTCTAGGAGCAAGTTCTCGTCGAATATCGTCCTCCTAAGATTTCTTTGAATGATGATGATATCACATAATCTGATGCATGCAATTCTTCTAAATCTGTAGAGTAACACCCATTTTATAAAGCCCTCATCTTCGAGGCAATTTTTTTAAAGTCCTCATAATCTTCGAGGAAATTTTGTTAAATTTCTCATAATATTTGAGGCAATCTTGTATTAATCTTTATTATTCCATGAATGCATTAGGTTTGTTTTATTATGTTTTTCATGGTTAAATACCAACTTTGTTGGAAGACCTTTTAGGTCCAAATTAATAGTTGAAGACCAACTTTGTTGGAAGACCTTTTAGGTCTATAATTAATAGCTGAAGACCAACTTTGTTGGAAGACCTTTTAGGTCCAAAATTAATAGTTGAAGACTTACTTTTTTGGAAGACCCTTTAGGTCCAAAATTAATAGTCAAAGACCAACTTTGTTGGAACACCTTTGAGGTCCAAAATTAATTGTTGAAGACCAACTTTTTTGGAAGAACTTTTAGGTCCAAAATTAATAGCTGAAGACCAACTTTTTTGGAAGAATTTTAGGTCCAAAATTAATAATCAAAGACCAACTTTGTTGGAAGACCTTTTAAGTCAAAAGTATTAGAGAATTGGTTTGGCAAAAGTTTATAATATAGGAATCGACTAATTAGACACCTCATTAAAACCTTCATGCATTACCAGAGTAGGAAAGAGTACGCCTCATTTGAGATGTTTTATGTTCCACGAATGTTTGAGGTTTCTTCCTTCTTTATATTTCAGTCGATACATTCTCTGTTACTTCATATAGGCCTTCCCAATTGGGACCTAATTTTCTAAGGTGTTTTTTTGTGTGTGTGCATAATGTTTTTCTTTAAAACTTGATCTCCAAATTTAAATTCTCTTCGTTTAACTTTCGAAGCATATTTACTTCTCATCAGTGTTTGGTAATGTAACGAATTTATTTGTGCACGTATTTTCTCGATCAAACGCAACTCACTTGCCCTATTTTTATCATTAGACTCCTTGGAATATGTCGTGACACGATACGATGGGAAAATTGCTTCAGCTGGTACTACTACAACCATTCCATACACCAATGCAAATGAATATTCTGAAGTTGTTGTTCGAGGAGTTGTTCGATATGCCAAAAGAACTTCTTTCAAATAATCTGGCCACTTTCTAGCCTTCCATTCCAGATTTTTCTTTAGACCATCAAGAATCATTTAGTTATTCACTTCAACTTGCTCATTAGCTTATGGGTGAAAAGTAACCGAAAGTCGTTGCTGTATTCCTCGAGAGATACAAAAAAATTTCAAGTCTTTATTATCAAATTGGGGTCCATTATCTGTAGTGATTTTCATTGGGACCCAAAACGACAATAACTATTCAAGTGATAAATCTAATTACATCTTTAGATTTTGTTCCAACTAATGGCTCTGCCTCGACCCATTTTGAGAAGTAATCTACTACTATAATTATTATTTGTCTTCCCTCAGAAGCCATTGGTAAAATTCCAACATGATCAATACCCCATCGGTCAAACGACAATACTTCAGATATACATTTAAAAGGAACCCCATGTTTATGAATTATGTTAGCAAACCTTGAACAAGTATCACATCTTTTGACCAACTCTTTTGCATCAGAAGATATCGTAGGCCAATAATAATCATCCAAAAATACTCTTCAAATTAAAGATTTATACTTAGAATGCGCAAATCCTTCTCCGTCATGCAATTCTGATAATATCATCTGTGGCTCATTTTTTCCCAAACATCGGAGTAAAGGTCTGCTAAAATATTTTTTATACAATATTCCACCGAGGACCAGTAGCCGTGATATTTAAAACGTATTTTTTTTTATAAAAGTGATTTATCAAGTGGTAATTCATTATTTTCTAAAAAATCGATGATATCCAATCTCCAATCCTTATATTTACAAATAAATGTTCGAAGGTCCTCATCTACTATTCCAACCACCTGCTTCGAATTTTTGATAATTGAAGGGATTTCTTGCGTAAAAATCCATGGATACTCCTCTGAATATGAAGCGATTTCCAAAGAGTCTGCCATAAAATTTTCTTCTCTTCAAACATGTTCATACCCGACATTTTTGAAGGCTAAATTTAAATCCTTTAGTGCTTTCAAATCTTTCACTAGATGATCCTTTTGAGCTCCGGATTTTCCAGATGCATGATTAATAAAAAGTTGTGAATGACTTAGTAACCTGAGTTTTTTAGCCCCACAAATTTGTGCAAGACTCAAACTTGCTAAAGCCGCTTCGTATTCTACCTCGTTATTTGTTGCGTTAAACCCCAAATGGATGGCCTGGTACATAGCAATTCCTTTTAAAGAGATTAATTGTGCCCCAACTCCACTTCCTGATATACTCGATCCACCATCTGTTCAAATAACCCATTTTAGTCTCAAAACGTTCCTCATCAATCTCCATGTCCGATCACTCATAATGAAATTCTACCAAGAAATATGTCAGGGCTTGTAATTTGATTGCAGGTCTAGGTTCAAACTCAATATCAAAGTCTCCTAATTCAACTGACCACTTGGTCATTCTTCCTAAAATGCCAGGCCTTTGAAGCAAGGTTTTCAATGGGAAAGATGTTCGTACAATGATAGAATGAGCTTGAAAATACCACTTAATTTTCCTAGCAGTAATTACTAGTGTGAGAGCCACCTTTTCTAATTTCAAATACCACTTCTCTGCATCCATCAAACTTTTACTGATGTAATACACTAGTCTTGGTACATTATCTTCTTCTCAAATTAACACAGTACTTACAGCATAATCTGACACAACTATATAAACATACAAGTTCTCTGGAAACGTCTTTGTGAGGATTTGTGGAGATGAAAGGTATTCTTTAATTCGATGGAAGGCCTCAGAACAACCCTTTGTCCAATTAAAACAATTGGCTTATCTCAAATCTTGGAAAAAAAGAGCATATTTATTTGAGAAACAAGAAATAAATCTATTTAATGTTGCCAGTCGACCTATTAATATTTTGACTTCTTTTATATTAAGTAGGGGTTTCATAGTAATTTAAACTTTTAACTACACTGGATCAGTTTTAATTCCCTTTTCACTAAATATATATCTAAGAAATTTTCCTGATCGAACCCCAAATGTATATTTTTTGGATTTAATTTTAGGTTGACCATTTTTAAATTAACAAATTTTTTCTCAAGGTCATAAAAATGATTCTCATCTTTGATGAGTTCGGATTATTCAGTCACAGCTCCCTGTGTTATCCGGACAAGGGAAATTCGGACTTAACTTGCCACTGAACTATCCGGACAGGACAAAAGTAAAGAAATAACTAAACACTTATTGACTAAGCTATGTGCTAATGAGCTTAATAAGTAAATAGGTCCTTAAACTTGACCCGTTTCCATAACTTGACCCGAAAGCCCATGAGTCCTTAATTAAGGGTATAAATACCCCAACCACTTTCATTAATGAGGGTAATGAACATTTAATACAACCAGGAAGCTTAAATCTCTCACTTCTTTACACTTAAACATTTAATACTCTACATAATTTCCAAAACACTTTACAAAATTACTCTCAGCCTAAACCTCACCAAATTTGCGACCACAGTGGGGGAATAAGGTGCCTGAATCTAGCATTCAAAACCAGCAAAAAAACCTCTTCGGATGGATCCGAACGAGCAAGCGATTCCACCAACTATGGTGAAGGTGGTTGGGGAAAACAATGAATATATAGCTTGGGTGGTTTGTTAAACCAGGTGGGAAAATAGATCAACGTGGATGAAAATAAGAAGACTAGGGTGCACCGTCAGGTGAGGTCTGCCCCAGCAGCTCAAAACCAAAACCAGTCCGGATATAAAGCTAAAGAGACTGGACAGGGGCCGAACAGGGCTAAGCAGACTCAGTCCAACCCAAATCCAGCTCAGAGCCACTAGTCAAGAAATAAAAGAGGTCCTTGGGTTTAACCAGAGTGGTTTGCCAAATTTAAAGAGAGTGTGGCAACCATTTATGACAAGACTAAAGATGAGGTTCATTTCCAGAAACCAGCACCATTGCAATCTCCAATAGAGAGTTGTAATACTTATTTCTGCCAGTATCATCATGATATTGGCCATAATACCAAAGAATGTATCGCTTTAAAGCAGGGAGTACAAAATCTCATCGAAAGAGGCAAGTTGGGTGCCTATGTCAAAAGAAGAAGTGGGAACAGGCCTGACAATGCTCCTTGAACAGACTCTACGAACAACGCAAGAACATCGGCTCCGGAGGGGGCAATGGTGATCCATGAAAGATTTGATGTGGATTCAGAGTATTTATAACCTGACCCAGCTCGTAATAAGGTGGGGGTCATAACAGAACAGGTCAAAACGGTGTCCAGACTCATTAGTTTCTTTGAGTCATTTACCATTTTCGGAGGGGACACCATGACAGCACCCACTCATTCATCAAGGAAGAGGTATGTTTATAATCTAGCTACTCAGTTGGAAGGGGGCATGTCTTCATACCAGTCCCAAAATCCTTTTCCATTTATAGTCTTTGATGAGGATGATCTAAGGGATATTGCTGGGCCTCATGAGGATGTTGTGGTGATAGGAGCATCTATTGGGGGTAACGATATCAGACGAATTATGATTGACACTGGCAACTCAGCCAACATTCTCTTTTTAATTTCTTACAAGAAGATGAAAAATACGACCGTTATTCAACGGTCAAACAGAACCATTGTAGGCTTTACAGGGAGCTCTGCGGATATAATCAGGGAATTTGAAGAAGAAGTACTGTTGGGCAAGAGGCCCTTCAAGAAGCTGGTCAGGGTGTTCTTGGTTGTGGTAGACTGCCCCACATGCTATAATGCAATCTTTGGGAGGTCTCAGCTCTCTAAGATGCATGCTGCGGCCTCAACAGTCCATCAATATTTGAAGTATGCGGTTCAAGGACAAGTGGGAGTTTTCTGGAGTAGCAAAAAGATATCTAAGGAGTGTTATGCTACTGCACTTGCTCCTAAAACTTTGGGAGCAGTCCGGTTTAATGAAGATTAGTAGTTATTGAGGCCTTCTGAGGGTGAGGGTGAAATTGATGATCCGAGAGAGGCCACTGGTGTTTTAATACCGGTTGAGGAAGTTGAAACTCACTCTTTGGCAGAAGGTATAAGTATTAATCTCGGTGCGAATTTCATATTTTTAAAATTAGTATCAATAGTGCTTATAGTATAAGTAGTTTTGTTTAAAGGTAAAAATTCATCAGCCGTTTCAATATTCAAAATTTTAAAAATAAAATTAGAAATACAGTTAAGTATAAAATTTAAATAATAAACTAAAATAAAATACGATCATCGATATTTTTAAATAGAATTTTGAAATTCATTAGTAAGTTCTAATAAAAAAACTATTCCGTTAAGATTAAATTTTATTTTCTTCCGAAAAAAAAGATTCATTTTAGATCGGGCTGAGTTATATTATTTGTCGGCTAAACACATTATACAAAGATTTTTATTGTATTCACAATTAGTAGAGCTCAAAAGTTTACATTAATCCCTATAAACATAGTGTTACGCTTTTGGAAAATGGTAGGTAAACAATCATTTATATATTCTTACATTTATTATTCTTTCTATATAATAGATTTTTTTCTCTATAATAACTCTCTAAGCTATAATGAGTTGAGTTCTAACTCATGAACGCTAATTCGTTCATCTGTTCTTACATTTAAGGTATCCCATTTTTATTCTCAAATGATTTAATTTTGACTCCAATTCTATTATCGGCTTTGACTGAACTTAGTAATTCGAAAATATGGATATCAATTGACGTAGTATGTGGGAAACATAGTTTTTCTTCATAAAAAAAATTAAAACAACGTGAAATATCAACGAGTTGAAATCAAATTTCAACGAGATGTCTTATATGTTTGTAGACGAATAGATTGAGGTGGAATATCCTCATGGACAACTCAAGACCTCGGTGGCAAAAAATAATCTTACAATTCCTTCAACTAAAATTGAGTGGTTGGCTCAACAGTTAAGAGAGAAACAGACTACTAATTTTTGTTTGATGCATGAATAATTGTTGTTGCAGGATTTGATAGTCAAATATGTTATCCAGACTATGGTTGACAAGGAAGAAGATGATGCAACTTATGAGATGTTGAAAGAATGTCTAAAAAAAGTCCATGAAAAGAAAGAATTATTCAAATGAGCTCGCAAAAGAGGGAAACAAAACTTTGATTAAGGATTTCCGAACTGAGATAAGAAAACAGAGACAAAGTCGCAGAGACAAAAGAAGCAGTCGTACTGTTACCTCTTGACACGACCGAAGGAAAAAGAATAGCAAAATTCCTCGTCTAGAAAGAGAAAATAACCAAAATGGCCTAATAAATCTACCAGTTACGAACGTCGGAGCACTGCCAACGGTGGGGACACAACTGGGATACCCATTTCCTTCACAAGGTTAGCTGCCTTCACTATGCTATCTTCAATTCCATGAATATCATCAAATTTCTTACTATAATTAAGTTTTTCCATCAGGTATGCCACCGGAGCATCCCAAAAGTATCACAAAAGTATCTATCAAACCATATGCAAGGGAAGAAACAACAAAATTAAATATATGACTGGCCTCATGGAATTTTGCAGTACCCATCACGGCACATCAATCCAGATCTAGGATATTATCCACATATATCAAGGCGTAACATAAATCTGGTGGCTAAAAATTGGAAATGACTAGGGTCTAATAGGCAAACCCGTTTATTGATGGTTTGCATGACTACTATAAGGATGAAGATGCTAGCCCGAGAAATTTTGTATTGCATAATACCATAATATTATGATAATCATAAAATGGATAAGTACTACAATAAATGAGATATAGACCCCTCATGTAGTTGTTCAACATCAAGATATTACAGTATGGAGTTTGTGATGGAATAAAGTTCTAAAACTTTGTGATGACCCTCCAAGGAAGTGTAATACAATGGTTCAACTGTCTTTCATAGATACATAAAAAAATTACAAGATGGTTCAAATGACATTCAATAACCATAGGACACGAGGATCACATAATCTACCGTAGGCAGAGATTTAATAAAAGTTTTTCCAAATACACTAAACATTTTGTCGAAACAAAGTCCCAGTTATAATATTTCCACGATCTAGTGGTTGCGATTACATTCATGCAAATAGTCTGAGAGGGTACCATATATGATGCAATAATAAAAAAGAAGACATTACATTTCAGTGTCCAGTTAACTTAAGTGGAATGATATATCAAAGTAGATGAAATTTTCATTGCAAATAAAGTAGGAGATATCAATATTAAAGCCATATGCGTTTTGACCATCAAAACAGATATAGTGACAACACATCGAAGAGTAATGGCGCTTCAAATATATCTCACTAGAGATCCAATCAATCTCAAAGCTACAAAGTGAAACTCACGGTCGGTTTGTGAGTAAAATAATGTTTGGAAGGCCAAATTTGTTATATCAGTTCTGATGCAAGTATTTTAGAGATATAAATTACACATTTTAGAGAGAGAAAGTCTAAAGTAATCATTAATTTTTAATCCCATTTCCTCAAAAGAGGTGAGTTGCTTTTATAGTATATTTTTAGGGTCCAACATACCTAAACAAATTACTAATTATTGTTTGTTATAAATTAGTAATCTAATATTACATGGTTATCAAATACTCATAAAAGCCTTTTTTATGTCAAATTAAACCTTTAATTTTCTAAAGTCGTCTAGTAGCTTGATTATTCTCTCATCAATAGCCCCCAGTCCTTATGAAAATGTTCGAACAAGGACTTTTATATGCCCAATCGTTTCCTCCTCGGACTACTTGAAGCTTTAACTGTCAATGTCAAGGTGAAGAATTCTTCATCGAAATGTAGGATGACATCTCTTCGAATTTTGCCAACAACTTATTTTGGACAAAAAATTATTCTATGGATATTTCCTCAGAATCTATCCCTTGAGCAAAGAGATTTTCCTCGAATTTTCTCTTGAAATTTACCCTTTGAATAAAGAAATCTTCCTCGAATTTTTATTCAACCTATGTAGAAAATCAGACAGAGAAAACGTCATTGGATTTTACTCGACCTTCTGAGTGTCCATATCAACCGTTTCTCCCAAACTTTTCTTTATTAATGACGTCATGATTTTATGACATCGCCAATTAAACGCTTTTTCTTTTGTTAGGTGTCGATTGTAGTGCTCTTCACATGTCCTTTTTCCTAACACAAATCATCCTAAGAATGGTGCGACTCTTCCCTAGATACTTATTGCCCTTATATTTGGACATTTTACTCCTACGAAAACAACTCTTCATAATCCTGGGTTCCGAAACCTTCTAAAACCCATATGTTTCCTATAAATTCTCTAGCTGCTTATTGATCTGATATCAAAGTTTTTTTAGAGAGATAAACTTCTGAAAAAAATAGTTCTAGAGAGAGAAAGATTGTTTATGCCAAAAAACTTCCCGATCTTAGATTGGTCAATAGTTAGCCAAAAACTAGACGAAAGACGAGCCATCAGATTATCCATCGACCCTAACCCCAACCACCCGTTGTCACATATTATGATTCCTGGCCACAAAATGAGAATTCTACTGTAATTACCCCATCAAATATCTCTTATCAGCCCTCTAGTCATGTTTGTTTAGTACTCGACGAGAGTGACTTCAAGAAAATAGGAAAAGACAAGCATTCGAAAGGCTCATCCTCGAAAAGAATCATAAAAAGAGTACGCATTCTAAAGAAAATAAACGCTCCAAAGGTTCTTTTTTTGTCATGTGTCGATTGGAGTGCTCTTTGATGAGTTCAAGTATTAAGGACGCTGCCTTAGGAAATTGTAATAAGCGAATTCTAGAGAGAGAAAGACATAAAGAGTTTTTTAGAGAGAGAAAGTTTAAGTGCAAATGAGTTCAATAGAAAAAGTGTTCAACTCCTTTATTAGGTTAGCCTCGCCCTTTATATAGAGGAGCCAAGACTTAGCCTTAAACTGAAATCGGTTACAAAAAAGGACTAATTACTTTTAGTACTTAACAATATTACATAGTCTCAATTGTTCTCTACAACTTTCATTATTTATAGTTCAGTCCTTAAACTTACATTATTTACAATTTAGTCCTTAAAATCCTACTTCCATATCACTCTTCACATGTCTTTTTTCATGACACAAATCAGCCTAAGAACGACACAACTCTTCTCTAGGTACTTATTGCCCATATATTTGGACATTTTGCCCATAGGAAAACAACTCTTCATAACCTTGGGTTTCGACACATGTTAAAGCCCATATTTTTCCTATAAAATCTCTAGCTACTTATTGATCTCATATCAATTTTTTTTAGAGAAATATATTTATGAAAACATAGTTCTAGAGAGAGAAAGGTTGTTTATGCCAAAAAACTTCTCGATCTTAGATTGGTTAACAGTTAGCCAAAAACCCGACGAAAGACGAGCCACCAGATTATATATTGACCCTGAGCCTTACCACCCGTTGTCACATATTACGGTGCTTGGCCACCAACTGAGAATTTTACTGTAATTACCATCTCGAGTATCTTTTCTCAGCCCCCTAGTCGCGCTTGTTTAAACTTGACGAGAGTGACTTCAAGAAAATGAGAAATGACAAACATTCAAAAGGTTCATTCTCGAAAAAGAAACATCATCATAAATAGAGTAAGCATTCTAAAGAAAATAAATTCTGTAAAGGTTCTTCTTCGAAGATTCCTGTCACTCCATCTTATAGCTACTTATTAATCTCATATTAAAGTTTTTAGAGAGATAAAATTATGAAAGAATAGTTTTAAAGAGAGAAAGGTTGTTTATGCCAAAAAACTTCCCGATCTTCCACACCTCTCGGGACTCCTCAACCAACACCAGAATTCCCTTCTCGAAAACAAAAACTGATGTAGTTTTGATGACAAAATGATCCCTCAAACCAATTTAAGACTGAGTCAAATGTCTCCCCTGTTGATCGTCCTACTCTGAAATCTGATGGTAAAAATATGGAGGATACTTTAGCCTTAGCTTTTAGGGAAGAAGAAATAGAGAAAACAACTGCTATCGATGGAGCGTTAATACCAATTACTGAAGAATAGAGACTAGCTGCCACTTCCCCTCAAATTATCACGGATAATGAATTCACTACTACTTTAATCCCATCCACTGATGATAAAAAATCAACTGCCATTTTTCTTCAAATTAACGATGAGAATTCTTTTCTACAGAAAACAGTAAAGTGAAAAGAAGGTATTCCTCATCCTCCTGAAATCAATGCTTTAATTGGGAAAAATATTTGAGCAGTTGAAAATAAGAATTTTTTAGAATTGCACAAATTTCAATACAAGTATTACGATGCATCCAAAGAGGCGAAGTTGAGAGCCCGATGGGGTATTTGTTCGACTATTTCTATTCTCTTTGTAGCTGTTGGGAAGACACCATTATCGACCAGAGATAATGAATTTATTATATATACCGAGCTGATGAATTGGGGATTGCGGTACCCCTTAGACCTTTTCTTCGTTGAGTATTTTGCTATGATTGACCTTTGTCCCACCCAAGTAAGGACCCAACATATGGTTCACTCTCATGGCTTTCATCATGGCTTCTAAAATTTCGTGGACGAGTTTTTCTCTGGAGCAGTTGATTGGCCTTTCTGGCTTAGCTAGAAACCCATTCTTTCCCTTCTACTCTTTGACCTTTGGTCGAAACCAAAAAGTAGTTAAAGATTTTCTGAAGGAAGACAAGAAGTGGAAGCAATGATTTTTTTTTTATCTTAGGTCTTTGGGAAACGAGATCTGAGGTGACCACAAAAAATCCCCACAAACTATCCCTTGTATGGACAAACAAAGGTAAGCTTTTATTTTACTTTCCTTCATACTTTTCTTATATACGTTCTCATAATTATTTTTACAATATGACTCCGTGCCTAAGGCAAGAACCATCTGCTTGGTCCAACATATTTCGTCTTTGCTTCACACCCACCAACCTTGCCAAGAGTCACATTTAGAGATTCAACCCATCAGAGTGGTTATCCTTAGAAGAGCTCATAGTTCATCCATCTCAACAAGAAGTTTTAGATCGGCTGGATGATAATGATGATATGGAAGTAGGACTTTAAGGACTAAATTATAAATAATATAAGTTTAAGGACTAAACAGTAAATAATGAAAGCTCTAGATAACAATTGAGACTATGTAATAAAGGTTAAGGACTAAAAGTAATTAGTCCTCTTTTGTAACCGATTTCAGTTTAAGGCTAAGTCTTGGCTCCTCTTTATAAAGGGCAAGGCTAACCTAATAAATAGGTTGAATATTTTTTTATTGAATTAATTTGCACTTAGACTTTCTCTCTCTAAAAACTCTCTTTCACTTTCTCTCTCTAGAATTCGCTTATTATAATTTCCTAAGGTAGCGTTCTTAATACTTGAACTCATCAATTTGGTGACTCATCAAATCTAGGTTCTTTTGTTTTTCGAGGCTTACGAGTATTCTTATCTATGGTAGTTTATGAATTCCCATCATCGGATTCAGCTCCGTGATAAGTTCTGGTAGCCTCCGAATCAGCTTCATTGCCTCCTCACATTTCTTCTCTATTTTGGGAAGGATTTTTTTGAGGCAATGGATTCTCAGTTTCTTGTGAAAGATTATTTGCTTGAGGAACTTCCTCAGTTATCTCTCTCAGAGGAGAAACCTGAATCGTTAGATTCGAAGAGGGAGGAGTTGGAATGTTTTCTGAGTCGTCTCCCATGGCTATAAAGGTTCTTCTTTTTCTTATTGCTGAAGGATGAGTCTAAGAAGAGGTATTTGAAATTTGTTTTGAAGAAGATTCGTTCGATTCTTCACTAATCAAATGAGAAACTTTAATTTGTGAAGAAGATACTCGAGGTGTTTTAGGCGCTAGAACTTTGGAATAGGGACGTTCTTCGGTTATTGGAGAAGGAGAGAAAACATGAATTTTGGTTGGATCGAAATTACTTTAGTAAGTTGTTTTGGTGGTTGTTCCAACGATAGCGTCGTTGATTAATCCAGCAACCTTATATTCTTCCGCTCTTTGAGTGATGCAAAAATAGTCGTATGATCCAAAGACTAAGTTGTTGTCAGGTTCTGGACATTTTGGTTTTTTGGGTATCTTAGTCTTGGATTTTTTGTTTCTTGAATTTCTTCTCATAAATCAGATGAAGATTGACCGAAGAAGATGAGTATTGACCGGAAAGTTTGGGTTTTCTGATAAAGATACTGAAAAGAAGAAGAACACATTGAAGGTAGCCAAATATTTGAATTCTCTCTCAAGTTATTTGTGTTGTGAGAATGAAAAGTGAGGCTACTGATGAATTTATAGAAAGATAGGAAGACGTGTGAAGTGGAACTGACTCTATGGTGATAGGGCAGAATACAAAGCGATGAGAAAGTTAGGAGTTCGACATCTGTCAGACTAGTCATCTAGCTATGGGTCTAGTAGCTAGATAGGCATGATGGATTTGAACGGTAATATGAAACAGTTACATGTGTGTACACTTTTGGTGAAATTCGATGATTACGTTTTGAAGCTACTTCTATAATGATTCGAGGAGAAAGAAAAGAAAATTATTGTGTTTCTGAATAATTCGATGACTGTTGGCTTCGAATCTCTATCTGTTTTTGGCTTCAAATCTACATTTGTTGTTGACTTCGAATTTGTATCTTCTCTTGATTTTTGAACTTTGAGTTTTGTACAGGGTATGTGTATTTGAGTTTGTATTATAATGACTGATATGCCATACAGAAGAATTCGAAGATATTTTAGTTCTCATTCATTTACTGACATGAGAACTAGGTTCTAATATGTAAGTAGGATTTTAAGGACTAAATTGTATATAATGTAAGTTTAAGGACTGAACTATAAATAATGAAAGTTTTAGAGAACAATTGGACTATGTAATATTGTTAAGGACTAAAAATAATTAGTCCTATTTAATAACCGATTTCAATTTAAGGCTAAGTCTTGGCTCCTATATATAAATGGCAAGTCTAACCTAATAAAGGGGTTGAACACTTTTTCTATTGAACTCATTTGCACTTAGACTTTCTCTCTCTGAAAACTCTCTATCTCTTTCTCTCTCTAGAAGTCGCTTATTACAATTTCCTAAGGCAGCGTTGTTAATACTTGAACTCATCAAATGATATCATAGTTTTTTCCAACATGATCCAGTACTAAGAGTCATTTAAACGAAGAGTCAAACATTTTTTTTAAGAAAAAGAGCAAGTTTGTAGTGCAAAAACTCTTGAAGATGATACCATAGTTGAGAAGGCCAAAACCGAAAAACCCGAGAGGTCTAAGAAGCTCCCCACTTAAGATCCTTAGAAGCTCCCCGCTCAAGATCCTCCTAAAAAGAAGTGCCAACGAAAGTTGAAAGGCGTTCTTCAGGAGATTCAAGAAACCTTTGAGGTGGTTGGTCACTTGGAAGATGAAGTTATTGAATCTAATTCCTTCCAGCTTCCACCAAACGATCAATATCCTCACCAAAAAAGATAGTCATTGAATCTAATTCATGCCAGCTTACCCCAAACGATCAATTTGTTCAAAATCTTGAAGATAATATCCAAAATATTGATTCTTTAACTTTGGTTTCTCTTGAGGCGGGCTCTTCGTCTAGCTCATTTGAGATACTTCAAGGAGATGATTTTTATTTTCGTGTTCGTAAGCTGCTTCATTCCTCGGTTAATATTTGAAAAAGATGCAATATTTGCGGGACATAAAAATTTACTATAAATTTGAAGCTTCACTAGCAATGTCAAGGATCAAAGAGCTTGAACAAGAATACTCTATGCTTGAGAAATAAGTCGATGTTATTTACAGAAAACTAGTTCTTGCCGAGGATTATAATATAATTACCTGACAAGTACTGTCAAGAAGAAATGAATCTTTATGCCAGGAAAACTGACACTAACGATAAGCTCATCGCAGCTTACAAGGAGGGGAATGACAAGGCATATGACTACTTTGCAAGATACCTAAAAGACTATGAACGAGCTGTAAACAAGAAAAAGCTTATCTTAGCCCAAGTTAATAAAAGATAAAGAGATGGTTGTTGAAGCTTACATTGCTAAGTGTGTGGATAAGTTGAATGCGAGGGACACGGCGGTTAGATCCGGGTTCATCATAGAAATTCATGAATGTTATCCTTATTTGAACTTGGGTAGTTTCTAGGAGCAAGTTCTCGTCGAATATCGTCCTCCTAAGATTTCTTTGAATGATGATGATATCACATAATCTGATGCATGCAATTCTTCTAAATCTGTAGAGTAACACCCATTTTATAAAGCCCTCATCTTCGAGGCAATTTTTTTAAAGTCCTCATAATCTTCGAGGAAATTTTGTTAAATTTCTCATAATATTTGAGGCAATCTTGTATTAATCTTTATTATTCCATGAATGCATTAGGTTTGTTTTATTATGTTTTTCATGGTTAAATACCAACTTTGTTGGAAGACCTTTTAGGTCCAAATTAATAGTTGAAGACCAACTTTGTTGGAAGACCTTTTAGGTCTATAATTAATAGCTGAAGACCAACTTTGTTGGAAGACCTTTTAGGTCCAAAATTAATAGTTGAAGACTTACTTTTTTGGAAGACCCTTTAGGTCCAAAATTAATAGTCAAAGACCAACTTTGTTGGAACACCTTTGAGGTCCAAAATTAATTGTTGAAGACCAACTTTTTTGGAAGAACTTTTAGGTCCAAAATTAATAGCTGAAGACCAACTTTTTTGGAAGAATTTTAGGTCCAAAATTAATAATCAAAGACCAACTTTGTTGGAAGACCTTTTAAGTCAAAAGTATTAGAGAATTGGTTTGGCAAAAGTTTATAATATAGGAATCGACTAATTAGACACCTCATTAAAACCTTCATGCATTACCAGAGTAGGAAAGAGTACGCCTCATTTGAGATGTTTTATGTTCCACGAATGTTTGAGGTTTCTTCCTTCTTTATATTTCAGTCGATACATTCTCTGTTACTTCATATAGGCCTTCCCAATTGGGACCTAATTTTCTAAGGTGTTTTTTTGTGTGTGTGCATAATGTTTTTCTTTAAAACTTGATCTCCAAATTTAAATTCTCTTCGTTTAACTTTCGAAGCATATTTACTTCTCATCAGTGTTTGGTAATGTAACGAATTTATTTGTGCACGTATTTTCTCGATCAAACGCAACTCACTTGCCCTATTTTTATCATTAGACTCCTTGGAATATGTCGTGACACGATACGATGGGAAAATTGCTTCAGCTGGTACTACTACAACCATTCCATACACCAATGCAAATGAATATTCTGAAGTTGTTGTTCGAGGAGTTGTTCGATATGCCAAAAGAACTTCTTTCAAATAATCTGGCCACTTTCTAGCCTTCCATTCCAGATTTTTCTTTAGACCATCAAGAATCATTTAGTTATTCACTTCAACTTGCTCATTAGCTTATGGGTGAAAAGTAACCGAAAGTCGTTGCTGTATTCCTCGAGAGATACAAAAAAATTTCAAGTCTTTATTATCAAATTGGGGTCCATTATCTGTAGTGATTTTCATTGGGACCCAAAACGACAATAACTATTCAAGTGATAAATCTAATTACATCTTTAGATTTTGTTCCAACTAATGGCTCTGCCTTGACCCATTTTGAGAAGTAATCTACTACTATAATTATTATTTGTCTTCCCTCAGAAGCCATTGGTAAAATTCCAACATGATCAATACCCCATCGGTCAAACGACAATACTTCAGATATACATTTAAAAGGAACCCCATGTTTATGAATTATGTTAGCAAACCTTTAACAAGTATCACATCTTTTGACCAACTCTTTTGCATCAGAAGATATCGTAGGCCAATAATAATCATCCAAAAATACTCTTCAAATTAAAGATTTATACTTAGAATGCGCAAATCCTTCTCCGTCATGCAATTCTGATAATATCATCTGTGGCTCATTTTTTCCCAAACATCGGAGTAAAGGTCTGCTAAAATATTTTTTATACAATATTCCACCGAGGACCAGTAGCCGTGATATTTAAAACGTATTTTTTTTTATAAAAGTGATTTATCAAGTGGTAATTCATTATTTTCTAAAAAATCGATGATATCCAATCTCCAATCCTTATATTTACAAATAAATGTTCGAAGGTCCTCATCTACTATTCCAACCACCTGCTTCGAATTTTTGATAATTGAAGGGATTTCTTGCGTAAAAATCCATGGATACTCCTCTGAATATGAAGCGATTTCCAAAGAGTCTGCCATAAAATTTTCTTCTCTTCAAACATGTTCATACCCGACATTTTTGAAGGCTAAATTTAAATCCTTTAGTGCTTTCAAATCTTTCACTAGATGATCCTTTTGAGCTCCGGATTTTCCAGATGCATGATTAATAAAAAGTTGTGAATGACTTAGTAACCTGAGTTTTTTAGCCCCACAAATTTGTGCAAGACTCAAACTTGCTAAAGCCGCTTCGTATTCTACCTCGTTATTTGTTGCGTTAAACCCCAAATGGATGGCCTGGTACATAGCAATTCCTTTTAAAGAGATTAATTGTGCCCCAACTCCACTTCCTGATATACTCGATCCACCATCTGTTCAAATAACCCATTTTAGTCTCAAAACGTTCCTCATCAATCTCCATGTCCGATCACTCATAATGAAATTCTACCAAGAAATATGCCAGGGCTTGTAATTTGATTGCAGGTCTAGGTTCAAACTCAATATCAAAGTCTCCTAATTCAACTGACCACTTGGTCATTCTTCCTAAAATGCCAGGCCTTTGAAGCAAGGTTTTCAATGGGAAAGATGTTCGTACAATGATAGAATGAGCTTGAAAATACCACTTAATTTTCCTAGCAGTAATTACTAGTGTGAGAGCCACCTTTTCTAATTTCAAATACCACTTCTCTGCATCCAACAAACTTTTACTGATGTAATACACTGGTCTTGGTACATTATCTTCTTCTCGAATTAACACAGTACTTACAGCATAATCTGACACAACTATATAAATATACAAGTTCTCTGGAAACGTCTTTGTGAGGATTTGTGGAGATGAAAGGTATTCTTTAATTCGATGGAAGGCCTCAGAACAACCCTTTGTCCAATTAAAACAATTGGCTTATCTCAAATCTTGGAAAAAAAGAGCATATTTATTTGAGAAACAAGAAATAAATCTATTTAATGTTGCCAGTCAACCTATTAATATTTTGACTTCTTTTATATTAAGTAGGGGTTTCATAGTAATTTAAACTTTTAACTACACTGGATCAGTTTTAATTCCCTTTTCACTAAATATATATCTAAGAAATTTTCCTGATCGAACCCCAAATGTATATTTTTTGGATTTAATTTTAGGTTGACCATTTTTAAATTAACAAATTTTTTCTCAAGGTCATAAAAATGATTCTCATCTTTGATGAGTTCGGATTATTCAGTCACAGCTCCCTGTGTTATCCGGACAAGGGAAATTCGGACTTAACTTGCCACTGAACTATCCGGACATGACAAAAGTAAAGAAATAACTAAACACTTATTGACTAAGCTATGTGCTAATGAGCTTAATAAGTAAATAGGTCCTTAAACTTGACCCGTTTCCATAACTTGACCCGAAAGCCCATGAGTCCTTAATTAAGGGTATAAATACCCCAACCACTTTCATTAATGAGGGTAATGAACATTTAATACAACCAGGAAGCTTAAATCTCTCACTTCTTTACACTTAAACATTTAATACTCTACATGATTTCCAAAACACTTTACAAAATTACCCTCAGCCAAAAATAAACCTCACCAAATTTGCGACCACAGTGGGGGAATAAGGTGCCTGAATCTAGCATTCAAAACCAGCAAAAAAACCTCTTCGGATGGATCCGAACGAGCAAGCGATTCCACCAACTATGGTGAAGGTGGTTGGGGAAAACAATGAATATATAGCTGGGGTGGTTTGTTAAACCAGGTGGGAAAATAGATCAACGTGGATGAAAATAAGAAGACTAGGGTGCACCGTCAGGTGAGGTCTGCCCCAGCAGCTCAAAACCAAAACCAGTCCGGATATAAAGCTAAAGAGACTGGACAGGGGCCGAACAGGGCTAAGCAGACTCAGTCCAACCCAAATCCAGCTCAGAGCCACTAGTCAAGAAATAAAAGAGGTCCTTGGGTTTAACCAGAGTGGTTTGCCAAATTTAAAGAGAGTGTGGCAACCATTTATGACAAGACTAAAGATGAGGTTCATTTCCAGAAACCAGCAGCATTGCAATCTCCAATAGAGAGTTGTAATACTTATTTCTGCCAGTATCATCATGATATTGGCCATAATACCAAAGAATGTATCGCTTTAAAGCAGGGAGTACAAAATCTCATCGAAAGAGGCAAGTTGGGTGCCTATGTCAAAAGAAGAAGTGGGAACAAATCTGACAATGCTCCTTGAACAGACTCTACGAACAACGCAAGAACATCGGCTCCGGAGGGGGCAATGGTGATCCATGAAAGATTTGATGTGGATTCAGAGTATTTATAACCTGACCCTGATAAGGAAAGATATTCTTCAGGGACTAAAGTGATAAATTCTGTAATTATAGGATTAAATTAGGCTTTAGGAGGAACCGAAGGGTTAAATTGTAAATATGACAATATGTAACCGTTTCTCTAACTAACTCACCTTGCCTATTTAAAGAGGCTGAAGGAGTTATTTTGACCTATGATATATTCAGAAGTACTTTTCACTACTTTGAACTCTCTCTGCAAATTTTCTGTTCTTAATTCATTCATTACAACTTTAATTCACACCAAATTGGCGCTAGAAGGAGGGGAGAGGATACCTTGATCAACAGATCAAAAATCAACGTTCGAGTTCTCGTTTGTTTAAGTTTTTCGTTCGAATTTTCATATTTCGTTTGATTTTTCGCTGTTTGAAGATGAATCCAGAGGAAGGTGACAATCCATCTGTTCGCAAGGCGATAGAGACGCTGAAATCCGATCTGCAAGAGGCAGGTAAATCTGTTCCAATTCAATCAGTCCAATTCGACTTTGAAGGAAAAATGAATGAAATGATTAGGAAGGTGGCTGAGCTTGACGAATTGGTAAAAAAGAAAGGAGATGATAACGGTGCTAGACTTAGGTCTAAGATAGCAGGAGGCGATCGTAATGATCAGTCTGATCAGTCGATGGATGAGGGTGATGATCACTATGAGCAGCGTAGGGCACGTTCTGAGCAAAAAAAAGAGTATAGCGGGATAAAGAAGAGGAAGGAAAAGTTACAAAGGCGACTGTATGAAAACTCTAGTGATGAGGAGGATTTTGAAGATTCTGAATCTGATGAAACACCGAGGTACGAACGTTCTCGAGGCCGTTCAAGAGGAACAGAGCGTGAGTTCCGGCCAGCTAAGGCGTTTAAGGAGGGAAGGAAGAAGAAAGAGAGGCGAGTATACTCACCTCGGAAATACTCGCCTCGGAGGTGTTCGCCTCGGAAATATGAAGGTGAGTCCAGTTTGTATGCAACTGTGGGGATGAGAAATGAGGACCAGTATGTCCAGGGGGTTGATTGGAGGGACTCACCACTGGTCAGGGAGATCAGATCTGTGCCGTTACCGAGGCGGTTTGATATTTCCAAAGTTGAAAAGTTCGATGGGACTCAAGATCCCGATGACCACATAGAACAATTTAAAAACTACATGACTAATTTCGAAGATGATGATAGATTGGTGTGTAGAGCTTTTTCTCAAACGTTTAGGGGAACTGCGCTAAAATGGTTCAATAAGATTCCTAAGGAATCGATTGCAAATTTTAGAAGTTTCTACACTGCTTTTCGGAGGCAGTTTGTGGGAAGTAAGGAAATGAGAGCCAATGGAGACACAATAATACAGTGCAAGCAGGCTGTGGGAGAGAAGTTGAAGGATTATACCAAGAGGTTTGTGTCAACAAAGGCTGAATTGGATGACTGTGAAGAAAGTGTGGCTATGGCAGCGTTCAGGCAAGGGCTGTTGCCTGGGGATTTAGCCGATGAGACTACGAGGCGCAGGGCGTTAACTTTTGGAGCTCTTATGGCCCAGGTTGAGGACCAGATTAAGGTCGAAGAATCGACGAGGGTTCGAGGAGGTGCTAGTACTGTTCAGAAGGGGAGTGGACAATCTAACGTCTCAAACAACAATACCTCGCGTCCGAAGAACAATCAAAATGTTTCTAACCGAGGAACCTCGAACTCGTATCAAGGGGGATATAATCAACATAATTCTAATAATCAGCAGCAATTTAGGTCCAGGTCGAATGTGTGGGTAAGGCCGGATTACTATGCAGATTTAACTGAGAGCGTGGCTTCAATATATGAAAAAACAAGAGGAACAATCAATTTTAGAAAGCCACCAGCTATCAACAGGCCAAGAGAGGAGCGTAATAATAAATTTTGTAGGTATCATGAGGACATTGGCCATGATACAAATGATTGCATTGCTCTAAAGAAGGAGATGCAGATTCTGATCGAAAATGGAAAATTATTGGAATATGTCAGGAAGAATGCTAAGGCAACAGCTCCTAAAGGAGGTAATCCTAATTCCAAGCAAGAAACTGCGTTAATGATTTTAGATGTTGCAGGTGAGGCAGATGGTTTCGATGTAGCCTCGGAATATGTTGAACCAGACCCCAGTCGACTTTTGTTAATGTCGATAGATGAGCCGATGCGTCAGGGACGTGTTCGAGATTTGTGTGCCTTTTTCGAATCACTAACTATATTTGGAGGGGATTCGATGACGAATAACACCAATAATTCGAGGAAGAGGCATATAGTAAACTTAACGCGACAAATTGAGGGAGGCGCATCGGCACATCTAAGCAGCAGAAAGGATGTGCCCTTTATAATATTCGATGGAGATGATTTGAGGGGCATTACTGGGCCACATGAGGATGCGGTGGTCATTGGAGCAGAAGTATGCGGGGTGGAGATTCGACGAGTGCTGATCGACACAGGAAGTTCTGCTAATGTGCTTTTTAAGTCAACGTATGATAGGTTGACTGCACCACCTCGAATAGAAAAATCAGAGAGGACTATCATTGGGTTTACCGGCGCATCAGCAATTGTAATAGGTGAATTCGAAGGTGAAATTTCCTTGGGAAAAGGGCCTTTCAAGAAGAAAGTACAGGTACTTTTTGTGGTGGTGGATTGTCCATCAAGTTATAACGCTATTCTTGGGAGGTCATGGTTGGCCAAAATGTACGCTGTAGTTTCTACAGTTCATCAGTGTCTGAAGTATGTGGTCGAGGACAGAGTCGGCGTAGTCCGAAGTGACCAAAAGGTGGCAAGAGAATGTTATGCTGCTGCATTTAGGTTACGTGGTAAAAGTTCTGATGATCTCATGGAGAGTTAGCAGTTTGGGGGGTTGTCTTGTGGTGAAACGGACGAGGGAATTGATGATCCGAGGTCAACCCCGAGTTCTGTAGTGGTCAATGAAGAAATAGAGGAATTTATTTTTAATAATGGCAGGGTACTTCGAATTGGCACTCTGTTATCTTTGTCGATGCGAGAAAAGTTGTTGAATTTTTTGTCTGAAAACTTGGATGTGTTTGCCTGGAGATCCGAAGATGTAGTAGGGGTCCCAAGCAACATCATATGTCATAGCCTAGCGGTTGATCCGAAGGTCAAACCAATTATCCAAAAAAGAAGGGCTTTTTCATTGGAGAAATCTGAGGCCATAGTTGCCGAAGTGGATCGGTTATACAAAATGGGGCACATTAGGGAGGCCAATTATCCGAGGTGGACGGCTAATCCGGTGGTAGTAAAAAAGAAGAATGGAAAATGGCGAATGTGTGTGGACTTCACAGATTTGAATAGAGCCTGTCCAAAAGATCCTTTTTCGGTGCCTCGAATAGATCAGTTAGTGGATTCCACTTCGGGAAATAAAATTCTGACTTTCATGGATGCATTTTCGGGGTATAATCAAATTCGAATGAATCCAGATGATGAAGAAAGCACGACTTTTATTACTGATAGAGGTTTGCATTGCTATAAAGTAATGCCATTTGGATTGAAAAATGCTGGATCAACATATCAGAGGCTGATGAATAAGGCGTTTGCTTCACAGATTGGGAGAAATATTGAAGTGTACATCGATGACATGCTTGTTAAAAGCAAAGGTGATGATGAACATATTGATGATTTAGAAGAAACGTTTTTGAATCTTAGAGCCATTCAATTGAAGTTGAATCCAGAAAAATGCACATTTGGAGTCCGATCTGGCAAATTTTTGGGGTATATGATTAGTGAAAGAGGAATCGAGGTGGATCCAGAACAGTTGAAGGCCCTAATATCGATGTCTTCACCTCGGAATATCAAAGAAGTGCAAATGTTAACAGGCAGGTTAGCAGCTCTGAACAGATTCATTTCTCGTTTTTCAGATAAGTGCTTGCCTTTTTTCCAGGTGCTGCGTAAACCCAATAATTTCGAGTGGACTTCGGATTGTGAAGAGGCCTTTTTGAAGATAAAAAATCTTTTGTCCTCTCCTGAAATATTATCAAAGCCTCGAAAAGGAGAGCAGTTATTTTTGTATATAGCAGTGTCAGATTATGCAGTGAGCGCAGTTTTGATCAGTGAAGACACAAAAATTTCAAAGCCTGTTTACTATGTCAGCAAAAGTTTGGTTGATGCTGAGAAACGTTACTTGAAGCTCGAAAAATTGGCACTGTGTATAGTAGTGGCAGCAAGAAAAATGCGCCCTTACTTCCAGGCACATACGATTGTAGTTCGAACTTCATATCCATTAAAGAATGTTTTACAAAAACCAGACATTTCAGGAAGAATGACCAAGTGGTCTGTGGAATTGGGAGATTTCGATGTGCTATTTTCTCCTCGAACAGCTATCAAAGCTCAAGCTTTAGCAGATTTTCTGGTGGAGTTTCACTCAAGCAGATCCGAGGTGAAAGATGCAGAAAAAGTGAATGAGAATCCGACGTGGACAATACGAACTGATGGGGGATCCAGTAGTAAAGGGTCAAGTGCAGGAGTTGAATTGGTGGCACAAACGGGGGAATTTATGTTTCAAGCTATAAAATTTGGCTTTCATGCTTCAAATAACGAAGCTGAATATGAGGCTGTGCTAGCAGGGTTGCGCTTGGCGAAGATTTGTGGAGCAATGTTTGTACGCTTGGAAACAGATTCACAGTTGGTAGTTAACCACGTTAAAGGGGTGTCAGAAGCTAAAAAGGAGCGTTTGGTTTTGTACCTACAAGAGCTCCGGGGGATGATGGCGCAGTTTGAAAATGTCGAAGTGGAGCATATTCGAAGAGGGAACAACACTATGGCTGATTCTTTGGCAACAATGGCTTATTCAGAAGAATACCCATGGATTGTAACACAACCATCGCCTTCGATCATACCAAATTCTGAGCAATGTGAAGTTCTTGATGAGGTGGTAAATAATCCGATGTGCGCTCGAGGAGATTGGAGGTTTGACTTGTTAAACTTTATTTCAAATGGAATACTACCTATGGATAAACACTTGCTCAAGAAAATAAAGTACAAATCCCTTGGCTATGTGGTACTGGATGGAGTATTGTACAAAAGGTCTGCTTCGAGACCTTTACTTCGATGTTTAAGCAAGCATGAGTCTCAGAACGTTCTGTCCGAACTGCATGATGGGGATGGGTCAGCTCATTGTGGGTTTAGAGCTTTAACGCGTAGGGTATTGTTGGCAGGGTATTATTGGCCTACCATTTTGCAAGATGCCAAGTCGTTAGTTCGAAGTTGTGACACTTGCCAAAGGTATGCAAATTTAATACACAAACCAGCTGTACCCCTAATGACAATTTCAGAGGCGGTTCCTTTCGACAGGTGGGGAATTGATTTAGTGGGACCATTACCTATGGCTTCTGGTGGAAGACAAATGATTATTGTTGCGGTTGATTATTTTTCGAAGTGGGCAGAAGCAGAGCCCTTAGCTGGGATAAAAGCTAAGGATGTAATCAAATTTATTCAAAGTAACATTTGCTACCGTTTTGGAGTACCTCGGAAAATAACAACTGATAATGGTCCTCAATTTAATAACAAAGAAATGGACTCTTTTTGTTCTTCGAAAGGGATACAGCAATGTTTTTCCACTCCTTTTCACCCCCAGGCAAATGGACAGGTAGAAGTTACGAATAGATCTATTTTGGATGGCTTGAAGAAAAATTTGGCAGGAGCAGCAGGGAAATGGCCAAATTTTCTTCAAGAAGTATTATGGGCATATAGAACAACTCCTAGAGAGGCTACAAAAGAGACCCCCTTTTCTTTAGTATATGGGATGGACGCTGTGTGCCCTGCTGAATCTATGTTGCCCTCTTACAGACTCCTACAATATTCCGATGCAGATAACAATATTCCTACAATATTTTGGAACTTGATTTGTTGGAAGAAAAAAGGATCAAGGCACATTTAAATGTGATCCATTATCAAACGTTAATGAGAAGCAGGTATGATGCTAAAGTTAAGAGAAGGGAATTCAAAATTGGGGATCTAGTGTTGCGAAAAGTGTTTCTTCACACTAAGGATAAACACCTCGGAAAATTGGCTCCGAATTGGGAAGGTCCTTACGAAGTTAAAATGAGGGTCAAACCAGGTTCTTACAGGTTATCAGATCGAGAAGGGAGGATGCTCAAGCACCCTTGGAACATAGAGCACTTGAAATTGTACTGTGAGTAAAACTGAACTTTGAATTTTTGTAAAACAGACATACTCTTTCCTTATCTGTTGGCCCAGAAAGGTTTTAACGAGGTGTCTGATTAATATTAAATTTTTTAATAAAATTTCTTTTGGCCATTGGTTGTTTGTTATGATGTGTGATTTATTATTTTGGTAATTTGGCAAGGATTGATCATCTTTGAAAGTTGACCAAGAATAATTTTCCGAAGCAATAGCTTTGAAGAAACAACCAAATTTTTCGAGGTGCCACGTCTTATGAGTGCATCTATTTTTCGAGGTGCCACGTCTTATGAGTGCATCTATTTTTCGAGGTGCCACGTCTTATGAGTGCATCTATTTTTCGAGGTGCCACGTCTTATGAGTGCATCTATTTTTCGAGGTGCCACGTCTTATGAGTGCATCTATTTTTCGAGGTGTCATGACTTAAGCATCTATGTTTAAGAATAACCAGTTTAAACAAGTACGCCAGAAATTTAAGATATAAAAAAAGATAAGTGATTTCCTCATGGAATAAAATACGAAGTTTACAAAAAGAAAAGGAGGGAGTACTTAATCAAATACACAAAAAACAAAAACAAGTTGCTTAGCCTATTAAGCATCATCTTCTTCTCCTTCTGATGATTCCTCTTCGGAACTATTTCCTTCTTCTGAGGAGGAGCTTGGTGGTGCTTCGAAAGCTTCCTTGGGGCGCTGATCTTCTGGAACTCGTTTCCAAAGGTCTGATAAGTCTAGTCTTGGACAAGCAGCATGAACTTCTCGAAGAAGCTGAATAGATGTATCAATTTGAGTTTTCTTCATGCCTTCGAGCATCACAGAACTAACTTTGGTTTCAGCCTTTTTGACTGCAGCTTTCTTTTCTTCTTCGAATCCTGTTCGAAGTGTAGTAATCTCATTTTGGCTTTTTTCCAGTTTATCTTTTGTTTCCTTAATAAGTGCCGTAGCATCGGAGATGGCAGTAGAATGTTCAGCCTTCAGACTTTCAAGAGCTTGCAGATGAGTAGTTTTAAGAGTTTCGACTTCCTCCTTGTGTTTTTTAAGAAGCTGTTCTTTCTCAGCTTCGAATTTTTGGAGTGCTTCATTTTTCGAAGTCTTTTCAGACTCTGTTTCTTTTCTGCTTCTAACTAACTCTTGGGCAAGACGCTCCAATTGGCTTTGAGATTTGCTCACCTCTTCGTATAATTTTGTGACTGCAGTAATTAAATTTGGGAAAGGTTGAAGAATCGAAGTTACCTCATCGGATTTCTCTGAGTGAGGAAAGACTAATGGCTGATGAACAGGAGCGAAGGGGTTAGATGCTGAAGCTGTAGCAGCCTCGGTAAAAATTGGTGGAACAACGTTGGCAGGTTGAGAGCCAGAAAGTACAAAATCTCCACTTGAGTTGAAGTCATCAAAGTTTAGATAATCATCTACTTGTTTATCTCCAAGGGTTATTCCTCCTTCAGGATTTTCCTCAACAAAAGTTTTACCTTGTGCTTCGGAAGCTAGCACAGCTTCTAGTATATCAGCCTCATTCTTTTCATTGGGCCTCTTAGACTTATTCTCTTTCTTTTTTGGAGAAGTTTCTTTTTTCTTTTTCTTTTTCAGGGTAGGCTGGTCTTCTTCGGTTATGGTGGGAAGCGAAGGTGCAGACGTTTTTCTTTTCCCTGTACTCTTCGAAGTCTTGGAGGGCTTAGCCCTGCTTGTGCTGGCTTTCTGGGTCATTTTTCTTTTCTTCTTCAAAGGAAGATGGCTGTCACTTCGGTTCCGAAGAGGAAGATAGCATTTCCCATCTGGTGCAAGTATCCTCTCAACTGCTAGAAGGGGATCTGGTGGCGTCATCGGATCCTGAGGGAAGTCGGCCCCTAAAGATATACGCCAGAGATGGCTATTAACGAAGTTGATGGGCACGAATGCTGAATGAAAACCATTGCCCCAAGATTTTTCAGCCCACTCAGCCATCTTTTGGAAGATAAGCTTGGCTTCTTTTCGACGACCCTTAAACCGCCTCGGAATTTCTAAAGAGAGAAAAATAGTTAGCTAAGTAGATTGATTCAAAAACAACTAGATAAACAAGGGAAGGTTTCACTTACTACTATCTCTCCAAGTAAGGGTGAGTCTGGAAGGATTGGCCTCGGAAATTTCTTTGCCATTTTCCCAGGCGCCTGACAGAAAGACGAACCTTTGCTTCCAGAATTTATCGGCTTCGAGAAGGTCGTCGATCATTTTCAAGTCATCTTCAAGGGTTAAGTAATAAAATGGCAGAACAGGGCCATTTGAGACTTTGGTTACTGAGATGAAGTCCTCGATTTCGAGGGGAATACCTCCAAGCCTTGATACCATAATTGCTGAGAACAAGGTGAAGAGCAAGTTGGGAGTAACTTGTGTTGGGCATAGTCTGTGGATTTCAAAGAACTTTACTATCATCGGATCCAGGGGAAACCGAAGTCCCCAGTTAAAGAGCTCAGGGTACACTACCAGCTCATCTTTTTGGCAGTTCAAGGGTGTCTCTCCTTCAACTGGTAGTCGAAGTGTCATATTGTCAGTTAACCCCCATAGCTTTCTGAGGTGCTCTTTCTCTGATTCGAGGTAATAGCTGTAAGGTACATTCTTCAAGGCAAGAATGTACCAAGCAGAAAGAGGCTTGAGATTTTCCTGAACTAAGGAGGCAACATTCTCAGGCAGTGTAATGAGACCTTTTTTCCCTCGAGTTTTCTTTGGAGGAGCTACATCATCAGCCTCGGATTCCTCCTCGGCATCAGATTCAGTAGCTTCTGAATCGTCTTTTTTGTGACATTCCTCGGAGTGACTTCGAATTTGTGTCTCTTGTTGAGTCACAGGAATTGGCTGACTACACTCTGGTGTAGTATCATCCACTTCTTGTGGGGGAGGAGGAGAGTGTTGAGGAGTAGAAGAGGTTTTTGCTTCTTCACCCATTACTAAGAAAGGTGATTTTTTGGCACGTTTAGCTCTGATAGCCTCGAATTGAGGAGGAAGTGTTTTGGATTGAGGGTTTTTTGTCTCTTCGACTTGAAGGACAGGTGATGTGAGTTGTGATTTGTTATAAGTGGGTGGCTTGTCTAAAGTAACTACTTTAGATTTTCGATGAGGTCTTAGTAATGAAGATTTGGCTGGATTTTGGAGAGAAGAGGTTGTTGAGCTATTTTCTGGGTTAGAAGCTAGAGGTGAGGACGAAGTGGCAAGGTTTGGATTGAAGTTGCCATATTTAAAAGTGGTGCAGGAAGAGTGAGGACCGTTATAGATCAACCCAGCAGCTTTGTATTCTTTGGCTCTTCGAGAAATACAAAGATAATCGTAGGCCCCGAATACTTGGTTACTGGAACCAGGAAAAAGATTTTTCTTTGATCTTACTGGTCTTCTGGGTTTAAATCTATTGTATCTAGGGTATCTTCTAATACAATGGGTTTTGGTATGAGAGATTGCTTGGGTAGACAGGTTGAAGATGAACAGGTTGAAGATGAACAGGTTGAAGATGAACAGGTTGAAGATGAAGAACAGATTGGAGATGGTTCAAAAGATGGATTCTCTAAAAAACTCTTACTGAATGAATAGCTGAGTATTTATAGGGTAAAGAGTAGCGTCGAGAATGTGAAAGTGTGGAACAAGTAATCTGTTTTCATTGGGTGGAATATGAAACGAAAAGGAAACTAGTGATGTCACGGGTCTACTACTAGAAGTCTAATCAGTCCATCAAGTAGGGTTTAGAGATTTCGAAGTGTTATTAAACTATGTGTGAAGTAATAACGTTTGAAAACCAAAGGCAAAGCAGTACCACAAGAAGTCAAATTCGACGAGGAGTTAAATTCGAGGCAGTTGAGAAATTCTTTTGCACTTACTCACCAATTCGAAGAGAGTTCTAGTTCATTGAATTTAATCATAATAAAGATGTAAAATGATGCTGATCCGAGGAAGAATTCGAAGAGCTAATAGTTTTTATACATTAATGTATAAGAACTAGGGGGGCTACTGATAAGGAAAGATATTCTTCAGGGAGTAAAGTGATAAATTCTGTAATTATAGGATTAAATTAGGCTTTAGGAGGAACCGAAGGGTTAAATTGTAAATATGACAATATGTAACCGTTTCTCTAACTAACTCACCTTGCCTATTTAAAGAGGCTGAAGGAGTTATTTTGACCTATGATATATTCAGAAGTACTTTTCACTACTTTGAACTCTCTCTGCAAATTTTCTGTTCTTAATTCATTCATTACAACTTTAATTCACACCAGACCCAACTCGTAATAAGGTGGGGGTCATAACAGAACAGGTCAAAACGGTGTCCAGACTCATTAGTTTCTTTGAGTCATTTACCATTTTCGGAGGGGACACCATGACAGCACCCACTCATTCATCAAGGAAGAGGTACGTTTATAATCTAGCTACTCAGTTGGAAGGGGGCATGTCTTCATACCAGTCCCAAAATCCTTTTCCATTTATAGTCTTTGATGAGGATGATCTAAGGGATATTGCTGGGCCTCATGAGGATGTTGTGGTGATAGGAGCATCTATTGGGGGTAACGATATCAGACAAATTATGATTGAAACTGGCAACTCAGCCAACATTCTCTTTTTAATTTCTTACAAGAAGATGAAAAATACGACCGTTATTCAACGGTCAAACAGAACCATTGTGGGCTTTACAGGGAGCTCTGCGGATATAATCAGGGAATTTGAAGAAGAAGTACTGTTGGGCAAGAGGCCCTTCAAGAAGCTGGTCAGGGTGTTCTTGGTTGTGGTAGACTGCCCCACATGCTATAATGCAATCTTTGGGAGGACTCAGCTCTCTAAGATGCATGCTGCGGCCTCAACAGTTCATCAATATTTGAAGTATGCGGTTCAAGGACAAGTGGGAGTTTTCTGGAGTAGCAAAAAGATATCTAAGGAGTGTTATGCTACTGCACTTGCTCCTAAAACTTTGGGAGCAGTCCGGTTTAATGAAGATTAGTAGTTATTGAGGCCTTCTGAGGGTGAGGGTGAAATTGATGATCCGAGAGAGGCCACTGGTGTTTTAATACCGGTTGAGGAAGTTGAAACTCACTCTTTGGCAGAAGGTATAAGTATTAATATTGGCTCCACGATGGTGTCAGAATTGAAAGTGAAATTGTTATCCTTTTTGGCAGATCACCAACATATTTTCGTTTGGTGCAATGCTGATGTGACCGGAGTGCCTGCAAGTGTTATATCACACCAGCTATCCGTCCGGAGTGATGTTGCACCTATTGTGCAGAAAAATAGAGCTTTTTTCTAAGGAGAAAGCTGATGTAATAGTCCAAGAAGTTGATAAACTTACCAAGATGGGGCATATAAAAGAGTCTCAGTCCCCCGTATATACCAGTTGGTGGACTCTACATCTGGGAACAAATTATTGTCCTTCATGGATGCCTTCTCTGGGTATAACCAGATACAGGTGGATCCGAAGGACCAGGATTACACTAACTTTGTTACAGATAGGGGTCTTAATTGATATAGAGTGATGCCATTTGGGTTGAAGAATGCTGGGGCTACTTATCAGAGGTTGGTGAATAAAACATTTGCTGATCAGATCAGCCGGAATATGGAGGTATACATTGATGATATGATGGTTAAAAGCTTAAAAGAAGATTTACACATAATTGATCTTCAAGAAACTTTTTCCAACTTAACTAGGGTAAACTTGAAGTTGAATCCAGAATAGTGTGTCTTTGGGGTGCAGTCTGGAAATATTTTAGGGTATGTAATAAGTGAGAAAGGGATACAGCCTGATCCATATCAGCTTGATGATCTGTTGAAGATGGACCCCCCTCGAAATATTAAAGAAGTCCAGAGGCTAACTGGAATGTTGGCTGCTTTAAATCGTTTTATTTTAAGGTCTTCAGACAAGTGTGCTCCATTCTTTTCGACCTTGAAAGGTGCTAAAGATTTCAACTGGTCTCCATAATGCAGCCTAGATTTTGATGAAATAAAGAAGCACTTATCTTCACCAAAAACCCTTTTTAAGCCTATGGAAGGAGAACCACTTTATGTATACTTGGCTGTGTCAGTATATGCTATAAGTTCAGTATTGGTAAGAGAGGTGGACAATTATCCTCGTCAGGTGTACTACATCAACAAAAGCTTGGTAAATGCTGAGAAGAGGTACTTGAAACTTGAAAAGCTGGCACTAGCCTTAGTAATTGCTGCCAGGAAAATAAGGCCATATTTTCAGTCTCATTCTATTATTGTCCGAACATCTTTTCCATTAAAGAACATTCTTCAGAAAATAGACATATCAAGCAGAATGACCAAGTGCTCAGTGGAGTTGGGTGATTATGACATTGATTTTTCCCCACGAACTGCTATTAAGGCTCAATCTGTTACTAATTTCTTAGTAGAATTCCATTCGGATAGAAGTTGTAAACAAGCTTTAGAGGAGAAAAATAAAAAAGAATGGGTAGTTCGGACTGATGGTGGATCAAGCACAATGGGTTATGGGGCTGTAATTTGTTTAACCTCTCCATACGGTGATAAATTATATCAGGCTATATGCTTTGCGTTCAGGGCCTCTAACAACGAGTCTGAATACGAAGCATCTATAACTGGTCTTAAATTAGCTCATCTATGTGGGGCTAAGAGAGTTAGGCTGATGAGTGATTCTCAGCTTCTTATTCACCAAGCTCAAGGTCAGTCAGAGGCTAAAAAGGAAGAACTGATCAAATACTTATTCGTCCTTAAAGAGGTGGCAACCAACTTCAAAAGTGTTTGCTATGAGCATATTTCTAGATCTAGAAAATACGCTGGCAACAATAGCATACTCTGAGTCCTACCCTTGGATTCATATACAGGAATGCCCATCTATATAATTAGATCAGAACAAAGAAGAGGAGGAAAGTTTGAGTATACAAGTAGTTCAACCTAAAAATTGAAGGTTTCCCCTTCTTCAATATATCTCTGATGGGCTTTTGCCTCCGGAGAAAGCTATGGCAGAAAAATAAAACACAACACTCGTGGTTTTTTTTATCATAAGAGAGGTTCTTTATAAAAAATCTTTCAGCAGACCTCTCCTGCGTTGTTTGGGGGCTGAAGAATTCCAAATCCTTTTATCCAAACTATATGATGGAGAGGGATCAACAAACCGTGGTTACAGAGTTCTAATCCAGAGGGTTTTATTGGCCAGATACTATTAGCCATCAATAATGGCATATGCTAAGGAATTGGTGAAAAAGTGTGATCCATGCCAAAGATATGGTAACGAAATTCAAGTCGCAGCAGTACCCATGGAGTCTATTTCTGAGCCAGTACTTTTTGCTCGTTGGGGATTGGATTTAGTTGGGCCTCTACCAATGGTGTCCGGAGGGTGCATGACTATTATTGTAGCCATTGATTATTTATCAAAGTGGATAGAAGCAGCTCCCCTGGCAGGAACCACTTCAAAAGCTGTTATCAAATTTATCTTGTCTAACATCTGTTGCAGATTTGGGGTTCCACAAAAGATAACGACAGATAACGGGCCACAATTTGATAACAAGGATATGGAGAGTTTCTGTGCCTCCAGGGGAATTCAACATTTCTTCTCTTCTCCTTTCCACCCACAAGCAAATGGCCAAGTTGAAGTTGCAAAGATGACCATTTTTTCTGGTTTAAAAAAGAATTTAGAAGGGGCTGCAGGGAAGTGGCCAAGTTATTTGTAAGAAGTGCTGTGGGCATACCGAACAACTCCTAGGGCTGCTACTCAAGAATCTCCTTTTGCCTTGGTGTATAGGATAAATGAAATTACTCCTATAGAAGTAACCCTACCATCATACAGGGTCCACAACTATTCCGAACAAGCCAATGAGATGACAATTAGGAATCAGTTGGACTTAATAGAAGAAAGAAGGGTTAAAGCTCATCTTAGAACAGCCCACTATCAAGGCTTGATGAGGATCAGATTTGCTTCCAAGATCAAGAGAAGGGATTTTCGACCGGAGATAGAGTTTTGAGAAAGGTTTTCTTGCATACTAAGGAAAAGCAGTTTGACAAGTTGGCTCCGAACTAGGAAGGCCCATATGAGGTCTCTGAAAATATTAAGCCTGGGACATATAGGCTTCAAGATAAAGATGGAAGAATTTTGAAGCACCCATGGAATACCGAACACCTCAGGTTATATCTAGAATAAAAGTTGTGTAAATATTTACTTGTTAAAAGTCAATGTAAATATTATGGGGGATACTTTTTCCTACCCTGGTGGCGCGGGGAAGTTTTAATGAGTTGTCTGATTTTTTCAATAAAATATGATGCCTTCTTAAAATGTTCGATATGGTTTGACTATAATTCTTTTCAAGTCTTCGATTTAATGCTACGGATCTTTGACAGATCGGATTAATCTGGTTGAATGATGACAATTAAATACATGTCATCGGAGATACTCTCACTTTAAATACTTTTGAAATAATTGGGGTTCTTTAAACATTAGCTGTTAAAATTGAAAGGAAGCATGAAACAAAACAAAATATGATAGATAAGCCTGTCCGGGTGTAAACCGGATAACGCTACCAAAGTACAAAATATGCCTTGGCCATCCAAGGACTTTAGTAGTTCATAAATTAAGAAAACACAAAAGATATTTAAAACCTTAGGGCTTATTCCCTTCGGATGTTCCTGCATCACCTCATTTCTTGAGACTTCTAAGTTCGACACTTGAACTCTCACCGGTTCCTTCCTCTTCATCGGTAGTAGACTCTATTCCACTGCTGTAGTTGTGTTTGTCACCAGCATCCATGGTATGAAATAGGATGCCTTCGTACTCCACATATTTCCATAAAGGACCAAGGGTCCTCTTTGGAAACGTTTCACGGAAAAGCAGCACCATGTCAGACTTCACCTCATCATATCTTGTTTCCAAAGAGTCTATCACCTCGTTGGTGTATTTATCGATGCTAGATTGAATTTTCTGTTCCTGCTGCTTCTCCAAGTCTTCTTTCTCCTTGATTACCTTAGACACGACATCTTCTAGGGAAGTCTTCTCACCTGACAAGGTCTGGATGTCACCATCTTTGGTTTTCAGGTCCTCCCTTAATATTGAAAGATCTTTCTCCAAACGAGAGCAATTAGTTTGGAGCTCAGTACTAGCATTCCCCGAAGTGGTCAGCTTGGTCGATAGATCTTCCTTGTCCTTCCTCAATGCTTCAAGCTCTTTCTTCAATTCTTCTATGCTCTGATTAGCATTGAGGAGATTGGTTGACAGAGACTCCTTGTCAGTATTAAGGGTGTTGATAAGGGTGGACTGGTTTTTCACTTGCCTCTCCAGATCAAGCACTGGTTGATATGACCCAGGAGGGAATAAGCCACCACATCATTCTCTTCGGAGACAGTGTAGGACTTGCCATTCTAAGTCACCATATTAGAAGATCTTGAAAGACGGAAGGGGCCAACAAAGTCATCTTTCTCAGAATCGTTGAAGTAAAGATCAATGTCTTGTAGGGCACTGATGTCTACTCCATCAATCCCTCCTCCGGTACCTTCTCCGGATTGCAGACCGGTGGGAATCTTCTCTGCCAAGGTGGGGTCAGTTGGGTCTGATGGAGGTAGAAGCTCCAAAAGGCGAAGAATTATTTCTTCCCCTAAGGTGGCCTTTTTTTTCTTGGCAACCTTTTCATCACTGCTTTCTCCCCATTTTCGGTCCTTTTTAGGAGGCCTTGGTGGATTTTGCTCCTGCCTTCTTAACAGTCTCAACTTCAACTACCTTGAGCAAGGCAACATCGATCCCCCTTTGGTTCCCCGAACTGGTCTTCTCTGTGGCATCCTGAACTTCTTCTGTTGCAATTCTCTTCTTCTTTCCCTTCATCTTGCTGGGCCTTGGCTCTAGAGGGCAAGACTAGTTTACTATATTTCTCTTCTGTCCGTTTAAGGATGACACCTGGAGGAGGGGGTATGGTCAATTATTCCCATATAAGATCTCTCCAACCTGTGGTATTCCACAGATGGGATCTCACCATATTGCCTTAGGTAAAGCAGTTGTGGAAGACATTCCCCCAACGCTCTACAGTCCATGCATTCATTTTGGCACATGTAGCTTACCCGTACTCTTCCATCTACTAGTTAGAATGCTAGGGTTGGTTTTGGCTTTGATCTCCCTCCCATTTTCCCATGACCCACTGATGAATAAAAACTGAGTTCTCCAATTCTTCTCCAACTCCAGTAAGTCGTCTAACACTTTGAAGTCATTTTCCATGTTGTGATGGTAGAATAGGATGTGGTGATTCTTCCATAGATTGGCCACAACGACAAATTAAGGAGAGGGATTTTGGACAACCTTGATGCCATTATACAAGCAAGGAGAGAATACCAAGCATTTGGACTTAATTGGCTTGGGCAAAGCTTTACCAGGTGGAAATACCTGACGATCTCTGGGTTTAAGGGGAACCTGAGCCTCTAGTTTTGCAGTTCGGTGAAGATGACCACTTCATTAAGTTTGCAATCCATCAGAGTCTCCGGAGTGACAGATATCCACACCTTCACTGACTCTGGGATCCCCACTTTATCCGGATCCGGCCCAACTCGACAGTATGAGTATAGACATAATTTATGTTCTGCAAGGCCAACAAATATTTAACATTGATATTCTTAAAGCAAGGCCCTACCTTACCCTCCAAGCATTCCAGGAGATCCGAATGAGCCACACAAACTTTTACTTTGCATTTGCCTTTCCTGTCAGAGGCAGCATCCCCAGTTTGTCCTGAGGCTTCAGTTTCGAACGGGGCCTCTTCGATGCTGTCCTTCATCACTTCTTCTATCACCGTGGAAGGTTTATTAGTCGTTGTGAATGAGAGGGTATTAATTTATGAAACTACAGGCTGTCCGGATGAATGAGCGCCTGTTGTTTCCAAAGGCCTGGTTTCCGGTTGAGGCTGAGCTTCGGAGGACTTCGCTTGTGAGGCTACTATGGATGCCTCCGATCCGGAAGGCTTATCTTGTGGGGCTTTTATAGATACCTCCGATCCGGAGGGCTTATCTTTGGATGTGCCCTTAGAAGCCTCCGATCTGGAGGGTTTTGACAATGAGGCAGTGGCCTGGGCTTTCACCAAATGAGTCGTCCGACGTGGAGTTGATTTTTCTGGAGACTTTTCAACATCTGAGCCCATTGCTAAGAAAGGGGAGGGTTTTCTAATGCTCGATACTGCTTTTTCCTTAGTAGTGGAGGGTTGGGACTCTTGAACAGAAGAGCCTGATGGGATTTGTGAGAGGCTTGGTTTCTGGTGGAAAATGACCCTTGGTCAGTTTCTTGAGATGGTTCACCAGAATTTTTGCTCGGGGAGACTGGGAGACTAGCACCGATACGATTCTCCCTTTTGAATTTTCTAGCTTTCTCTAACTCAGACAAGTTCAACCAGCCGCCTTTTACAAGAGCGTTTATAGCCGTGAACATAAAACTATCCAAGAACAAGTTTGAAAGTGAGGGTGGAAAGCTCTTTAGAAGGTTTTTGAGTGATGAAGATAATGAAACAGTGAAAAAATGGTTTATATATTAGTATAAAAAGGTAACTAATACCTAGGAGGAGTTAAAGAGGTTTTGCAATGATTAGAGACGGCGTAGACGTGGGGAAAATTAAATGCATAGGTTACTTTTTTAGTTTAGTGGGAGCGCCAATCTAGGTAAAAACGACTGATAGGTCGAATTAGATTGTGACACGTGTTCCACGATCCAAAAGAAGACTCTTAGAATTCTGGGAAAAAGTCAGTTCAGACAAACTTCAAGCTAGATATACAAGCGGGTCGGAAAAAATCATCACTGACTAAGTAAATGTTTTTGTCCTGCAAAAGGTTTTTGACAAGGCCTAAAAAAAGAGCTATCGATGAGTTCAGATTATTTAGTCAAAGCTCCCTGTGTTATCCGGACAAGGGCAATTCAGACTTAACTTGCCATTTTTTGACTAAGCTATGTGTTAATCAGCTTAATAAGTAAATGGGTCCTTAAACTTGACCCGGTTCTATAACTTGACCTGAAAGCCCACGAGTCCTTAATTAAGGGTATAAATACCCCAACCACTTTCATTAATGAGGGTAATGAATATTTAATACAACCATGCAGCTCAAATCTCTCACTATTTTACACTTAAACATTTAATACTGTACATACTTTCCAAAACACTTTACAAAATTACCCTCAACCCAAAATAAACCTCACTAATCTTTACATTTTTTTACCCACATACCATCAATATATACTTCAACATTTCATCCAATTTGTACCTCGAAAGTTTTGTTCACCAAACTCTGATAGGTTTCCCTTGAATTTTTTAACCCGAAAGGTATTACTTTATAACAGTGCAATCCCATTCCAGTAATAAACGAAGTGTTCTATTCATCCCCCAGATCCATCTTGATCTGATTATACCCTGCATAAGCATTCATAATAGAAATTAATCGATTTCTAGATGTAGAATCTACTAACTGATCTATCCAGGGGACTGGGAAAAGATATTTTGGACAAGCCCTGTTTAAGTTTGTAAAATCTTGACACATTCACCATTTGCCATTTTTAATTTTGACCAACACTGGATTTGCCACCCATAATGGATATTGAGATTCTCGAATGTGCCATACTCTGGATAAACGATTTACCTCGGCCACTATTGGCTCAGACTTTTTTTGATAAAAAAAGCCTTCTTTTTTGTTTGATTGGACGCACATTACTCTTGATTGATAGCATGTGGCAAATTATTTTAGCTTGCACGCCGGTCACATCCTCATAACACTAAGCAAACATATCTAACTTGGTAGATAAAAACTCAATTAATCTTTCCCTTAAACTTTGAGATAATTTCGTAACAATTTCCAATACTTTACCATTTGAATACGTATAATCTTCATAACTTTTCATCAGGAACTTAAAGACCAGAGAATCCCTGAGATCATCATTGGGGGTTGGTTTCGACGAAGTCCCCACTAACTGCTATGCTTTTTCTGATTTTTTCACCTGAACTTTCTTAGAAGATAAAGCAATACGATAACATTCTCAGGCCATTTTCTGACTATTTCTGATTGTCCTAATATTATTCCCCACAATATACTTTAAACATTGATGGACAATAGAGATTATTGTATGCATCTTAGATAACCAAGATCTTCCAAAAATAGAATTATAAGATGTATATTTAGCTACCACAATGAACAATATGTTAACTTCTTTTTTAAACAGACCTCGACCCAACTCTACCACACTTTCAAATTCTCCAACAGCTTCAGATGTCACTCGTGTAAATCCTAAAATTGGTCGATCTGATCGTCGGATCGTTGGAGGGTTAATAATCTTCTTATAACTACTCATGAATAAGATGTTAGCAGAGCTGCCCGTGTCAATAAGAACTCTTTGTACTTGATCACCAGCTATCCCTGCTGCAATTACTATTGCATCTTCATGTGGTCATGCCACATTTCTCATATCATCATCTTCAAAACAAATTATTGGGGAAGGATTTCGATATAAATGCGCCGATGTGCCTGCTTCAAGTTAGGTAGTGAGACTAACTATCTACCTCTTCCGAGAGCTGTTCGAATTTCATGCAACAGTATCACCCCTAAAAATTACCAAAGACTAAAAAATACACACAAATCACTAACCTGTATTCTCAAGAATATTTTCAACAATACTAATATCAGTTCTTCCTTCTTTTGGATCCAATTATTATGTTGCAATATCAAAATAATCAATCTCCTCGGTGATAACCAACACATTTTCTTCTTTTGTGGTTTCTTTGGCCGTCGAATTTTTCCGAGACTGTATCTTTACAAAGTTGGTTAGCTTCCCATTCTCAATTAATGCTTGTATTTATTTTTTTAATTCCATATATTCCTTCGTATCATGCCCAACATATTCAAAATACTTGCAATATCTATTGTTTTCGTTTTCCTTCGGAGTTTATATAGGGAATAACTTACAAAATTGTACTTGACTTCGAGTTTTATAAAATATTATTGCCACACACTCGGTTAAATCCACAAAATAAGCTAGACGAATCAACTTATTAGACATTGGCCTAATACTTTATTGTGTGTTATATGATGGTTGATTCATTATGGGCCTTGGAGGAAACTAGCTTGATAGTTTAAGCGCTACATTCGCTCGAGGAGGCTGAGTTGTAACAAGAAATATTTGGAACCTGTTATGCTCCAACTGATCACAAGAACCTATTTCTGATGCATGATTCTCTTCCACTAGTATTATTTTTTCAACTTGATCAAGCAAATATCCAAACGTCATTGTTTGTCTTTCAGCCACTGTATCTTTCAATATCCATGGGAGAAGTCCCATTCAAAAAGATACCAAAGCCACGGGGTCTTCGTAATATTCTATATCAGTTTTTACTTTGATGAAACAGTTGGTATAATCTTTCAAAATTTCTGCAACCTTTTGCATACAGTATATTATCGTGTCACCAGAAGCTAGAAATTGTTTACGTCCCACAAAATATTGTCGGAAAACATTCCAAAGCATATCAAAGTTTTTAATATAACCCTACGTTTTTTTATAACACCACTTTGAAACAACACCGTTAAATGTTTGGGAGAAAGCCCTATAAAGTAATTTATCATCATCAAAATTAATCATAGTTTTTTTTTAAATTGTTCGATATGGATATCAGAATCTTTAGTTCCATCAAACTTTTCCAGCTTAGAAAATACCAAACTGTTTTGGTAGAGTTCCATATAGTATTTCCGAGCATAATAGAGAGGACCTCAAATTATGACCACCCTTGTAAACATTGGCTCTAAGACCCTCATTTGCCAATGTATATAGACCCTATTCAGAAGGAATTGTGTACTGATTGCTCACTCGATATTCAAAATTTTGGCTACCCGACGGATTTTGTGTGTAAATATTTTCTTTCTTTGCATGACTTTAAGAACCTTGTATTTTTCCCATCGAATCCCTAGTTCGATGAGCCACCTGATACTCTTATTTTTGTTTCCTCGATTATTTTCTTTTGGTACTCTTCCCCCCCATGACAAAATATTTCTGGGGAAAATTCACTTGAATCGTAGAGTGAATAATCACTTAATTATGACGCTTTATATCGATGTCTAGGCTTTATTTTTCTCCTCGGAGAATAACGACTACACCTCACAATCTTATCTTTCTTATTGTCAACTAGACGGTCATCATCCAACTCATCCTTTCTGATCAGATTTTTTTGAAAGCCATCGCAACGTCTCTTTAATTCAACTTTTCAATTTATTTTAGATTTTTTTCTTTGAGCCACCTAGATTGACTTTTCTAAAATCTCTCCAGCATACTAATCATTATTCATATCTAATTCTCCTCAAATTTCTATCACTAATTATTCAAAATTTTAACAAGGTTTGAGAAGACGATTCCGGGTACCAAATCGTTTCCTATAGACAACGCCAATGATAGTTTCAGAAATATTTGGAGGAGGTCTGTGAGTAAAATAATGTTTGGAAGACCAAATTCAATATATCAGTTCTTATGTAAGTATTTTAGAGAGAAAAAATCTCAAGTAATCATTCATTTTTGAATCATCTTTCCTCAAAATAGGTCAGGTTCTTTTATTAGTACATTTGTAGAGTCTCGCATACTTAAACAAATTACTAATTATGGCCCCTCCCTCAAGTTTATTGTTTGTTATAAATTAGTCCTCTAATATCAGATGGTTATAAAATGCTCCCAGAAGCATTTCTTTATATCAAATTACACCCTTACTTTACCAAAGTCTTCTAGTAGCTTGATTCTTCCCTCGTCAAGGCATAAGTAAACAAACGAGAAAAATTCATGTTATCGGAATTTATAATTGAAATGTTGATTAAGAATGTAAAAATGATGAAGATGGATGGGAGGTTCCCTCTGACTGACCATTATAGGAAATTAGGCCAGATTCTCAAGAATCTGACTCAAAGAAAAAAAAATGAGGGGATGACGCGGAAGCTTCAGCTGAAAAGGTACCCAATATACATGAACCTTTATTTTAAAATTATACTCATCTCCCCTTGTAGTTACACTAACATTAAAAAACAATAAAAAACATATTCAACTATCTTGGAAGAGTTATATAAAAATAATAGAAATATCGGATACTGATGAAAAAGCATTATGAGACAAGGGAGAACAACAACCTCCCTCATAATAACCTACTTTCTAACAACTTTAGTTTTCAAGTAATTTATTAATTCTATAGGCTCACCCCTTATATATTCGGTATCTTTAGAAACCTACACATTGGTTCTTTTATCATCTTTCATAGAAACTCAAGTGATAATCCTATGATCAATTGAGAAGACCACAACGAGTGATGAACATTCAATAGCTTGAGAAGTATTATTGCCTTTATTCTGATAATAACACAATAACATACCATGGTCTCAAATGATGGATAACCTAGTCTTGACAAGTATTTGTTGCCTTAAAGACTCAAAATCAAGATTCGGAAAATCCTTAATCAATGCTTTTAAATTATTCTCACAAGCAAAAACTCATTCCGTTGTAGTTCTTTGAGATATAACAACTACTTCAGACATAATCAAAGACACGAGTCTAATGCTTAAAGCATCAGAGTCAGTAAGACCATATGTTACCACCACAAAAGTTTATAGAATCATGATTGAGCGAGAAAAATACATGAATAAAATCTTAACAACCCTTGCATCCACCGAATGATTTAGAACATAATTTGGTAGAAGAGTATAATGAGATACAAAAGATAAATGAGTACCATGTGGATTAGGGGCATAATCTATGGGTACACAATTTAAATTTCAAAATTTAATTAATTTTCAATAACTAATAAAAATTATGGAAGATATTATCTTGAGCCGACAAAGGATTTAGACTTTTCAAAGGTGAGTACTCTACTTCATCTTCAAACTCATCTACTTAAAAAATAGATAAATGAAGACCTATATGTTCTAAAATACCACTGTTTGTCCTTGTAGGTGTGTGGGTACCAACATTATAAGAACCAACAAACGCTTTCTTCAAACCTTAGTATTTTACAGTAGTGCTGAATTCTATTTCGGAAGAACACTTCCCTAAAGGTTTCTCCCAATGTAACTTGTCTCTTATAGTATTATTTTTAGAAAATTGGTTCGCCATATTCTCATTCAAGAAATAAATTATAGTAAACCTCCTATGACATTAGTGTTACACCATAACTTAATGTTTAAAAACTGCGCATGCATCATAATGGAGGAATAAAAGCCAGAAAACTTTCTAGCTAGTTCCAGCATGGTAGCATACCTACGACAAAGTATGCTCCAACTGTTGTTCATCAAGGGTATCTCCACAATAAGAGTTGAAACAAATAACCAAACAAAAAAAATTAAATAAATAGAATATCAAGGAAAAGTAAGTTAAGAAAATAAAAACTGATGCTTGGAATACCAAGTTTGATTAATAAAAAATTAAGCTTTCTCAATCTTGATATACTAATTATCACCAACGAACACAAATTGTCCTTTAAATCTATGATAGAGTTGTGAAGGTCAGTGACAATCGTTGCAAAATGCACTATCACGAAGTAGAAGAAATGAATGGTCAATAGCATGCAACCTTGAAATCAATCAAGAAATCATTAATTTATAAACATGTAAAACAACATCATGATAAAATTATAGTTGAATATATAAAATAAACAATTTAGAACCAACTGGCTAAGACAAATACGATCGATATGAAAGAACCTAACAATATCACAATCTGAAAGAAAGCGAAGTCCATGATCAATAATATAATTGAAAAAACCTTCATTATCACGAGCATTAAAGCAAAGTTTCCCTAACTGTTGGAAATCAGAGGTGAACATCATCAGGGTTTCCCAATAAGAGAAGTTTTAGAAATATTCCTCCTCTGTCAAAACCTGATACAAATAGTCTATGAAACTCAATTTTTGAGTTTTGGTCAAACCTCTATATTTTGTCTCGATATCTATCTTGCGATCGTTAGATTTACCCTTACCACTACCTTCTACCATTGATGAATTCATAATATTGAGTCCTAAATTCTTCTTTCTCTTAGTAACAATTGAATTTTTTTAATTATTGGAATAACATATTGTGAAATTTCACGAGTTTTGTCTTCTACACTGAAATAATATTGTTGAGAATTTCAACTGTTACAGTCTCTATTTTTTTTATATCATTTCTCATTATTTCTATATAGAAACCAAGATTTGTTTTATAACAAGAATAATAAACTAACAAAAATGAAAAAAGATAAAAAATTGAAGAAGCAAAATAAGAAAAATTGTAAAAAGAAAAACCAAACA